>CM031385.1:13309972-14509972 GCA_018350135.1 Citrus trifoliata | reverse complement strand
GTCACAAAGACTCTTAAATGTGATTTCTTTTTTTTGTCAAGCACTCACAAATTGTTTTTGAGAAGTATCCCAATGGCAGCTACTCCCAATAAATAATTCAAGAACATTTGTGTGCTTTCTGGATTTACCTATGGAAAACATAAAGAGTTCGTTGAGGCAGCCATAGATCATGGTCGAAACATAGCAGCGAGAAAATTACACTTGGTGTATGGAAGAGGTAACCGAGGGTTATCAAAAATGGTCTCAGAAGCAGCTTTTATCAGAGGAAGTCAAGTGTTAGGTATCATTCCAAGAGTCGTAAAACTATTAGGCAGTTCGTCTGACTCATCAACTGGAGAAGAGTTAGCCGTCTCAGGTATGCAAGAAAGAATAATTGAAATGCTTAATCATGCTGATGCTTTTATTTTCCTTCTAGGAGATCTTGCAACACTAGAGGCACTTATCACACTAGCATCTTTGGCCCATCTGCACATTCACCAGAAACCCATCGGTTTGTTAAATGTCAATAACTTTTATGATGGCTTTATCGCATTTCTTAACCATGTAATAAAAAACTATTTCATTCCCTCTAATGAGCTACTTGATATGTTAAAGCTTATAAACCGGAGCCGAACCCCTGGATCTTTGTGTTGGAGCGTCCAAATAATGATGGTAACAGTAGCGGCAATAAGCAGTACAAATTAGATTTAACTCTCCGCTTGTAAATATTTTCTTCTGTGTTGCACCACCCAGGTGATGTCTTATAAACATTACTTCTTCCTTTCAAACATTGAGGACAATGTTTCGTTCTGGTTGGGGGGAGGGAATAGTCGACAAATGTGGAATCTTGGTTAAGTTTTTACTAATTTTTTGTTGCAGAAACTAACTGTTGCTAACTTTTTGTGTTGAAGATGACTGAATATGGAGTGTAGTTACTCTAGAAATGCATCTTCATTGTTCGAAAAAAAAACCACAAAATAAAAATAAAAACAAAAACCAAAAAAAAATTCTTTTTCTTTATTAAGTTTTGATGTTCATTTTTCTTCTTCTTTTTATTTTCTCCTCTATAAATATACATTTTCCAACTTTTGAGTCGAAAATGGTTGAATATGGAGTGTAGTGCCTCTAGAAACGCATCTTCTTAAAAAAAAAAAAACCATTTTCTTTTCCCATCATTTTAAGTGTAACTTTTCTAATTAGACTTTCTGCATCATTTTTACATTTCTGCATGCATATTTTCCTTTCATGTTTAGAATAGGTTGGGGGGTAGAATGTTGTTTCAAAAAAAAAAAAAAATTGTTTGATTTGTTTTAACATTAGATGACTTGATTAATTTCAAATTTTAGTATTTGTATTATCTTTGGTCTTAAGTGATGTTACGTTATGTTTGCTACTCTACATGTTGATGTCGGAGACAAATATGAGTTGCTCGAAGGAATGAACATGTCATAATAAGTACCAAGTGAGTTTTTGAGCATATTATTTTTCTTGGAGAATAACCCTTTAGCCCATTCTTTATACAGCTTAACAGTTTATTATTGTATATACAATCTTTAGATTTCCTTTGAGTTAACCCTTAAAAAAAAATTGTAAAATAAAAAAAAGAAGAAAAAAATGCGTGTTACTACATTTGGAGGCCCATCTAATTAGTAGATATGGACGATTATTTAGAGCCCTAAAAGACGATGGAAAGACCATCTTTGACCCGTTTGAGCCTTTCTAGCCATCCCTTTTATTAAATATCCATAGTTAACCTTTTTGAGCTTTTTTTTTTTAAAAAAAAAACCTTTTCTTTGTCAACTTATCATCTTGACCCACTCCGATTTGGAGTATTACTTAATGTCTTATAACTTCTATCACCTATTTATTTTTGAGAAAAATGTAAATAAGTATTTTTGTTCAGTGAAGTTATGCCAAAAGAAAAAAAGAAAACAACAAAACAAAAGTTGTTGTTTCAAAAGAAAAATAAAAAAATAAAATAAAAATAATAGGTGAAATCCACCTTGCAACTTCAAAAAAAAAATAATAATATTTCTCTACATTTTTTCTCAAACATACACTTTGTTTTTCCTTATTTTCCTTCTTTGTTAGCCATGTCCCTAGTCTACGTTACATCCTAATAAAAGTCCTTCTTGATTTTAAGGAACTATAGTCTAAAGTAGAAGCTAGTAATGTGGGCTAAAAAGATGTAGTGATGCATAAAAAAAAAAAAATAAATAAATTGGGTTTACTAACATTTTTGTTTGACTTGAGATCGTATTATTTCTAAGCTAAGGACATATTTATTTCATCTTGGTGAGAGCATGTGATATCACTCCTTTATTATTTTCTCTCTCAATTACCATTCATTGGAGTGACTATTTTTATTGGTTTTAATTTCTTTATGAGAGTGTCACTACTTCCAATGAGATTTTGAGGTTTGACATGTCATTCTTGAAAGTAGCTATAACAAAGTCTATTGGGCTAATTCATGTGCATGATTGATGTGGGTGTAATGTTGCTTTAGACTGAAGATAATGCTTATACTTTTATTTGATTGCTATCATTAATCTGATTGAATAAACACGAGTGTTTTTTTTAAAAAAATTGAATTTGAATTTTGTTTTCGCTTTATTTGCTAGGGACTAGCAATAAGCTGGTTGGGGGGTGTGTTGAGTGTTAGAAAATGTATATTTATAAAGGAAAAAATCATCATTTTACATTCCAAGTCTTACTAACAACCCTTACTTTTATGCATTTTACCTTTTTGTAATTTAATTACGTGTGTTTTATTTTAATTAAGTATTTTATGTATTTTAGGGCATTACAGTCATTTCACAATAAAGGAAAGATCAGACGATGAAACATATATCACTTTTGAACTCAAGATGATCGAAAACCTTAGGAGGAACATAAAAGGAAAAATGGCACTATTCACATCATATCAGTGGACGACAAATCTCGCGTACTGTACATGCATCACACAGGATTATTTTCAACCAAACTGCGTTACTGTTCATCCAGGTCAAACCGTGTTACTGTTCATCCGCGTGGTCAAATCGCGTACTGTTGACTGATGACGTGGCGCAATCATGAGCGTCCAAACTGTTTTTAATCCGATAGCTATGATTTACTCCATGTATCTATAAAAAGGGGCTTCCCCCCTAATTTGATATCTCTGAATCCATTTTTGGAATCCATTTTCTGTAATTCCTTCTCCATTTTGTATTTTCTTCGTATTTTAACAAATTCCCATTTTGCCCCTAGTTCAATTATGAATGGCTAATTTTCTTTCAAGATTGGGTTGAAGGTGAAGTCTCAACATGTGTCATGGGCTTTATTTGGTAAATTTATTTTCTCTTCCCCTCTAGTTTTTGTGGATGTTTTGACTTCTCGTCGACAAATAATACTAATCTTGTCTAGTACCGCCTTGGTTTCACCGGCCCTCTAGTACAAGGTTATTATTATTTGGCACGATAAGCCCTTAGTACCATATTGATTAGAGCGTGGTTCATGAGGTGTGGATTCCCCCCTCATGATTTAATTGGTATTAATACGGATTATTTAGCCCATGATGCATGTTGATACGGATCCAGATACCAAAGTACGTCATTTCAATAGAATTCTCTTCAATTTATTCTCGCCATTTCAATTTCAATTTTATAATTTATTCTCGCCATTTTAATTTATATTTTAGCATAATCCAAATCATTTCCACCACAAATCCAACCACTCATTTACAAAATTAATTCTACAAACAATTAAAGTCCACCTCCTTGTGGGATCGACACTCGTCACCATTGATCTATACTACAATAGATTCGTGCGCTTGCGAGTACATTAAAATTTGCACAACATAAAGCACACAGACAGAAAAACAAATTAAAACACACAAAGAAAATTAAAATCGTCCTCTTATTGAATTTACCTCAAGCTCCAACTGGATGTCGTAAACACTTCTCTCAATGTCTCTGAGTTGGTTTTCTAAACCCTCAACATAGGATACTAACTCTGGTGGTTGCAAAGCCCAAATACGATGTGTTTTACAAAATCGAATTTGCCTTTTGAGATGAGATTTTACCCGTTGAAGTATTTTAAGAATGTTAAAGAGGAACGGTTTAAGTATGGTACTCATGATTAACAATGATACGAGAAAACTTAATGATTAAACAAACACACTTATGCAAAAATAATTTCAATTATCGAAAGAATAATAAAAAGAAAGAAAGAAAAAATTAAATCACCGAAAAGAAAAAAAATCAATTCAAATCTGGTTGTTCACTTAAATTTATTTCGATGTCTTCTCCATGTGGTTGGTACTTTAGATATGGCTTTAATTTTTGACCAT
This sequence comes from Citrus trifoliata, assembly GCA_018350135.1. Taxonomy (NCBI): domain Eukaryota; kingdom Viridiplantae; phylum Streptophyta; class Magnoliopsida; order Sapindales; family Rutaceae; genus Citrus; species Citrus trifoliata. The sequence continues at coordinate 14,505,666 of CM031385.1, read as the reverse complement.
TAACTTTAAACATGACACCGTTCTTTGGGTCCTTAATTTGAATTGCCCCATATGGAAAACCAGTATGAACAATAAAGGGGCCAGACCATCGAGAGCGTAACTTAGCTAGGGATAGGTGCAAGCGAGAATTGAATAAAAACACTTTCTGACCTGGAGTGAACGATTTTCTCATAATTTGCTTGTCATGGAAGACTTTCATTCGCTGCTTGTAAATTTTGGCATTTTTGTATGTATCATTACGAATTTCTTCAAGTTCTACTAGTTGTAATCTTCTTTCTAAGGTGGCTTGCTGCATGTCAAAGTTGAATTTCTTGATGGCCCAATATGCACGATACTCGAGTTCCACAGGTAGGTGGCAAGTTTTTCCATACACTAGCTGTAGGGTGACATCCCAATCGGGGTCTTGAAAGCCATTATATATGCCCATAATGCATCATCAAGTCTTAATGACCAATCTTTTCTAACTTGGCTCACCGTCTTTTCTAATATGTGCTTTATTTCTTGATTGGAGATCTCAACTTGGCCACTAGTTTACGGATGATATGGGGTCACCACTTTGTGAGTGATGGAATATTTTGTCAAAAGAGCTTTGAATGTTTTGTTATAAAAGTGGGCACCACCATCACTGATTATTGCTCGAGGGAATCCAAAGCGTGAAACAAGGTTGCTTTTCAAAAATCCTATCACCACCTTGTGATCATTAGTTCTGCATGGAATTGCTTCTACCCATTTTGATACGTAGTCAACAGTAACTAATATGTATTGATGGCCAAAAGAAGGGGGAAAGGGTCCCATGAAGTCGATACCCCATACGTAAAAAATCTCAACCACTAAAATTGGATTTAGTGGCATCATGTTCCTTCGTGTATGTAAAAGTGCCAAAAGGGCAAGTGAAAGTAGTTTTCTCCTGATCTTTTGGTGCTATGGGAATCTGATTGTATCCTGAGTAGCCATCTAGAAAGCAATAAAATTCATGGCCTGCTAATCTATCAAGCGTTTGATCGATAAATGGTAAAGGAAAATGGTCTTTACGTGTGAAAGAATTCAACTTTTTATAATTAATGCATACATGTCATCCTGTAGTCACTCTAGTGGGTATTAATTCATTATCGGCATTCGTAACTACTGTGACTCCTGACTTTTTGGGGACAACTTGTACAAGACTGACCCATGAACTATCAGAAATGGGGTAAATGATACCGGCATCTAATAGCTTAAGGGCTTCAGTTCTAACAACTTCTTTCATGTAGTATTTAACCGACGTTGCATTTCCCTAATAGGTTTAGCATTTTTATCAAGGTGAATGTAATGCATGCAGTCTACTGAGTTTATACCTTTTATGTCCGCTATGGTCCATCCTAATACTCCTTTGTGTTCTTTTAAAACATCCAACAACTTACCTTTTTGTTCGTCATTGACGGATGATGAGATGATTAACGGCAGAGTACTTTCTTCTCCCAAAAATGCATATTCCAGAGTGTTGGGTAATGATTTTTGCTCGAGTTTCGGTGGTGATTTTGATGATCGGATGATTTTCTTGTCTGATGGATCTAGTTGTTCAACTCTTAACTTCCATTTATTAGTGTCCATGGATGGTGCTGCGTCAAGTAGAGCGTTGACCTCATCGACCGATTTGTCAATATCAAAATCCAAACCAAAGTGAGTTAAGCATGTTTGTAAAGAGTCATCACTAAAGTTTGAAACAAAAGTATTATCAATTAATGCTTCTATTAAATCCACATCAACAATTCCATCATCTGCATTGTTTGGTTGTTTGGCAATGTTGAAGATGTTCAGCCCCATAGTCATGTTGCCAAAGGACAATTACATATTTTTGGTCTTGCATTAAATGTAAGCATCCGCAGTTGCCAAGAAAGGTCAGCCCAGAATAATTGGGATGTGCTTCTTTGAATCCTGTATTGGTTGAGTGTCAATTACAATGAAATCAATAGGAAAATAAAACTTGTCCACCTGGATAAGCACGTCCTCCACAATACCACGAGGTATTAAGCCCCATAGTCATGTTGCCAAAGGACAACTGCATATTTTCGGTCTTGCATTGAATGTGAGCATCCGCAGTTGCCAAGAAAGCTCAGCCCAGAATAATGGGGATGTGCTTCTTTGAATCCTGTATTGGTTGAGTGTCAATTACAATGAAATCAATAGGAAAATAAAACTTGTATACCTGGATAAGCACGTCCTCCACAATACCACGAGATATTTTCGTGGATTGATCTGCAAGCTGTAACACCACTGGAGTTGGGTGTAATTTTTCTAGTACAAGTTTCACGAAAACTGAGTAAGGTAACAGATTTACACTAGCTCCTAAATCCAACAAAGCATTCTCAATTGTGTTAGTGGGGGAGCCTGGGTCTTTACATTTTAGAGGAATTTTATGTTGGAGGATAGAACTAACGTTTTCTATTAAAAATGCTTTCTTTTGAACATGAATGTTTCTCTTTTTAGTACAAAGGTCTTTAAGAAACTTGGCATAAGATGGAACTTGCTTTATAGCATCAAATAAAGGGATGTTAACACTTACCTGTTTGAACATTTCAAGAATCTCACCTGTGGATTTTCCCTTCTTTCCTTTAGCTAACCTCTGAGGAAATGTAGCTTTCGGAACGTATTTTCGTGGGTTAGTTTCTTCTTTCGCCTCCGGTGGTGAGTCCTCAACATTCACATGTACAATTTGATTTTCTTTTGTCACCGCTATCTCCACTTTGTTACCGACTTCTTTTCCTTTTTGCAAGGTCAGGACTGCTTTGACCTCTCCATGCTGCTGTAGTGAACTGGTACTTGCTTCATGTACCCCTTTAGGATTAGGCATTGGTTGACTTGAAAACTTGCTTTTCTCACCAGTCATTGCCAAGGTCTGAACTGAAGAAGCAAGTTGTCCCACCATCTTCTCGAGGCTTGAAACTGATTAGGCTTGTGAGTTGAAGCCTACTCTCAACTCATTTCGCAGTCCATCAATGGTGCGATTCTGTTGCTCAATCATAGAGTGAGTAACATTCTTGAAATTCTGAAATGCATTCTCCCATGGTCTGGGTTGAGAGAAGTTCTGGTTCTTATTGTATGCTCTAAATGGTGGCTGGGAGGCTTGAGGAAGTTGAAGAATTTGTTGCATTGGTGGAGCTAGAGCTGCTGGTCCATTATGTTGGAATCCTTGAGACCATGAAAAATTGGGGTGGTCTCTCCATCCAGAGTTATATGTGTTGGAGTATGGGTTGTAATTTGATGGCTTTCTCATTTCACCTATGGCATTGGCTTGATCTGAGTATGAGTCATGGTCATGTGGCTCTGTTGATTTAGCAGTCGATAACGATGCTATTTGTCGAGAGAGACCTTCAACTATCTCCTTAACTTCTTTGATTTCTGACCTTGATTCGCCAATGTGAACCTCATTTACTCCCTTAATTCTTTTAGTATTCTTGAGTGATCGACTCCGTTGTTGGGAATTATCCACTTGTCGCTGGAAGAATTCCTAAATCTCTGATGCACTTTTTGACATTAGCTCTCCTCCACTTGTTGCCATTAGCCATTCTTGCACGTTCGACAATAATCCCTCCAAAAAGTATTGGCATTGGTGCCATTTCTCGTACCCATGATGTGGACACTTCAAGAGTAGCCCATTGAAACACTCCCATGTTTCGAAAAACTGCTCGTCATCTCTTTGAGTAAACTCTGAAATTTCCCTGCGAATAGCATTGGTTTTATGCACTGGGAAATGTTTATTAAAAAATTTAGTTACCATTTGTTCCCATGATGTAATGCTATTACCAGACAAAGTATTTAACCATGAATGAGCTCTATCATTTAAAGAAAATGGGAATAATATGAGTTTAATATCATCGTCTGAAAAATTATCATATTTAAGTGTTTGACAAATAGCATGAAAATCATTCAAATGATTATATGGGTCCTCATTTTTTAGGCCATAAAATGTTGGGAGACAATTTAGCATACTAGATTTTAGTTCAAAACTCCTAGCAGCTACATTTGGGTATCTTATGCATGTAAATCTATTTTATTTTTAACGTGTTTGTGTGTGCGAAGTATTTTCTCGAGTTCAAGGTCTATAGGTTTAATATTAGGTAATAATGACCTACGACCATGCATGCAAAGAACACAAAAATAAATGAGAACAAAATGAATAAAAATAAAGAAAAAAAGAGAAATTACGATACTAACCTTATCGTGCTATTACAACCTTACTATAAAAATACACAAAAAAAGTGAAATAAATGAACTAAAAAGAATTTGTAAGATAAACAAAAATTACACAGAAGAAAAAAAATTAACTTGAAAATTAAATTACATAATTTTAAAGAAGAGAAAAAGAAAAGAAATACTAACCTCTAAATGCAGTTTAACTTTTGTTTCTTTTTTTTTAATAAAAAAATACAAGAAAACAATTAAAAGAAATTATTCACAAAAATTAATTCTATGAATTAAAATTACTTACCTCCCCAGCAACGACGCCAAAAACTTGTCCCGCAAATTTTATTGAACTCACAAGCGCACGAATCTATTGTAGAATAAATTAATGGTGACGAGTGTCGATCCCATGAGGAGGTCGATTTTAATTGTGTGTAGAATTAATTTTGTAAATGGGTGGTTGGATTTGTGGTGAAAATGATTTGGATTATCCTAACATTCGAATTAAAATGGCAAGAATAAATTGAAGTGGATATCTATTAAATTGACGTACTTGGGTATTTGGATCCGTATCAACATGCACCATAGGCTAAATATTTCTTATTAATACCAATTAAATCATAAGGGGGGAATCCACACCTCATGAACCACAATCTAATCAATATGGTGCTAAGGGCTTATCGTGCCGAATAATAATAACCTTGTACTAGGGTGCCGGTAAAACCAAGACAGTATCTAGACAAGACTATTATTATTTGTTGACGAGAAGTCAAAACATCCACAAAAACTAGAGGGGAAAAGAAAATAAATTTACTAAATAAAGCCCATGACACATGTTGAGACTTCACTTTCAACCCAAGCTTAAAAGAAAATTAGCCACTCATAATTGAACTAGGGGCAAGATGGGAATTTATTAAAATACATAGAAAATACAAGATGGAGAAGGAATCACAGAAAATTGAGTCTAAAAAATGGATTCAGAGATGTCAAATTAGGGGGGAGAGGTCCCCTTTTTATAGATACATTGAGCAAATCATGGCAATCGGATTAAAAACAGTTTGGACGCTCAAGATTGCGCCATGTCATCAGTCAACAGTACGCGTCAACAGTACGTGCTTTGACCACGCGGCTTGAACAGTAACACGGTTTGACCATGCGGTTTGAACAGTGATATGGTTTGAACAGTAACACGGTTTGACCATGCGGTTTGAACAGTGATACGGTTTGAACAGTAACACAGTTTGGTTGAAAATAATCCCATGTGTTACATGTACCATATGCGCATTTTTTGGTCCTCTAATATACTGTTACGTTACCATCAACAGTACATAAAAATTTCAGTCCAACAGGATCCTGACACCTCATCAGTGAACGCCACATCATTGGTCAATGCCACGTCATCGATCCGTCTATGTGAACAGTGTCGTGAACAGTACCGTACATGTGAATAGTACCGTACATGTGAACAGTGCCATTTTTCCTTTTATGCTTCTCCTAAGGTTTTCGACCATCCTGAGTTCAAATGTGATGTCCGTTTTGCCGTTTGATCTCTCGTTTATTGTGAAATGATTATGATGCCTCTAAAATACACAAAATACTTAATTAAAATAAAACACACATAATTAAATTACAAGAACCTTAAATACATAAAAGTAAGGGTTGAAATGTAAAATGATGATTTTCTCCTTTATAAATATACATTTTTTAACACTCAACAGATATCTCAACCAAGCTCCTAAATATATTGTCCAGAATTTCATTCTGACTTCATCCACCCAAATCATTTATGGAAAAACAAGTCTTTTTTTATTCAGTTACCTTTCAAACTTAATGAAGACATCAATCCTACTAAGCCTACTCATCCAGGAATAAGCCCATCTGACTTAGCCTTAGCCTAAAAGGAATGTTCACAACTCTTGGCCCAAGGACTTATTGACCCTACAAATTCTCAATGGGCTTGTCAAGCATTTTATGTCGAAAAATGTTCGGAACTTGTTAGGGGAAAAAAGCGATTAGTCATTGACTATCAACCCTTAAACATGTTCTTACAAGATAACAAGTTTCTTTTACCAAAGAGACAAAGCATCTTCACTTATCTAAAAAATGCCCAGATCTTTTCAAAATTTGACCTCAAGTCAAGTTTTTGGCAAATTGGCATTGAACCCTTTGAAAGATACAAAAACCGCTTTTTACATTCCTAATGCTCATTATCAGTGGACAGTCTTACCCTTCGGTTTGAAAACTGCCCCCTCAATTTTTCAAAAAGCCATGGTCAAAATCTTTCAACCCATCCTGCATCATGCATTGATTTATATTGATGATATTTTGTTGTTTTCAGGCACACATGAAGAGCATCGCCAATTATTAAATTAATTTTTTGATATCATCTAGACTCACAGAATTATGTTATCAGCCAACAAAAAGCACCATTGCAACAGATAATATTGAATTCCTTAGAATAATTATCAAAGACGGACACTACCAGCCAGGAAAGCGCATTGCCCAAGAATTGCTCCACTTTCCAGATCAACAACTCACCAGGAAATAGATATAGCAATTCCTTGACATCATCAATTACATCAGAGACTTTATTCCTCATGTCGATCACCATACCAATCAACTTTCGGCTTTATTAAAGAAAAAGCCACCAGAATGGAATGATAACCACACACTTGCTGTCACCACTTTAAAAATGATTGCTCAAAGTCCGCCACCAATAAAGCTCATAACAGATGGCAAATGGATACTCCAGACAGATGCAATTGACGAATCATGGGGTGCTATTCTTCTCGAAGAAATAAAATGGCAAAGAAAGCTTTATTGCTTATGCTAGTGGACATTTCTCTGACACACAGCAGTACTACCACAGTGTGTATAAAGAAATCTTAAATGTAAAAAATAGTATCAAGAAATTTGAATACCATCTTATCGGCTATCATTTTCTTATCCGAATGGACAACTCAACATTTCCCAACATCATGAACTTCAAAGGGAAAACCGTTCCAGAAAAGATGTTGCTCAGACTCAAAGACAGGTTCTCAAAATATGACTTCTCTGTGAAGCATATAAAAAGAACCCAGAACCTCATTCCAGACCTATTCTCAAGACTTGCAAAACCAATATCACCCTTGCATTGCATATCCACATGATATCACTTTCCCATCATTTTCATGGCCACCACTCTACCAAACTAAGCCTTAACCCACAAGACTTTCCCTCTCGGAAAAACCTTTTCCACAGTTTTTGACATCCAAGAATTTGCAAAAGGATATGTTTTTAGGTTTTTCATGAAGGCCTACATGTTAGCAGATTTATTTCCTTTCTCAACTTTCCACCCTGAAAACTTGTTTCCCATAGGTCTAAACATTAACCCTTATAGAGATGGGACTGATGATGAGTTATGGTACATCTAGTGCCTAACTGTTCTTTACGCCACAAAGTTAATTCTCCATGTCTAGATAGCATATCAGGGATAAGGTTCTGGGATCCCTTTATATGCTTTACTGAGAAATCATATTTGGAAAACCAATCTTTTAATCGGAGTAACATCTTTTCTGGAACAGTTTTGCCTTTGAAATTGAGAATATTGGGGAAGGCTGAGCTGTCCATTCGGATGAGGAAGTGCTGGCCAATGAGATGGTATTCAAACTTTTTGATGCCATGTTGTACCGCTAAGATCTCTTTGAACACGCTATGGTAGTGCTGCTGTGTGTCAGAAAAATGTCCACTAGCGTAGGCGATAAAGTGTTCTTTTCCATTGAGTTCTTCAAGGAGAATGACACCCAATGATTCATCACTTGCGTCTGTCTGTAGTATGCGCTTTCCATCGGCAATCAACTTTAAAGGAGGCAGATTTTGCACAATCTTCTTGAGAGTAGTGACAGCATTTGTGTGGTCATCATTCCACTCAGGAGGCTTTTTCTTCAGTAAAGCCGAGAGGTGACGAGTGCAGTGGTCCACATGTGGGATAAAGTCTCTGATGTAATTGATAATTCCAAGAAATTGCTGGACTTACTTTTTGGAAAGTTGCTGATCTGGAAAGTGAAGCAACTCTTAGGCAATGTGCTTTCCTGGCTGGTAATGGCCATCTTTTATTATCATACCAAGAAATTCAATGGTATCTGTGGCGATGGTGCTTTTCTTGGCAGATAGCATGATTCCATGATTTTGGACAATATCATAGAACTGGTTGAGTAGTCGGTGATGGTCATCATGTGATCCTGAAAAAAGTAAAATATCATCAATGTAAATCAATGCATTAGACAGGAGAGGCTGAAATATTTTGATCATGGATTTTTAGAAAATGGATGGGGTAGTTTTGAGACCAAAGGGTAGGACCGTCCATTGGAAATGGGCATTAGGAATGCAAAAGGCTGTCTTATATCGCTCAGAGGGTTCAATGCCTAATTGCCAAAAACCTGATTTTAAATCAAATTTTGAAAAGATCTGCGCATTTTTGAGAAAAGTAAACATGCTTTGTCTGCGAGGTAAAGGAAATTTGTCATCTTGCAAAAACATGTTTAAGGGCTGGTAGTCAATGACTAAGCGTTTCTTTCCTCGAACAATTTCAGAATGCTTTTCAACATAAAAGGCTTGGCAAGCCCATTGAGAGGTTGTGGGCTCAATTAACCCTTGGGCTAATAATTGAGAACATTCCTGTTGGGCTAGGAGTAAGTCAGATGGACTCATTCCTGGATGAGTGGCTTTGGTGGGATTAATGTCTTCATTAAGTTTGAAGGGTAACTTAACAAAGAAAGACTGATTTTTCCACAAAGGAGTTGGATGGGTGAACTCAGAATGAGACTCCGGACAAAAACTCAAAAGCTTGGTGGAAATATCCTGATATGATGGAGGGGTTTCAGACAGATTGTAGAGTTTCAAGATATCTGTGAATGGTTTGAACATGGACTTGACTCGAATTCCATGAGGAATGATTTGAAGGTGTTTGATCTGGTGAAGGATGTCAAATCCTAACAAAATATCTTTATTAGGAAGAGTTGAACCAATGACTTTGGTCCAAATGACACAATTAGGGAAAATCTGGACACCAATGGGTTTTTTGGTAATCAAAGAAGTGGTGAACAGTTTGCCATTAACAGCTTTGAAATGTTCTTCAGATTGGGTCCAGGAGTCCGGTAGGAGAATATGAGGGTTTAACATACTGCGCTGTGCACCAGTATCGATAAGACCAATTGCTAGAATGGGCCTTTGGAATTTTGAAGGCAGGATTTGGAGTTTGATGGAAGGTATAGGAACTGTAGTATCAAGGGACAAGAGCTGTTGATGGAAAATGACTTGGGACTGGTCACTGTCTGAATCATCAGACGACTGTTGGAGTGCGAACACTGTTTCATCATTGGGTTCATCTTGTTCAGAGAAGTAGAATTCCAGTTCATCCTGTTGTGGAGAGTAATCGGTAGTAGTCTGAAGATGTTCTACAAGACGAATGGACTTGGCTCTTTTGTTGGGACAATCTTTGGCAAAATGACATTTTTTTCTGCAGATAAAACATCTGCTGGATTTTCTTCGTTTGGAGTCTGTGGAAGAAGAAGACCGCTTTCGGAAGAATCTGTAAGGTTTTCTGGACCTGCGGGGTCTAGATGAAAATTCTGGAGATTTGAACTTTGGAAAATGCCTTTTCTTTTTGGGACTGCAATCACAATCCTTCTTCTGTTTGCATTTGATTTACAGATAAGGCTTTTTGCAGGCACTTCTGAATGGTTCTTTGTCTTTCAACAAGTCCTTGAAGAATTGTTTCTGTTCACAAAGCTTATCAAGATAAGTTTTGGCGAGTTGGAAAATTTTGCCAAGAGAGATATTGTCAATGACAAAATTGGAGGCAGTAAGCTGCCGCTGGATGTCGGGTTGGAGTTCTTCTGGTAGGGAGGCCAAAAAGACATGCTTTAGGGTAGACTCGTTGAATCCATTAAGCTTATAGAATAACAGGGACATGCGCTTGTAATGGAAATCAATATCCTTGGCATCGAGGGAGCAACATTTCATACTGAGATAGTCTCGGCGTGCAGCTTCAAAGGCTGCAGCTGGGTCTCCTAAAAACTGATCATGAAGAATGGCAAGAGCACTAGAGACTTCTGGTAATTGAACAAACTGCAATTGTCTGTATTGACCAAGAGAGTCAAACCAATCTCTTAGAGCACCCGTAAAACGAGTAGCAAATTCTCTAAGGACTAATTCAGTAGTGGCTCCTGATCTGAGCATTTGGAGATCAATCCAGGCAGACATTTCATTAAGACGATCACGCTATTTATAGGATGGGATATCATCAAAGGTAAACCAGGGACCATTTGATGATTTTTGACTAGATGAAGTAGTGTGGGCCGGAGGAGGCTGGTTGGTAGCAGAAGATTCAGGCATCTCTTCTTCAACATCAGAAGGAATATTAACATATGGTTCAGTCCGAGAGGTTTGTGGGTCAGGTTGAGCCATCAGGATTCTGGTGATATTAGCATAAGATTTTTCAGAGTCACTGGTGGATGCTGAAGATTCTGTGTCAGTCTCAGTATGGCTATCTGAAATGGCTAGATTTGAATCAGAAGTTTGGTCATCAGTGGAAGATGGGTGGTTGATGGTATGGGCACTGAATTGATGCATAGGTTCTTTATTCTTGGATGTAATAGGAGGTTGGGATTTGGATGGGTTAGGTGGTGATGTTGATGCTGGTGTATAGCCCGGTGATTGTTGGTCAGGGATAATATTGGAGGAAGGATTGATTGTGACGGGTCGTGGTTGAGGTTTAGGCTTTGGTTTAAATTTAGGTGGTGGTGGTAATGGGTTATCTCGGAAAAGGGTATGAGTCATACCAAACAGCTTAGAAGGCTCATACTGTCGGATAGGAGAAAGCATCGAAGCAAATGGATGGTAGGTTGGACCAATCGAAGGGATAGGAGGCGAGGAGGTAAAAAGAGAAGGTTTTTGTTTGTCAGATTCAATTTGAGCAAGCTCAGCTTTTAAACGTCTGATCTCCCTTTCTTTTTGATCAAATTCTGGGCCATGGTAACGTTGGGCAAGCATAGTTCGCAACTCAGAATCAAGTTGAACAATTCTGGACTGGAGGTTTTGGTGGATCTGCTGCAGTTGTGCAGAGATGGAGTCAACCTTCGTTTCAAGGTGTTCAGTTCGTAAACTGATCTTTTCAACTTTGGAATTTATGTTCAACAAAGTATCATTCTGGGCTCTGGCATTTTGAGTTTGCCAGTTGAGGACTGATTCAAAAGGTTTGGGTGGTTCAAGATGACCGGCTGAGGTTATGGGTGATGGAATAAAAGGTTTGGACACAACATTTCGTTGGGAATCTGTGTGGGTGTCTAAAGGAGGAAAAGAGGAAGAATAATCTGAGGAAGCAGATGAAAACATCATACAACTCAGAGGTGGAGATGGATCCGGAACAGGTGAGGATATTGTAGAGGTACAACGCTTTGCAAGCCATTGGAGTTCCTTTTTATAGAGAGGTAAAAGAGCTGATGGAGGAGGAGGATCTTGTGGTGGTCTAGGAGTACTGTGATGACACGAGGCATGGGATTTTTTCTTAGGTTTCTTTTTCCTTTTGGTTACATAATCATCATCCTCTTCCCAATCATCCCAGCAGGGACAATCTGGGTCATAGTAGCCGGAACTAGGGATATCCCAAAGGAAATGCCCATTTTGTTTGGCTGGATAAACAGGGAAACCGTCAGAATTGAACCCTGTAATAGGCAAATCTTCTTGAGTTGTCTGAACAGCTGTGATCATGGATGAGTAAGTGAAATCGAGCCGAGGAGGCTCTTGAGGAGCATTGGGAGGCGGTTTAAAGGTCATTCTGACCGTGCCATCTGGTCACCTTTCAAACATACTTTCAGATGTCTGAACTGGGGCTGTATTGTTATGGAACTGCTCATAGTTTGAGATCCATTCAAGAGGCATAAGCTTAAGAAGTTCGTGGCGAGGAATTTGCCTGGGGATCTGAATGATGGTTGGAATTTGGTCAGATTCAGCTAACACCATGAGAGTGTCAGAGTGGTGTTCTGGAGTGGGTAGATCTAAGGCATGATTCTGAAGTCGATAGACCAGTTGATGGTGTAGAGTGGCTATTTTAGCAGTGGAGATTTGTTCAGCACCTTGGATATGGACTTGAACTTTCAGGGTTGTGGGTAGATTAGTGTCTTGAAGGGAAATATTGAAGTTTGGATAAAAGGTGAGTAAGACACTGCCAGCATGTAGGGTTGTGAGTACAGTACCGATAACAACATCTTGGTACTGTTTAAACCGAGTGTCCAGGAGAGCAATACTAGCTGTAACTGGTAAACCTTTGCGCCCATGAAGGGTAAGGATTAGCCGTATTCCGCCTAGATGAAGATGAGTGTATCCTTCACGTTTCCAATTTGAAATGAACTCTGAAGGAATTTCCAGAGTGACATATTGCTCAGCAGAGGTGGCTTTAAGAGCACACTGATCCAGACGAGAAGACTGGATATATTCTTTAGGGTGTGGTCGTTTAGTAGAGATAAGGGTACGGATGCTGCGGGTAAAGGAGTTGGGTCGTTTGTACAAATGATAAGGGCTAATAAGAGGGTAGGTGGATTCACTTATTTGAGCTGATTCGGGAATATAAGAGTATTCAATAAGGTTTTCAATTTTATCAGCAGTATGGGAAGTGCAAGATTTAGGCAAAGAAAGAGTAGAAGAAAGAGTAACTGGAGTGGATGAAGTAGAAGCCATGAGGGATGAGTTCTCTCTGCGCCTGAAGACTAAAGATCAAACATGAATAAAGACTTAAATTATACCACTAGCTGTAGGGTGACATCCCAATCGGGGTCTTGAAAGCCATTATATATGCCCATAATGCATCATCAAGTCTTAATGACCAATCATTTCTGACTGGCCTCACCGTCTTTTCTAATATGTGTTTTATTTCTTGATTGGAGATCTCAACTTGGCCACTAGTTTGCGGATGATATGGGGTCACCACTTTGTAAGTGATGGAATATTTTGTCAAAAGATCTTTGAATGTTTTGTTATAAAAGTGGGCACTATCATCACTGAGTATTGCTCGAGGGAATCCAAAGCGCGAAACAATGTTGCTTTTCAAAAATCCTATCACCACCTTGTGATCATTAGTTCTGCATGGAATTGCTTCTACCCATTTTGATACGTAGTCAACAGTAACTAATATGTATTGATGGCCAAAAGAAGGGGGAAAGGGTCCCATGAAGTCGATACCCCATACGTAAAAAATCTCAACCACTAAAATTGGATTTAGTGGCATCATGTTCCTTTATGTAATGCTCCCCATTCATTGACACCTATCACATGAAGAACAAAAAGTGTAAGCGTCTCGAAATATAGTTGACCAATAAAAACTACATTGTAAAACTTTAGTTGCTATTTTCTTAGTGGCCTCCACAAGCTTGTTCATGGTAGAATGAAAGGATATTCTGAATTTCATTTTCTAGGACACATCGTCTAACAATTTGATCTGCACAATACTTGAAAAATACGGGTCATCCCAAAAGAAATTCTTTAAATCTGCAAAGAATTTAGCATTGTCTTACTTGGTCCAATGCTCTGGAAGTTGACCTGTAATAAGATAATTAACTATATCAGCATACCAAGGTAATACTTCCACACTCATCAATTGTTCATCTGGAAATAACTCATTCAATATTAATGGCTCTATAATTGTGTCAAAATGGAGACGAGAGAGATGGTCTGCCACAACATTTTCTGTTCCTTTCTTATCTTTGAATTCCAAGTCAAATTCCTGCAAAAGTAAGACCCAATGAATTAGTCTAGCTTTTGCATCTTTCTTTGTGAGAAGATATTTAAGAGCAGTATGATCTGTGAATACAATTATTTGACAACCTATGAGATAAGATCAAAATTTTTCCAATGCAAACATTATTGCTAGCATTTCCTTTTCAGTAATTGAATAGTTCAATTGTGCATCATTCAATGTCATACTAACATAGAAAATAACATGAGGAATTCGATCAACTCTTTGTCCTAATACTGCTCCTACTGCATAATCAGATGCATCACACATGAACTCAAATAGTAAGCTCTAGTTTAGGGGCTGAATGATGGGTGATGATGTCAACAACTGCTTTAATTTCTCAAATGCCATAAGACATGAATCATCAAAGACAAAAGGTATTTCCTTAGCAAGTAGATTGCATAAGGGTCTAGAAACTTTACTAAAATTTTTAATCAAACGTCTATAAAAACCAGCATGCCCAAGGAAAGATCTTACTTCTCTGACTGTTTTAGGTGGAGGAAGATTAGAAATAAGATCCACCTTGGCTTTGTCAACCTCAATACCTTTGCTCGAAATGATGTGACTGAGAACAATACCTTGTTTTATCATAAAATGACACTTCTCCCAATTTAAGACTAAATTCTTCTCGATACATCTCTGCAGAACTAGTGTTAGATGATGTAAACATTGATCAAACAAGTCACCAAAAATAGAAAAGTCATCCATAAAGACTTCAAGGAATCGTTCAACCATATCAGAAAAAATGCTTAACATGCATCGTTGAAATGTAGCAGGTGCATTACATAATCCAAATGGCATTCTTCTATATGCAAAAGTGCCAAAAGGGCAAGTGAAAGTAGTTTTCTCCTGATCTTTTGGTGTTATGGGAATCTGATTATATCCTGAGTAGCCATCTAGAAAGCAATAAAATTCATGGCCTGCTAATCCATCAAGCATTTGATCGATAAATGGTAAAGGAAAATGATCTTTACGTGTGAAAGAATTCAACTTTCTATAATTAATGCATACACGCCATCCTGTAGTCACTCTAGTGGGTATTAATTCATTATCGGCATTCGTAACTATTGTGACTCCTGACTTTTTGGGGACAACTTGTACAGGACTAACCTATGAACTATCAGAAATGGGGTAAATGATACCTGCATCTAATAGCTTAAGGGCTTCAGTTCTAACAACTCCTTTCATATTAGGATTTAACCGACGTTGCATTTCCCTAGTAGGTTTAGCATTTTCATCAAGGTGAATGTAATGCATGCAGTCTACTGGGTTTATACCTTTTATGTCCGCTATGGTCTATCCTAATGCTTTTTTGTGCTCTTTTAAAACATCCAACAACTTACCTTTTTGCTCGTCATTGACGAATGATGAGATGATTACCGGCAGAGTACTTTCTTCTCCCAAAAATGCATATTCCAAAGTGTTGGGTAATGGTTTGAGCTCGAGTTTCGGTGGTGATTTTGATGATGGGATGATTTTCTTGTCTGATGGATCTAGTTGTTCAACTCTTAACTTCCATTTATTAGTGTCCATGGATGGTGCTGAGTCAAGTAGAGCGTTGACCTCATCGACCGATCTGTTAATATCAAAATCCAAACCAAAGTGAGTTAAGCATGTTTGTAAAGAGTCATTACTAAAGTTTGAAACAAAAGTATTATCAACTAATGCTTCTATTAAATCCACATTAACAATTTCATCATCTCCATTGTGAGGTTGTTTGGCAATGTTGAAGATGTTCAGCCCCATAGTCATGTTGCCAAAGGACAACTGCATATTTTCGGTCTTTCATTGAATGTGAGCATCCGCAGTTGCCAAGAAAAGTCAGCCCAGAATAATGGGGATGTGCTTCTTTGAATCCTGTATTGGTTGAGTGTCAATTACAATGAAATCAACATGAAAATAAAACTTGTCTACCTGGATAAGCACGTCCTCCACAATACCACGAGGTATTCAGCCCCATAGTCATGTTGCCAAAGGACAACTGCATATTTTCGGTCTTGCATTGAATGTGAGCATCCGCAGTCCCCAAGAAAGGTCAGCCCAAAATAATGGGGATGTGCTTCTTTGAGTCCTGTATTGGTTGAGTGTCAATTACAATGAAATCAACAGGAAAATAAAACTTGTCTACCTGGATAAGCACGTCCTCCACAATACCACGAGATATTTTCGTGGATTGATCTGCAAGTTGTAACACCACTGGAGTTGGGTGTCATTTTTCCAGTACAAGTTTCACGAAAACTGAGTAAGGTAACAGATTTACACTAGCTTCTAAATCCAACAAAGTATTCTCAATTGTGTTAGTGGGGGAGCTTGGGTCTTTATATTTTAGAGGAATTTTATGTTGGAGGATAGAACTAACGTTTTCTATTAAAAATGCTTTCTTTTGAACATGAATGTTTATCTTTTTAGTACAAAGGTCTTTAAGAAACTTGGCATAAGATGAAACTTGCTTTATAGCATCAAATAAATGGATGTTAACACTTACCTGTTTGAAGATTTCAAGAATCTCACCTGTGGATTTTCCCTTCTTTCCTTTAGCTAACCTCTGAGGAAATGGAGCTTTCGGAACGTATTCTCGTGGGTTAGTTTTTTTTTTCGCCTTCGGTGGCGAGTCCTCAACATTCACAGGTACAATTTGATTTTCTTTACCGCCATCTCCACTTTGTTGTCGACTTCTTTTCCTTTTTGCAAGGTCATGACTGCTTTGACCTCTCCATGCTGCTGTAGTGAACTGGTACTTGCTTCATGTACCCCTTTAGGATTAGGCATTGGTTGACTTGGAAACTTGCCTTTCTCAACAGTTATTGCCAAGGTCTGAACTGAAGAAGCAAGTTGTCCCACCATCTTCTTGAGGCTTGAAACTGATTGGGCTTGTAAGTTGAAGCCTACTCTCAACTCATTTCGTAGTCCATCAATGGTGTGATTCTGTTGCTCAATCGTAGAGTGAGTAACATTCTTGAAATTCTGAAATGCATCCTCCCATGGTCTGGGTTGAGAGAAGTTCTGGTTCTGATTGTATGGTCTAAATGGTGGCTGAGAGGCCTGAGGAACTTGAGGAATTTGTTGCATTGGTGGAGCTGGAGCTGTTGGTCCATTATGTTGGAATCCTTGAGACCATGAAAAATTGGGGTGGTCTCTCCATCCAGAGTTATATGTGTTGGAGTATGGGTTGTAATTTGATGGTTTTCTCATTACACCTATGGCATTGGCTTGATCTGAGTATGAGTCATGGTCATGTGGCTCTGTTGATTTAGCAGTCGATAACGATGCTATTTGTCGAGAGAGACCTTCAACTATCTCCTTAACTTCTTTGATTTTTGAACTTGACTCGCCAATGTGAACCTCATTTACTCCCTTAATTCTTTTAGTATTCTTGAGTGATCGACTCCGTTGTTGGGAATTATCCACTTGTCGCTGGAAGAATTCCCAAATCTCTTATGCACTTTTTGACATTAGCTCTTCTCCACTTGTTGCCATTAGCCATTCTTGCACGTTCGACAATAATCCCTCCAAAAAGTATTGGCATTAGTGTCATTTCTCGTACCCATGATGTGGACACTTCAAGAGTAGCCTATTGAATCGCTCCCATGTTTCGAAAAACTGCTCGTCATCTCTCTGAATAAACTCTGAAATTTCCCTGTGAATAGCATTGGTTTTATGCACTAGGAAATGTTTATTCAAAAATTTAGTTACCATTTGTTCCCATGATGTAATGCTATTAGCAGGTAAAGTATTTAATCATGAACGAGCTCTATCTTTTAAAGAAAATGGGAATAATTTGAGTTTAACATCATCGTCTGAAAAATTCTCATATTTAAATGTTTGACAAATAGCATGAAAATCATTCAAATGATTATATGGGTCCTCATTTTCTAGGCCATAAAATGTTGGGAGACAATTTAGCACACTAGGTTTTAGTTCAAAACTTCTAACAGCTACATTTGGGTATCTTATGCATGTAAATCTATTTTATTTTTAATGTGTTTGCGTGTGCGAAGTGTTTTATCGAGTTCAATGTCTATAGGTTCAAGATTAGGTAATAATGACCTACGACCATGCATGCAAAGAACACAAAAATAAATGAGAACAAAAGGAATAAAAATAAAGAAAAAAGAGAAATTACGATACTAACCTTATCGCGCTATTACAACCTTACTATAAAAATAAACAAAAAAAAGTGAAATAAATTAACTAAAAAGCATTTGTAAGATAAACAAAAATTACAAAGAAGAAAAAAAATTAACTTGAAAATTAAATTACAGAATTTTAAAAAAGAGAAAAAGAAAAGAAATACTAACCTCTAAATGCAGTTTAACTTTTGTTTCTTTTTTTAATAAAAAAATACAAGAAAAAAATTAATAGAAATTATTCACAAAAATTAATTCTACGAATTAAAATTACTTACCTCCCCAGCAACGGCGCCAAAAACTTGTCGTGCAAATTTTATTAAACTCGCAAGCGCACGAATCTATTGTAGAATAGACTAATGGTGACGAGTGTCGATCCCATGACGAGGTCGATTTTAATTGTGTGTAGAATTAATTTTGTAAATGGGTGGTTGTATTTGTGGTGAAAATGATTTGGATTATCCTAAAATTCGAATTAAAATGGCAAGAATAAATTGAAGTGGATATCTATTAAATTGACGTACTTGGGTATTTGGATCCGTATCAACATGCACAATGGGCTAAATATTCCTTATTAATACCAATTAAATCATAAGGGGGGAATCCACACCTCATGAACCACACTCTAATCAATATGGTGTTAAGGGCTTATTGTGTCAAATAATAATAACCTTGTACTAGGGTGCCGGTGAAACCAAGGTGGTATCTAGACAAGACTATTATTATTTGTTGACGAGAAGTCAAAACATCCACAAAAACTAGAGGGGAAAAGAAAATAAATTTACCAAATAAAACCCATGACACATGTTGAGACTTCACCTTCAACCCAAGATTGAAAGAAAATTAGCCACTCATAATTGAACTAGGGGCAAAATGGAAATTTATTAAAATACGTAGAAAATACAAGATGGAGAAAAAATTATAGAAAATGAAGTCCAAAAAATGGATTCAGAGATGCCAAATTAGGGGGGAGAGGTCCCTTTTTTATAGATAAATTGAGTAAATCATGGTCATCGGATTAAAAACAGTTTGGACGCTCAGGATTGCACCACGTCATCAGTCAACAGTACGCGGTTTGACCACGCAGCTTGAATAGTAACATGGTTTGAGCATGCGGTTTGAACAGTGACACGGTTTGAACAGTAACACGGTTTGGTTGAAAATAATCCCATGTGTTGCATGTACCATACGCGCGTTTTTTGATCCACTAATATACTATCACATCACCATCAACAGTACATAAAAAATTCAGTCCAACAGGATCCTGACACCTCATCAGTCAACGTTACATCATTGGTCAATGCCACATCATCGATCCGTCTATGTAAACAGTGTCGTGAACAGTACCGTACATGTGAATTGTACCGTACATGTGAACAGTGTCGTTTTTCCTTTTATGCCCCTCCTAAGGTTTTCAACCATCCTGAGTTCAAATGTGATGTCTGTTTTGCCGTTTGATCTCTCTTTTATTGTGAAATGGCTATGATGCCCCTAAAATACACAAAATACTTAATTAAAATAAAACACATATAATTAAATTACAAGAACCTTAAATACATAAAAGTAAGGGTTGTTAGTAAAACTTGAAATGTAAAATGATGATTTTCTCCTTTATAAATATACATTTTTTAACACTTAACAGATATCTCAACCAAGCTCCTAAAATATTGTCCAGAATTTCATTGTGACTTCATCCACCCAAATCCTTTATGGAAAAACAAGTCTTTCTTTATTCAGTTACCTTTCAAACTTAATGAAGACATCAATCCTACTAAGCCTACTCATCCAGGAATAAGCCCATCTGACTTAGCCTTAGTCCAAAAGGAATGTTCACAACTCTTGGCCCAAGGACTTATTGACCCTACAAATTATCAATGGGCTTGTCAAGCATTTTATGTCAAAAAATGTTTGGAACATGTTAAGGGAAAAAAGCGATTAGTCATTGACTATCAACCCTTAAACATGTTCTTACAAGATAACAAGTTTCTTTTACCAAAGAGACAAAGCATCTTCACTTATCTAAAAAATGCCCAGATCTTTTCAAAATTTGACCTCAAGTCAGGTTTTTGGAAAATTGGCATTGAACCCTTTGAAAGATACAAAAACCACTTTTTGCATTCCTAATGCTCATTATCAGTGGACAGTCTTACCCTTCGGTTTGAAAACTGCCCCCTCCATTTTTCAAAAAGCCATGGTCAAAATCTTTCAACCCATCCTGCATCATGCATTGATTTATATTGATGATATTTTGTTGTTTTCAGGCACATATGAAGAGCATCGTTAATTATTAAATTAATTTTTTGATATCATCCATTCTCACAGAATTATGTTATCAGCCAACAAAAAGCACCATTGCAACAGATAATATTGAATTCCTTAGAATAATTATCAAAGACGGACACTGCCAGCCAGGAAAGCGCATTGCCCAAGAATTGCTCCACTTTCCAGATCAACAACTCACCAGGAAACAGATATAGCAATTCCTTGGCATCATCAATTACATCAGAGACTTTATTCCTCATTTCGATCACCATACCAATCAGCTTTCGGCTTTATTAAAGAAAAAGCCACCAAAATGGAATGATAACCACACACTTACTGTCACCACTTTAAAAAAGATTGCTCAAAGTCCGCCACCAATAAAGCTCATAACAGATGGCAAACGGATACTCCAGACAAATGCAAGTGACGAATCATGGGGTGCTATTCTTCTCGAAGAAATAAATGGTAAAGAAAGCTTTATTGCTTATGCTAGTGGATATTTCTCTGACACACAACAGTACTACCACAGTGTGTATAAAGAAATCTTAGATGTAAAAAATGGTATCAAGAAATTTGAATACCATCTTATCGGCTATCATTTTCTTATCCGAATGGACAACTCAACATTTCCCAACATCATGAACTTCAAAGGGAAAACCGTTCCAAAAAAGATGTTGCTCAGACTCAAAGACTGATTCTCAAAATATGACTTCTTTGTGAAGCATATAAAAAGAACCCAGAACCTCATTCTAGACCTACTCTCAAGACTTGCAAAACCAATATCGCCCTTGCATTGCATATCCACA
Source organism: Citrus trifoliata (assembly GCA_018350135.1). Classification (NCBI taxonomy): domain Eukaryota; kingdom Viridiplantae; phylum Streptophyta; class Magnoliopsida; order Sapindales; family Rutaceae; genus Citrus; species Citrus trifoliata. The sequence continues at coordinate 14,484,541 of CM031385.1, read as the reverse complement.
AGATATCACTTTGCCATCATTTGCATGGCCACCTCTCAACCAAACCAAGCCTTAACCCACAGGTTTTGACATCCAAGAATTTGTAAAAAGATATGTTTTTAGGTTTTTCATGAAGGCCTACATGTTAGCAGATTTATTTACTTTCTTAACTTTCCACCTTGAAAACTTGTTTGTCACAGGTCTAAACATTGACCCTTCCAGAGATGTGACTGAAGATGAGTTATGGTATATCTGGTGCCTAACTATTCTTTACGCCGCAAAGTTAATTCTCCCTGTCAAACCTACCCTGAATCATCTCATGAATCCTGAAAAATCGACCTCATTGACCTGGAACCTTCTTGAGTGGTTCTCTCCACTTCCCTGGTGGAGAAGAAAGTTACAGCAACTATCCACGGTCTACAACCTTAATCCAATGCCTGAATCAAAAGCAAATATGTTCACCTCAGTGTTCATTATCCACAGGCCATATTTCCAGCATCCAAACACTAACTCTTTTTGGACCCAAGACCAAGTGTTAGAATGGTTCACAACGCCACACCCAGCAATCCTCGAACCCAGAAAAACCTTAATCACCAACCTGAACCACATAAAGATATATTCCATATGTCTTTAGGTCCACAACATGACATCATTATGATTCCAACTCCTTTGTCAATATCAAAACCAAAGCCCACAGGTATCATCATCAAAAAAGAAAAATCAGATTTAATAGATTTCTTGTTCCAAGACACTCAAGACCCTTGGACTGACTTTCTACCCTTAAGCTAGCATCTCCAACAACTCCAGGATCCATCATTACCGGAAGAACCTTCACTATCTAGAGCTAGTACTAGCACTTGTCCACCTAACGTTCAGCCACCCAATCAAAAGATGACATTCCCCTCACATTGTCCAAAAGCACAACATTGCCCATGGCCACCATGTGGCCCCACCTGCAAGCATCCAAAGAAAAAGTTAGCAAAAGATGACATAGATATCTCCTCTTATGAAGATTACATGAATCTTTCATCCCTATAGGTATAAGTTTGTCATGTGTAATTATTAAAGTTTGCGTCGTGTGTAATTATGAAAGTTTGCTTTTAGTACTTTTATAAAGTAAAGCTTGTCGTGTGTAATCATTAAAGTGTACTGAGTCATGCTTTAATTATTAAAGTTTCCTTTTAATTGCTTTTTAAAAAGTAAAGTATCTTAATAAGGGTCTTGTCTTATCAAGCTTGTCTCCTCCTCATCCTATATATAGGATGCTCTCTTCCGTTGTAATTCAGAATCAGAGATCAAGAAATAAAAGAGTGTATTTCTTAAACATGAAGTTATAAACTTTCTTTCTTCTCTCTATTAATCAAGTTCTAACATTCTAAGAGAAAACGGGAAGATTCAAATTTGTTCATTTTAAAAATAAGGAAGTATACTTTGCACTTGCCGTTCATAAGGATCCTGTGCATCAGAAAACTTTTAATGATTTTTATCTAGTTTGGTACCCTGTTTTAAGACAAAAAAAGTCTGTTTTGGGTTGAATAACCTAACATAAAAATGTTTTAAGTTTTCTGTTTTTGATCTGAGTATATCGGCTAAAAACCCAAGCATGCGGACTACTGGTCCAAAGGACGATCTTTTCGTCATTGATGGACAATATAAAGATAATGGTTTGCATCAAAGAAACTGGCCATGGAGACTCCAACAAAATTTTCAAGCTCTTTGTTTCGTATGTTAGGATGGCTATGACTGTAAAGGCATACTATATATACCACTAAAGGCATAGTATATATATACACTACTAAAGTCTTTGCAAATTGTTCTAACTCTAATATCAATCTAGATATATATAAGTTATTTCTGTCTTTTGCTTTGATTTTTTAGAATGAAAGAATTTGATTTTAGACTGTAACCTAAAAAGAAAAGAATCAGTAGAGTAGATTGCATAATGTTGGGCAATATCATATAATAACATTGACACCTACATTTCATTAACAAATTAAAAATATTTAGCAACCAGCTTGCTAAACCAACAAAAGTCAAGAACATTAGCCAGAAGAAATTTAATTATTTCAAAACATAAAAAGAAAGAACAAACAAAAGAAAACAACAACAACAACAATAATATTAAAAGCATATAGAAAGAAGATTGGAAACCAAGCATATAGCTGCAAAAACTCTGTGACAGAAAAAAGAATTAAATAGAAAAATGAGCAATCCACATGTTTTGGTAATACTTTCTCCAACACAAGACCATATAATTCCTTTACTTGAGTTTCACAATGTTCTGCCAATCATGGCTTTAGGTATGGTCAAGAGCGGGTATTTAAATAATTAGAAGTTCAAATAAATAAACATGAAAAACCAATAAAATAGATTCAAATTAACAAGAACACATGTAAGATTTTCAAGTTTTACATGTATAGGGTTCGAATTTGACAAGAAAACATCTAGACTGTAAATGTCTAGGGTTTGAATTTGAAACAACTTCTAGGTTGTACATGTCTATGATTCAAATTTGACAAGAACACATCTAGTCTGTACATGTCTAGGGTTCGAATTTGACAAGAACATTAAAATTGACACTAAAACATGATTTACCTGTATTATTCGAATGATTGGTTGCTCTATATGTGGTGAGTGAGTCTTAATTAGGCTTTTGAATTCAATGGTGGCAGCACACACATCTGGTGGGTACTTCATATAATTCTTGATGAAGGCCAAAATCGACGGCAATAAATGAGAGAATGTCAGCAATAGTTCGGTGCTTGTGTGAGGATTTAAAGTGAGAAGGGCTTTGTGAGTGTGAGAATGACGAGAGACAGAGAGTGATGAGACATAAGGGAAAAAATGATGAGTGAAGACTGAAGAGGGTTGTGTTTTTTATTTTGTTTTTATTCTAAACAATGTCGTTTCTTGTTTCAAGAGAAATCTTTTTTTTTTTAATTTAAATGCTGCCGTTTAATTCTTTTACAATTAATGACCCTTATATAATATAACGTCATTATAAATGTCAGATTATTTTCAATAACAATTTTTACACATAACCGTCATTAGAAGTAAGATTACATTTTAGCTTGACATTTAATGATTGTTATATAATAGAACCGCCCGCCATTATAAATGTTAGATTATTTTCCATGACTGTTTTTATACAGAATTGTTATTAAAATTAAGACTATATTTAGTTTGATATTTAATGACCATTATATAATAGAATCGTCATTGCAAAAGTTAGATATTATGACGGTTCATATTGTAACGGTCAAAAAATACTTTTAATGACAATTGTTAAGAAAAACCGTCATAACATAAGAGTTATTGTTTTGTATTTTTGTAGTAGTGACTTTTAATGATGCTTCTATGATATAACTGTCATTAAAAGTAATAGCTTGACTTTTAATGACGGTTATATCACAGAATCGTCATTATAAACCTTGAACTTTTAATGATTGTTTCTATAAATAATCGTCACTAAAAGTAAAACTATATTTTAGTTCACATTTAATGACAATCATATAATAGAACCGTCATTATAAATTTTAAACTTTGAATTACCGTTTTTATAAATAACCGTCATTAAAAGTAAGAATGATATTTAATAATGGTTATATAATAGAACCGTCATTGTAAATATTATATATTATGACCTTTTATAATAAACGTCATCAAATATTTTTAAGGGAAATTATCATCATAGCACCTCTCTTTTACTATATATTCATCCAACCACCATAAAATTCTAACATGTTCTCTGCACCACATTTCTTTTTAAATTTGTATCAATTAGCCACTTTTGTACTAACACCGTTAAATAATTTAAACGAAATGAAAATTTTACCTCTAAATAAATTAAAAAACTATTTTATTTTATAAAAAGTTTGAAAAATAAAAAATATATAATTATAAAAACAATTGCAAATATTGGGATTTAATAAAAATATCCTAAATTATTAAAATTTTACAAAATCAAAATTTAATAAAAATAAGCTAAGCACCTCTATTTGGGATTTATTTTTTTTATTAAATTTAGGGGTATTTTTATAATTATAATTTTTTTATTTTTGATAACCTTTATAAAATAAAATGGTCTTTCAATTTATTTAGAGGTAAAATTGTCATCTTTTTTAAATTATTTAACGGTGTTAGTGCAGAAGTGGCTAATTGATACAAATTTAAAAAGAAAGGTGGTGCAAAGAACATGTTAGAATTTTGTGATGGTTAGATGAATATAAGGCAAAATAAAGGTGGTACAATTATAATTTCCTTATTTTTAATGATGATTGTTAATAAAAACTATCATAACATATGGGTCATTATTTTGCTTTTTTGTAGTAGTGACCTTAGGGTATGTGGTATTGTTTACATATACGGTAGGTACTGTTCACATATATGATATTATTCACGTATATAGTACAATGACGTGGCATTGACCGACGATGTGACAACATATTATTCAACTGAAATACTAATGTGGCCTTGATTGATGATGTGTTCTAGCCAATCAAAGCTTGACACGCGGTGCAATCCTGAGCATCCGAGTTATTTTCATCCGACGCCCATGATTTACCCATTGTATCTATAAATAAGATACTCCCCCGCCCCCAATTCAACAAATCTTAATTCATTTTTTAGCTTCATTTTCTATAATTCTCTCTCCATCTTATATTTTCCATGTATTTTAATAAAAATTTCATTTTTCCCCAGATAAAAAATGAGTAGCTAATTTAATTTCAAGTTTGGATTGAAGGTGAAGCCTCAACACGGTCCATGAGCTTAATTTGGTAAGTTTATTTACTCTATCTCTCTAATTTAAGTGGTTCTTTTGACTCATTGTCAACAGACAGTGTATCTTAAATAGATTTTGCACAGTTTACTGGCTCCCTAGTGAAAGATCATTACTGTTTGGCACGATGAGCACTTAGCACCATATTTATTAAAGAGAAAAGTTTCCTTTAATATTTTGTGGGTCGTCTTGTCTCATTGTCGACAGAGAATGCATCTAAGTTATTTAGTGGAAGGTCTTGTCATTTTGTTGACAGGATGATTATTATCATCTAGCACAATATGCTTTTTACATCGCATTTAGCAGAAGATCATTACCCTTTGACACAATGAGTGTTTGATACCATGTTTACTAGAGTAAGGATTATGAGGAGTAGAAATACTCCTCATAACTTAGTTGAAACTAAAAAGGAATATTAAACCCATGGTGATGTATTGAGTGTGAATCGAAGACAGTTGGACACCCAATCCAAGACAATCACAATTACATAGTTTATAATTTTGTTTCTTCATTTTACTACTTTTTTAGATTATTACAAATTCACACAATTTTCTATTAGTGAATTTCACATCACTTGTATTGAGCAAAATATAATTTAGTTAAATAATCCTATGCTATTCTTTTTTTCTCACAGCCTAGCATTAGAAATTAGAGTTGGAAGCAATACCCGCGGGACCCCGATTAATTTGGGGCAGGTATGGGGCCCTAGAAAAATATGAAAATGAATTCGGGTCCGTTTCGAGTATGGGTCTAAGCCCCAAAAACATTTTAGGTTTGGATTTGGGGATTTTAGGCCCCCTAACCCGATCCAAAAATAAAAGCAAAAAAAAATTATTCCTCAATTCATTTGGATTGAATCGATCGTTCCCCCAAAGAAACCCTAACAGCTCATCAGCCGCCATTGTCGTTGCTAACTGCTAGTCAATTGCCACCGTTCGTCGTCATCGACTGTTGTGAAAATTTTATTGAACTAGTAGCGCACAAATCTATTGTAGAATAAATCAATGGTGACGAGTGTTGATCCCACGAGGAGGTGAATTTTAATCATATGTAGAATTAATTTTATAAATGGGTGGTTGGCTTTGTGGTGAAAATGATTTAGATTATCCTAAAATTTGAATTAAAATGGAAAGAATAAATTGAAGTGAAAATCTATTAAATTGACGTACTTGGGTATCTGGATCCGTAACAACATGCACTATGGGCTAAATATTCCTTATTAATGCCAATTAAATCATGAGGGGGGATTCCACACCTCATGAACCACACTCTAATCAATATGGTGCTAAGGGCTTATCGTGCCAAATAATAATAACCTTGTACTAGGGAGCCGGTAAAACCAAGGCGGTATCTAGACAAGATTATTATTATTTGTCGACGAGAAGTCAAAACATCCAAAAAAACTAGAGGGGAAGAGAAAATAAATTTACCAAATAAAGCCCATGACACATGTTGAGACTTCACCTTCAACCCAAACTTGAAAGCAAATTAGACACTCATAATTGAACTAGGGCAAAATGAGAATTTATTAAAATACGTAAAAAATACAAGATGGAGAAGGAATTACAGAAAATGAAGTACAAAAATGGATTCAGAGATATCAAATTAGGGGGGAGAGGTCCCCTTTTTATAGATACATTGAGTAAATCATGACCATCGAATTAAAAACAGTTTGGACGCTCAGGATTGCGCCACGTCATTAGTCAACAGTACACGGTTTCAACAGTAACACGGTTTGACCTGGTTTGAACAGTGACGTGGTTTAGTTGACAATAATTTTGTGTAATGCATGTACCGTATGCGAGATTTTTGGTCCACTAATATGCTGCCACGTCACCAATCTACAGTGCATAAGAATTTTAGTCCAACAGTATCATGACACCTTATCAGTCAATGCTACATCATCGGTCAATGCCACGTCATTGATCCGTCTATGTGAGCAGTGTCGTGAACAGTAACATAAACAGTACTGTACATGTGAATAGTGTTGTACATATGAACAGTGCCATTTTTCTTTTTATACTCCTCCTAAGGTTTTCGACTGTCCTGAGTTCAAAAGTGATGTTCGTTTTTCCGTCTGATCTCTTGTCCATTGTTAAATGACTATAATGCCCCTAAAATATATAAAATACTTAATTAAAATAAAACACACGTAATTAAATCACAAGAAGGTTAAATACATAAAAGTAAGGGTGTTAGTAAAACTTGAAGTGTAAAATAACGATTTTCTCCTTTATAAATATACATTTTCTAACACTCAACACACCCCCCAACCAGACTAATGATAGTAATGAAATAAAAGTATAAGCATTATCTCCAGTCTAAAGAAACATCACACCCACATCAACCATCCACATGAATCAGTTCAGCAGACTTTGTCATAGCTACTTTCAAGAATAACATGTCAAACCCCAAAATCTCACTGGAAGTAGTGACACTCTCACAAAGAAATTAAACCCAATAAAAATAGTCACTTCAATGAATGGTAGTTGAGAGAAAATAATAAAGAAGTGATATCACATGCTCTCACCAAGATGAAAGAAATATGCCTTCAGCTTAGAAATAATACGATCCCAAGTCAAACAAAAATGCTAGTCAACCCAATTTATTTATTATGCACCACTACATCTTTTTAACCCATATAACTAGCTTCTACTTCAGATTATAGTTCCCTAAAATCAAGAACTTTTATTAGGACGTAACGTAGGCTAGAGACATGGCTAACAAAGGAGGGGAAATAAGGAAAACAAAGGATATGTTTGAGAAAAAATGCAGAGATTTTTATTTATTATTTTTTTTGAAAGTTGCAAGGTGGATTTCACCTATTATTTTTTTTAAACAACAATTTTTTTCTTTTTTTGTTTTGTTTTGTTTTCTTTTTTCTTTTCTTTTTGCTTTTGTTTGGCATAACGTCATTGAACAAAATAATTATTTACATTATTCTCAAACATAAATAGGTGATGGAACTTATAAGACATCGGGTAATACTCCAAATCGAAGTGGGTCAAGATGATAAGTTGACAAAGAAAAAGGTTTTTTTTTTTTTAAGGCTCAAAAGGGTTATCTATGGATATTTCACAAAAGAGATGGTTAGAAAGGCTCAAACGAATCAAAGATGGTCTTTCCATAATTTTTTAAGGCTCTAAACAATCTTCCATATCTACTAGTTAGATGGGCCTCCAAATGTAGCAACACACATTTTTTTTCTCTTTTTTTAATTTTATAATTTAATTTTAAGGGTTAACTCAAAAGAATGGGCAAAATAGTTACTCTCCAAGAAAAATAATAGGCTCAAAAACTCACTTGGTACTTATTATGACATGTTCATTCCTTCAAGCAACTCATATTTGTCTCCGACATTAACATGTTCATCACTTAAGACCAAAGATAATACAAATACTAAAATTTAAAATTCATCATGTTATCCAATGTTAAAACAAATCACACAATTTTTTTTAAAACAACATTCTACCCCCCAACCTATTCTAAACATGAAAGGAAAATATGCATGCAGAAATGTGAAAATGATGTAAAAAAACTAATTAGAAAAGTTACACTTAAAATGATAGAAAAAGAAAATGGTTTTTTTTTAAACTTAGAAGATACGTTTTTAGAGGCATTACACTCCATATTCAGCCATTTTCGACTCAAAAATTTGAAAATGTATATTTATAAAGGAGAAATTAAAAAGAAGAAGAAAAATGAACATCAAACGATGAAGATGCGTTTCTAGAGTCATTACACTCTATATTCAGCCATTTTCAACACAAAAAGTTAGCAAAAGTTAGTTTCTACAACAAACAATCAGTAAAAACTTAATCAAGATTCCACAATTGTCGACTATTCCCTCCCCGCAACCAGAACAAAATATTGTCCTCAATATTTTAAAGGAAAGAAGTAGAGTTTAGAAGACATCACCTGGGTGGTGCAACACATAAGAAAATATTTACAGGCTGAGAGTTAAATATAATTTTTACTTCTTACTGCGACCACTGGTACTATCATTATTTGGACGCTTCAAGACAAAGGTCCAGGGATTTGGCTCCGGTCTATAAGCTTGTAACAAATCAAGTAGCTCATAAGCAGTGTGAGCACAAATAAAAAGTTTTTTCGCATTGGAAGGAATGAAATAGTTTTTTATTGCATGGTTAAGAAATGCGATAAAGTCCATCATAAAAGTAATTGACATTTAACAAACCGATGAGTTTTTTGTGAATGTGCAGATGGGCCCAAGATGCTAGTGTGATAAGTGCCTCTAGTGTTGCAAGATCTCCTGGAAGGAAAATAAAAGCATCAGCATGATTAAGCATTTCAGTTATTCTTTCTTGCATACCTGAGACGACTAACTCTTCTCTAGTTAATGAGTCAGACAAACTGCCCAAAGGTTTTAGGGCTCTTGGGATGATGGCTAACACTTGGCTTCCTCTGACAAAAGCATCTTCTGAGACCAATTTTGATAACCCTCAGTTACCTCCTCCATACACTAAGTGTAATTTTCTCTCTACTATGCTTCGACCAAGATCTATGGCTGCCTCAATGAACTCTTTATATTGGTCATAGTTAAATCCAGAAAGCACACAAATGTTCTTGAATTGTCTATTTAGAGTAGCTGCCATTGGGATACTTCTCAAAAATAATTTGTGAGTACTTAACAAAAAGTCATATTTAAGAATCTTGGTGACAGTGGGTTACAGCTGTGTATGAGGTAGCATGTCAGTGTCAAATAACGCGTAAAGCACATGGCTCACGAGTTAAAAAGGAAATAGTAAAAAGAGAAAGAAACAATGATAAAACAATAATGCAAATAATAAAACAACAATGAAATAAAATAACAGTGAAGTAAAATGATACTTACAAGTAGTTGCGACTGTGGCTCACATCTTCCTCTGGTTTTACATTCAGAAACGGCTTGAACGTCCTCTATGGGTCGAGGATAGGCTTCTCATCCAGTTTTCTTAGAAACTGACAAACAAGTTCGTTTATAGTCAAATTTCCGAGACTATATTGTGCATGTTCTTTATGGAATAATGGCCATAACTGGAGAATCGCTCCTTGGACATATCCACTGGGATGCGTTTCAAGAGACAAAAGGATATCATCCAATGACTCCTTATTTAAGCCATCCCTAATTAATTAAATCTTATCTTCCCAGTTATCAGACACCATTCCTAAAGAACATGGGTTTTTATTGCACCTCATTCTGGCACACTTATGACAAGAAACAGAAATTCTTCGAGCTCTTTGTTTTCTTGCATAATTTCCTTTACCACAACTAGGCATGTATGCAATAAATTTTAGAGGTAACTCACCTACCTATCGTACTTTAGCTTCGATTAACCAACGGATGTCAGCAGGTATGTTATTCCTCATGAGCAATCGCATGCGTTCGGACCGAGCTTTATAGATTGTAAAGAGGAAATTTTGAGGAAGTGAAGGGAATCGCTTGTGAATCTTCGCTAGAATCTCATTTCTGTCTATACCTTTGCCTCAGAATTTCAGTTATTATGGGAAACTGAAGTAACCGACTTGATTGTCACGGAGTACCATTATCCGCCACTTCACCGGGGTAACAAACTAAAGCACACAAACTGAAAAACAAATTAAAACACACACAGAAAATTAAAATTGTCCTCTTATTGAATTAACCTCAAGCTCCAACTGGATTTTGTAGACACTCCTCTCAATGTCTCAGAGTTGGCTTTCTAAATCCTCTTATTGAATTAACATTGCATTATTTGAGAATTCTAGCACTCCACATGAGCACTTAGAATCACACATGAATGACTTGAAAAATGAAAATGAAATGCTTAGAAAGAAGAGCAATGAACTAAGTGAAATTGTGCTAAAATTAACAAATGGGCAAAAGATGTTGGACAATTTGCTAAACTCACAAAAATGTGCATTTGACAAAAGTGGCATTGGTTATAAACCAAATTTGAAACAAAATTTTTACAAGAGTTATTTTGTGAAGAATACATCTATTAACAATCAAATTGTATGTCATTATTGTAATCAAGATGGTCATATGAAAAATAGATGTGCAGTAAAGAGAAATGCATATTATGGTGTGAAATGTGTTTGGGTTCCGAAAGGAACCATTGCTAACTCTCAAGGACCCAAAAAGGTTTGGGTACCTAAAACTTGAGATTTTCTCTACAAGGCTTGAAGAAGAAGAAGAATAAGTGGTACTTGGATAGCGGTTGTTCAAGACACATAACAGGGAATTATTCTTGGTTTTCAAGTTTTACTAAGATCGAAAATGGTGGAGATGTATCGTTTGGAGATAATTCAAAAGAAAAAATCATTGGCATTGGAAATGTCAGTAATGTATCCTCTACTCTCATTGAAAATGTGTGTTTGGTTGAAAACTTAAAACACAACTTGCTTAGTATTAGTCAATTATGTGATAAAGGATATAGAGTTATCTTTGATGAATCAAAATGTGTTATTGAGAATGCATGTGATGGGAAAGTTTTGTTTGTAGGAAATAGATGTGTTAATGTCTATACAATTAATATAGATTGTGTATCAACAAATGATAAATGTCTCTCCGCATTGCATGATAATGGTTGGTTGTGGCATAGAAGATTAGGTCATGCAAGCATGAATTTGATTTTAAAAATCGTGAAAAATGATTTAGTTAAAGGTCTTCCAAAAATCAGTTTTCAAAAAGATAGAATTTGTGAAGCATGCCAATTTGGAAAACAAATCAAAACTTCCTTCAAAAGCAAGAATCATGTCTCTACTTCAAAACCACTTCAATTACTTCACATAGATTTGTTTGGACCTTCTAGATATGCTAGCTTAAGTGGCAAATTTTATGCATTTGTAATTGTGGATGATTATTCTAGATACACATGGGTATTTTTCTTAGCTAATAAGGATGATGCCATTGATGCATTTCAAATTTTCTATAAAAAGGTTCAAAATGAAAAAGATTATTCTATTACTTGTATTAGAAGTGATCATGGTGGAGAATTTGAAAATCATGCATTTGAAAATTTTTATAATGACTTTGACATTGAACATCAATTTTCATCACCTAGGACTACACAACAAAATGGAGTAGTAGAGAGAAAGAATAGGTCTATTCAAGAAATGGTTAGGACCATGTTGAATGAAAACTCTTTGCCTATGAATTTTTGGGCCGAAGCCGTCAACACCACTTGTTATGTTTTAAATCGTATGTTGATTAGACCTAATCTTAATAAAACTCCATATGAGCTTTGGAAAGATAGAAAACCCAACATTGGCTATTTTAAAGTTTTTGGATGCAAATATTTTGTTTTGAACACAAAAGATAATCTTGGTAAATTTGATCCAAAATCTGATGTTGGTATTTTTCTTGGTTATTCAAATTCAAGCAAAGCTTATAGAGTTTATAATAAAAGAACTTTAGTTGTGGAAGAATCTATGCATGTTACATTTGATGAGTCTAACCCTTCCTCTATGGAGAAAGTCGTTGTTGATGATAATACAGAAGAAGAACAACAAGAAGAAGCATCAAATGACAACCAAGAAGACGCACCACATGGAATTCAAGAAGAACATCATGAAGAAACAAATGTAGAGCAAAATGAAGGTACTTCTCAAACACTCCCCAAGGAGTGGAGGTATGTTTCCTCTCACCCTAAGGATGTAATTTTAGGAGATCCCTCCCAAGGTGTTACCGCTATATCATCTCTTAGGAACACATGTGAGCATGCTGCATTTATTTATCAAATTGAACCAAAATCCTTTGCAGATGTGAAGAATGATGAATCTTGGATTATGGCAATACAAGAGGAGTTGAATCAATTTGAGAGAAACAATGTGTGGGAGTTAGTTCCTAATCCAGAACATCAATCCATTATAGGCACTAAATGGGTATTTAGAAACAAAATGGATGAATTTGGTGTGGTTGTAAGAAATAAAGCTATATTAGTGGCTCAAGGTTACAACCAAGAAGAAGGAATTGATTTTGATGAAACTTTTGCACTTGTAGCAAGGTTAGAATCCATTAGGATGTTGTTAGCATATGCAAGTCATAAGGATTTTATTTTATATCAAATGGATGTCAAGAGTGCTTTCTTAAATGGTTATATTATGGAGGAAGTTTATGTGAAACAACCTCCTGGTTTTGAAAATGAAAAATTTACAGATCATGTGTATAAGTTATCTAAGGTTTTGTATGGTCTAAAACAAGCACCTAGAGCTTGGTATGATAGGCTTAAAAACTTCTTGTTGGATAATGATTTTTCGATGAGAAAAGTGGACACAACTCTATTTGTTAAGCATAAAAACCAAGATATACTTATTGTTCAAATTTATGTTGATGATATTATTTTTGGTTCTACTAATAAGTTATTGTGTAAAGATTTTTCATCATGTATGAGCAATGAATTTGAGATGAGTATGACGGGAGAGTTGAAGTACTTCCTTGGACTTCAAATCAAACAAAACGAGAAAGGAATTTTCATAAATCAAGCCAAGTACGTGAAAGATCTACTCAAAAGATTTAGCTATGATAATGGAACAGCAAAAAGCACTCCTATGAACGCTACCATCAAGCTGGACAAAGATGAGAAAGGTAAGGAAGTTGATATCAAGACATATCAAGGTATGATCAGATCCTTAATCTACTTGACCGCTAGTAAGCCTGATATTATGTTCAGTGTATGCTTGTGTGCTAGATTTCAATATTGTCCTAAAGAGTCTCACATGCTGCTATCAAATGCATTTTTTGATATTTAATTGGCACCATCATATTGATTTAACTTGTTATTCGGATGCCAATTTTGCTGAGTATAAGGTTGATAGAAAAAGTACTAGTGGAACATGTCACTTCCTAGGTCATTCTGTTGTCTCTTGGTTTAGTAAGAAACAAAACTCAGTTGCGCTTTCAACCACTGAGGCAGAATATATTGCCGCAGGTAGTTGTTGTGCATAAATTCTTTGGATGAAACAAACCCTTAGAGACTATGGTATTAAACTTGATTAAATACCTATCTTATGTGACAATACTAGTGCTATAAATCTTTCCAAGAATCCCATTAAACATTCTAGGACTAAGCATATAGAAATTAGACATCATTTCCTTAGAGATCATGTTAAAAAAGGAGATGTTGTAATTAAATTTGTTCCCACTGAAAATCAGCTTGCAGATATCTTTACAAAACCTCTTAGCGAAGAGCATTTTATAAAGATAAGACATGAGATTGGAATGATGAATGTTGCATCTTGACTTATGTTTTACTACATGGCTTGATATGTTTGTTATTATATGGATTTATGTTTCATGTATTAGATAGCTTGATATACTTGTAATTTTATGATTTTGTCTCATGCATTAAATGGCTTATTGAAAAGTTTAAAATCTCAAAATGATTTAAAATTAATCAATTTTAAAAGCCAAAAATAAAATGGTGTGTAATACAAGTATAAGAGCTAGCCAATATTCAATTAGAGACAAAAATTTTTCCAAGTCTAAATCGGTATTCCACTTCCTCTCATCCAAAAAACCATTTTCTTATTGACTGCTCTCGGGTCATCATTCGGATAACCGGATTCTCAATCCAGAAAACCGAATTTGCTAAGCCTCATCTCTGCCTCATAACTGGTCAGCCGGTTCTTCTAATCTGGAAAACCGGATACGGTTTGAATGGTTCTGCCAAACAACCGGCTAACCGGTTCGTAAATCCAGCAAATCGAATTCGAAAGGCAACTCTCTGCCTCAAAACCGATCTACCGATTAGCTAAATCGAAAGTCGGATACAGGAATGTGCTTTTTGTCCCATAACCGGCTCACCGATTAGTGAAATCCGGTTAGCCAAATTCGCGTGAACACTTTGCTGGAACATAATCGGATTTCCTATTAAACACATCCGGCAAGCCGTTTACGGCTTTTTATGTTTCTGGTCAATAACCGGCTAGCTGGTTAGTGACATCCGGCAAGCCAGATTTGAGAGTTTCTTAAACTGTTCATCTTCTTTCCTCATTCGGCAATCCGGATCTCATTCTCTCTCTAAAAACCAGTTCCTCTCTCTCATTTTTCACTCCAAAATCCACCTTTTCTACTTGGTTTTGATACAAATCAGTCCATAAAACCTAATCTCCATCCAATCTAATGCCTAAAAACTTACTTAAAATCCATTTTTAACATCCAAAACTCTAGATCTCAAATTCAATCTAGGGTTTATTCGAACTTTTCTCTCTCTAAACTTCTCACTCTCAAGCCGTTTTTTATCCAAATTACTTCTCAAAATCTCTTTCAATCTTCATCATCTTCATTCTCTTTATCTTTTCAACTTCAAATCAATCAAAATCCCAATGTCAAGCTCACGGCCGGTTCGAAGAAAAGGCAAAGAACCGGTTCAACAAACCGACCGGTCACGGGAAACAAGGGGCACCTCCAATCAATCCAATTTTGAGTCCACTTATTTTCAGAACAAGAACATTTGATCAAACGGTATCAACAAAGCTTTAGGACTCATGAGTTACTCAATATTTTTTATATTTTACTGGATGTAATGCATACTCTCAAGATTAATTATAGAAATTTATTTCAATTATTGGGAGATGTTGGTTGGATTGATGCACTTTTGATTGAGGAAAATGTGTATCCCGACTTGGTGAAATTATTTTACTCGAATATGGAAGTTTCCGAGGAGAAAAAGACTTCAGTAATCACCAATGTTGGAGGAGTTAAGATTGATTTTGATGTTTCCTTGTTGAATTCTATCCTAGGATCATTCGATTTTGGCCTAGAAATCTTTTCACCTAGGAAATCTCCTAAACTTGATAGTTATGTTCATGTTGATACTGTCCGTAATATTTGTCGGCCTAATGATCTTTCTATTGAAGACTGTACCATTCATTTCCGTACTCAGTGTCTTTGTCTTCAAACTCGTATTTTGCTTCGTATTATTCAATCCATTGTACTTCCTAGATCAGGGCATTTGAATGAGGTTTCTCACATGGATGTTGCCTTGATTGACTGTATTCTTAGATGTCGTCCGGTTCACTTGAGCTATACCATCATCCACACCATATTGACCTATACTTGCCTTGATTACCCGCTCCCTTCCATATGGTCACTTCATTACCCGAATCCTTAAATTTTTTGATGTGCCGATTCTAGAACCATCTTGTAGACCATCTAAGGGTATTGGGGATGATGTTATTTTCGGCTTAGGCTTTAAGTGGAAGAATGGCACTTGGGTCAAATACACTAAGAACAAGTTTACCTTTCTTGCTCCAAGTGATGATCGGCCACTTAATGTTGTGGTTCCAGCTGATCAACTACTAGTTTTCTCACTCTCATTTCGAGGGCAGCGTAGACGCCGAGATTATCCCATGATTGCTTCAGCTCCTGGTGTCTCTACATCCGCTTCATCACCTCCACATCCTCCTACCTCTGAAGAGGTCACTCTTCAGCAGCTTATGGATGAGGTGCAGACACTCTCTGTGCGGCAGACCGAGTTTCAGCAGCAGCAGCAGCAGTAGCTTATTCATGGACAACGCCTCCTTTTTTAGCACTTTGGCATTCCATATCCGTTTCCACCTCCATCCTCACCTCCTGAGTAGTTTCTTATGCTTGTATTTGGACACACCTACATTTCATTTACTGCATTATGTTCTTTTATTTTCGACTCTATGGATGGTTATTATGCTTTTGGATTATGTATTTGTTTTGAATGATATGGATTTGTTTTCACTATTTGTTTTGGATGATATGGATTTGTTTTGATTATTTGTTATGGACTATATGGATTTCCTTATGCTTATGAATATTTTTTTTTACTAATATGCTTGTGTTGCGACTTTGATGATTGATAGGGAGAACTTTTATTCTTTTTTATGATGAAGGGGGAGAATAAGTTAATATGTGTTATAAAAAGTGATATGAAAATATGCATGTATCTAGGGGGAGTATGCATGTATGCAGGGGGATTCTTGTTAAATAATTTTCAAATCAATTTTTTTTAACTTGCATTGATTAAGGGGGAGCTTTTCATAACTAGATTAAATTTAGCAGGTGCATTACATAATCCAAATGGAATCCTCTATATGCAAATATGCCAAAAGGGCAAATGAAAGTAGTTTTCTCCTTATCTTTTGGTGCTATGGGGATCTGATTGTATCCTGAGTAGCCATCTAGAAAGCAATAAAATTCATGGCCTGCTAATCTATCAAGCATTTGATCGATAAATGGTAAAGGAAAATGGTCTTTACGTGTGACAAAATTCAACTTTCTATAATCAATGCATACACGCCATCCTGTAGTTACTCTAGTGGGTATCAATTCATTATCAGCATTCGTAACTACTGTGACTCCTGACTTTTTGGGGACAACTTGTACATGACTGACCTATGAACTATCATAAATGGGGTAAATGATAAATGCATCTAATAGCTTAAGGGCTTCAGTTTTAACAACTTCTTTCATATTAGGATTTAACCAACATTGCATTTCCCTAGTAGGTTTAGCATTTTCATCAAGGTGAATGTAATGCATGCAGTCTACTGAGTTTATACCTTTTATGTCTGTTATGGTCCATTCTAATGCCCCTTTGTGCTATTTTAAAACATCCAACAACTTACCTTTCTGTTTGTCATTGAGGGATGATGAGATTACCGGCATAATGCTTTCTTCTCCCAAAAATGCATATTCCAATGTATTGGGTAATGGTTTGAGCTCGAGTTTCGGTGGTGATTCTGATGATAGGATGAGTGTCTTCTCTTATGGTGCTAGTTGTTCAACTCTTAACTTCCATTTATTGGTATCCATGGATGGTATTGAGTCAAGCAGGGTGTTGACTTCATCAACCGATCTAACAATATCAAAATCCAAATCAAAGTGAGTTAAACATGTTTGTAAAGGATCATCACTAAGGTTTGAAAGCAAAGTGTCATCAACTAATACTTCAATTAAATCCACATCAACAATTTCATCATCTGCATTGTGAGGTTGTTTGGCAATATTGAAGATGTTCAGCTCCATAGTCATGTTGGGAAAGGACAACTGCATATTTCCAGTCCTGCATTGAATGTGAGCATCGGCAGTTGCCAAGAAAAGTCGGCCTAAGATAATGGGGATGTGCTTCCTTGAATCATGTATCGGTTGAGTGTCAATTACAATGAAATCAACAGGAAAATAAAACTTATCTACCTGGATAAGCACCTTCTCCACAATACCACGAGGTATTTTCGTGGACCAATCTGCAAGCTGTAACACCACTGGTGTTGGGTGTAATTCTCCCAGTCCAAGTTTCCCGAAAATTGAGTAAGGTAACAGATTTACACTAGCTCCTAAATCCAACAAAGCATTCTCAATTGTGTGGTTTCTTATATTACATGAGATAGTGAGGGAGCCTGGGTCTTTGCATTTTAGAGGAATTTATGTTAGAGTATACAACTAACATTTTCTGTTAAAAATACCTTCTTTTGAACGTGAATGTTTCTCTTTTTAGTACAAAGATCTTTAAGAAACTTGGCATAAGATGTAACTTGTTTTATAGCATGAAGTAAAGGGATGTTAACACTTACCTCTTTAAAGATTTCAAAAATCTCACCTGTGGATTTTTCCTTTTTTTCTTTAGCTAACCTCTGAGGAAATAGAGCTTTGGGAACATATTCTCGTGGGTTGGTTTCTTCTTTCTCCTCCGATGGTGAGTCCTCAACATTCACAGGTATAATTTGATTTTCTTTTGTCACCGACATCTCCACTTTGTTGTTGACTTCTTTTTTTTTTCGCAAGGTCATGACTGCTTTGACCTTTCTATTCTGCTGTGGTGAACTGGTACTTACTTCATGTAGTCCTTTAGGATTAGGCACTGGTTGACTTGGCCCATCGGCTTTCCTTTACCTATTCTTGCATGGTTACAGTTATTCAGACGGCTCTGGAAAATTTGCCCATAACAAGGTTTAATTATGATGGTTACCTTGTTTATCCAGCAAAACAAAATGGACATTTTCTATGGGATGTCCTAGGTTCCGGCATGTGTGATCCAAATTGTCCCTGCTGGGATGATTGGGAAGAGGATGATGATTATGCCACCAAAAGGAAACCCAAAAAGAAAAAACCTCATATCTCCTGTCAAGCCTATCAACCTAAATTTCCAAAAGATCCTCCACCTCCACCAGCTCCTTTATCCATCTCGTTGAGAAGGTCTAAACTGAAGAAGTAAGTTTTCCCACCATCTTCTCGAGGCTTAAAACCGATTGGGTTTGTGAGTTGAAGCTGTTAGCCTATATGGCTATAAATATTGATTTTGATGATAACAAACAACATGTATTGATTAAGCAAAGATTTATGAATTGTACTTTTATAATAAGAAAATGATATTATGGAATTAAAGTATTTTGGACTAAAAGGAAAGTATTTAAAAATCTTTGATAGTGTTTTAAATTTAAGATTTGGACCCATTTGAAACTATTTAAATATTTTTGGGGAAATTATGATTTTCAAAAAGTTTTGAGATTGACAAAGCATTATTTAAAATTATGAAATTGGACCTATTTGCAAATTTTCATAACGTTTAGGTCATATTACAGTTTTATAAAGTTTTGGGGTCAAACTATAAATTTAGAAAATATTTCACTGTAGCAGTCACTGTAGTAAGCGGCTTACCGGATATGGTTAAACGGCAAACCGGATATTGGACAGTAAGCGTCTGGAGCATAAATGGCTTACCGGATTTCGTAAGCGGCAAGCCGGATATTCTGAAATTTAAATTTTTGTCTTAACGGTAACATAAAAGAGGCTTACCGGATTCCTAAACGGCAAGCCGGTTATGACAAAAAATGTGCATAACGGCTAGTTTTTGAGCTCAAACTATAAGAACTCAAATCCAACTCAATTTCAAGCTCTCCAACAAGCATAAACAAAAAGCACACGAGATATCTTGAGACTTCAACTTGCAAAACACAAAAC
This sequence comes from Citrus trifoliata, assembly GCA_018350135.1. Classification (NCBI taxonomy): domain Eukaryota; kingdom Viridiplantae; phylum Streptophyta; class Magnoliopsida; order Sapindales; family Rutaceae; genus Citrus; species Citrus trifoliata. Next base: position 14,464,868 of record CM031385.1, on the reverse strand, counting down.
ATTAAATCATTTCTTGTTCTTCATTTTTGAATATCTACTCATTGAGTGAGTTTTATTGTAACTTTCATTTCTTCATCTCAATTGTAAGAGTTTGAGTGTGTAAGACACTTGAGTGAAGAGATTGGGAGATAATCTCTTTGTTGTAAAGGTTCATTGACACCTTGAAGCCAATTGTAAACGGTTGAAGCCTTGGAAAGACTTGGATAGTGAAATCCTCAAGCTTGGATTGCTTGGAGGTGTGAACGTAGGCGGGGATTGCCGAGCTACGTAAAAATTTGTGTGTTTGTTTCTCTTCTCCCTTACTCATTAGTTATTGTGCTTTTATTAAACTTATTGCTTTCAATTTTTTTTAAGACATTAGATTGGTTGTTGTGTGGATTTGCTAGGATAATTTTTAAAATTCCAATTCACCCCCCTCTTGAGTTGCACACTTATATTTCAGAAGCCTGCTCTCAACTCATTTCGTAATCCATCAATGGTGTGGTTCTGTTGCTCAATCGTAGAGTAACATTCTTGAAATTTTGAAATGCATCCTCCCATGGTCTGGGTTGAGAGTAGTTCTGGTTCTGATTGAATGGTCTAAATGGTGGCTGAGAGGCTTGAGGAATTTGAGGAATTGGTTGTATTGGTAGAGCTAGAGCTGCTGGTCCATTCTGTTGGAATCCTTGAGACAATGAAAAATTGGGGTGATCTCTCCATCCAGATTGTATGTGTTGGATTATGGGTTGTAATTGGATGGTTTTCTCATTACACCTATTGCATTGGCTTGATCTGAGTATAAGTCATGGTCATGTGGTTTTGTTGATTTAGCAATCGTTAACGATGCTATTTGTCAAGAGAGACCTTCAACCATCTTCTTGACTTCTTTGATTCCCGAAGTTGACTCGCCAATGTGAACCTCATTTATTCCCTTAATTCTTTTAGTGTTCCTGAGTGATTGACTCCGTTGTTGGGAATTATCCGCTTGTCGCTGGAAGAATTCCCAAATCTCTTATGCACTTTTTGACATTAACTCTTCTCCACTTGTTGCCCTTAGTCATTCTTGCACATTCGACAATAAACCCTCCAAAAAGTATTGGCATTGGTGTCATTTCTCATACCCATGATGTGGACACTTCAAGAGTAGCCCATTGAATTGCTCCCATGTTTCGAAAAACTGGTCGTTCTCTCTCTGGGCAAAATCTGAGATTTCCCTACGAATACCATTGGTTTTATGCACTAGGAAGTATTTATTCAAAAATTTTGTTACCATTTGTTCCCATGATGTAATGTTATTAGCAGGCAATATATTAAGCCATGAACGAGCTCTATCCTTTAAAGAAAATGAGAATAATCTAAGTTTAACATCATCATCTGAAAAATTCTCATATTTAAATGTTTGACAAATGGCATGAAAATCATTCAAATGATTATATGGGTCCTCATTTTCTAGGCCATAGAATGTTGGGAGACAATTTAGCACACTAGGTTTTAGTTCAAAACTCCTAACAGCTACATTTGGGTATCTTATACATGATGTACTCAAATTAGCTAAGGGACTAAAATTATCCTTAAATGGCATCTCCTGTGGTGCTTGCTGTTGTTGCAAATCCATTTTATTTTTAACGTGTTTGTTTGTGCGCAGTGTTTTTTCTAGTTCAATGTCTATAGGCTCAAGATTAGGTAATAATGGCTTACGACCATGCATGCAAAGAACAAAACAAAAAAAAGTAAAGAAAAATGAGAAATTACGATACTAACTTTATCGCGCTATTATAACCTTACTATAAAAATACACAAAAAAAGGTGAAATAAATTAACTAAAAAAATTAGTAAGATAAAAAAAATTACAAAGAAAAAAAAATAACTTGAAAATTAAATTACAGAGTTTTAAAGAAGAGAAAAATAAAAGAAATACTAACTTTTAAATGCAGATTCATTTTTTTTCCTTTTTCTTTTTTTTAATAAAACAAAATACAAGAAAAAAATAAAAGAAATTATTCACAAAAACTAATTTTCAAATTAAAATAACTTACCTCCCCGGCAATGGCGCCAAAAACTTGTTGTGTAAATTTTATTGAACTCGAAAGCGCACGAATCTATTGTAGAATAGATCAATGGTGACAAGTGTCGATCCCACGAGAAGGTGGACTTTAATTATATGTAGAATTAATTTTGTAAATGGGTGGTTGGATTTGTGGTGAAAATGATTTGGATTATCCTAGAATTTGAATTAAAATGACAAGAATAAATTGAAGTGAAAATCTATTAAATTGACGTGCTTGGGTATCTGGATCCGTATCAACATGCACCATGGGCTAAATATTCTTTATTAATGTCAATTAAATCATGAGGGGGGATTCAACACCTCATGAACCACACTCTAATCAATATGGTGCTAAGGGCTTATCGTGCCAAATAATAATAACCTTATATTAGGGAGCCGGTGAAACCAGGGCTGTATCTAGACAAGATTATTATTATTTGTCGACGAGAAGTCAAAAAATCCACAAAAACTAGAGGGGAAGAGAAAATAAATTTACCAAATAAAGCCCATGACACATGTTGAGACTTCATCTTCAAACAAACTTGAAAGAAAATTAGCCACTCATAATTGAATTAGGGGCAAAATGAGAATTTATTAAAATACGTAGAAAATACAAGATAGAGAAGGAATTACATAAAATGGAGTCCAAAAATGGATTCAGAGATATAAAATTAGGGGGGAGAGGTCTATTTTTTATAAATACATTGAGTAAATCATGGCCATCGGATTAAAAATAATTTGGACGCTTAGGATTATGCCACGTCATCAGTCAACAATACGCGGTTTGAACAGTAACACGGTTTGACCCAGCTTGAATAGTGACGCGATTTGGTTGAAAATAATCCTGTGTAATGCATGTACCGTACACGAGATTTTTGGTCAACTGATATGTTGCCACGTCACTAAACAACAGTATATAAGAATTTTAGTCCAACAAGATTGTGACACCTCATTAGTTAATGTCACATCATCGGTCAATGTCACGTCATTGATCCGTCTATGTGAACAGTGTCTTGAACAGTAATATAAATAGTACCGTACATGTCAATAGTACTGTACATGTGAACAATACCATTTTTTCTTTTATACTCCTCCTAAGGTTTTCGACCGTCCTGAGTTCAAAAGTGATGTCCGTTTTGCCGTCTGATCTCTCGTCCATTGTTAAATAACTATAATGCCTCTAAAATACATAAAATCCTTAATTAAAATAAAACACACGTAATTAAATCATAAGAATGTTAAATACATAAAAGTAAGGGTGTTAGTAAAACTTAAAGTGTAAAATGACGATTTTCTCCTTTATAAATATACATTTTCTAACACTCAACACCGACCAACACTCAGCCATGCAATCGGTTCTCCTGCTGCAAGGTTTTTACTTTTTCGTATTTTCTTTATTTATTTATTTCTTTCAAATTGCATCTGGTTTCATTGATTTGAGTCAATTTTACATTTTGTGTGTTTTCATTCTCAGTCACATAGCCTGAAACACAAACTGCAGCCATGCAGAGCTCACTGAAACGGAGGCTGCAGCCATGATTTGAGTTACCGACAACCATGCTTTGGGCCTAATAAAGGCAAGATTTCATTGGGTCGCATGGGAGATAAATATATGAAGTTACATTAACCTAATTGAAAGAAATTAAGATTGATAATACAATCTAAAAAATATTTTCAATCTGTAAGATGACGCTTTGCCATGGTGTCTTTGAGCGTATGTTTGTTTATCAGTAATGAGTCATTGAGTTGCATTTGACTGTCATTTTTAGCACTTCCTTTGGGTACTAGCTTCGATTTATCTAGTCAAGTAGTCGCACTTACCTGTTGGCTGGATTAATGGATTGAATTTGGATGGCTGGATTACTATAATCTCGTTGTTGTATCTGTTTCCTATTGCGATTTTCGGAGAAGGGTCTCAATGGATTCAAGGTTATCACAATTTAATGCAATTGTTGGCCACATTTTATTTATGGGTGTTGCTATCTGGAATATTTTATCACCTATACAATCAATCATCTTAAGAAGAAAGTTGAAGGTGAAAAGAAGAATTAAAGATCGGTTGGGCTCCATACTTTTTAGTCTTGTTTTAGTTTTTGTTTCTTTTTCCTTCTTAATTTGCTGACTTTACATATCTATTCAAGTTCCTCAATTCAAATTTATAAAATCTCATTTCCTTGATAATTGTTCTCTGTGTCTGCCTTAACATGTTACACTGCCACTGTCACTTGCATTTTTTGTTTACTTCAAATGGAAGATTTTACCATATGTCCTTAATATTATATTAAAATAAATCATTTTTGATTTGCTACTTTTTTTTTAATATGAATATTGCATACACATATACACACACATGATTTTGAGTTTTAGAACCTGGAGTTGATTGATACTTGATGCGACTACGTTTGGTTTTCTTGAAATTTTGGAATCCTTTGTTTCTATGTCCTATTCTTTTGCTGCAGAAGTAATAGACAAGTTGGAGAAAATCATGAGGTTGGAAATTAAGCTAAGCAATCTGATTTTTAACAGATTAGACATTAGAGTTCCATCAAACTATTTCACAGAATATATAGTAATTATAACATATTCTTAACAGGGAAAAGGGGGAAACTGTTGGATAGATGGTCATGCATAGACCAACCAATGTGGAAATGTTTTTAACATAGACCGGCTTGAACTAAAAGAAAATAAATGGGGTCACCCAGAAGCATTCTTGTACAAGATTTTCCCTACTTTTTCATTTTTCTACTGTCTTATATTTTCATTTTTCATTTTTTTTATGATACACTTAATCGATAGAGGTATATAGTTTTAGTTTATATTATTTTGTCAAGTATTTATTAAGTTGAATTGTTAAAACATGTTTTTATTTTTTATTTATTTTTTGTTTATGTTGTTATAGGTTTATGAAGAATCTTTAAACATGCATCAATGGTGATAGCTATAAGTTTATGTTGAACACTTAAAATTATTTTAAGTTATCATATAAAATTTGATCATTTGTAATTATGTTGAAGGTTTAGAATTATTATGTTTTTATTTATGTGGAAGTTGTTAAAATTTTGATCACTTGTAATTTTATTTCTAATATGGAATTTGATCATTTGTAATTTTATTTCTAAATATGAAGGTTGTTAGAATTATTATTTTTAAAAAAGAATTCAAATATTTAGAAATTATTATTTAAAGAAATGGGGATCGGGTCCCCGCTCAATTCGAGGATTTTCGGGGACATACCCAAACTATTTCCCATTACAATTTTTCGGGTATGGGGCAGGTTTGGGGAATTGCTTCTAAATCGTGTTCAGGTTCGGGAATTATGATCCCTGCCCCAAACCCGCCCCATTGACATCACTATTAAAATGGTAAATTGTAGGCAAGCACGGGGCTAGGCTTCACATATTTTTAATTATTTTTTAAATGGTCATAAATTTGTAATGAGTTAATTATAAAAAATTTATTATAATCAATAATGATTAAAACACATGACTATTTCAAAATAAAAAAAATGAAGCAAAAAAATTACATATTTAATTTTTAGTACTATATTCTTTAATCCAAGCACCCTGTTAATTAATTATGGCTTAAGAGGGAGCTTAATATTATAATTTTAAGTTTTTTGAATCATCATTGATTTATAAATTAAGGATTTAAATTTTTCTTTTTCTTTTTATTATTTAGGTTTTAATTTATAAATTTATTTTTTAAAAAATAAAGGGCTGGCCTTGGTATGGCTTTTTTTTCCTTAAGCCCTTGTCTATGACCTCATGTAGAAGACTGAACTGACCCGATCTTTTATGCGAACCCTACCCAACATGCCCTAAAAAAAACATACAATAAATAAAACTACATGTGGGTAAGTATGATTATTAATGTTAAAAATTGTATATTTAGTAAGGGTGAAAATGTTATATTATGCTTTTATTATAATTTATATTTGTATGGATGTAATATATTATGAATTATTAACTATGCTTTTAAATATTTGATTTTCTGTATTTTTTTGTGTTTATTGGGTAAAATAATAATTTCACGTAATTGACAGCTCCAAACAGATAAATGAATGTCGCATATGGATTCCAAAGGTCATTGAGGTAGACCCACGCCTTTTGTTATGAAAGTAAAACTTATTTATGATGTTAAGTGTGAGAGTTGTTAATGGAATAAGTTAAGTATGCTTTAGTGGATTGAGTTAAATTGGAATAATTTATGTTTGGTTAGTGAAACAAATGTATAGACATGATATAATTGGCTTTGTTTACGTGTGTGGTGGGGATTGATCATGAGCTAGTATAAATGTATGTAGCTACCATCCATTTCTCTACACCTTTTTTCACTTCTTTCTCTCCAAATTCTTCTCCTTATCTCTTCTAAATACTCTTCTTTAATATTTTGTAAATCATTTCCATACTAAATTTAGCTTTATTTTCGATTTTAGTTATTGTATTTTTAATTATTTTTAATTTTAATTTTAACAATTATTTTATTTTAATTATGCTTAACTAATAATAATAGTTAGGATAAGATGAAACTCTTAGTTAAAAAATATGATTTAACTAAATTATTTTTTAATTATATAAATTAAATTATTTTCTATTTAATTGTATCCATATTTTAAAATTCTTAATACCTTAGCATAGAGTACAGTAAAATGACATTTCAACTTATTGTAGTCAAGTTGAATTTTGACACACTAAGTACTTAATTCAGAATAAAATTAATGAGAAAATAATGTTAATTTATGTAATTAATCAATAAATTTAAATAAAAAGGTTAAAAAAAATTTATTAGATTATACGTATTACTAAGAGTAGATCCAAAACCCTAACTAATTTATTTTCATATTTTCGCTTTAATTAAATAGTGTATTTGAATTGTATTTCTAGTTCGTAGATAATTTAAAGGAAATTAACAAATCAAACATTTTTCTTGTGTGTTGATCTCAGACTCACCAACTTATTTTATAACAAGACACTCTTATATTTAGGAGTTATAAATTACTTTTGAGTCCTGTTATATGACAAATAATAAAATATTCATATCAAAGATATTTTTCTCCCACTCTTGTAATTACTTTGATTATGTTATTGATTTCAAAGTATTAAAATAATAATATGAAAAAAATATTAAATTAATAAGAATAAAATTTTCACCTTTTGGCTGGTTCAGCTAATTCCAACTAGTTATTGATAGTTGGTTAACTTTTAATACTAACTTATAATCCATAATGGGTTCCCGAACCAATTGTGTTACAAAAATGTGTTTTAGCTTTTATTATTGATATCATTGTATTAATAATATTGTAATTTATTTATTTCTATGTTGGAAATTTATGTGGTCTTGGATATTTATTAGATTAGATTACATGGATTATTGGAGAATATTTTTTGAGTCAAAAGAGGTAAAAATGGCGTGTATGTGGCAAGCATACACAAGTACATAAGTTTCTATCTTGGTATGTATATAAAGTATTTATGAAAGTATATCTTATTACTCCTCTCTTCCAATATTAATGTTCGTTGACTAGTCAAGTCATTTGAAAGATTTTCTTTACTAAACCTATACTTAGAGGATTGTTTCAATATTTTCAAGTGTACTTTAGGAACTTGGTTTTTTATTAGCCTATAAAAACTCAATCTACCATGTTTTGCAAAATAAATATTGAAGATGATTATAGTTATATGAATAGAAAGATAATTCTTACTTTACTTTTTTTGAGAACTAATGAACTTATAAAAAATTGTATTCTCATGACTTTCCAATTTTTACTTATCACTCATATTCTTATCTGTGTTGAGTGTGTCATTAATATCATTCTTTTATACTTGTGGTTTCTGTTCAATTAAAAATATATAGGTCAAGATTTGTTAATCTTTGGTTTGTGTTTTCCTAAACATGAAGTGAAGATTCATTTATCTTTGGTTCAATTGTTTTCTTAAATATTGGGTTAAGGCTTATATTTACCTTGAATCATTTTATAATAGTCTTCGGTATTTGAAACTTTAAATTGAACATGAATATCAAAGTTTTACTCTGGGTTCGCATCACGAGATAAACATTCAAATTCTGTATAAGTGTATTGATGATGACGCAGCATCGAAGCGATACTAGATTTCGCTATAGCGTACTTTTTGAAAACTCAAGAAGGGGACTCTCACAAAGGAGAAATATCTTAATTGAGAAATATTGAATGCTATTAATGAAAAGCTTGTGAAAAAAACAAGCATAATAAACCTATTTATACTAGTTAAGATTATCTTATTTCTAATAAAATTATGATTCCTCATAAGTAAAGGAATATGTCTCAAACAGGAAAAAATATAAATTAAGTTCTAATCAAATTAGAAAAAAAAAAGAAATTAAATTTATACTCTTACTATGAATAGAGTTATCCTATATCGGATGAGCATATGCGATTGTATTAATAAACATTTGTTGTGAATAGTATCAAAAGTTGTTCTAAAAATATAGTGTAAATAATATCGTAAACATTTACTACAATCATTCTAAGTGATCATTCAATATGTATACATTGTGATCATTTAGTATGTGCACTTGAATTTAGATAATTAATCTACTTTAATTAATCCTCTAAGATTTTACAGCACTACTATTCACCCCGAGTCAAATCCCGAAAATCCCCCAAAACGACGTTGTTTCACTTTGATATGTTTCCTTCTAATTTCAAAACGAACCGTTTTGAGTCAGCTCCCACGCGAGCCATCACGCGAGTTCTCTAGCCACCATAATTACCATCGCTCACAGACGACGAACCACAACCAATAAGTTATCACGTGAGGTCTCTGTTGCCATGACTGACAGTCAGGCAACATTTGGCACTCAAGCGTCAGCCACAATCCCCACTGCCATCACGTAATAGCCAACAGCCACAACGAACGAGATAGTTCTGCACCTGAGGTAATGGAATGATTATTTTAGAGTTGTAATTAGGATTTATGTTGGAATTGTTGTTGATTTTATTGTGCGATACAATTCTAACAGCATTGTTCCTTATTTGTGTGTGTGTGTGTGATAATTTGACTAATTGGGATTTGTGTTTTAGTGTGTGTGATACTTTTTTTTGCAGCATTGTTGCTGATTTGTGTGTGTGTGTGTGATAATTTGGCTGATTGGGATTTGTGTTTGAGTGTGTGATACTTTGTTTTGCTGCTAGAATTGTTATTGCTGAAATTGTTTATACAATTTGTTTATACTCTGATACCAAAATAGCCACCCTACACCATCAACTGGTCTATCGGCTTCAGAATCATGCCTTAGATCTACCCACTCCAGAACACCACTCTGACACTCTCATGGTGTTAGCTGAATCTGACCAAATTCCAACCATCATTCAGATCCCCAGGCAAATTCCTCGCCAAGAACTCCTTAAGCTTATGCCTCTTGAATGGATCTCAAACTATGAGCAGTTCCATAACAATACAGCCCCAGTTCAGACATCTGAAAGTATGTTTGAAAGACGACCAGATGGCACGGTCAGAATGACCTTTAAACCACCTCCCAGTGCTCCTCAAGAGCCTCCTCGGCTCTCTTTCACTTATTCATCCATGATCACAGCTGTTCAGACAGCTCAAGAAGATTTACCTATTACAGGGTTCAATTCTGACGGTTTCCCTGTTTATCCAGCCAAACAAAATGGGCATTTCTTTTGGATGTCCCTGGTTCCGGCCACTGTGACCCAGATTGTCCCTGCTGGGATGATTGGGAAGAGGATGATGATTATGTAACCAAAAGGAAAAAGAAACCTAAGAAAAAATCTCATGCCTCGTGTCACCACCGTACTCCTAAACCACCACAAGATCCTCCTCCTCCTTCAGCTCCTTTACCTCTCTATAAAAAGGAACTCCAATGGCTTGCAAAGCGTTGCACCTCTACAATCTCCTCACCTGTTCCAGATCCATCTCCACCTCTGAGTTGTATGATGTTTTCATATGCTTCCTCAGATTATTCTTCCTCTTTTCCTCCTTTAGACACCCACACAGATTCCCAACGAAATGTTGTGTCCAAACCTTTTATTCCATCACCCATAACCTCAGCCGGTCATCTTGAACCACCCAAACCTTTTGAATCAGTCCTCAACTGGCAAACTCAAAATGCCAGAGCCCAGAATGATACTTTGTTGAACATTAATTCTAAAGTTGAAAAGATCATTTTACGAACTGAACACCTTGAAACGAAGGTTGACTCCATCTCTGCACAACTGCAGTAGATCCACCAGAACCTCCAGTCCAGAATTGTTCAACTTGATTCTGATACTTTGTTGAACATTAATTCCAAAGTTGAAAAGATCAGTTTATGAACTGAACACCTTGAAACAAAGGTTGACTCCATCTCTGCACAACTGCAGCAAATCCACCAGAACCTCCAGTCCAAGATTGTTCAACTTGATTCTGAGTTGCGAACTATGCTTGCCCAACGTTACCATGGCCCAGAATTTGATCAAAAAGAAAGGGAGATCAGACGTTTAAAAGCTGAGCTTGCTCAAATTGAATCTGACAAACAAAAACCTTCCCTTTTTACCTCCTCGCCTCATATCCCTTCGATTGGTCCAACTTACCATCCATTTGCTTCTATGCTTTCTCCTATCCGACAGTATGAGCCTTCTAAGCTGTTTGGTATGACTCATACCCTTTTTCGAGACAACCCATTACCACCACCACCTAAATTTAAACCAAAGCCTAAACCTCAACCACGACCCGTCACAATCAATCCTTCCTCCACTATTATCCCTGACCAACAATCACCGGGCTATACACCAGCATCACCATCACCTCCTGAACCATCCAAATCCCAACCTCCTACTACATCCAAGGATAAAGAACCTATGCACCAATTCAGTGCCCATACCATTGACCACCCATCTTCCACTGATGACCAAACTTCTGATTCAAATCTAGCCGTTTCATATAGCCATACTGAGACTGACACAGACTCTTCAGCATCCACTAGTGACTCTGAAAAATCTTATGCTGATATCACCAGAATCCTGATGGCTCAACCTGACCCACAAACCTCTCGGACTGAACCATATGTTGATATTCCTTCTGATGTTGAAGAAGAGATGCCTGAATCTTCTGCCACCAACCAGCCTCCTCCGGCCCAAACTACTTCATCCAGTCAAAAATCATCAAATGGTCCCTGGTTTACCTTTGATGATATCCCATCCTATAAATGGCGTGATCGTCTTAATGAAATGTCTGCTTGGATTGATCTCCAAATGCTCAGATCAGGAGCCACTACTGAATCAGTCCTTAGAGAATTTGCTACTCGTTTTACGGGTGCTCTAAGAGATTGGTTTGACTCTCTTGGTCCATACAGACAATTGCAGTTTGTTCAATTACCAGAAGTCTCTAGTGCTCTTGACATTCTTCATGATCAGTTTTTAGGAGACCCAGCTGCAGCCTTTGAAGCTGCACGCCGAGACTATCTCAGCATGAAATGTTGCTCCCTTGATGCCAAGGATCTTGATTTCCATTACAAGCGCATGTCCCTGTTATTCTATAAGCTTAATGGATTCAACGGGCCTACACTAAAGCATGTCTTTTTGGCCTCCCTACCAGAAGAACTCCAACCCGACATCCAGCGGCAGCTCACCGCCTCCAATCTTGTCATTGACAATATCTCTCTTGGCAAAATTTTTCAACTCGCCAAAACTTGTCTTGATAAGCTTTGTGAACAGAAACAATTCTTCAAGGACTTGTTGAAAGACAAAGAACCATTCCGAAGTGCCTGCAAAAAGCCTTATCTGCAAATCAAATGCAAACAGAAGAAGGATTGTGATTGCAGTCCCAAAAAGAAAAGGCATTTTCGAAAGTTCAAATCTCCAGAATTTTCATCCAGACCCCGCAGGTCCAGAAAACCTTACAGATTCTTCCGAAAGCGGTCTTCTTCTTCCAAAGACTCCAAACGAAGAAAATTCAGCAGATGTTTTATCTGCAGGAAAAAATGTCATTTTGCCAAAGACTGCCCCAACAAAAGAGCCAAGTCCATTCGTCTTGTACAACATCTTCAGGCTACTACAGATTACTCTCCACAACAAGATGAACTGAAATTCTATTTCTCTGAACAAGATGAACCCAATGATGAAACAGTGTTCGCACTCCAACAGTCTTCTGATGATTCCGACAGTGATGAGTCCCAAGTCATTTTCCATCAACAGCTCTTGTCCCTTGATACTACAGTTCCTATACCTTCCATCAAACTCCAAATCCTGCCTTCAAAATTCCGAAGGCCCATTCCAGCAATTGGTCTTATCGATACTGGTGCACAGCGCAGTATGATAAACCCTCATATTCTCCCACCAGACTCCTGGACCCAATCTGAAGAACATTTCAAAGCTGTTAATGGCAAACTGTTCACCACTTCTCTAATTACCAAGAAACCCATTGGTATCCAGATTTTCCCTAATTGTGTCATTTGGACCAAAGTCATTGGTTCAACTCTTCCTAATAAAGATATTTTGTTAGGATTTGACATCCTTCACCAGATCAAACACCTTCAAATCATTCCCCATGGAATTTGGGTCAAGTCCATGTTCAAACCATTCACAGATATCTTGAAACTCTACAATCTGTCTGAAACCCCTCCATCATATCAGGATATTTCCACCAAGCTTTTGAGTTTTTGTCCGGAGTCTCATTCTGAGTTCACCCATCCAACTCCTTTGTGGAAAAATCAGTCTTTCTTTGTTAAGTTACCCTTCAAACTTAATGAAGACATTAATCCCACCAAAGCCACTCATCCGGGAATGAGTCCATTTGACTTACTCCTAGCCCAACAAGAATGTTCTCAATTGTTAGTCCAAGGGTTAATTGAGCCCACAACCTCTCAATGGGCTTGCCAAGCCTTTTATGTTGAAAAGTATTCTGAAATTGTTCGAGAAAAGAAACGCTTAGTCATTGACTACCAGCCCTTAAACATGTTTTTGCAAGATGACAAATTTCCCTTACCTCGCCGACAAAGCATGTTTACTTTTCTCAAAAATGCCCAGATCTTTTCAAAATTTGATTTAAAATCAGGTTTTTGGCAATTAGGCATTGAACCCTCTGAACAATATAAGACAGCCTTTTGCATTCCCAATGCCCATTTCCAATGGACGGTCCTACCCTTTGGTCTCAAAACTGCCCCATCCATTTTCCAAAAATCCATGATCAAAATCTTTCAGCCTCTCCTGTCTAATGCATTGATTTACATTGATGATATTTTGCTTTTTTCAGGATCACATGATGACCATCACCGACTCCTCAACCAGTTCTATGATATTGTCCAAAGTCATGGAATCATGCTATCTGCCAAGAAAAGCACCATTGCCACAGATACCATCGAATTTCTTGGTATGATCATAAAAGATGGCCATTACCAGCCAGGAAAGCACATTGCCCAAGAGTTGCTTCACTTTCCAGATCAGCAACTTTCCAAAAAGCAGGTCCAGCAATTTCTTGGAATTATCAATTACATCAGAGACTTTATCCCACATGTGGACCACTACACTCGTCACCTCTCGGCTTTATTGAAGAAAAAGCCTCCTGAGTGGAATGATGACCACACAAATGCTGTCACTACTCTCAAGAAGATTGCGCAAAATCCGCCTCCTTTAAAGTTGATTGCCGATGGAAAGCGCATACTACAGACAGATGCAAATGATGAATCATGGGGTGCCATTCTCCTTGAAGAACTCAATGGAAAAGAACACTTTATCGCCTACGCTAGTGGACATTTTTCTGACACACAGCAGCACTACCATAGCGTGTTCAAAGAAATCTTAGCGGTAAAGCATGGCATCAAAAAGTTCGAGTACCATCTCATTGGCCACCACTTCCTCATCCGAATGGACAGCTTAGCCTTCCCCAATATTCTCAATTTCAAAGGCAAAACTGTTCCAGAAAAGATGTTACTCCGATTAAAAGATTGGTTTTCCAAATATGATTTCTCAGTAAAGCATATAAAGGGATCCCAGAACCTTATCCCTGATATGCTATCTAGACTCTTAAAACCAGAGACACCTCCCACTCTATTTTCCACCACATACCACTTTCCAATTATTGCCATGGCTACATCCTTACCTCCCGAAGCTCTTACCAAAAAACCCTTTCCCTTGAATAAAACATTTTCCTCTGTTTTTGCCATCCAAGAGTTTGTAAGAAAAGCTGTTTTTCGTTTCTTCATGAAAGCTTACCTTATGGCTGACTCATTTCCATTTTCTACTTTCCATCCTGAAAATCTGTTTCTTACAGGTTTAACCCTTGACCCGTCCAGAGAAATCACTGAAGACGAGTTATGATACCTCTGGTGCCTAACTACTCTCTATGCAACCAAGCTCATCCTACCCATCGCCCCCACTTTGTCTCATCTTCTTAATCCAGACAAAGCTACCTCTCTCATCTGGACATTACTTGAGTGGTTTTCACCAATTCCATGGTGGAGACAAAAGCTCCAACACTTGTCAGAAATCTACAACCTTGATCGTATGCCACTCTCTGAAGCTCAAATGTGGACATCCGTGTTCATAATTCACAGGCCTTATTTCCAACACCCAGATACACAGTTCTTTTGGACACAGGATCAGGTATACGAATGGTTCACTGCACCACATCCCGCCATCATTGAAAATGAGATCCAGCCTACCTTATATAACTACCTCCACCAGTTAAACCACCAAACTCTGCCCCATAAGGATATCGTTCACACATCTTTAGGCCCACAACATGACCTCATCATGATCCCTACTCCATCAGCCAGATCCAAGCCACCATCTACAGGAATCCTTATCAAAGAAGAAAGGCCAGACTACACTGACTTTCTTTTCCAAGATTCTCAGGACCCTTGGGAAGAATTTCTTCCTCTCAGCCAACACCTTCATCAGTTCCCCCAACCAACAATGGATGAACCTGGACCCTCCGAACCAGGACCATCAACCCGACCTTCCAAAAAATCACCTCGGCCTTCTAAAGTTGACAAAGCCACCCAGACTTCCCCTAAGTATACTTCACAGTGTACTCCACGAGCCTATCATTGCCCTAATCCACCATGTCGTGGTCCCTCCTGCCAACATCCTAAACGTCCAAAGCTTCCAAGCAACTTTTTCTGCAAACCGCACCACTCCGGTGATACAGATCCCGATGCAACGGAAAGCTCCTCCGAAGATGACTACATGAACCTCCACTCTCCCTAAAAGTTATTTGTCTTGTTGTCATCATTATGTCTCGTTTTGTCTTATTGTAATTATGGTTGCTTTTACTTTTACTTTTGCTTTAAGCTTTTGTCAAAGTCATGCTTTATTAAAGCATCTTTGTCCCTTTGTAATAATTAAAGGTGTGTAATCATGCAACTTTACTTTTACTTTAAAGATAGGGGTCCTGTCCTATCTTCCTGAGATTCCTCCTCTATATAAGGAACTCTCACCTCCTTTGTAATATATAGAAGTTTGTCAGAAATAAACTCGTGTGTTTTCTCTCACCATGAACTTCTAAACTCCTATCTCTCTCTCTGCAAATGAAGTCCTAAAGAAAAGAAAGAAATAAGGATTTTAAATTTGTTCATTTTGACACTTAAGCAAAGTATGCTCTGCACTTGCCTTTAGCAAGGATCCTGTGCATCAGAAAGCTTTTGATCGTTTTCTTATCTGGTTTGGTACCCTGTTTTGACTAACGAAAGTCTGTTTTGGGTTGTATAACCCGAGAAGAAAATGAAAGCTTTTCCTGATTTCCTGATACCAAAATAGAAAATCAGGAAAAGCTTTCATTTTCTTCTCGGGTTATACAACCCAAAAGAGATATTGTCTTTCAACAAGTCCTTGAAGAATTGTTTCTGTTCACAAATCTTATCAAGACAAGTTTTGGCGAGTTGGAAAATTTTGCCAAGAGAGATATTGTCAATGACAAGATTGGAGGCGGTGAGCTGCCGCTGGATGTCGGGTTGGAGTTCTTCTGGTAGGGAGGCCAAAAAGACATGCTTTAGTGTAGACTCGTTGAATCCATTAAGCTTATAGAATAACAGGGACATGCGCTTGTAATGGAAATCAAGATCCTTGGCATCAAGGGAGCAACATTTCATGCTGAGATAGTCTCGGCGTGCAGCTTCAAAGGCTGCAGCTGGGTCTCCTAAAAACTGATCATGAAGAATGGCAAGAGCACTAGAGACTTCTGGTAATTGAACAAACTGCAATTGTCTGTATGGACCAAGAGAGTCAAACCAATCTCTTAGAGCACCCGTAAAACGAGTAGCAAATTCTCTAAGGACTGATTCAGTAGTGGCTCCTGATATGAGCATTTGGAAATCAATCCAGGCAGACATTTCATTAAGACGATCACGCCATTTATAGGATGGGATATCATCAAAGGTAAACCAGGGACCATTTGATGATTTTTGACTGGATGAAGTAGTTTGGGCCGGAGGAGGCTGGTTGGTGGCAGAAGATTCAGGCATCTCTTCTTCAACATCAGAAGGAATATCAACATATGGTGCAGTCCGAGAGGTTTGTGGGTCAGGTTGAGCCATCAGGATTCTGGTGATATCAGCATAAGATTTTTCAGAGTCACTGGTGGATGCCGAAGATTCTGTGTCAGTCTCAGTATGGCTATCTGAAACGGCTAGATTTGAATCAGAAGTTTGGTCATCAGTGGAAGATGGGTGGTCAATGGTATGGGCACTGAATTGGTGCATAGGTTCTTTATCCTTGGATGTAGTAGGAGGTTGGGATTTGGATGGTCAGGTGGTGATGTTGATGCTGGTGTATAGCCCGGTGATTGTTGGTCAGGGATAATAGTGGAGGAAGGATTGATTGTGACGGGTCGTGGTTGAGGTTTAGGCTTTGGTTTAGATTTAGGTGGTGGTGGTAATGGGTTGTCTCGAAAAAGGGTATGAGTCATACCAACAGCTTAGAAGGCTCATACTGTCGGATAGGAGAAAGCATAGAAGCAAATGGATGGTAAGTTGGACCAATCGAAGGGATAGAGGCGAGGAGGTAAAAAGGGAAGGTTTTTGTTTGTCAGATTCAATTTGAGCAAGCTCAGCTTTTAAACGTCTGATCTCCCTTTCTTTTTGATCAAATTCTGGGCCATGGTAACGTTGGGCAAGCATAGTTCGCAACTCAGAATCAAGTTGAACAATTCTGGACTGGAGGTTCTGGTGGATCTGCTGCAGTTGTGCAGAGATGGAGTCAACCTTCGTTTCAAGGTGTTCAGTTCGTAAACTGTCTTTTCAACTTTGGAATTAATGTTCAACAAAGTATCATTCTGGGCTCTGGCATTTTGAGTTTGCCAGTTGAGGACTGATTCAAAAAGTTTGGGTGGTTCAAGATGACCGGCTGAGGTTATGGGTGATGGAATAAAAGGTTTGGACACAACATTTCGTTGGGAATCTGTGTGGGTGTCTAAAGGAGGAAAAGAGGAAGAATAATCTGAGGAAGCAGATGAAAACATCATACAACTCAGAGGTGGAGATGGATCTGGAACAGGTGAGGAGATTGTAGAGGTGCAACGCTTTGCAAGCCATTGGATTTCCTTTTTATAGAGAGGTAAAGGAACTGAAGGAGGAGGAGGATCTTGTGGTGGTTTAGGAGTACTGTGGTGACATGAGGCATGAGATTTTTTCTTAGGTTTCTTTTTCCTTTTGGTTACATAATCATCATCCTCTTCCCAATCATCCCAGCAGGGACAATCTGGGTCACAGTGGCCGGAACCAGGGACATCCCAAAGGAAATGCCCATTTTGTTTGGCTGGATAAACAGGGAAACCGTCAGAATTGAACCCTGTAATAGGCAAATCTTCTTGAGCTGTCTGAACAGCTGTGATCATGGATGAATAAGTGAAAGAGAGACGAGGAGGCTCTTGAGGAGCACTGAGAGGTGGTTTAAAGGTCATTCTGACCGTGCCATCTGATCGTCTTTCAAACATACTTTCAGATGTCTGAACTGGGGCTGTATTGTTATGGACCTGCTCATAGTTTGAGATCCATTCAAGAGGCATAAGCTTAAGGAGTTCTTGGCGAGGAATTTGCCTGGGGATCTGAATGATGGTTGGAATTTGGTCAGATTCAGCTAACACCATGAGAGTGTCAGAGTGGTGTTCTGGAGTGGGTAGTTCTAAGGCATGATTCTGAAGCCGATAGACCAGTTGATGGTGTAGGGTGGCTATTTTAGCAGTGGAGATTTGTTCAGCACCTTGGATCTGGACTTGAACTTTCAGGGTTGTGGGTAGATTAGTGTCGTGAAGGGAAAGATTGAAGTTTGGATAAAAGGTGAGTAAGACACTGCCAGCATGTAGGGTTGTGAGCACAGTACCTATAACAGCATCTTGGTACTGTTTAAACCGAGTGTCCAGGAGAGCAATACGAGCTGTAACTGGTAAACCTTTGCGCCCATGAAGGGTAAGGATTAGTCGTATTCCGCCTAGATGAAGATGAGTGTATCCTTCACGTTTCCAATTTGAAATGAGCTCTGAAGGAATTTCCAGAGTGACATATTGCTCAGCAGAGGTGGCTTTGAGAGCACACTGATCCAGACGAGAAGACTGGATATACTCTTTAGGGTGACTTCATTTATACAACTCCAACAGCATTGTTGCTGATTTTTGTGTGTGTGATACAATTCCAGCAACATTGTTGTTGATTTTTTTGTATGTGTGATACTTTTTTTGCTGTTGGAATTGTTTGAGCTGCATAATTTTTTGTGTGTGTGAACTCTCAAAATTGTTGCTTGTGCTATAATTATTCTTATTTTGATTTATTTTCGAATTGTTGTAGAGTGCTCTTATTTTAATGCTCTTTTTTTTCTTTTTGTTTTCTTCTTCTTTTTTTTCTTTTTTTTTGTTTTGTAGTTTCTGTTGGGATTATATGCTCTTTAAAGCATATTAATTTATTTATTTTTGGATTAATAAAGTATTTAAGATATTTTCAATTGCATAAATATTTTGAATAAGGTCTGTTTAATCATATTATATGTATTTATATGATCATCATATGGATTCACAGAAGACATAAGTACAAGTTATCTATGATTAAATAAATTAAGTTCGAAGTTGATAAATAGAGTTGGACGCTCTATTTATGTTTAGACTGTAATAAATTCATTGAATGATTTGTCTTAATTATGTATTAATTTATTAATATAGTATGACTATATTGAACAGATCACATATGAGATTTAATTAACTTTGTAATAATTGTCAGACTTAACTAAATTTCATAGGTATTGATTTTACTGTAATCTTAATCTTGACTTAGTTATGATTTCATGATTGTAATTGTTATTCCATTTGAGTTACCAATGGGCACAACACATACTTGTAGTCAAGATTACCCGATTTCTTGGTGGGAGCAATTATAAGTATTGGAGTTATAAATTAACAATATAGAATTTGTACAACACATCTCTTGATAGGTTTTCAGCACTTGATCATAGAATTCTCATATTTAGTATGTTGAAAATGATCATTAGAGAAAATCAATAAGTATAAAGGAACAATATGCAATTAAATCGATTGGACAGTTGAGATATCGATTTAATTAGCGATGTAGTACAAAAGATTATGCAGTAAAGAAATCAATGTGCTTTGGGATGAATTATTATTCAAGCATACAATTATGGAGGTCAGTTCCAATATTTTAGTAGAGTAGATTTGAAATTAAATAATTGTACTAGTTTAATTACAGGCCTAATTATTATAGCCACTATTATATGTACCCAAATTATCCCCATGTTAGCTCATTTAATTAACTGCACCACTACTGAATTAAGCTATTTGGGTCAAAAGCTTAAATATTTCATTTAGTGGGAGGTTCCATTTAATATGCTTGTGTGCAAGGGGCCTTATGTTATTTTACAAGGTGGGCCTCCTAGAAAAAACAAGTAACGTGACTTTTAATTTTTATTATTTGGTGCCTAGGGTTTTCTCTAAAGGGAGATATAAAAAAACTTATTTTCTGTAAAGAAAAAAGATAGAGCCGCAATATACAGATCAGAGAAAAAGAATTTTTCTCTCTAAAATTAAGAGGAAAATTTCTCTTACTAGTTGTTTTAGTGGTGATAAAGGCCCCCACACGTCAAGTGCAGATCAAACTTGAGTTATAACCTGAAAGATTATTTGGTAGCAGATCATGATCTAACAGCAGTGGTGGTGACAGATCATGACCTGCGAGCCTAAATCACTTCAGCGGAAAAAACAAAGATTGTTTATCTTCTTGGATTGTCAAGGTATGATTTTATGGATTATGTATTCCTATATATTGCATGAGATCGGTCCTAAAAAGTTTTATTTTAAGAAAAACTGATTTTCCTCTAACAATTGGTATCAGAGTCATCTCATATTAATAAATAAGAATTTCGTATGAAATCAATCTTGATATTTATGTATTAGAGTTAGAGGTGGCAAAAATACCCGCCCGGTCCGGACCCGGACCGTACCCAGGCGATGTGGGTCTGGTATTACCCGGCCGGGTATGAAGCCAGGTCGATCTTGGACATCACTTGATAAACCCGGAACCCGAATTTTATTAAAAAAATATTATAAAATATATATTATTTTAAATATTTATATTTATTTGACTCATTTATTATACATATATAAAGTTTTAAACACTTAACGTTTATATTTTCATGTCAAATTTTATTGAAATAAATTTAAAACTTATAAAATTACCAAAAAAATAAAAAAATATATACACATATAATATTAAAAATATATTAAATTCGGGTACTCAAATTAAAACCCAGCCCGAACCCAAACCCGAACCGGTTGCATCCGGGCAGGGTCCGGCCATGAAAATACTCGGACCCGGGCCGGTCATTGCAATACCCAGACCCGGCCCGGGTTTTGCCAACTTTAATTAGAGTGGCACAATTTATGTAGATATATATTATTTGTTTAATATATGAATAAAGTATGCTTATGATTTGTCTTAATTCATTGTTAAATTCTCTACTGTATTTTTTCTTTGGATCTATAACAAAAAGGATGGTCTTTTATCATCATATTTCCCTCTTGATTTAGTTTACTGTTATAGAAGTTTTGTAAGCCACAATTGGCCTAGGAAATTTGTAAATCACTGGAAACTTGCAGAAACTTGCACGAGACTACTGGAAACACGCGCTACAACTGCTGGAAAATTGCAAAAACTTGCTGGAAACTACTGGAAATTACGGTGGAAACTTGTTGGAATCTGCAGCAGCGCGTGCGGCCCGTGTTGCCAACTGCGCATGCTGCAACAAGCGCTACAAGCAAGGCTGCCAGCAGCTGCAGCGGCAAGCAACGTGCCCAGCAACGCGAACAAAGGATGGTTGCGTGCGGAAGCTACTGTCGGAAGGCGTCGTGAGACAT
The DNA here is from genome assembly GCA_018350135.1 of Citrus trifoliata. Lineage (NCBI taxonomy): Eukaryota > Viridiplantae > Streptophyta > Magnoliopsida > Sapindales > Rutaceae > Citrus > Citrus trifoliata. The sequence continues at coordinate 14,443,514 of CM031385.1, read as the reverse complement.
TTGGGAGCTTTTTAGTGAGGCATCGGCGGTTAAATCAGCGTCGTAAAATCATGAACGATGGCTGGACTTTGTATCGGCCACGACTGAGGAGGAAAATGTGGATTTGGGGTTTTTCAATGGTTTTTATCATTGAGATCCCTATGGTTCGATAGTATTTTCCTATGGGCAGTTAAGTTTTAAATTTTTGCATTTAAGTCAAAAAATATTTTTGGGCTTAATGAATTGTAATTTTAGGCCCAATTAAATTTGGGCTTAATGGATTAAAATGTATAGATAAAATTTAACACATTAAATTTATTTTTGGTCCAAAATTTTTATTAAAAAAAGATTTTATTTATTTTCTTTCAAAATTAAAATTAGAACAATAATAAATTTAAAAGTCCAATTTTCTCTAATCCATTAACAAAGACAAGCCTATGGGAGATGGATATTGACAAGAAGCCCAATAAAGATTAGGCTTAGGGTTAATGTATTTTTTCCATTTTAGGAAAGGCATGAGTTAAGATTATTTAATTATTTTTCTATATGTTATGTTTTGGATGATAACATGTCATATAGAATATGAAGTGTCACTCTATGCATAATGATACATGTCATTCATTAATTATGAATCTCATTATATTGTTTGAAATTTTCATCTGCTTAATAATATTGGATATCATCTACATAATATTATAGGAAGTATGCAATTAACAATATAATTAAAGAATGTTTTAAAAGGAAAAACCAATTTTAAAATATTGTGTGGGAGAGGGAAAATTTAAGATAATTTTTCCTACAAGCTCCACTATTAGTTCAATAATAAAATTATATGTATACATCGACTTCATGATACGGTGATACTCCCTTCGGATGATATATATATTAGACATTTTATTTGATGAACTTTTTTAAAGATAAAATTGAAATATTTTTCAATCGATTGTTCACCCCAACGGTGACTATTGATATGAAAAACACGTAGATTGAAACAATGGTTATACACTCAACTAAATTTTTATTAACCTTCCCAACGAAGGTTTGTTAACAAATTTAAGCCCAAAAGGATAACGATAATTATTTATCATGTCTCTACATGAAAGTAAATAATCCAATGGATAATTGGGTTTAGTAAGTGTATACATGACTTCTCCAACGGATAGCTTGTCAAAGCGGTACTAGATTATCGTTATAATAAATTAAAATGCATTTATGGTTTTTTGCATTTTTGTCATTTATTGTAAATATTGTTTCAAAGTATTTATGCATGTCTATTTTGTTTTTTCAGAAAATGTCTTCCATCAACCCATTATTAATTATCCTTGTTAAAAATGAACTCATTGGCGAAAATTACTTAGATTGGAAACGCAATCTATTTAATATTCTCACTACTAAGGGCTGCAAATATGTATTGACCCATTCTTGCCCTTCAGAACCAATGTTATACGATTATAGAAATTAGAGGGAGCTTTATGAGAAATGGTACGAAGCTAACAAAATGGCTAAGCGCTATGTATTGGCTTCGATTTTTGTGGAATTGCATAAGAAACATCGGAGCATGGACACAGCCACTAAAATAATGGCTAGTCTTCATTAGATGTTTGGGCAGAATACTCATTTTGCGAGAGAAGCAACGTTGAAACGTATTACGGATACTAAGATGGAAGATGGCACAAGAGTTCGTGATCATGTCCTCAAAATGATGGATTATTTGAATGAAGTAGAGATTCATGGTGTTCAAATCGATGATAAAACAAATATTAACATGGTGATTGATTCCTTGCTTGATACATTCATATAGTTTAAGGTTAGCTATATCTTAAACAATAAAGATATGACCTTAATTAAATTAATGCACGAACTACATGCTATAAAAGAATTTTATCAAAGCAAAAATCTTCCTAAAAAATGATTATCTTCAAGGCTTAAGTCGAAACACAGGAATAAGCAAGAAAGAGTTAGGATTGGCAAATTGTCCTCTAAAAGAAGTGGAAAGCCAAAAGGTAATTGTTACAAATGTGGACAGAAGGGTCATTGAAAGAAAGATTGTCCTAAAATTATTAAAATCAGGTATAGGAAATTTTTAAGCTTCCTAATTAGTTCAAATTTCTATTAATTAATGTAATAGTGAATTCTGAGATAACTAATCTTATTTGTAATTCATTTATTTGGTTTTCAGGAAACCAAGAGATTAAGTGAAGAAAGCTTCAAACAGCAGTTGAGGGCATGCTAGTTTATATTAGTTGAAAGGCTAGATCAATTTTACGAGACTTTAGTTTTGATATTTGTATTTTCCAAATATTAGAGGAATTTAATTTCGATGGTTTGTTTTAATAAACAAGAGTACACTGTTATTTTTAGATCCTTTGTTTATTACTTATTTTGGTTATTTATAAAGACAATTTATATCATATAAGTCCATTGATCTATTCAAAGCAAGACATAATGATAAATAGTATATGCATTTATCCAAGAAAAGAAATGTTTCTTCTAACCAATATCACCTCTGATATTTATGCTTAAGTCATATAAAATATAATAAGATTTTAAGAAAATGATTAATGATAGGCTTGTCGCCTATTAAGATTGATCATTGCAACTCTATAAATCTTATTTAAAAAGTAATATGACAAGAATGCTCTTTTTGAGCTAAAAGTATAACATTGTATTGGATGATTTAGCGTATACAAATGTATACGAACTAATCAGTTTACATGTTATAAGAGGTTATGGGTATTTTATCAATCTTGTTGATGAATATTCATTTCATTTATGTTTGTCTAAATGCATCATGATTCCATTGCTTTTGAAATTCAAAAGGGTACATGGATAAGACATAAGCAATTAGGCAAGAGCATAAAAGAACTTCGATATGATTGAAACAAAGAATATCTCTCTGGAGAATTCAAGCTCCATTTGGTTGTCAAATGAGATAAACTCCCACATATAATGAACACTATGATACAATAGTGTAATTAAATAGAGAAACAAGATTCTTTTGGATAAGAAAAGATATATACTAAGTGGTTTATCATTTACCTTTTTTATTCCAAATACTAGTATTTAAAACTGCAAATTTTATTGAACTTTGTTTCATCTACCTCGGTGTTTACTACTCCAAGAAATTATGAAAAAAATCACAAACATAGTTTGAAACACATTCGTATTTGGAGTTTACTAGTATTTGTACTAGAATCAGAGGTAGAGAAGATGGATTTGTGTTCAGAAGCTTGCATGTCTTAGGTATCTTAAAGGAATAAGGGAAAGTTTGAATTATAATCCTCAAGATAGGAATGTATTTATGGACATATTCTTTAATTTCTTTAAGTAAGACTATATAAATGACTTATAACCTAAGAGTAAGGCAAAACTAGAGAAATAAAAAAAGGATCAGGTTGATGCTCAACTTTCAACACCTGTTATTGAACATGAAGAACAACAACAACCAGCTGATCAACACAAGATTATCCCTGAACAACAATCACTTTTAGAACCTCGTCGTAGTGGGAGGGTAACTAGGTTACCTGCGATATACATGTTATTGGGAGAGACCTATACGACTATCTCAGAAAAACATGTACAATATCCTACTAGTTACAACGAAGCTAATCAAGAAATGGAATCTATGTATTCTAATAAAGTTTGGAAACATGTAGAGGCACCAAATGGGGTAAAACCTATAAGGTGCAAGTGAATCTACAAGAGAAAAAGAGGACGGAAGGATGGAAACGTCTAAAGTAAGATTAGTAGCCAAAGGGTAATACTCAAAAAGAGGGAATCAATTGTAAGGAAACATTTTCTCCAGTTACTATGCTTAAATCCATTAGGATTCCGCTCTTCATTGCTGCAGTACTAGATTATGAAATTTGGCAAATAGATGTCAAGACTGCCTTTCTTAATGGGCATCTTGAAGAAGACATCTACATGCAATAATCAGATGGATCCATATAAAAGGTCCAAGAGTATATAGTATGTAAGTTGCAAAGATCCATTTATGGATTGAAGCAAGCATCCCGGTCATGTAACATCAGATTTGATCAAGCGATTAAATTGTATGGATTCATTAAGAATATTGATGATTCATGCGTGTATAAGAAAATTTTGAGAAAATCTATAGTCTTCCTAGTTCTTTATGTGGACGATATTCTCCTAATTAAAAACGATATAGGAGTATTGACTATGATAAAGAGTTGGTTAGCAAAACAATTTGATATAAAAGACTCGGGAGAAGCAAGTTATATTTTGGTATCAAATTACTATGAGATTGGAAGAGTAAAACTTTAGCCTTGTCTTAAGTAGTCTATATCGACAAGATATTGGTTAGATTTAGCATAGAAAATTTCAAGACTGGTTTATTACCATTTAGACATGAAATTGTATTCTCTAAGGATCAGTCACCTAAAACATCTAAAGAGTTAGAGAAAATGAGATGAGTTCCTTATGCAGAAGTTGTGGGAAGTCTCATGTATACCATGCTTTGCACTAGACCAGACATCTGTTTTGCGGTATGAATGGTTAGCAGATATCAAATCTTATAATGAAGTATTTGAAAAGAACTAAAAATTATATGCTTGTGTATTATGGTGATGAACTCATTCCAGTGGGTTATATGAATTTTGACTTTATGTCATATAAGAATTCCAGAAAATTAACTTCTGGCTATGTGTTTACATTAGAAAGTTGAGTTATTAGTTGGAAGAGTGTGAAACAATCTTGTATCACAGACTCCACAACTGAAGCTGAATATGTGGTTGCATTTGAAGCTGTAAAAAAAGCTGCATGGCTCCGCAAGTTCCTATAAGATCTTGAGGTGGTACATGTTGTAACTACACCCTTAAACTATTTTGTGATAATGGTGGTGTGGTAACTCAATCTAAGGAACCACAAGAAACAAAAACATATTGAGAGGAAGTATCTTCTTATAGGGGAATAATGTAGAAAGACTATATGACAATATTCCAAATGGCATTAGATGCTATATGTTAGATCTTATTACAATGGCCATTAGTGATAAACCTTTATAACCTGCACTTAGAGCCCTAGAGCATGTGCAATATGCCAGATATGTTTTAAGAGCTAGTGGGAGGTTGTTGGGATTATATGCTCTTTAAAGCATATTTTAATAAAATATTTGAGATATTTTCAATTGCATAAATATTTTGAATAAGGTCTATTTAATCATATTATATGTATTTATGTGATCATCATATGGATTCATAGAAGACATAAATATAAGTTATCTTATGATTAAATAAATTAAGTTCGCAGTTGATAAATAGAGTTAGACGCTCTATTTATGTTTAGATTGTAATAAATTCATTGAATGATTTGTCTTAATCATGTATGAATTTATTAATGTAGTACGACTACATTGAACATGATCACATATGAGATTTAATTAACTTTGTAATAACTATCAGACTTATTAAATCTCATATGCATTTCTTTTACTGTAATCTTGATCTTGAGTTAGTTATGATTTCATGATTGTAATTGTTATTCCATTTGAGTTACCAATGAGCACGACGTATACTTGTAGTCAAGATTACCCGGTATCTTGGTGGGAGCAATTATGAGTATTAGAGTTATAGATTAACAATATAGAATTTGTACAACACATCTCTTGATGGGTTTTCGGTACTTGATCATAAAAAACAAATAAAAATGAAACAACACTAATAACAGGTACATAAAAAATAAATAACAATGAAACATCACTAACAGTAGGTACATTAAAAAGGAAAAAATTACCATAGCCATATTGCTCGCTTGTGTTGGGAAAATAAATCGTGTACGTTCGAAAATATGCAAGACACATTTAAATTTGTATTAAATTAAATAAAAATGAATTTATATTACATTAATTTGTGTTGAATTAATTAAAAATGAATTTGATAGATTTACCTCTGCAGTTGTACTCAATGAAGTATTGTCTCGCTTCTGTTTTGGCTTTTTAAATTGTTTTTGTTTTCTTTGAGAATGTGCACGACCCTTACAATGAGATACTACTGAATCCTGTATGATTTCCATACAACTTCCCGCCCCACCAACAACAGTTGTATCTTCACTTTCACAGTGAACATTCAGAGATACATCATTCATTGCTTTTTCGATCCAAGTCAAAACACTTTTATGATTTTCTTCATTTTTTGAACCTACATTAGCAACATCATAAAAAGCAGCACACTCTTCTTTATATCGTTGGTGTACAATGCTCGAATTCCTCACATCATAACTAACTTTTACTCGACTGTAGCATTTCCGTACATCTTTCCTCTATATTCGTATGATATATTTCTTAAGAAGTAATGTTATACGGCTACATATCAACACTGTAATGGCGTATCTGCAAACAATCCCTTGAAATTCAAACATTGAACACGCACAACGAATTTCACTGTTGTCTTTTTCAAAAATAACTTAAAAAGTCTTCTCTTTACTCTTTCCATCATTTTCGACGACTTCATATTCTAATCCTCCACAACTGAAAACCTCACAATACATCTTATCCATTAGCTCCTATTGTAATTCTTAAAACTTGGAAAAATGTATACTTCCTCAACTTGTTTTTCCATTACAAAATTGGTACGACATGACGTCCATTGGCTGAAGCACTTAGCATCTGCTTGCCACTCTTTTTCAATTTTATTTTCTATTACTTTCTTATATTTCTCCACAAACTGCTTTCAAGTTGTTTTTGAGTTAACATACCTATCAAAGAAAGCATTCATACTCTCACTATGTTGAGTAGTTGACATGCCAGCCCAAAAAGTAGTCTTAACAAAACATGGAACCCAATGATATATTTTCTCATATAAACCATTTAAGCATTGATTATCACCAAGATCATATTTTCTAACATGTCATGCCAAGCTTCTTCAAATTCAATAGGAGCATGTGAATCATAAACAGCAACATGCAATAAAAATCTAATGGCATGATATTTTGCATACCTTCCTAACTTCTCAGGCACCTTTTTCAAAATATACCACAAACACCATCGATACTTAGTATTTGGAAAAACAATCTCAATTGCATTTTTCATCGCTTTGTCTTGGTCTGTGGTGATTCCAAGGGGAGGAGAGCCAGGCATACATGATAGCCATGTGTCAAATAATCACGTAAAGATTTCTGTGTCTTCATGCGAAATCAACCCACATCCCAACAAAATAGAATGATTGCGATGATTAACTCTAATAAAAGGAGCAAATGGCATGTTACATTTATTCGTAAGGTATGTGGTATCAAATGTAATAATATCTCCAAAGTCTTTGTAGGTTGTCATGCTTCTTAGATTTGCCCAAAATATATTTTTTAACCGACCCTCCTCACCTAAGTCAAGACTGAAGAAAAATCCATCATTTTCTGCTTGCATTTTCTTAAAATATTTCTAAATTGCAATTGCATCCCCTTCTCCAAGCCTTAATTGCCTTGCTTTATCAACATGATTTCTAGCATCTTTTTCTAAGAATGGGACACTTTCGTAGCCACCAGCCTCAACAACAATAAACTTGAAACTTTGAGCCATTTTAATTCCTGCTTCTTCATTTATTTCAAGTTGTTTTTTACATAAGGATTAATGCTATGGCTGCATCGATAATACCTACTCTTGCTTGGACTTACGACATGGTTGTGTTCAAGAAACAAATTTCCAATTACCCATTTTCCACTAACAAAATCCAAACGTCCTTCAATTTTAGCATTGCATCCAATTTTCTAATTAGGTTAAAGCCGCAAAACATGATTGGATTTGCTTTTTGACTTGTCGTTTCGCCTGCAAGTAAATGTCACATATCTCATACTCCCGTCATCCCCTTTTTACAAGATCTCCGCATCACTAGAAATTTCTCTTGTTAGCCATAAGCTTTGTAATATTCAAACATTTCATTCAGAATATTAAAACACATCCCAACCTTAGGCTCAACAACTTTTTCCACCAATTTTTCATTATTTCCTTCAAAATCAGCCTCCTGTAAATCTTGCAATTCCTCCACTTCATCAACCTCCACTTCCTCCACTTCATCAACTTCGTCCATTATTGCTACAAATTATAATAGTTCATAATATTACTAATTAATTATCCAAAATTCATTAAGTTTATAAACAAATTAAAATATAGTCCGAATATTACTAATTAATTATCCCTAATTCACTAAGTTTAGAAACAAATAAAAATATAGACTGAATATTATTAATTAATTATCCCTAATTCACTAAGTTTAGAAAAAAATTAAAATATAGACTGAATATTATTAATTAATTATCCCTAATTCACTAAGTTTAGAAAAAAAATTAAATTATAAACTAAACATTATTAATTAATGCCCAAATTCATTAAATTTAGAAGCAATAATATAGATACAAATGGTCACAGTTCAGCTCACAAATCAAAATGAAACAACTCAAGATCATTAAATTTCGAACCAAATTCAAAATGTTTAAATTTCGATCACTAGTTATCTCAAATTCATTAAATTTATAAACAATAGTAGAAACAAATGCTAATATAGATACAAATACTCAAGATCCAATTCAAAACAAACTAGTTCAAGATTCAAGTAAAATAAAGGTTGAGGAATTGTAGGTTGCCCAATTCCAGCCCACGTTTGTGTTAGCTTTGTGAGTACCGGCTGTCGGGGATGGCAACGACGACCTCAATCGTGCCATGCTCATGTCTAATTTTAATGAACTGATCTTCACTAAGAGGTTTTGTGAAGATATCTGCAAGCTGATTTTTAATGGAAACAATTTCTAATGCAATGTCTCCTTTTTTAACATGATCCCTTAAGAAGTGATAATCTCTATATGCTTGGTTCTTGATAACAGGATTCTTTGAAATATTTATCGCACTAGTATTATCACACATGATAGGTATTTTATCAAGGGTTTGTTTTATCCATATGGCTTGAGCACAACAACTTTCAACTGCAATATACTCAGCCTCGGTGGTTGAAAGTGTAACTAAATTTTGTTTCTTACTAAACTTACAAACTAGAGAGCTCAGACAATCTTAACCCATTGCCCACGTCTCTTATCAAATCCTAAGGCAGTTAAGACCTCTCCACCCAACTTCTTGGTCACATCAAATACAAGCTCTCAAAAAGGTACATGAAATTCCTTAAGGATTCTAGTAATACTGCTACCATAGGGAGTAGGCAATTGTTCAATAAGGGTGTGAGCAACATATGACTAAGAATAGTGTATCCTATGTCAATTGGTTTCCTCTATAAAATAGAATTTAAAAGTCCAACATCCAACCTAGTTATCTCATTGGTATAACCCTGTCTAAGAGTAACAACATGTTGCAGAATACTATAAAGAATTATAACCGGAAGAGGTAAGAGATGGGATCTAAAGAAAAGAGAACAAATATCGTCTATAAGGTCTCTACGCCTACATATGTTCCGAACTCCATCAACATGTCAGAAGTGATTAAAATGAAGATCCTTATTAGAGGTATAAATAACCAAACCTTTATTTGGAGTTCCTAGAATTCTATTAAGATATGCTATATCAATCTCAATTGGAACTCCACCAACATTTATGATAATCCTATTCTGTCTGGAAGCCGAAATCCCCATGTTTGAGTAAAATACCCAAACAAGATTCGGATACACATTTTCCTCAATAGTTAAAGCATTCGCTCATCTTGCTGCTTCCAAAAGGCTCCTAATACTACTCCCACTTATTATAAGATCATCAAATGCATCCAACTCAACATAATAAACAGTGGTTACCTGACGTGACATAAACTGAGATAAAAATGTCGGGCAAGTGGACGAGATGGAAAATGCAATCTATCGAACTCAAGAACTAGTGGGGGACTAGTAGGACTTCTGCTAGCCCTACGTTTTAACCGTCTTTTAGGTCTTAAAGGCCCTTCATCAGCCATACAAAGTGATTTTTTGAAATTTGTGGAAACTTTGGTTTTAAAAGAAAATGAAATGATTAAAATGAAGTTTTGGGGTAGAGGAAGATGTTCATGATTTCAATTTGATCATAAATGGAAGAAAATCCAGCCAAATTGAGTGAACCATCGCGAAACCTAGGGTGTCAATTTGGGGATTTGTGATTTTGGCTATGAAATTGTGATTTAATGAGGGAAAAATAGAGTTTAGGGGTTCATTTTTGCAAAAAGAAGCAAATAAAGTGGAGAAATCTAGAGAGAGAAAGCTTGACGGTTGTTGTTTAGAGAGATAACGGTGAGGGGTTATCGTGAAATGAAGAAGAAGGAGGGTTACTGTTGCATAATGACATGATATCAATGAGTCATTTTAATATCAGCAGTACTGCTAGTATTAAGAACCAAACGTGATATCAGTTCACCGTTTTTTTGTTAACGGTGAACCGATAGCAGGCAAAATGTGTACTAGATTTGTCTTTGCAAATGGTGAGCCGATATCCTTTTGTCGTCGAACCATTATCGTCTAGAATGCATCCCTTTAAGTTTCTGTCTTAAAACTATTAATTGTTTATTAATTAAATGATAGTATGTTTTCTTCAACTAATGATTCCGCACATGTATTTTAATTTTTGGCCACAAAATGATTCATTTCAAGATCATTTCTTGAATCTGAAATGTTTCAAAAGCCATTTCAATGCATGATTCATGAGTTCAAACATAAGTAAGCACATCAAATATATCAATCACAAGTAGCATACAATTAAAGCAATCTTAGAAACATGCTAAGGTGCAACATTTATCATGCCATGCTCATGTCTAATTTTAATGAACTGATCTTCACTAAGAGGTTTTGTGAAGATATCTGCAAGCTGATTTTTAATGGAAACAATTTCTAATGCAATGTTTCCTTTTTTAACATGATCCCTTAAGAAGTGATAATCTCTATATGCTTGGTTCTTGATAATAGGATTCTTTGAAATATTTATCGCACTAGTATTATCACACATGATAGGTATTTTATCAAGGGTTTGTTTTATCCATATGGCTTGAGCACAACAACTTTTGACTGCAATATACTCAGCCTCGGTGGTTGAAAGTGCAACTAAATTTTATTTCTTACTAAATTCAGTCGCGTGATGGCTGTAGTCTATCCTCTGTCCTCTGTGGCTCCCGTGAGGAATGCTTCATGAAAACGGTTCGTTTTGGAGCTTCATTCGAGGTGTTTTCAATTTAGGTAAGTTTCCAAACGAGAGGAAAAAAGTTTCCAAACGGTGCCTTTTTAATTTAAGTTAAACTGTGAGTTTCATTCGAGGTGTAAGTTGGGTTAAATAACTTTTTCCAAGATTTTAATTTGTCTATGTTAGCTAAATTGTTAACATGATGAAATTCAAATTCAAATTAAAAAAGCATAAAATGGAAATGGAATCACGGTTCATAGTTAAAATTTTAAAGTTTAAATTATTTAAGCGCTGTTGTCATCTTAATCATTTTGTTCGTTACAATTGTTACCCAAACGAAAAATTTGTCTCAGTGGTCCACGTGGTCCCACCACGTTTAACACTTATTTCTCTATGACTTATCATCTCATCTCATTTGATGACATCTCGTGCTTAGCGTTCGCGCAATCAACGGTGGTTAAAAATTTCAAGGGAAATCAATCCCAATGAAACGTGTAACGCACATACCCATTCGATGTCCACCACGTGTCCCTGATGCGCTGGATCCCACGAGGCTTTCGTTCATTAGAAAACAACCAGAGACAGCTGCTTCTATGAGTTCTATATTAATTCTACAGATTTCAACAGTTTCAACCTTAAAAACCCCAAACCCAGCAACCCTCATCCTCCGCCAGTTGTATTTATATTTATATATATATATATTTTTTTAAATTTTGTTCTCTTTATTTTCTGCGTTTATTGGAAAGGAAAAAAAATGGCTGGTTTTGAGCAGCAGGTGAAGGCAAGAGCCAAGGTTCTCAAGGTTTTGTTCAAGAAAGGTGTCAAGATTGTGGGCGATTCATGTAAGAAAGGCTGGCACAAAGTCAAGCAGATGAGAAAATAGAATTAAAAAACGATAATCTTACTTTATTTGGATTTTTTTTTTAATGTTTTAGTTTTCATCCTCTTGTAAAGATCTCTGAGTCAGTGTTTGGTCTTGTTTTTTATTTCTTGGTTGAACTTTGATATTGAAATCCTGTTGTTGTCTTATTGTTGGTATAAAAATTTTCATGTTATTTTATTTCTTTGGTTGAACTTTGGTACTGAGATCTTATTATTGTCTTATTGATGGTATAAAAATTTTCATTATTCATTCGCTGTTCTGCTATTTACATACTTGATAAAATAAGTGTTTTTTTATCATGTTATAAATTTTTATTTATCCCACAATTTGATTGATTGGGATTCTAGAAAGTAGAAACCTCGAGGGAACTTATTCTGGAATACAGGTCACTTCCGTTTATTTGGAAGCATTGTATTGGTTTCAGTTTTGGCCTGTTGATAAGCTTTATGTTTATGGAAAGTGTCAAAGGCATTGTATGCTGTGAACCTCATGAACTATTCCATTTAGCTTGACCCTTGCGCAATTGATTCATAAATGATCAAATATATGTTAACGTTCTCTTGCTTATTTTAATTTATGTATGTCTCACACGCTCTATATTATTTTTCCAGTATGTCATGTACCTATATGTTTCTTTTGATGTGGTTGATAATCATCCTGTAACTTGAAATTAATGTGTGTTAAAAATTTCCTCGGAAAAGTTGACTCATACAATTTCTTTTAGAACAGAGTCACAGACCTTTTGTCAAAGTCTTTTAAGACTAGTCTCTTGACAACAACACTGTGGCTTTGTCACTTCTAAATTCAAATTGGAACTTTAGTTGGTTTTTAAGACTTGTTTAGTTCTTTAATTTGCCCAAATATGCAAAACATCTTTCTTCTTTTCCACCCCGTGGTTGATCCTTCGTTACTTGCTAGTTTGGCATGGAATAAAATTGGTAGAATTATCAAGATATTCTTGTAGTTGTTCTTCTGCTATACCATCAAACCATAGCCGTGTTTGGTATCACAAACTTATCATTTATCAAATTTCTAAATTGTTCAAGTAATTCACCATTTTTTCCAGACTGCTTATAGTTGGTGGAAGTACGGATGAATTTAGTGTTCAAAGTGTTACTTGACGGAATCCATTTATCATTTCTACTTGTTGCTGCAAATTTTAAGTTTCTGGTTACAAATTTTAACCCGGTAAAAAATCCTTTTAGATCATTGTCTTCTAATTTCAGTTTTGACTGTGGGTGGGAGAGGATGTCTCAATTCAATCAAGTAACAAGTTTCTTCATATAGTACTCTTGTATAACCAATTAAGCTGTTTAATATATTGCGTTTTCGAAAAATTGTGAATTAGTTGTATATATTTAATTTATTTCCCATGCTTGGCTATATAATCAATGGTAATACTGACGAATTCACATTGAAGTACATTCTCCAAAACTGAGTGTTATATCGGTAAAGCAAGAGTTTGATTCATAGAGCTAAATGTGGCTCCGCTTCTGCTTGCTGTAGGGTTTGAGCAAAGAAGATAGTATTCATTATACCGATCACCTTCCTGTAGCTAGGCTAATTGAGTTCCTGCAATTAATTACTGTAGAAATACGATTCCAGCGGCGGAGTTGCTCATTTGCAACAAGATTCTTCGATTATTTTACGATCTCATATTGATTAATGTAAGTCATAGGACGATTCTGGGAGATCCGGAACATGTGTTGACGTTCTTTTGCTTCCTTTAAACGAACCATTTAGTTATGGACGGTTCTGGCATAGGGCAAGGGCCGCCGGCCCCTTTGATTAAAAAATCTCCTACACCATGAACTTAATTAAATGTCCTCATGAGTTGAAAAATGTAAAATCCTGCTTCTATGAATTTAACTGAAATGACCTATAAGTTGAAACTATGATCAATTATGTTGATTATTGTTAAGTTGCTCCCTGTAAATTAAGTTTAAGATTTCATCCCTGCATCTGGAATAATAAAGGATTGGAGTCCTTTCCTTATCTTCTTTTTCTTCTTCTTCTTTTTTCTCCTTACCTCTTCCTTATTTAATGAGTGGCTAAAATTATGGGTGGAACATAGTGAAAACTAGTCGAGCTGTGAAACCGATAAAAAAATTGGAAAAAACAAATATGTAAATTTTACACTAAATTGTAACAGGTTGAAAAATATCCCTAAATTAATTAGTATATTCACAATATCTTTAGTCTTTGAATATCCTTAAAACCTATAATATAATTTTGATATCTCTGAAAAATTTCTATAATATACAGATCGGATTTTTCATTTAAACCAAAGAATAAAAAACTAAAAATCTAAAATACTCATCCGATGGCAATCCCCCAAGTTAAATCCCAACACCGACCCTCTCTCTCACAACTCATCTCTCTCGTAACCCTTCCAACGGAACTCAGCCCCTAGTAGCCCCACGCCATGCTGTGCCACGCCAAGTCACCAGCCTACCAGCGGTCATCTTCGGTAAGCCACTCACTTTCTACTAATCATGTAAGCCTCTCTTTTTCTTTTATGGATTATTTTTTTTAAATTCTTTTGGTACAACAAAATCATGATCTTTCCGTACATGGCATAAGTTACAATTGCATTGACTTTTATTTTCTAGAATACGTTTGGTAATTTCCGTAATTTAAGACTAAATTAATAGCATAATTATGGGAGAGTGCATTGTTCCTATAATCAAGCTATTCTTGCAAATCTCTCATACTATATAATACATGTTTCTATCCTATATTGGTCATTAGAGAATTCAATCAAAATAAAGCATTATTTGTTTGTCTTTTTTAGTGTGTCTATTAACATATACGTTTCCATAATGTTGATCTAGAAGATAACAAACATGAAATTCTAAGTGTGCAATTCAAGAGGGGGCTGAATGGGATTTCTAAAAAATATGAATGCTTGAATGAAAATAATGCAAATATAAAATAAATTCAAGGCAATAATGGAAAACTAAAACAGTTAAAAGTAAGGAGTTAAGGAAATAGAGATTCAAATATAGGGATTTTTACGTGGTTCGACCAACCTTACCTATATCCACGCCTCCAAGCTCACCGGACTTAAGGATTCCACTATCCAAGCCTTCTGAGGCTTCAAGAATTCTTACAATTGACTTTTCAGGTATCAACCTTTACAACAAGAGATAATTTCAAATCTTTTAACTCAATTGTTTTTCACACTTACAATCACTCAAAAATAAAGATTACAAATAAATTTTCTCTCACACAATTTATATGTTTACAAATGAAAGTTCAAAATGTGAATCAATAAAACAATGACAAGTTGAAGCTTAATAAGAACCGTGTACTCAATAAGAAGCTCAATAATGATTCTAGAATCTCTCTTGTTTGAATTTGATTTAGTTTCTTTATAATTGAAGCTTAAAACTAACCGTTGTTGACTTTCAGCTCGTAATCAGATCGCCGTTAAACGTTGTTGGATCACCGTTTTGACTTGAGTAAGTTATCATTGGACCAAAATTCAAATTGTCATATCACCGTTTTCTAGATGTCAGATCACCATTAGCTTCCAATAACCTGCAAAAAAGATATCGGCTTACTGTTTTCTAAAAGTTGGTTTGCAGTGTTCAAAAGCTAAAGTTTCAATTTTACTCGATATCAGTTAACCGTTTTGATCCAGAAACAAAACTTCAATTTTTACTCGATAACGGTTAGCCGTTTACACACTAACGGTTAGCCGATTGCATCTAGAGAGGTTGTAATCTTGCCTCAGTGTAATCGGTTAGCTATTTTCTAAGTTAACCGGAAACTGTTTATTATCATAAATTTATTCCATGCTCAATTAATTACATGACTTAAGAGATTTGATTCGTTTAACGGCTTCTTCATATTTAATCAACTTAAAATGTGTTTGTTATCATCAAAATCATTATTATGGAAACATACATGTTAACATTCTCTCATTTTTTTATAATAACAAACCTTACAAGATATTAGAAAAAGATTATGCAATTTTACTCCCCCTAAATATGCGCTCCTGCTTAGTATATGGTCAATCAATTTTTAACCAAAAGTATATTTATCCAATTAATCACAATATTATAAGAATATATCTCCCCCTTCATTATCAAAAAGAAAAGAATTCAAAAGGCTAAAGAGATAAATATAGTTATTACCCAGTTTGTGTGAGTAAAAATTTCGGTAGAACCTTCCCTTTAAAAAAGAAAGCATACCCTCAACTACAAAAGTGGCTAAAAACACTCCCAAATATTTTCAAATCATCTCAACTTCAACAACAATGCAATTGCACATCAAGCATCAAAATCATCTAGTTAAGTTTTAAACAACTATGTAATCCAATCATCATAAAAAGTGAAAATATAATATAATAATATCATCCAAAAGAAGTGCAGTAATGTATGTGCGAAAACATAAAGACATAAACTAAAGAGGAGGCTAAGATGGAGAGCGCAGTGGTGAAACATAAAGAGCAGAAAGTAGACACTGCTGAGTATCCATAATCTACTATTGTTGATCGAGAATATGCTGTTGTTGGAGCTGAAATGTAGCAAACTGAGACTATGTCTGAGCTTGGAACGCAACAAACTGAGATTAAAACTCGTTCTACTACTTAGAAAGAGATCGAATCTCACTCAAAATTTGCTACACAGAATGCTCAGAGACAGAAGGCTCATTAGGTCCATGAGACTCCTTAGGAGCTGGAGGCTTGTCGGTGTCCATGTCTGTCGCTGAAGCACGTGCCATTGAAGTCTCTATTCCGAAAGGATGAGCTACTGTCTGAGCTCTCACTCCCAAATGAAAATCAGGAAGCTCATCAGCCATGTAAATATTATTCAGCATCCAATCATCCTCAGCTGCAACTAATGCGTCTCGGTTTTTTACAGAAGAAATCTTAACCCATTGCCCACGTCTCTTATCAAATCCTAAGGTAGTTAAGACCTCTCCACCCAACTTCTTGGTCACATCAAATACAAGCTCTCAAAAAGGTACATGAAATTCCTTAAGGATTCTAGTAATACTGCTACCATAGGGAGTAAGCAATTGTTCAATAAGGGTGTGAGCAACATATGACTAAGAATGGTGTATCCTATGTCAATCGGTTTCTTCTATAAAATAGAATTTAAAAGTCCAACATCCAACCTAGTTATCTCATTGGTATGACCCTGTCTAAGAGTAACAACATGCTTGCAGAATACTATAAAGAATTATAACCGGAAGAGGTAAGAGATGGGATCTAAAGAAAAGAGAACAAATATCGTCTATAAGGTCTCTACGCCTACATATGTTCCGAACTCCATCAACATGTCAGAAGTGATTAAAATGAAGATCCTTACTAGAGGTATAAATAACCAAACCTTTATTTGGAGTTCCTAGAATTCTATTAAGATATGTTATATCAAACTCAATTGGAACTCCACCAACATTTATGATAATCCTATTCTGTCTAGAAGCCGAAATCCCATGTTTGAGTAAAATACCCAAACAAGATTCGGATACACATTTTCCTCAATAGTTAAAGCATTTGCCCATCCTGCTGCTTCCAAAAGGCTCCTAATACTACTCCCACTTATTATAAGATCATCAAATGCATCCAACTCAACATAATAAAAAGTGGTTACTTGACGTGACTTAAACTGAGATAAAAATGTCGGGCAAGTGGATGAGATGGAAAATGCAATCTATCGAACTCAAGAACTAGTGGGGGACTAGTAGGGGACTAGTAGGACTTTTGCTAGCCCTACGTTTTAACCGTCTTTTTGGTCTTAAAGGCTCTTCATCAGCCATACAAAGTGATTTTTTGAAATTTGTGGAAACTTTGGTTTTGAAAGAAAATGAAATGATTAAAATGAAGTTTTGGGGTAGAGGAAGATGTTCATGACTTCAATTATGATCATAAATGGAAGAAAATCCAGCCAAATTGAGTGAACCATCACGAAACCTAGGGTGTCAATTTGGGGATTTGTGATTTTGGCTATGAAATTGTGATTTAATGAGGGAAAAATAGAGTTTAGGGGTTTTAAAATGATTTGGGTGGTTCATTTTTGCAAAAAGAAGCAAATAAAGTGGAGAAATCTAGAGAGAGAAAGCTTGACAGTTGTGGTTTAGAGAGATAACGGTGAGGGGTTATCGTGAAATGAAGAAGAATGAGGGTTACTGTTGCATAATCACATGATATCAATGAGTCATTTTAATATCAGCGTACTGCTAGTATTAAGAACCAAACATGATATCAGTTGATCGTTTTTGTGTTAACGGTGAACCGATAGCAGGCAAAATGTGTACTAGATTTGTCTTTGCAAATGGTGAGTCGATATCCTTTTGTCGTCGAACCATTTTCGTCTAGAATGCATCCCTTTAAGTTTCTGTCTTAAAACTATTAATTGTTTATTAATTAAATGATAGTATGTTTTCTTCAACTAATGATTCCGCACATGTATTTTAATTTTTGGCCACAAAATGATTCATTTCAAGATCATTTCTTGAATCTGAAATGTTTCAAAAGCCATTTCAATGCATGATTCATGAGTTCAAACATAAGTAAGCACATCAAATATATCAATCACAAGTAGCATACAATTAAAGCAATCTTAGAAACATGCTAAGGTGCAACATTTATCATGCCATGCTCATGTCTAATTTTAATGAACTGATCTTCACTAAGAGGTTTTGTGAAGATATCTGCAAGCTGATTTTTAATGGAAACAATTTCTAATGCAATGTCTCCTTTTTTAACATGATCCCTTAAGAAGTGATAATCTCTATATGCTTGGTTATTGATAATAGGATTCTTTGAAATATTTATCGCACTAGTATTATCACACATGATAGGTATTTTATCAAGGGTTTGTTTTATCCATATGGCTTGAGCACAACAACTTTCGACTGCAATATACTCAGCCTCGGTGGTTGAAAGTGCAACTAAATTTTGTTTCTTACTAAACTTAAAGACTAGAGAGTGTCCACTAGTACTTTTCCTATCAACCTTATATCCGGTAAAGTTGGCATCTGAATAGCATGGTAAATCTATTTATGTTCCCCTCGAATGCCAAAGGCCAAGATTTATAGGTTCCTCTCAAGTAACAAAAAACTGCAAGCCAATGAGATTCCTTTGGGACATGATTAAAATCCTGCACATAAACATACACTAAGCATGATATTGGGTCTACTAGCAGTGAAGTAAAGTAAGGATCCGATCATACCTCGATATGTTTTGACATAAACTTCCTTACCTTTTTCATCCTTGTCACGCTTGATTGTTGAGCTGATTGGGATACTTTTAATCTTTCCATCTTCAAGTCTGAATCTCTTGAGTAGATCACTCAAATATTTGGCTGATTGATGAAGATGCCTTCTTTAGTTTGTTTTATGTGTAGTCCAAAGAAGTACTTTAATTCTCCTATCATGCTCATCTCAAATTATTTGCTCATACAAGATGAAAATACCTTACACAAAAAATCATTAGTAGAACTGAAAATAATATTATCAACATAAATTTAGACAATTAGAATGTCTTGATTCTTATTGAAAAACCATTTTCTAAAAGAAATTTACTAAGTCTATCATACCATGCTCTGGGTACTTCTTTTGTTCCATACAATACTTTAGATAACTTATAAAAATGATTTAAAAATTTTTCATTTTCAAAACTAGGGGGTTGTTTCATTTAAGAAAGCATTTTTCACATCCATTTGATATAAAATGAAATCTTTATGACATGAAAATGTTAAGAGCACCCTAATAGATTCAAATCTAGCTACTGGTGCAAAAGTTTCATAAAAATCAATTCTTTCTTCTTAGTTGTAATCTTGAACCACTAATCTATTTTTATTCCTTATAACTATACCAGATTCATCCATTTTTTTCTTAAATACCCATTTAGTGCCTTATGACGGATTGATGTTTCGGTTTAGGAACTAATTCCCACACATTGTTTCTCTTAAATTGATTTAACTTCTCTTGCACTGCTATAATCCAAGATTCATCATTTTCACATCCGAAAAGGATTTTGGCTCAATTTGAGATATGAAGGCAACACATATTGGCAGATATTTCTAAAAGATGACCTAGTGGTTACACCTCATGAAGGGTCATCTAAAATTAAATCTTTGGAATGAGAAGAAACATACCTCTACTCATTGGAGAGTGTTTGAGAAATACCTTCTTGTTGCTCCATATTTGTTTCTTCTTCTTGTCTATCCTCTTGATCATCAACAATAACTTTCTCCATACAAGAAGGGTTAGACTCATCAATGTAATATGCATAGATTCTTCCACAGCTAAAGTTCTTTTATTATACACTCTATAAGCTTTACTTGTGTTTGAATAACCAACAAAGTCGCCAACATCAGATTTTGGATTAAATTTACCAAGATTATTTTTTTTATTTAATATAAAATCATTTGCATCCAAAGACTTTGAAATAACCAATATTGGATTTTCTATCTTTCCAAAGCTCATAGGGCGTTTTATTGAGATAAGGTTTAATCAACACATGATTTAAAACATAACAAGTCGCGTTGACGGTTTCGGCCCAAAATACTTAAGTATTGGTTTTCATTCAACATGATCCTAGCCATTTCTTGAATATACATATTTTTTCTCTCAACAACTCCATTTTGTTGTGGAGTCCTATGTGATGAAAATTGATGTTCAATGCCAAAATCATTGCAACAACTTTCAAATGCATGATTTTCAAATTCTCCACTATGATCTCTTCTAATACATGAAATAGCATAACCCTTTTTCAAATTTTAAATGCATCAAAAGTATCATCCTTATTTGCTAAGAATAATACCCGTGTGTATTTAGAATAATCATCCACAATCTCAAATGCATAATACTTACCACTTAGGCTTGCATATCTAAAAGGTCCAAATAAATCATATGAAGAAGTTGAAGTGGTTTTGAAGCGGAAACATGATTTTTCTTTTTGATAGAGGTTTTAATTTGTTTTCCAAATTGACATGCTTCACAAACTCTATCCTTTTCAAAATCAATTTTTGGAAGTCCTTTAACCAAATAATTTTTGGAAATTTCTTAAATCAAATCCATGCTTGCATGACCTAGTCATCTATGCCAAGTAATTATTTGATCTCCTAGAAGAAGATTAATTAAACATGGAAACAACCCATCTTCAACTCCTTCATTGTCTTCCTCTCATATTTCTCTTTCCTCCACTCTCTCTCTTCCAAAATCATGTCAAAAACATATAGCCTCAAAAATTGAAAATCTTGTTCAATATTCCTACATTCCTGAGTCTGCCCAGATCAATGAATCTCAGTTCCTATTATGAGTCCTTACAATCTATACAAACAAAAAAATTCTTTCACCAGAAGTATCCAAACCCTGATCTCTACTAAAAGACCACTACAAAAAGAATACATCCAGTCTTCTAAACTAGATCAGTGTGCTTTACAAGTCTCTCAAAGTGAGCAATATGTCACTTTAGAAATAACCCCAGATCTCGTAGCAAACTGGAAACGAGAAGGGTATACACATCTTCATCTTGGTGGTGTTAGATTAATTTCGACCCTCTATGGTAGAAAAAACTTACCTGTTATAGCCAGAATTGCTCTCTTAGACACCAGGTTCAAACAGTATCAACATGCGGTAATCGGAACAGTCCTGACTACACTCCATGCTCAACCTCTCTCTTGAGGATCCCAACCTTCCAACTACCCTTAAAGTTCAAATCCAGCTCCAAGGAGCAAAGCAAACACCCACATCAAAGATTGCAACTCTTCATCACCAAATAGTGTATCGATTATAGAATCATGCACTAGATCTTCCTACACCCCACACTACATCTGATGCCTTAACGATCCTTGTAGACACAGACACAATTCCAACCATCATCCAAATTCTCAAATAAATCCAGAAACAAGAATTGCTCAAACTCATGCCTCTTGAATGGTTGACAAACTATGAGCATTTCTACCAAAACTCTAAACCAGTACAGACAACAGAAGCCACGTTTGAAAGAAGACAAAATGGTCAAGTCAAACTATCTTTTCAAACACCTGAGCCTAAACCTATCTCAGAAACTCCAAGGCTTTCTACACTGCTATGATTACAGCAGTCCAAACTGGTCAAGAAAAGAAACTTCCAATTCATGGTTTCTCATCAGAAGGGTATCTGTATATCCTGACAAAATCAATGGTAATTTTTTTATGGGATGTTCCTCAAGCCCATATGTGCAATCGAGATTGTCTTTGCTTGGATGACACGAATGTTGATGACGAACTGGAAGTCATGAGGAGAAAGAAAAAGAAAAAGAAAAAGAAAAAACCTTCTCATTCAAAAACATCTTGCAAATATTTTCCTCCACAACCTCCACCAGGTCCCAAACCTCCTGTCCACCTAATAAGATCATGCCGAATGTTTTTAGGTTAATCTTATGAGGAATCATTCCCTCCACTTGAAAAACAGACAAACACACAAACCAGAGTTTTCTCAAACCCTTTTGTCCAATCCCCAGTTACAGCCTCTGGGCAACCTGAAGAACCAAAATAGTATGAAGCTGTTTTAAACTGGCAAACCAAAAATGCCAATGCTCAGAATCACACTCTTCAACAACTCGGAAAGAAAATTGATCGAGTTGCCAGTCAAGTCTCCCATATTGAAACTAAAGTGGATTCAATTAGCAATCGTCTTGACCAAATGTACAAACAACTGCAGGACCGTATCTCTGAACTAAATACCGATCTCAGACAAATGATCAACAATCACATATGGGGTCTAGAGTTTAACAAAAAGGAAGTAGAGATCAGAAAACTCAAAGCTGAATTAGCAAGAATCGATGCTGAAAAGACTCGTCCATCCCTTTTTACTTAAACACAAACCACACCAGTACCTCCTTCGATGTTTGAAACTTACGCACCTTTCTACACACCATCTAGACCTCAACAACCTGTATACAACCAACTCTTTGGATTCTTACATCTTCAACCAACTCCTCAACCAAAGGCATCTTCACCCAAAAAATCAAAATCCAAAGTTAAAATTTCAGAACCAACGCCAAAGGCCACTTCATCCTCCTCTATTCCTCCAGTACCTCCAGAAGATTCACCAAAAGCCACTCCTGAACCTCCTAAGAAAGATAAAGGACCAATGGATCAGTATCATTATCATGCTGTTCAAAACCCGTCTTCCTCTTCCTCATCCTCATCCACAAACTCAGCCAGTACCTCTACTGACTCTAAATCAGAATATACTGACATTACAAGGATATTAATGGCAACCAAAATTGAAGATCCCAGTGCTTCAACTTCAACTCCTATTGTTGAAGATAGTTCTTCCGATGATGAAAATAAAGCATATCAGACAGAACCAGTGCTGCCAATACTGCCACCAGTTCCGGATCACTCAACAAAACCATCTTCAATATCTTGGTTTACATTTGATGACATTTTCGGTCACAAATGGCCTGCTAGACTTCAAGAATTTGCTGCATGGATTGATCTCCAAGGAACAAAACCAAATGCTCAACCTCAAGCTGTCCTTCGTGAATTTATGGCCCGATTCACGGGTTCTTTGCGAGATTGGTTAGAAAGCTTGAGAGAATACCGACAGCTCCAATTCATGCAATCCCCAATTGGTACAGCACTCAATATCATCCATGAACAATTCATCGGTGAAAAAACATCATCTATTGATGCAAACAAAAAAGAGTATAATCAAATGAATTGTTGTTCTCTCAAAAGACATCTTTTGGAATCTCATTACAAGAGAATGAGTATTCTTTTTTTACAAACTGAATGGGTTCAATGAACCCTCTCTCAAACATGTCTTCATAGCCTCCCTTCCTTCTGAGTTACAACCTGATCTTCAAAGAAAACTTACAGCCACTAATCTCAGCATAGCTAACATCTCACTCGGAAAGATTTTCCAAATGGCGATGCTATGTCTAGACAAAATCTGCGAGCAAAAAGAGTTTTTCAAAGATCTCATGGAAGACAAAAAGTCCTTTGCCCAAGCTTGTAAAAAACTCTATCTCAAGATTAAGTGCAAATATGAAAAGAAGTATATTTGTTCAGCCAAAAAGAAAAAAAAAACATTTTCAGAAGCACTTCCACAAAAAATCATCCTAAAAAAAACCTTTCCGGTATTTCAAGAAAAATGATGTTTCTCAGTACAGAAAGAAAAAGCATAATCGTTGTTTTCGAAACTGCCCTCACAAGTCTGCCAAAGTTGTTCGTCTTATACAGCATCTTCAACATTCTTCACTATTATCTGAGAATGAAGATGTTGAATTGAACTTTTCTGAACAATCAGAATAAAATGACCAGACTGCTTTCATTATCGCATAATCTTTCGATTTTGAGGATATTTCAGTCATCTTTACAGTTCAAAATGTTAACCATGTTTCTGCCATTCCTTGACCTTCTCTCAAAATGTCAATCATTCCTTCAAAGTTTCATAAACATGTTCCTGTCATCGGGTTTATTAATACTGGTGCAGATACCAGTATGATTGATCATTCTGTTCTTCCCTCTGATTGTTGGGAACCTCATTCAAAACTTTTTAGAGCAGTTAATGGCGAAACTTTTGAAACCACTTTGATTATCAAAAAACCCATTGGTATTCAATTCTTTCCGAATTGCATAATTTAGAAAAAGATTGTAGCTTCCAATCTCTCAGATAAAGATTTACTCGTAGGTTTTGACATTCTTCATTTAGTTAAAAACTTATTCGTTACCAGTTCTGGAGTTTGCTACAAGCAAATGTTCTTGCCTTATACAGATACACTATGTCTCTATGCACTTTCAGAAACACCATCTCCATACAGTTATATTTCACAAAAGTTCCTAGAGTTTTGTCCAAAAAATCATTCGCAGTTTCACCATCCTTCACCTCTTTGGAAGAATGAATAATTCTTCATTCACCTTCCTTTCAAACTCAATAAAGATATCAATCCTACAAAAGCATCTCACCCGAGTATGTCTCCTTCAGACCTCTTACTTGCTAAGCAAGAATGTTCTCAGTTGCTTCAGCAAGGTCTCATTGAACCTACTACTTCAGATTGGGTTTGTCAAGCCTTCTATGTTGAAAAAAGATCTGAATTGGTTCGTGGTAAGAAGAGGTTAGTTATTGATTACCAACCACTTAATTCTTTCCTTAAAGATGATAAGTTCCCCCTTCCAAAAATCCACACCCTATTTGTCCATCTTCAAGGGGCTCGTATCTTTTCTAAGTTGGATTTAAAAGCTGATTTTTGGCAACTTGGTATTTCACTAGTTGACCGTCCCAAAACTGCTTTCTGCATTCCAGATGCCCATTACCAATGGACTATTATGCCTTTTGGTCTTAAAGTCGCTCCTTCATTATTTCAAAAGGCCATGACAAAAATCTTCAGTCTTATCCTCCATCATGCTTTGGTTTACATTGATGATATCTTATTATTTTCCTCTGACGATGAGAGCCATCATAAGTTATTTTTGGATTTCTTTCATATTGTGCAGATACATGGAATCATGCTTTCTGAAAAGAAAAGCAGCATAGGAAAAGAATCAATTGACTTTCTTGGCCTGGTGATTAAAGATGGCCATTATCAACCTGGTCCACATATTGCAACTGAATTATTAAAATTCCCGGACGCACACCTCACCAAAAAGCATATACAACAATTCTTCAGGATTGTTAATTATGTCCGTGATTTCATCTCTAAAGTTGCAATCCACACAAGCCAACTGTCGCGCATGCTAAAAAAATAGTGCCCTCCATGGGGACCACACAGACAGAAGCTATCAAGCAGCTAAAAGTGATAGCTCAGTCCCCTCCTCCGCTCAGAATTCCTACAACTGGACAACGTATTTTACAAACAGACGCTAGTGATGATTACTGGAGTGCCATTCTTCTTGAAGAAATAAATGGCGTGACTCATTTTTGTGCACATGTAAGCGGACAATTCAAAGAATCTGAAAAGAATTACCATGTGATCTACAAAGAGAGTTTGGCAGTCAAGTACAGAATCAAAAAATTTGAATTTCATCTAATCAGCCATAAATTCCTTATCAATATGGACAACTCCTCTTTTCCTAGAATCTTTGACTTTAAAAACAAGTTGCTCCCTGACAAACAACTACTCAGCCTCAAAACCTGGTTTGCCAAATATAACTTTACTGTCCAACACATAAAAGGCAAACAGAACCTTATCCCAGATTTCCTTACCCGACCAGCTATAAATAAACCCTCACTCATTTTCTCAATCCACATCATCCCAGTCATAGCCATGAATCGCCAACTTCCTTTGAAAGCTCTCAACCGGAGAAGCTTTTCCATAAACGTTACTTTCCACTCAGCCTACCAGATTCAAGATTTTGCAAAGAAATTCCTTTACCGGTATTTCTTCAATGTTCAAAGCAAAAAGCCTGATTGCTTTCCTTCCCTCTATATGGAAAATCTGTTTTTAACAGGACTCACTCTCTCTTCTCTAACCATCTGTGAAGATGAGTTATGGTACATGTGGTGTCTCACCACCCTATATGCTACAAAGCTGATTTTTCCTGTTAAACCAATCCTCACTCATATCACCACTCCTGAGGTTTCACCAGACCTTCTATAGACTCTCCTAGAATGGTACTCACTACTCACATGGTGGCGTAAACAACTAAAAAATCTGTGTACTTTTCACAGATTAGACAGAATGACAGAACCAGAAGCCAACATGTTCACTACAGTCTTCATTGTTCATAGACCCTACTTCCAACACCCAGAAACAAGAGACTTCTGGACACAAGATATGGCATATGAATGGAAAACTTATCCCCATCCTTACACCCTCATCCATGACACAACAGTCACCTCTGTTCTCAAAGCATACCTCATGGAACTCAACAATGTTCAGCCACCTGCCACAAACATCCACCACACATTTGTTGGCCCATCCCACACCTTATAAATAATTCCAAAGACACTAGCCTGTACTCCAGGTTCTAGTTCAAGTCCTGAAGGAATTCTTGTCATGGAACAACGTCCTGATTATACTAACATCTTATTCCAAGACACTCAAGATCCATGGGAAGATTTTCAGTCTCTTCTCCATCCTGAAAATTCCCATTACACTGTCACAGACCCAAATCCTCCTGCTCCATCAGCCCCACAAAAGATGACTGACGCTGATGAAAAAGCCTATCTGCAAGCTAAAGCATATCTTGATCAGAGACAAATTTGTCGTGCCAAGCGCCAATATGAGAAAGAGATTGGCGATGTGTCTCCATCACACTACCCATACTTCATGATGAGGTGGTATTATTCGTAATTTGAATAATCCTATTTGATCTCCTAGAAGAAGATTCACCAACCATGGAAACAACTTCATCTTCAAGCTCAACTCCTTCCTCATCTTCGTCTCATATTTCTCTTTCTTCTACACTCTCTCTTCCTAAATCATGGTCTAAACACATAGCCTCCAAAATTGAGAATCTTGTTGAATATTCTTATATTCCATAATCTGCTCAAATCAATGAGTCCCAGTTTCCCATCATGAGTCCTTACAATCTGTACAAGCAAAGAACTTCTCTCACTAGAAGTATTCGAACCCTCATCTCCATTAAAAGACCACTCCCAAAAGAGTATATCCAGTCTTCAAGACTGGATCAGTGTGCTCTACAAGCCTCACAGAGTGAACAATATGTCACTATGGAAATACCCTCAGATCTCGTCGCCAACTGGAAATGAGAAGGGTACACACACCTCCATCTTGGTGGTGTACGACTAATTCTCACTCTTCATGGTCGAAAAGGCTTACCTGTTACAGCTAGAATTGCTCTCCTAGACACCAGGTTCAACGAGTACCAACATGCTGTTGTTGGAACAGTTCTGACAACCCCTCATGCTGGCAGTGTCTTATTAAATTTTTACCCAAACTTTAACCTCTCTCTCGAGGATCCCAATCTTCCCACAACTCTTAAAGTTCAGATTCAGCTCCAAGGAGTAGAACAAACACCCACATCAAAGATTGCAACCCTCCATCATCAAATAGTGTATCGATTACAAAATCATGCACTTGATCTTCCCACACCATACACAACTTCTGATGCCTTGATGATATTGCCGGACACAGACACAATTCCAACCATCATCCAAATCCCCAAACAAATCCAGAAACAAGATTTGCTCAAACTCATGCCTTTTGAATGGCTAACCAACTATGAGCATTTTCACCAAAATTCTGAACCAGTACAAACCACAGAAGCCACATTTGACGGACGACCAAATGGTCAAGTCAAACTGTCTTTTCAAACTCCTAACACCAAGCCTATTTCATACAGTTCACAACTTTCTTATACTGCTATGATCACAATAGTTCAAACTGGTCAAGAAAATAAACTTTCTATTCATGGTTTTTCATAAGAAGGGTATCCAGTATATCCTAATAAAATCAATGGTCATTTTCTATGGGATGTTCCTGAAGCCCATATGTGCAATCCGGATTGTCCTTGCTTGGATGATACGGATATTGATGAAGAATTAGAAGTTATGCGAAGAAAGAAAAAGAAGAAGAAAAAATCTTCTTATCCACCACCATCTTGCAAATCCTTTCCTCCACAACCTCCACCGAATCCAAAACCTTTTGTTCACCCAATCAGGTCATGCCTCATGTTTTTAAGTCATTCCTATGAGGAATCATTCCCTCTACTTGAAAAACAGACAGACACACAAACCCGTATTACCTCAAAACCTTTTGTCCAATCTCCAGTTACAGCCTCTAGGCAACCTGAAGAGCCAAGACAGTATGAAGCTTTTCTAAACTGGCAAACCAACGCCAGTGCTCAAAATCATACTCTTCAACAACTTGGTAAGAAAATCGACCGTGTTGCCAATCAAGTCTCCCAGACTGAAACTAAAGTGGATTCAATCAGCAATCGTCTTGATAAGATGTATCTACATCTCCAAGACCGTATCTCTAAGCTAGATACCGATCTCAGACGAATGATCAACAATCATATATGGGGTCCAGAGTTTAATAAAAAAGAAGCAGAGATCAGAAAACTTAAAGCTGAATTGTCCAGGATTGATGCTGAAAAGACTCAACCTTCCATTTTTACTCAACCACAACCTACACCAGTATCTCCTCTAATCTTTGAAACCTATGCACCTTTCTACACACCATCCAGACCTCAACAACCTGTTTATAATCAGTTCTTTGGGTTCTCCCACCTTCAACCAACTCCTCAACCATCTTCACCCAAGGCCACTTAAAAATCTCTGAACCACGTCCAAAGGCCACTTCCTCTTCCTTTACCTCTACAATCCCTCTAGAAGAATCACCACAAGACATTCCAGAGCCTCTTAAAAATGATAAAAGCCCAAAGGACCAGTATCATTATCATACTGTCCAGACCCAATCTTTCGATTCATCTTACTCTTCTGAGCCTGAAACAAATAACTCATCTTCGTCCTCATCCTATGACTCATCAAAAGCCTCCTCTGACTCTGAGTCTGAATATGCTGACATTACTGGCATATTAATGGTCACTGAAACTGCAGATCCAAGTGCCTTTACCTCAACACCTATTGTTGAGGACAATCCTTCTAACCAAGCTTCTTAAACATACCCAATACCTCCACCAATTCATGAACACTTAACAAAACCATCTTCAGCATCTTGGTTTACATTTAATGACATTCCCCGTCATAAATGGGCTGCTAGACTTCAAGAATTTGCTGCTTGGATTGATCTCCAGGGTATCAAGTCTAATGCTCAACCTCAAGCCGTTCTTCGTGAATTCATGGCCCGCTCCACGAGTTCTTTACGATACTGGCTAGAAAGCTTAGGGGAATACAGACAACTCCAATTCATGGAATCCCGGGTTAGTACAGCCCTCAATATTATTCATGAGCAATTCATCGGTGAAAAAACTGCTTCCACTGAAGCAGACAGAAAAGAATACCATCAGATGAAATGCTGTTCTCTAAAGAGTCATCTTCTGGATGCTCATTACAAAAGAATGAGTATTCTATTTTACAAGCTAAATGGGTTCAATGAGCCATCTCTTAAACATGTCTTCATCGCCTCTCTTCCTACTAAGTTACAACTTGATCTTCAAAGAAAACTCATAGCCACCAATTTGAGCATAGTTGATATCTCTCTGGGAAAGATTTTTTAAATGGCCATGCTATCTCTTGACAAGATCTGTGAACAAAAAGAATTCTTCAAAGATCTCATGGAAGATAAGAAACCCTTCTCTGAAGCTTGTAAAAAACCTCATCTCAAGATGGAGTGTAAAGATGAAAAGAAGTGTGTTTGTCCAACTAAAAAGAAAAAACATTTTCAGAAAAACTTCCATCGAAAATCATCCTCTAAAAAACCTTTCCGGTATTTAAAAAAGAAAGATGCTTCTTAGTTCCGAAAGAAAAAATCCAACCGTTGTTTCATCTGCAAGAAACGCGGTCACTTTGCCCGAACTTATCCTCACAAATCAGCCAAAGCTGTTCGACTTATCCAACATCTTCAACATTCTTCTCTGTTATCTGAGAATGAGGATGTCAAATCAAATTTTTCAGAACAGTCGGCCCAAGATGATCAAATTGCTTTTCTTATCGCAGAATCTTGCGAATCTTCAAATTCTGAAGATATTTCAGTCATCTCTACAATCCAGACTGTTAACCATGTTTCCACTATTCCTAGACCTTCTCTCAAGATGTCCATCCTTCCTTCCAAATTCCATAAACATGTTCCTGTTATCGGGTTTATTGACACTGGTGTAGACACCAGTATGATTGATCCTTCTGTTCTTCCCTCAGACTGTTGGGAACATCATTCCAAGCTCTTCAGAGCAGTGAATGGTGAAATTTTGAAACTACCTTGATTACAAAAAAACCCCATTGGTATTCAATTCTTTCTGAATTGCATAATTTGGAAAAAGATTGTCGCTTCCAAACTCCTCGATAAAGATTTGCTTATAGGTTTTGACATTTTTCATCTAGTTAAAAACCTATTCCTCACTAGTTTTGGGGTTCGCTACAAACAGATGTTCTTACCTTATACAGATATACTGCGTCTGTATACACTCTCTAACTCTTCATCTCCATACAGTCAGATCTCACAAAAGTTCTTAGAGTTCTGTCCAGAAAACCATTCACAATTCCATCATCCTTCACCTCTTTGGAAAATGAACAATTTTTCATTCACCTTCCTTTTAAACTCAACGAAGACATAAACCCCACAAAAGCTTCACACCCGGGTATGTCTCCTTCAGATCTCTTGCTTGCTAAGTAAGAATGTTCTCAGTTACTTCAACAAGTCTTATTGAGTCTACTGATTCAGATTGGGCTTGTCAAGCCTTTTATGTTGAAAAACGATCTGAATTAGTTCGTGGAAAAAAGAGATTAGTGATTGATTACCAGCCACTCAATTCCTTTCTTAAAGATGATAAGTTTCCCCTTCCAAAAATCCAGACCCTGTTTGTCTATCTTCAAGTGTATCTTCTCTAAGTTTGATTTAAAAGCTGGTTTTTGGCAACTTGGTATTTCACTAGTTGACCGTCACAAAACTGCCTTCTGCATCCCTGATGCCTATTACCAATGGACTGTTATGCCTTTTGGTCTTAAAGTCGCCCCCTCCTTATTCCAAAAAGCCATGACAAAAATCTTTAGTCCTATTCTCCATCATGCATTGGTCTATATTGACGATATCTTGTTATTTTCCTCTGACCATGAGAGCCGCCAAAAGCTCCTTTTGGATTTCTTTCACATTGTGTAGGCACATGGCATCATGCTTTCTGAAAAGAAAAGCAGCAGAGGAAATGAATCAATTAACTTTCTTGGCATGGTGATTAAAGACGGCCAGTATTAGCCTGGCCCCCATATTGCAATCGAATTATTAAAGTTTCCAGACACCCATCTCAATAGAAAGCAGAAACAACAATTCCTCGGGATTTTTAATTATGTCCGTGATTTTATCCCAAAAGTTGCAATCCACACCAGTCAGCTGTCACGCATGCTAAAAAAACAGTGCCCTCCATGGGGCCCTGCTCAGACAGAAGCTGTCAAGTAGCTAAAGGTGATAGCACAATCACCTCCTCCACTTCGAATTCCCATAAGTGGACAGCGCATCCACCAGACTGATGCCAGCGATGATTATTGGAGTGCCATTCTCCTCGAAGACCTCAATGGCGTGCGTCATTTCTTTGCACATACAAGCGGACAATTCAAAGACTCTGAAAAGAACTACCATGTGATCTACAAAGAGATTTTGGCAGTCAAGTATGGCATTAAGAAATTTGAATTCCATCTCATCAGCCACAAATTTCTTATCAACATGGATAATTCTTCTTTTCCTCGAATCTTCGACTTCAAGAACAAATTGCTACCTGATAAGCAATTACTCAGTCTCAAAACATGGTCTGCTAACTATGATTTCACTGTTCAGCACATAAAAGGCAACCAAAACCTTATTCTAGACTTTCTTACCCTTCCAGCTATAAATAAATCCGCACTCATCTCCTCAATTCAAACCATTCTAGTTATAGCCATGAATCGCCAACTTCCTTTCAAAGCCCTCAACCAAAGACATTTCCCCATGAACATCTCTTTCTCTTCGGCTTACCAAATACAAGATTTTGCAAAAAAGTTCCTTTACCGGTTTTTCTTTAATGTTCAGACCAAAAAACCTTACCGATTTCATAATCTTTGCATGGAGCCCCTGTTTCTCACAGGCCTCACTTTGTCCTCTCTATCCATCTCTGAAGATGAGCTTTGGTATATATGGTGTCTCACCACCTTGTATGCCACAAAGCTAGTTTTTCCCATCAAACCAGTCCTGACTCACCTTACCACCCCAAAGTTCTAACCAGACCTTCTATGGACTGTCTTTGAATGGTATTCTCCCCTCACTTGGTGGCGCAAGCACCTCTAACACTTGTGTACCTTTCATGGATTAAACAAAATGCCAAAACAAGAAGCTAACATGTGGACTACAGCCTTTATCGTCCACAGGCCTTACTTCCAGCATCCAGAAACACGGGACTACTGGACACAGGACATGGCATATGAATGGAAAACCTACCCTCATCCTTCTACCTTCATCCATGATACATCGGTCACCTCAGTTCTCAAAGCCTATCTCATGGAACTTAACAATGTTCCTCCACCTGCCACAAACATTCACCACACCTCTATTGGACCATCACACACCCTTGAAATAATTCCAAAAACACAAGGTTGTACTCCAGGTTCAAGTTCCAGTCCTCAAGGAATCCTTGTCATGGAATAACGTCCTGACTACACGAATGTCTTATTCCAAGACGCTCAGGACCCATGGGAAGAATTTCAATCCCTTCTCCCTACTGACACTCCTCGTTATACTGTCACAACCCAGACTCTCCTGCTGCAACTACCTCATAGCACATTCTGAAGCTGATGAAGAAAAGTATCAGCAAGCTGAGGCGTATCTCGACCAAAGACAGAGGTGTCGGTACAAGCGATAATATGAAAAAGACACAGGAGATGTGTCACCATCTCGTTATCCCTCCACTCCATGATAACGCCTTATCTCCATTACACAAACTTTTGATATCACAGTCTATGTGACTCCCGTTTGTCTTTTGTTTAAGTCCTTGTCAGTGTGCTTTACTTTTGTTAAAGTCCTTGTCGGTGTGCTTTACTTTTGTTAAAGTCCTTGTCGGTGTGCTTTACTTTTGTTAAAGTCCTTGTCAGCGTGCTTTACTTTTGTTAAATTCCTTGTCAGTATGCTTTACCTTTTGTAAAAGTCCTGATCGGCGTGCTTTGCTTTCAAAAAAGGTGTGCTATGTGATATGATCATTCGAGAGGTCCTGTTCTCAATGATCTCAATGATCCTCTATATAAGACACCTTTGGTGTCAGTTGTAAGGGAGCCAATCTGAAAAATAAAAGCTTAAGTTTTATACATCATGTTTCCTTAAACCTCTCTCTCTATTCTAGGAATCGAAGAAATTATTCAAATTAAAAATGATACGCTCACCTCAAAATTTCTAAACTGAGTATGCTCTGCACTTGCCTCAAGCCTGAGGATCCTGTACATCATAAAGGTCCTGTTTATCCTCCAAAACTGATTTTTCTAAAATGAAAGTGTTTTCTCACAACGTTCACCCTCTTTGAAGGTTTTCGAGTGGTATCGTGAAAAATTGTTTTAAAAAATGAATTTCGGATTTGGTATTAACTGGATAAGTGTATATCGGCTGGAAACCAAGGTGTACGGACTACTGGTCCAAAGGAGATTTAAATATCTTGGCTTGCCAAGGATCTCATCACTCTGGTAAAACAACGCCACGTACAACTACCCAATTTAGCTTTTGCTTTTTTAAAGTTTGCTTTAATAATTAGACAAGGGTCCTGTCTTGTCTAAAGTATGTTTTCTGCTTTTTCTAGTTTGGCGTGGTGTGCTTTCATAATTATGCTTTTGTAAAAGATAAGGGACCCACCTTATCTCTCCTTCCTCGAGATCTCTATATAAGGATCTCTCTATCACTTTGTAAGGCAAGAGTTGATCAGAAATAAAATTCAGGTTTTCTTTACATCATGTCTCTCTAAAATCTTTTCTCTCTTCTAGGAATCAAAGAAATTATTTGGTTATTAAAGATACGCTCACCTCATATTTTCCATACTGAGTATGCTCTGCACTTGCCTTAAGTCTAAGGATCCTATGCATCAGAAAGGTCCTGTTTTATCCTCCAAAATTGATTTTTATAAAATAAAATTATTTTCTCACAACGTTCACCCTCTTTGAAGGCCAAGAGTGCCGTGTTTTTGGGTGGTATCGTGAAAAACTATTTTCAAATATAATTTTCGAATTTGGTATTTGACGGATAAGTGTATATCGGCTGGAAACCAGAACTTGCGGGCTACTCGCCCTAAGGATAGACTTTGTTCTGTTACAGATCTGGTGTAACAACGCCACGTACAATTACCCTCTAAAGCTCTTATCCCACATAGCTGGCAAGCCAAAGCTCCTAGCGCTTATAAGCGCTGGGCAGTCCTCACCCTTTGAGTTTGTGGATGAGGAAGAGGAAGACAGGTTTGACTCTGATGGGTTTGACTCATATATTTTTTCTGGTTCAGAGGAGTCAGAAGATGGGTTTTGAACAGCATGATAATGATACTAATCCATTGGTCCTTTGTCTTTTTTAGGAAGTTCAGAAGTGGCTTTTGGTGAATCTTTTGGAGGTATTGGAGGAACAGAGGAGGATGAAGTGGCCTTTGGCATTGGTTCTGAAATTTTAACTTTGGATTTTGATTTTTTGGGTGAAGATGCCTTTAGTTGGGGAGTTGGTTAAAGATGTGAGAATCCAAAGAACTAGTTGTATACATGTTGTTGAGGTCTGGATGATGTGTAGAAAGGTGCGTAAGTTTCAAACATCGAAGGAGGTACTGGTGTGGTTTGTGTTTGAGTAAAAACGAATGGACGAGTCTTTTCAGCATCAATTCTTGCTAATTCAGCTTTGAGTTTTCTGATCTCTACTTCCTTTTTGTTAAACTCTGGACCCCAGATGTGATTGTTGATCATTCTTCTATGATTGGTATCTAGTTCAGAGATACGGTTCTGCAGATGTATGTACATCTGGTCAAGACGATTGCTGATTGAATCCACTTTAGTTTCAGTCTGGGAGACTTGCTGGCAACTCGATCAATTTTCTTTCCGAGTTGTTGAAGAGTGTGATTATGAGCATTGGCATTTTTGGTTTGCCAATTTAAAACAGCTTCAAACTGTTTTGGTTCTTCAGGTTGCCTAGAGGCTGTAACTGGGGATTGGACAAAAGGTTTTAAGATAACTCTGGTTTTTGTGTCTGTCTGTTTTTCAAGTGGAGGGAATGATTCCTCATAAGATTGACTTGAAAACATTAGGCATGATCTTATTGGGTGGATAGGAGGTTTGGGATCTGGTGGAGGTTGTAGAGGAAAAAATTTGCAAGGTGGTTTTGGATGAGAAGGTTTTTTCTTTTTCTTTTTACTTCTCCTCATGACTTCCAGTTCGTCATCAACATCCGTGTCATCCAAGCAAGGACAATCCCGATTGAACATATGGGCTTCAGGAACATCCCATAAAAAATGACCATTGATTTTTTCATGATATATAGGATAACCCTCCTGATGAGAAACCATGAATTTGAATTTTCTTTTCTTGACTAGTTTGGATTGCTGTAATCATAGCATTGTAGGAAAGTCTTGGCGTTTCTGAGACAGGTTTAGGCTCAGGTGTTTGAAAAGATAGTTTGACTTGACCATTTTGTCTTCTTTCAAACGTGGCTTTTGTTGTCTGTACTAGTTTAGAGTTTTGGTGGAAATGCTCATAGTTGGTCAGCCATTCATATTTCTGGATTTGTTTGGGAATTTGGATGATGGTTGGAATTGTGTCTATGTCTGCAAGGATCGTTAAGGCATCGAATGTAGTGTGGGGTGTAGGAAGATCTAGTGCATGATTCTGTAATCGATACACTATTTGGTGATGAAGAGTTGCAATCTTTGATGTGGTTGGATTTATGGTGGAAATGATTTGGAATATGCTAAAACTTAAATTAAAATGGCGAGAATAAATTCTAAAACTGGAATTGAAATGGCGAGAAAAAATTCTAAAATTGGAATTGCAATGGCGAGAATAAATTGAAGATAATTCTATTGAAATGACGTACTTGGGTATTCGGATCCGTATCAACATGCATCATGGGCTAAATAATCCGTATTAATGCCAATTAAATCATGAAGGGGGAATCCACACCTCATGAACCACGCTCTAATCAATATGGTGCTAAGGGCTTATCATGCCAAATAATAATAACCTTGTACTAGAGGGCCGGTGAAACCAAGGCGGTACTAGACAAGATTAGTATTATTTGTCGACGAGAAGTCAAAACATCCACAAAAACTAGAAGGGAAGAGAAAATAAATTTACCAAATAAAGCCCATGACACATGTTGAGACTTCACCTTCAACCCAAGCTTGAAAGGAAATTAGCTACTCATAATTGAACTAGGGGCAAAATGGAAATTTATTAAAATACGATAAAAATACAAGATAGAGAGGGAATTACAGAAAATGGATCCCAAAAATGGATTCAAAGATATCAAATTAGGGGGGGAAGGCCCCCTTTTTATAGATACATGGAGTAAATCATGGCCATCGGATTAAAAACAGTTTGGACGCTCAGGATTGCGCCACGTCATCAGTCAACAGTCCACGGTTTGACCACGCGGATGAACAGTAACACGGTTTGACCCGGATGAACAGTAACGCGGTTTGGTTGAAAATAATCCTGTGTGATGCATGCACCGTACGCGAGATTTTTCGTCCACTAATATGCTGCCACGTCACCATCAACAGTATATAAGAATTTTAGTCCAACAGGATCGTGACACCTCATCAGTCAATGCCACATCATCGGTCAATGCCACGTCATCGATCCGTCTATGTGAACAGTGTCGTGAACAGTAACGTAGACAGTACTGTACCCGTGAATAGTATCGTACATGTGAATAGTGCCATTTTTCCTTTTATACTCCTCCTAAGGTTTTCGACCGTCCTGAGTTCAAAAGTGATGTCTGTTTTGCCGTCTGATCTCTCCTTTATTATGAAATGACTACGTAATTAAACCACAAGAATGTTAAATACATAAAAGTCAGGGTTGTTAGTAAGACTTGAAATGTAAAATGATGGTTTTCTCCTTTATAAATATGCATTTTCTAACACTCAACACACCCCCCAACCAGCTTATTGCTAGTCCCTAGCAAATAAAGCGAAACCAAAATTCAAATTCAAAATGATTTTTTTATTTTTTATTTTTATTTATTTTTTGAACACTCGTATTTATTCAATCAGATTAATGATAACGATCAAATAAAAGTATAAGCATTATCTCTAGTCTAAAGAAACATCACATCTACAGCAACCATCCACATGAATCAGCCTAGTAGACTTTATTATAGCTACTTTCAAGAATGACATGTTAAACCCCAAATTCTCACTGGAAGTAGTGACACTCTCACAAAGAAATTAAATCCAATAAAAATAGTCACTCCAATGAATGGTACTTGAGAGAGAAAATAATAAAGAAGTGATATCACATGCTCTCACCAAAATGAAATAAATATGCCCTCAGCTTTGAAATAATACGATCTTAAGTCAAATAAAAATGTTAGTCAACCCAATTTATTTATCTTTTTTTTTATACATTACTACATCTTTTTAGCCCATATAATTAGCTTCTACTTCAGACTATAGTTCCCTAAAATCAAGAAGGGCTTTTATTAGGACGTAACGTAGGCTAAGGATAAGGCTAACAAAAAAGGGAAATAAGGAAAACAAAGTGTATGTTTGAGAATAAATGTAGAGATTTTTTTTTTTTACAGAAAATGCAAGGTGGATTTCACCTTTTATTGTTATTTTTTTTATTTTTCTTTTGAAACAACAACTTTTGTTTTGTTGTTTTATTGTTTTTTTTTTGTATAACTTCACTGAAAAATAAAATACTTATTTACATTTTTCTCAAACATAAATAGGTGATAGAACTTATAAGAAATTGGGTAATACTCCAAATCGGAGTGGGTCAAGATGATAAGTTGACAAAGAAATTTTTTGTTTTTTTTTTTAAGGCTCAAAAGGGTTAACAATGGATATTTAATAAAAGAGATGGTTAGAAAGGCTCAAACGGATCAAAGATGGTCTTTCCATCGTCTTTTAGGGTTCTAAATAATCGTCCATATCTACTAGTTAGATGGGCCTCCAAATGTAGCAACACACATTTTTTTTTTATTTTACAACAATATTTTTTTTTAAGGGTTAACTCAAAAGAAAAATAGAGATCGTGTATAAAATAATAAACTGCTAAGCTGTATAGAGAATGGGCAAAAGGGTTACTCTCCAAGAAAATGATAGGCTCAACAACTCACTTGGCACTTATTTATGACATGTTCATTCCTTCAAGCAACTCATATTCGTCTCCGACATCAACATGTAAAGTAGCAAGCATAGCGTAACATCACTTAAGACCAAAGATAATACAAATACTAAAATTTGAAATTAATCATGTCATCCAATGTTAAAACAAATCATACAATTTTTTTTTTATTTTATTTTTTTTTAAACAACATTCTACCCCCCAACCTATTCTAAACATGAAAGGAAAATATGCATGCAGAAATGTGAAAATGATGTAGAAAGTGTAATTAGAAAAGTTACACTTAAAATGATGAAAAAAAAAAGAAATTTTTTTTTTTAAAGAAGATGCGTTTCTAGAGGCACTACACTCCATATTCAGCCATCTTCGACTCAAAAGTTGGAAAATGTATATTTATAAAGGAGAAAATAAAAAGAAGAAAAAAAATGAACATCAAAACTTAATAAAGAAAAAGAAATTTTTTTTTTGTTTTTTATTTATTTATTTTTGGTTTTTTTTTTTTATTTTTTTATTTTTGTTGAACAATGAAGATGCGTTTCTAGAGTAACTACACTCCATATTCAGCCATCTTCAACACAAAAAGTTAGCAACAATTAGTTTCTACAACAAAAAATTAGTAAAAACTTAACCAAGATTCCACATTTGTCGACTATTCCCTCCCCCCAACCAGAACGAAACATTGTCCTCAATGTTTGAAAGGAAGAAGTAAAGTTTAGAAGACATCACCTGGGTGGTGCAACACAGAAGAAAATATTTACAAGCGGAGAGTTAAATCTAATTTGTACTTCTTACTGCCGCTACTGTTACCATCATTATTTAGACGCTCCAACACAAAGGTCCAGGGGTTCGGCTCCGGTTTATAAGCTTGTAACATATCAAGTAGCTCATTAGCAGTGTGAGCACAAATAAAGAGTTTTTTCGCATTAGAGGGAATGAAAACATTTTTTATTGCATGGTTAAGAAATGCGATAAAGCCATCATAAAAATTATTGACATTTAACAGACCGATGGGTTTCTGGTGGATGTGCAGATGGGCCCAAGATGCTAGTGTGATAAGTGCCTCTAGTGTTGCAAGATCTCCTGGAAGGAAAATAAAAGCATCAGCATAACTAAGCATTTCAATTATTCTTTCTTGCATACCTGAGACGACTAACTCTTCTCTAGTTGATGAGTCAGACGAACTGCCCAATGGTTTTAGGACTCTTGGGATGATGCCTAACACTTGACTTCCTCTGATAAAAGCTGCTTCTGAGACCATTTTTGATAACCCTCGGTTACCTCCTCCATACACCAAGTGTAATTTTCTCGCTGCTATACTTCGACCAAGATCTATGGCTGCCTCAACGAACTCTTTATGTTTGCCATAGGTAAATCCAGAAAGCACACAAATGTTCTTGAATTGTCTATTGGGAGTAGCTGCCATTGTGATACTTCTCAAAAATAATTTGTGAGTGCTTGACAAAAGAAATCACATTTAAGAGTCTTGGTGACAGTAGGTCACAGCTGTGTATGAGGTAGCATGTCAATGTCAAATAACACGTAAAACACATGGCTCGTGAGTCAAAAAGGAAACAGTAAAAGGGAAAAAGCAAACAGTAATTAAATTATTAAAGACAATAATGCAAACAATAAAACAACAGTGAAATGAAATAAAATAACAATAAAGTAAAAGGATATTTACAGGTAGTTGCGACTGTGGCTCACATCTTCCTCTAGTTTTACGTCCAGAAACGGCTTGAACGCCCTCTATGGGTCGAGGATAGGCTTCCCATCCAGTTTTCTTATAAACTGGCAAACAGGGTCGTTTATAGTCAGATTCCCGAGACTATATCGTGCATGCTCTTTCTGGAATAATGGCCATAACTGGAGAATCGCTCCTTGCACATATCCACTGGGATGCGTTTCAAGAGACAAAAGGATATCGTCTAATGACTCCTTATTCAAGCCATCCCTAATGAATTGAATCTTATCTTCCCTGTTATCAGACACCATTCCTAAAGAACATGGGTTTCTACCGCAACTCATTCTGGCACACTTATGACAAGCAACAGAAATTCTTCGAGCTCGTCGTTTTCTTGCATAATTTCCTTTACCACAACCAGGCATGAATGTAATAAATTTTTGAGGTAACTCACCTGCCAATCATACTTTCGCCTCGATTAACCAATGGATGTCAGCAGGTATGTTATTCTTCATGAGTAATCGCATGCGTTCGGACCGAGCTTTGTAGATCGTAAGGAGGGCATTCTGAGGAAGTGAAGGGAATCGCTTGTGAAGCTTCGCTAAGATCTCGTTTCTATCCATACCTTCGCCTCAGAATGTCAGTTATTATGGGAAACTGAAGTAACCGACTTAATTGTCACGGAGTACCGTTATCCGCCACTTCACCGGGGTAAGAAACTAAAGCACACAAACAGAAAAACAAATTAAAATACACAAAGAAAATTAAAATCGTCCTCTTATTGAATTTACCTCAAGCTCCAACTGGATGTCGTAAACACTTCTCTCAATGTCTCTGAGTTGGCGTTCTAAACCCTCAACATAGGCTACTAACTCTGGTGGTTGTAGAGCCCAAATGCGTTGTGTTTTACAAAATTGAATCTGCCTTTTGAGATGAGTTTTGACACGTTGAAGTGGTTTAAGAATGTTCAGGAGGAACGGTCTAAGTAAGGTACTCATGATTAAAAATGATAAGAGAAAACGTAATAGTTAAACAAACACGCTTATGCAAAAATAATTTCAATTAGCAAAAGAATAATATAAAGAAAGAAAACAAAATCAAATCAACGAAAAGAAAAAAAAAATCAATTCAACTCTGGTGGGTCACTCAAATTTATTTCGGTGTCTTCTCCATGTGGTTGGTACTCTAGATATGGCTTTAATCTTTGACTGTTAACTTTAAACGTGACACCGTTCTTTGGGTTCTTAATTTCAATTGCCCCATGTGGAAAAATAGTATGAACAATAAAGGGACCAGACCATCGAGAGCGTAACTTACCTGGGAATAGGTGCAAGCGAGAATTGAATAAAAGCACTTTCTGACCTGGAGTGAAAGATTTTCTCATAACGTGCTTGTCGTGGAAGACTTTCATTCGCTGCTTGTAAATTTTGGCATTTTCGTATGCATCATTGCGAATTTCCTCAAGTTCTGCCAGTTGTAATCTTCTTTCTGAGCTGGCTTGCTGCATGTCAAAGTTGAATTTCTTGATGGCCCAATATGCACGATGCTCGAGTTCCACAGGTAGGTGGCAAGCTTTTCCATACACTAGCCTGTAGGGTGACATCCCAATCGGGGTCTTGAAAGCCGTTCTGTATGCCCATAATGCATCATCAAGTCGTAATGACCAATCTTTCCTGTCTGGCCTCACCGTCTTTTCTAGTATGTGCTTTATTTCTCGATTGGAGATCTCAACTTGGCCACTGGTTTGCGGATGATACGGAGTCGCCACTTTGTGTGTGATTGAATACTTTGTCAAAAGAGCTTTGAATGCTTTGTTACAAAAGTGG
The DNA here is from genome assembly GCA_018350135.1 of Citrus trifoliata. Taxonomy (NCBI): domain Eukaryota; kingdom Viridiplantae; phylum Streptophyta; class Magnoliopsida; order Sapindales; family Rutaceae; genus Citrus; species Citrus trifoliata. Next base: position 14,401,204 of record CM031385.1, on the reverse strand, counting down.
GCACCACCATCACTGATTATCGCTCGAGGGAATCCAAAGCGTGAAACAATGTTGCTTTTCAAAAATCCTATCACCACCTTGTGATCATTGGTTCGACATGCAATTGCTTCTACCCATTTTGATACATAGTCAACAGCAACCAATATGTATTGATGGCCAAAAGAAGAGGGAAAGGGTCCCATGAAGTCGATACCCCATACGTAAAAAATCTCAACCACTAAAATTGGATTTAGTGGCATCATGTTCCTTCGCGTAATGCTCCCCATTCGTTGACACCTATCACATGAAGAACAGAAAGTGTAAGCATCTCGAAATATAGTTGGCCAATAAAAACCACATTGTAAAATTTTAGTCGCTGTTTTCTTAGCACTGAAATGGCCTCCACAAGCTTGTTCATGGCAGAATGAAAGGATATTCTGAATTTCACTTTCTGGGACACATCGTCTAACAATTTGGTCTGAACAATACTTGAACAAATATGGGTCATCCCAAAAGAAATTCTTTATCTCTGCAAAGAATTTAGCCTTGTCTTGCTTGGTCTAATGCTTTGGAAGTTTACCTGTAACAAGATAATTAACTATATCAGCATACCAAGGTAATACTTCCACATTCATTAATTGTTCATCTGGAAATGACTCATTCAATGGTAATGGCTCTGTAATTGTGTCAAAATGTAGGCGAGAGAGATGGTCTGCCACAACATTTTCTGTCCCTTTTTTATCTTTGAATTCCAAGTCAAATTCCTGCAAAAGTAACACCCAACGAATTAGTCTAGCTTTTGCATCTTTCTTTGTGAGAAGATATTTCAGAGCAGCATGATCTGTGAATATAATTATTTTACAACCAATGAGATAAGATCAAAATTTTTCCAATGCAAACACTACTGCTAGCATTTCTTTTTCAGTAGTTGAATAGTTCAATTGTGCATCATTCAATGTCATACTAGCATAGTAAATAACATGGGGAATTCGATCAACTCTTTGTCCTAATACTGCTCCTACTGCATAATTAGATGCATCACACATGAGCTCAAATGGTAAGCTCCAGTTTGGGGGCTGAATGATGGGTGATGATGTCAACAAATGCTTTAATTTTTCAAACGCAACAAGACATGAATCATCAAAGACAAAAGATACATCCTTAGCAAGTAAATTGCATAAGGGTCTAGAAACTTTGCTAAAATCTTTAATGAAACGTCTATAAAAACCAGCATGCCCAAGGAAATATCTTACTTCTCTGACTGTTTTGGGTGGAGGAAGATTAGAAATGAGATCCACCTTGGATTTGTCAACCTCAATACCTTTGCTCGAAATGATGTGACCGAGAACAATACCTTGTTTTACCATAAAATGACACTTCTCCCAATTTAAGACTAAGTTCTTCTTGATACATCTCTGTAGAACTAGTGTTAGATGATGTAAACATTGATCAAACGAGTCACCAAAGACAGAAAAATCATCCATAAAGACTTCAAGGAAACGTTCAACCATATCAGAAAAAATGCTCAACATGCATCGTTGAAATGTAGCAGGTGCATTACATAATCCAAATGGCATCCTCCTATATGCAAAAGTGCCAAAAGGGCAAGTGAAAGTGGTTTTCTCTTGATCTTTTGGCGCTATGGGAATCTGATTATATCCTGAGTAGCCATCTAGAAAGCAATAAAATTCATGGCCTGCTAATCTATCAAGCATTTGATCGATAAATGGTAAAGGAAAATAGTCTTTACGTGTGACAGAATTCAACTTTCTATAATCAATGCAAACACGCCATCCTGTAGTCATTCTAGTTGGTATCAATTCATTATCAGCATTAGTAACTACTGTGACTCCTGACTTTTTGGGGACAACTTGTACAGGACTGACCCATGAACTATCAGAAATTGGGTAAATGATACATGCGTTTAATAGCTTAAGGACTTCAGTTCTAACAACTTCTTTCATGTTAGGATTTAACCGACGTTGCATTTCCCTAGTAAATTTAGCATTTTCATCAAGGTGAATGTAATGCATGCAATCTGCAGGGTTTATACCTTTTATGTCTGCTATGGTCCATCCTAATGCTCTTTTATGCTCTTTTAAAACATCCAACAACTTACCTTTTTGTTCGTCATTGAGGGATGAAGAGATGATTACCGGTAGAGCACTTTCTTCCCCCAAAAATGCGTATTCCAATGTGTTGGGCAATGGTTTGAGCTCAAGTTTTGGTGGTGATTCTGATGATGGGATGAGTTTCTTCTCTGATGGTGCTAGTTGTTCAACTCTTGACTTCCATTGATTAGTGTCCATAGATGGTGCTAAGTCAAGTAGGGCGTTGACCTCTTCAACCGATCTGTCAATATCAAAATCCAAACCAAAGTGAGTTAAACATGTTTGTAAAGGATCATCACTGAGGTTTGAAATAAAAGTGTCATCAACTAATGCTTCAATTAAATCCACATCAACAATTCCATCATCTGCACTGTGAGGTTGTTTGGCAATGTTGAAGATGTTCAGTTCCATAGTCATATTGCCGAAAGACAACTACATATTTCCAGTTCTGCATTGAATGTGAGCATCCGCAGTTGCCAAGAAAGGTCGGCCTAGGATAATGGGGATGTGCTTCCTTGAATCCTGTATTGGTTGAGTGTCAATGACAATGAAATCAACAGGAAAATAAAATTTGTCTACCTGGATAAGCACGTCCTCCACAATACCACGAGGTATTTTCGTGGACCGATCTGCAAGTTGTAACACCACTGGAGTTAGGTGTAATTCGCCAAGTCCAAGTTTCACAAATACTGAATAAGGCAACAAATTTACACTAGCTCCTAAATCCAACCAAGCATTCTCAATTGTGTGGTTCCCTATACTACATGAGATAGTGAGGGATCCTGGGTCTTTGCATTTTAAAGGAATTTTATGTTGGAGTATAGAACTAACATTTTCTGTTAAAAATGCCTTCTTTTGAACATGCATATTTCTCTTTTTAGTACAAAGGTCTTTGAGAAACTTGGCATAAGATGGAACTTGTTTAATAGCATCAAGCAAAGGGATATTAACACTTACCTGTTTGAAGATTTCGAGAATCTCACCTGTGGATTTTCCCTTCTTGCCTTTAGCTAACCTCTGGGGGAATGGAGCTTTGGGAACGTATTCTTGTGGGTTAGTTTCTTCTTTCTCCTCCTGTGATGAGTCCTCAACATTCACAGGTACAATTTGATTTTCTTTGGTCACCGGCATCTCCACTTTGTTGTCGACTTCTTTTCCTTTTCGCAAGGTCATGACTGCTTTGACCTCTCCATGCTGCTGTGGTGAACTGGTACTTGCTTCATGTACTCCTTTAGGATTAGGCACTGGTTGACTTGAAAATTTACCCTTCTCAACAGTCATTGCCAAGGTCTGAACCGAAGAAGCAATTTGTCCCACCATCTTCTCGAGGCTTGAAACTGATTGAGCTTGTGAGTTGAAGCCCGCTCTCAACTCATTTCATAATCCATCAATGGTGCGGTTCTGTTGCTCAATCGTGGAGTGAGTAAGATTCTTGAGATTCTAGAATGAATCTTCCCATGGTCTGGGTTGAGTGTAGTTCTGGTTTTGATTGTATGGTCTGAATGGGGGCTGAGAGGCTTGAGGAACTTGTTGCATTGGTGGAGCTGGAGCTGTTGGTCCATTCTGTTGGAATCCTTGAGACCATGAAAAATTGGGGTGGTCTCTCCATCCAGGGTTATATGTGTTGGAGTATGGGTTGTAATTTGATGGCTTTCTCATTACACCTATGGCATTGGCTTGATCAGAGTATGAGTCAGCGTCATGTGCCTCTGTTGATTTAGCAGTCGAGAACGATGCTATTTGTCGAGCAAGACCTTCAACCATCTCCTTAACTTCTTTGATTCCCGAAGTTGATTCGTCAATTTGAACCTCATTTACTCCCTTAATTCTTCTAGTGTTCCTGAGTGATCGACTCCGTTGTTGGGAATTATCCGCTTGTCGCTGGAAGAATTCCCAAATTTCTGATGCACTTTTTGACATTAGCTCTCCTCCACTTGTCGCCATTAGCCATTCTTGCACGTTCGGCAATAATCCTTCCAAAAAGTATTGGCATTGGTGCCATTTCTCGTACCCATGATGTGGACACTTCAAGAGTAGCCCATTGAATCTCTCCCACGTTTCGAAAAATTGCTCGTCTTCTCTCTGGGTGAACTCCGAGATTTCCCTGCACTGGGAAATATTTATTCAAAAATTTTGTTACCATTTGTTCCCATGATGAAATGCTATTGGCAGGTAATGTATTTAACCATGAACGAGCTCTATCTTTTAATGAAAATGGGAATAGTCTAAGTTTAACATCATCATCTGAAAAATTTTCATATTTAAATGTTTGACAAATGGCATGAAAATCATTCAAATGATTATATGGGTCCTCATTTTCTAGGCCATAGAATGTGGGGAGACAATTTAGCACACTAGGTTTTAACTCAAAACTCCTAGCAGCTACATTTGGGTATCTTATACATGATGTGCTCAAATTAGCTAAGGGACTAAAATAGTCCTTAAATGGCCTCTCCTGTGGTTGCAAATCCATTCCAAATTTATTTTTAATGTGCTTTTGTGTGCGAAGTGTTCTTTCTAATTCAAGGTCTATAGGTTCAATATTAGGTAATAATGACCTACGACCATGCATGCAAAACAAATAAAATAAAAATAAAGATGGGAACAAAACAAATAAAAATAAAGAAGAGGAAGAGATTACGATACTAACCTTATCGTGCTATTACAACCTTACTATAAGAATACACAAAAACAAATACGTGAAATAAATTAACTAAAAATTAAATTAATAAAATAAACAAAAAATTACAAAGAGAAAAAAAAATAATAAATTGAAAATTAAATTACAGAATTTTAAAGAAAAGAAAAGAAATACTAACCTTTAAATGCGGATTTAATTTAATTTTTTTAAATAATAAAAAAAAACTACAAGAAAATTAATTAAAAGAAATTATTCACAAAAATTAATTCTATGAATTAAAATTACTTACCTCCCTGGCAACGGCGCCAAAAACTTGTTGTGCAAATTTTAATGTACTCGCAAGCGCACGAATCTATTGTAGTATAGACTAATGGTGACGAGTGTCGATCCCACGAGGAGGTGGATTTTAATTGTGTATAGAATTAATTTTGTAAATGGGTGGTTGGATTTATGGTGGAAATGATTTGGAATATGCTAAAACTTAAATTAAAATGGCGAGAATAAATTCTAAAACTGGAATTGAAATGGCGAGAATAAATTCTAAAACTGGAATTGAAATGGCGAGAATAAATTCTAAAATTGGAATTGCAATGGCGAGAATAAATTGAAGATAATTCTATTGAAATAACGTACTTGGGTATTCGGATCCGTATCAACATGCATCATGGGCTAAATAATCCGTATTAATGCCAATTAAATCATGAAGGGGGAATCCACACCTCATGAACCACGCTCTAATCAATATGGTGCTAAGGGCTTATCGTGCCAAATAATAATAACCTTGTACTAGAGGGCCGGTGAAACCAAGGCGGTACTAGACAAGATTAGTATTATTTGTCGACGAGAAGTCAAAACATCCACAAAAACTAGAAGGGAAGAGAAAATAAATTTACCAAATAAAGCCCATGACACATGTTGAGACTTCACCTTCAACCCAAGCTTGAAAGGAAATTAGCTACTCATAATTGAACTAGGGGCAAAATGGAAATTTATTAAAATACGATAAAAATACAAGATAGAGAGGGAATTACAGAAAATGGATCCCAAAAATGGATTCAGATATATCAAATTAGGGGGGGAAGGCCCCTTTTTATAGATACATGGAGTAAATCATGGCCATCGGATTAAAAACAGTTTGGACGCTCAGGATTGCGCCACGTCATTAGTCAACAGTCCACGGTTTGACTACGCGGATGAACAGTAACACAGTTTGACCCGGATGAACAGTAACGCGGTTTGGTTGAAAATAATCCTGTGTGATGCATGCACCGTACGCGAGATTTTTCGTCCACTAATATGCTGCCACGTCACCATCAACAGTATATAAGAATTTTAGTCCAACAGGATCGTGACACCTCATCAGTCAATGCCACATCATCGGTCAATGCCACGTCATCGATCCGTCTATGTGAACAGTGTCGCGAACAGTAACGTAGACAGTACTGTACCCGTGAATAGTACCGTACATGTGAATAGTGCCATTTTTCCTTTTATACTCCTCCTAAGGTTTTCGACCGTCCTGAGTTCAAAAGTGATGTCCGTTTTGCCGTCTGATCTCTCCTTTATTGTGAAATGACTATAATGCCCCTAAAATACATAAATTACTTAATTAAAATAAAACATACGTAATTAAACCACAAGAATGTTAAATACATAAAAGTCAGGGTTGTTAGTAAGACTTAAAATGTAAAATGATGGTTTTCTCCTTTATAAATATGCATTTTCTAACACTCAACAGATATCAGGGTTCGAATACTTCTGGTGAAAGAAGTTTTTTGTTTATATAGATTGTAAGGACTCATCATAGGGAACTGAGATTCATTGATTTGGGCAGACTCAAGAATGTAGGAATATTGAACAAGATTTTCAATTTTTGAGGCTATATGTTTTCGACATGATTTTGGAAGAGAGAGAGTGGAGGAAAGAGAAATATGAGAGGAAGACGATGAAGGAGTTGAAGATGAGGTTGTTTCCATGTTTAATTAATCTTCTTCTAGGAGATCAATTAATTATTTGGCATTTCTAACGATACCACCTCTTCTGTAAGAATGGCTCTGATACCATCATCATGTAATGCAGAAAAACACTTATCATGAGTAGATGCACAATCTATATCAATGGTATATACATTGCCACATCTATTACCAACAAATAATTTTTTCATCACATGCATTTTCAATAACACATTTTGTTTTATCAAAGAAAACTTTATAACCTTTATAACCTTTATCACATAATTGACTAATGTTAAGCAAATTATGTTTCAAATTTTCAACTAAACACACATTTTTAACAAAGGTGGAAGAATCTTTGCCGACATTTCCTATACCAATAATTTTTCCTTTTGAATTGGGGTGGTCTCTCCATCCAGGGTTATATGTGTTGGAGTATGGGTTGTAATTTGATGGCTTTCTCATTACACCTATGGCATTGGCTTGATCAGAGTATGAGTCAGCGTCATGTGCCTCTGTTGATTTAGCAGTCGAGAACGATGCTATTTGTCGAGCAAGACCTTCAACCATCTCCTTAACTTCTTTGATTCCCGAAGTTGATTCGTCAATTTGAACCTCATTTACTCCCTTAATTCTTCTAGTGTTCCTGAGTGATCGACTCCGTTGTTGGGAATTATCCGCTTGTCGCTGGAAGAATTCCCAAATTTCTGATGCACTTTTTGACATTAGCTCTCCTCCACTTGTCGCCATTAGCCATTCTTGCACGTTCGGCAATAATCCTTCCAAAAAGTATTGGCATTGGTGCCATTTCTCGTACCCATGATGTGGACACTTCAAGAGTAGCCCATTGAATCTCTCCCACGTTTCGAAAAATTGCTCGTCTTCTCTCTGGGTGAACTCCGAGATTTCCCTGCACTGGGAAATATTTATTCAAAAATTTTGTTACCATTTGTTCCCATGATGAAATGCTATTGGCAGGTAATGTATTTAACCATGAACGAGCTCTATCTTTTAATGAAAATGGGAATAGTCTAAGTTTAACATCATCATCTGAAAAATTTTCATATTTAAATGTTTGACAAATGGCATGAAAATCATTCAAATGATTATATGGGTCCTCATTTTCTAGGCCATAGAATGTGGGGAGACAATTTAGCACACTAGGTTTTAACTCAAAACTCCTAGCAGCTACATTTGGGTATCTTATACATGATGTGCTCAAATTAGCTAAGGGACTAAAATAGTCCTTAAATGGCCTCTCCTGTGGTTGCAAATCCATTCCAAATTTATTTTTAATGTGCTTTTGTGTGCGAAGTGTTCTTTCTAATTCAAGGTCTATAGGTTCAATATTAGGTAATAATGACCTACGACCATGCATGCAAAACAAATAAAATAAAAATAAAGATGGGAACAAAACAAATAAAAATAAAGAAGAGGAAGAGATTACGATACTAACCTTATCGTGCTATTACAACCTTACTATAAGAATACACAAAAACAAATACGTGAAATAAATTAACTAAAAATTAAATTAATAAAATAAACAAAAAATTACAAAGAGAAAAAAAAATAATAAATTGAAAATTAAATTACAGAATTTTAAAGAAAAGAAAAGAAATACTAACCTTTAAATGCGGATTTAATTTAATTTTTTTTAAATAATAAAAAAAAACTACAAGAAAATTAATTAAAAGAAATTATTCACAAAAATTAATTCTATGAATTAAAATTACTTACCTCCCTGGCAACGGCGCCAAAAACTTGTTGTGCAAATTTTAATGTACTCGCAAGCGCACGAATCTATTGTAGTATAGACTAATGGTGACGAGTGTCGATCCCACGAGGAGGTGGATTTTAATTGTGTATAGAATTAATTTTGTAAATGGGTGGTTGGATTTATGGTGGAAATGATTTGGAATATGCTAAAACTTAAATTAAAATGGCGAGAATAAATTCTAAAACTGGAATTGAAATGGCGAGAATAAATTCTAAAACTGGAATTGAAATGGCGAGAATAAATTCTAAAATTGGAATTGCAATGGCGAGAATAAATTGAAGATAATTCTATTGAAATAACGTACTTGGGTATTCGGATCCGTATCAACATGCATCATGGGCTAAATAATCCGTATTAATGCCAATTAAATCATGAAGGGGGAATCCACACCTCATGAACCACGCTCTAATCAATATGGTGCTAAGGGCTTATCGTGCCAAATAATAATAACCTTGTACTAGAGGGCCGGTGAAACCAAGGCGGTACTAGACAAGATTAGTATTATTTGTCGACGAGAAGTCAAAACATCCACAAAAACTAGAAGGGAAGAGAAAATAAATTTACCAAATAAAGCCCATGACACATGTTGAGACTTCACCTTCAACCCAAGCTTGAAAGGAAATTAGCTACTCATAATTGAACTAGGGGCAAAATGGAAATTTATTAAAATACGATAAAAATACAAGATAGAGAGGGAATTACAGAAAATGGATCCCAAAAATGGATTCAGATATATCAAATTAGGGGGGGAAGGCCCCCTTTTTATAGATACATGGAGTAAATCATGGCCATCGGATTAAAAACAGTTTGGACGCTCAGGATTGCGCCACGTCATTAGTCAACAGTCCACGGTTTGACTACGCGGATGAACAGTAACACAGTTTGACCCGGATGAACAGTAACGCGGTTTGGTTGAAAATAATCCTGTGTGATGCATGCACCGTACGCGAGATTTTTCGTCCACTAATATGCTGCCACGTCACCATCAACAGTATATAAGAATTTTAGTCCAACAGGATCGTGACACCTCATCAGTCAATGCCACATCATCGGTCAATGCCACGTCATCGATCCGTCTATGTGAACAGTGTCGCGAACAGTAACGTAGACAGTACTGTACCCGTGAATAGTACCGTACATGTGAATAGTGCCATTTTTCCTTTTATACTCCTCCTAAGGTTTTCGACCGTCCTGAGTTCAAAAGTGATGTCCGTTTTGCCGTCTGATCTCTCCTTTATTGTGAAATGACTATAATGCCCCTAAAATACATAAATTACTTAATTAAAATAAAACATACGTAATTAAACCACAAGAATGTTAAATACATAAAAGTCAGGGTTGTTAGTAAGACTTAAAATGTAAAATGATGGTTTTCTCCTTTATAAATATGCATTTTCTAACACTCAACAGATATCAGGGTTCGAATACTTCTGGTGAAAGAAGTTTTTTGTTTATATAGATTGTAAGGACTCATCATAGGGAACTGAGATTCATTGATTTGGGCAGACTCAAGAATGTAGGAATATTGAACAAGATTTTCAATTTTTGAGGCTATATGTTTTCGACATGATTTTGGAAGAGAGAGAGTGGAGGAAAGAGAAATATGAGAGGAAGACGATGAAGGAGTTGAAGATGAGGTTGTTTCCATGTTTAATTAATCTTCTTCTAGGAGATCAATTAATTATTTGGCATTTCTAACGATACCACCTCTTCTGTAAGAATGGCTCTGATACCATCATCATGTAATGCAGAAAAACACTTATCATGAGTAGATGCACAATCTATATCAATGGTATATACATTGCCACATCTATTACCAACAAATAATTTTTTCATCACATGCATTTTCAATAACACATTTTGTTTTATCAAAGAAAACTTTATAACCTTTATAACCTTTATCACATAATTGACTAATGTTAAGCAAATTATGTTTCAAATTTTCAACTAAACACACATTTTTAACAAAGGTGGAAGAATCTTTGCCGACATTTCCTATACCAATAATTTTTCCTTTTGAATTGTCTCTAAAAAAAACATCTTCACGGTTCTCGATCTTGGTGAAACTTGAAAACCAAGAATAATTTCCTGTCATATGTCTCGAGCATCCACTATCTAAGTACCATTTATTTTTCAACTTCTTGGATCCCTATAGAAGAAATATCTAAGTTGCTAACATTTTTTTGGAATCCAAATATATTTGACTCTATAATATGCATTTCTCTTAACGAGACATCTATAACTCATGTGACCATTTTTGTTGCAATAATTATACACAATTTTAAGATCATTGCAGATAGCCTTAACAAAATAATTCTTGTAATAATTTTATTATATGTTAGGCTTATACTCATGTCCCCCTTTATCAAAAACACATTTTTGAAAGCCAAGGAAGTTATCTAAGATCTTTTTCCCATTTGTAAATTTTAAGATAATATCATTTAGCTCAATACTCTTTTTCTTAAGCATTTCATTTTCATTTTTCAAATAATCAACAAGTGAATTCTTATGCTCAACTACAATGCTTTCTTTGGAAAACAGAAGCTCATCATGCAATTTTTTATTCTCTAATTCTAAAAATGTAACCTTTGCATTAAGAGACTCATTTTAATTCTAGAGTTCTACATTTTTCTTCTTAAGACATGCATTTTTCTTATCAATTTTCATCAAATCATTATGCAATTCAAAAAGTAGGATGATCATTTACCTCATCAAGTTCATCATCTCCTATTGCCATGAGGGCTAGGTTTGACATTTCTTGTTATTCTTCATTTTCACTTGTTTCTTCATCACTGTTATCCCAAGTTGCTACCATTGCCTTCTTCTTGAGTTTGTTGAGAAGATGACATTCTATTATTATGTGACATGGCTTCTTCCATTCATAGCAGATGATTGTATCATTCTTCTCATTTTGATTTCTGAAATTTTTAAATATTCTTCGCTCATTATTTTTCTTGAAGAACTTCCTAAATTTTCTGGCCATCATAGCCATGTCTTCATCCTCGAAATTGTTTTCTTCATCACTTTCATGAAGCTGCACAAACTATAATTGTCTGTATTCTCGCTGTGTGCTAGCTTATAAGTGATGGGCAATCCTCATCCTTTGAGAGCTCTTTTGGGGCTGAGTTAGGCTTCGGCCCAAATTGGTATCAGAGCCCAGGTGTTCGGGCCGAAGCCTAACTCAGCCCCAAAAGAGCTCTCAAAGGGTGAGGACTGCCCAGCACTTATAAGCTAGCACGCAACCAGGATCCCAACCGATGTGGGATGAGGTGCTTATCGTTCACACACTCATATTCCCCCCGATGAACAGCTGGGCTCTGATACCAGTTTGGGCCGAAGCCTAACTCAGCCCCGAAAGAGCTCTCAAAGGGTGAGGACTGCCCAGCACTTATAAGCTAGCACACAGCCAGGATCCCAACCGATGTGGGATGAGGTGCTTATCATTCACACACTCACAAAGCTCATTTGAAGACGACTACATGAATCTCCGCTCACCAACAACTTTTGTCTCTAGACACTGCCATCCCTAGAGACCAATTCCCGCCATTGGACTTCTTGATACTGGAGCTCAAAGAAGTATGATAAATCCAGACATAAGCACACTTTTCAGCTGCCAATCTTCTTCATAAGAAATAAGAGAGCTAATTAAATCATCAATAAGTAAAATATTTAAATCTTTGGCTTCTTCAATGACAGTTCTCTTAGGTCTCCATTCTTTCGCTAATGACCTAATGATTTTCTTTACCTTCTCTCTATTTGAAAAGGTCTTACCATGTGTTCCCAAAGTGTTTACTGTATCCAGAAATCTAGTATACATGGAATGGACACTCTCATTTTGTTCTATTTGGAACAACTCATATTGTCTAGTATATCTACCAATTTTAGACTCTTTAACTTGATTTGTACCCTCATAAACAACTTCAAGTTTATTCTAAATTTCACAAGCCTTTTAACAACCAGAAACTCTATGAAATTCTTTCTTATCTAAGGAACAAAATAAAACATTCATTGCTTTAGGGTTTAAAGATATCTTTTTCTTTCTTGTTCACTTCATTGATTGGAAGGTTTTAGGATATCTTCCCCTTGTTCATTTTTAATGGTAAGTATAAAAGGACCATGATGTGAATCCCACAATGAAACTTTGAAAACCTTGACCCAATGCTGAAGAAAACATGAACCAGAGGTCTGAAGAATGATATTGACGCCACACCCAAGATGTAAATGAAAAAGTGAGTGATAAGTCTAGTTTTGGAATGCCATAAGAATTCAAATTCTTGATAAGTTCACTAGTTCTTAAAAAAACCAAAGAAAGAATAATTATTTCAAATTCAAATAACATTAATCCTTAAAATTGTCTTACATAGTAAGGTTGCTGAGTTTAAATAGGCTAAAAGAAATCCAAGATCCTAAAAATACAAATGGAAACATTAGAACAACCCTCCATGCATAGGTTTGTGAAAGGGTGCTTCAAAAGTCTTCACCAACCCACCATTATTAATGCTAGTCATTGACAAACTTAATACTAGCCTACCATAATTAATGCTATCATTGACAAACTTAATGCTAACCCACCATCATTGATGGTAGACTTACCTAACAAAACTTGAAACAAAACAAATAAATGAAGTTGAATAAACAAAGGAGTCGTTGGAATTCCAAAGCCTGAACAAGCTGTAATAAATTGGCCATAACGCCTTCTAGAGAACTCCAAATCTAGCTCTGTAAAATGCATTGGAAAACTAACTTAATTATCTATCTAACGGTATATAGTTTACACATTATTTCTTGCTCAATCAATACCGGTTGTATTATGAATTTTCCCTTTCTACATTGGATCCAAATTGTGTATTTGGCTGCCCAATAGCTTGAATAATGCCAACAATGCCTTGTCTTCTCTCCAAGCCCAATTCATGATGTCTTGCCTCTTGAATTGCATTTTCAGTCCACTTTTTCTCAATTAATCCATTTAAAGCAGCGTGCATCTTTTTGGCTCTAGCTCTTGTAATTGGGCCTCTATGAATGTGCAAAGGATCACTTGAAGCTTTAATGATATTCCCTTGATGGTTCTCATCATTCCCTCTCTCCTCAAAAGGATTCGTCCTCGAATCTTTGCCTACATCGAAAGGAGAAAGATTAGAAACATTAAAAGTAGCACTTACATTATACTCACCAGGAAAATCCTATTTGTAGGCATTGTCATTGATCCGTGCAACCACTTGAAATGGACCATTTCCCCTTGGAAGCAACTTGGAACGCCTTTGTGCTGGGAACCTCTCCTTTCTCATATGCACCCAAACCCAATCTCCAAGTTGAAAAACCACTTGCTTACGTCCTTTGTTGGCTTGAGTAGCATATTGTTCAATTCTCTTTTCTATGTGTTGTCGCGTTCTCTTTACCGTCCATACTAGCATGCTCATCAATAGGTGAAGGTAATAAATTCAAAGGATTTAATGGATTAAAACTATATACAATCTAAAATGGTGAAAATTTAGTAGTTGAATGGACAGTTCTATTGTAAGCAAATTCAACATGTGGCAAACATTCTTCCAAAGTTTTTAAGTTCTTTTGAATAATGGCATGCAACAAAGTAGACAGAGTTCTATTTACAACCTCAATTTATCCATCAATTTGTGGATGACAAGTAATAGAAAATAAAAAGTTTAGTACCCAACTTACCCCACAAAATTTTCCAAAAGTGGCTTAAGAACTTAGCATCTCAATATGAAACTATGCTCCTTGGTACTCTATGCAATCTGACTATTTTCTAGAAAAATAAATTATCTCTACATTAAATGTAGAGATATTTTGTTTTAAAGGCAGTTTTCCACTCATCTCCCCCTCTAATCATAATATGATGAAATCCACTTTTTAGATCAATTTTATTAAACACATGAGAACCATGCAATTCATCAAGCATATCATCAAGTCTAGGAATAAGATGTTTATACTTTACAGTGATTTTATTGATTGCACGACAATCAACACACATTCTCCATGTTCCATCCTTTTTGGGCACTAGCAGAACTGGTACTGCATATGGACTCAAGCTCTCCCTTTGCCAAGAGTTCTTCAACCTGCCTTTGAAGCTCTTTTGTCTCCTCGGTGTTACTTCTATATGCGAGTCTATTAGGAATGGTAGCTCTAGGAACAAAGTCCATTTGATGCTCAATTCCCCTAATAGGTGGTGGCAAACCATTAGGGACTTCATTTGGAAACACATCATCAAAGTCCTGCAAAAGAGTCACAATAGCACTAGGCAAAGAAAAGTTAAGCTCATTAGTATGTAAACAAGCCTCTTTGTACAAAAGTACAATGATAAGTTGTTTTGAAAAGAAAACCCTCTTAACCTTTTGCAAACAAATTCACTTGCTGCCTCTCTTTTCTCTCAACAATATTTTTTTCTATCTTTCCACTTGCTTTTCTCTCAATCTCTCTTTCTTTTGTACTCTAATTTTCTTTTTTTGTATTGACATTTAATCCTCATACACTTGCCTAGGTGTTAATGGTACAAGAGTGATTTTCCTTTTATTCATTACAAAAGAATATCTATTTAAGTAACCATCATGTGTTACACGCCTATCATATTGCCAAGGTCGCCCCAAAAGAATGTGTCCAGCATTCATGGGTACTACATCATATAGAACCTCATCCTTGTATGGAGAATGAAACCAACACTTGTTTATTTACTTTAACTTCCCCACAATCATTCAACTATTGTAGCTTATATGGCCTAGGATGTTTCAAAGTTTTCAAATTCAATTTTTCAGCTAAACTAGTGCTAGCGACATTAGTACAATTTCCACCATCAATTATCATACTACATACCTTATCTTTGATGTGGCATCTAGTATGAAAGATGTTATCACATTGTACCTCTGCATCTACTTTTACTTGCACGTTGAGAGCACACCTAGCAACCATCAATTTACCATCGACATGATACTCTACACCATCATCTGATTCACTCTCGGTTTCAACATCACCATCATCCCTTAAGATCATTACTCTCTTATTTGGGCATTGAGATGCAATATGACATGTCCCTAAATATTTAAAACACTCAATATCTCTATTTCTAGAGTGTTGGGAATCAGATTTACCTTTGCTTTGGTTGCCTCCCTCTTTATGATCCTTGATTGGCTCAATCTTAAGCTTTGAAACAACGTTTTCATCTTTGTTCCATTTTGACTTCCATGAGGAAGATGAACCCTAATTGGTTCTAGTGGAACCTTTCTTTTTTAGTTGTCTTTCTACTTTCATGGCCATGTGAACCATGTCTTCCAACTCAACATAGTGCTGCAAGTCAACCACATTAGCAATATCTTAATTTAAACCACGTAAAAATCTGGCCATAGTGGCCTCTCGTTCTTCTTTAATGTTGGCCCGAACAAATCTCCTCCTCATGATGGCCTTCATCTATTCCCAAGTGTTTATAGCCCTTTCACGATTTCATCTCCTACTCAAAACAAGTTGATCCCACCAAATAATAGCATAATCAGTAAATTCAACAGCAACTAATCAGTAAATGAATAACTAAAATTCAATTTGATGAAAGTAGGAATACTTGATTCAAACCGGATTAGAGACTAATCCCACAATGAAACCTTGAAACCCACACTTAATTTGTAGTTTCAACTTTGCAAGAAAGTTCTAAACAAATTTATGACAAATAAAACCTTGACCCAATGCTTAAGAAAACATGAACCAAAGGTATGGAGAATGATATTGATGCCACACTCAAGGTGTAGATGAGAAAGTGAGTGATAAGTCTAGTTTTGGAACGCCACAAGAATGCAAATTCTTGATAAGTTCACTAGTTCTCAAAAGAACCAAAGAAAGAATAATTCTTTCAAATTTAGATAACATTAATCTCGGCTAAAAGAAACCCAAGATCCTGAAAATACAAATGGAAACATTGGAACAACCCTCCAAGCATAGGTTTGTTAAAGGGTGCTTCAAAAGTCTTCACCAACACACCATTGTTAATGCTAGTCATTGACAAACTTAATGCTAGCCTACCATAATTAATGCTATCATTGACAAACTTAATGCTAACCCACCATCATTGATGGTAGACTTACCTAACACATTGACAAACTTGAAATAAAACAAATAAATGAAGTTGAATAAACAAAGGAGTTGTTGGAATTCCAAAGCCTGAATAAGCTATAATAAATTGGTCATAACTCATTCGAGAGAACTCCAAATCCACGTCTATAAAGTGCATTGGAAACTAACTTAATTATCTTTCCAACGGTATATAGTTTGCACATTAGTTCTCATTTTGTTGATTGGTATGAAGTTGTAAAAAATCCAACCCTTTCCGTCAGTATAATGTATTTTGGAATACTTTTATTCTGAATTTGCCCTTTCTGCATTGGATCCAAATTTTGTATTTGGTTGCCCAATAGGTTGAATAATGCCAACAATGCCTTGTCTTCTCTCTTAGACCAATTCATGAAGTCTTGCATCTGGAATTGCATTCTCAGTCCACATTTTCTCAATTAATCCATTTAAAATAGCTTGCATCTTTTTTACTCTAGATCTTGTGATTGGGCCTCATGAATGTGCAAAGGATTACTCGAAACTTTAATGGTATTCCCTTGATGGTTCTAATCAGACCATCACCGAAAATTTCCTATATCTCATAATCTAATGCTTGCAAGTATATTTTCATCGTAGTTTTCAAATAAGGATAATCATTTCCATCAAAGAATTGCAATCTAGTTGTGAATTGACCTTCCCTAAATGTTATTTTGGGTTGCCATTGACCTTTTTTCCTAGACGATTAAGTCCTAATAAGAGAACCTTACTTTAATACCAAATGAAATTCTAAGTGTGCAACATAGAGAGGGGTGAATGACTAGCATTAATAATGGTGGGTTAGTAAAGACTTTTGAAGCACCCTTTGACAAACCTATGCTTGGAGGGTTGTTCCTTAGGATCTTGGGTTTCTTTTAGCCTATTTAAACTCAACAACCTTGCTATGTAAGACAATTAGAGATTAATGTTATTTGAATTTGAAAGAATTATTCTTTCTTTGGTTCTTTTTAGAACTAGTGAACTTAACAAGAATTATCATTCCAAATCTAGATTTATCAGTCACCTTCTCATCTACATATTGAGTCTGGCATCAATATTATTCTCTATAACTCTGGTTCATGTTTTCTTAAGCATTGGGTCAAGGTTTTGTTTGTCTTAAATCTGTTTAGTATTTTCTTGGGAAGTTGAAATTAAGTGTGGGTTTCAAAGTTTCGTTGTGGGGTTCGCATTATTTGGTATCAGAGCTAGTTTCTAATAAGGTTTGAATGTCAGAAAAAAATACAAAAAAAAAATCCGATTGCAAAAAGAATCAATTATTCCTACTTTCTTCAAATTGAATTTTAGTTATTCATTTTCCTTGTCATTGTTTACATACAATATCAATTGTGTTCCTTGGCTTTCTTGCTTTCTTTTCATCAATTTCCTTTGTCGTTCTATGTGTCCTCTTAATTTATTTTCTTTGTTTAGTGTGTTGGTTTGTCATATTTGGTGTACCACCTGGGGTTTTCTTGATTTTGTTTATTTAGTTCAATAAAGAATTGGAAGAGAGAATTAAGTGTGGTAAAAAAATTAAAAATAAAAGTTTGTGAGATCATTAGAGGGTAAAAGCCAATTTGTGTGTTAAACACGAGAGTTAAGTGACATCAAATTGAGTGAAACACGTGAGGGAGTGTTGTAAGGTCTTTTTGCTAACATTCATTTCAGATCTCAAATATGTCAAAAGATCAAGAAGCTATAGACCAATCAATCATGCTCAAAGCCATGCAACAATAATTTGAGCACATGAATATGATGTTTGGAGAGATCTATGAAAAATTGGAGAGACAAGACACTGTCATAGCCAATCTACAAAGGGGGCAATAACCAATAGCCTTGATGTAAGAGATGATCAAGGGCATACTGCCATGGGAGAAGAAGATGGTGATGACATAGATAATTTTGATGATCGGGCCACTATTGACATACGCGGAAGAGATGATAGAAGGGCAAGACGTATAGACCGCGATTTGGGGAGTATCAAATTAAAAATTCCTTCTTTTCAAGGTAAAAAATGGTTTAAATCAAGATATTGCTAATGTGATTGACTTGCAGCACTATGTTGAGTTGGAAGACATGGTTCACATGGCCATAAAAGTGGAACAAATTTGAGTGTAGTCTGGTTATGGTATCAGACGGACTGTTCCGTCTGATCATTTTTCAACCATGCTTTCAGATGTCTGAATTGGAGCTGTATTGTTATGGAACTGTTCATAATTGGTGATCCATTCAAGAGGCATAAGCTTGATGAGCTCATGACGAGGAAGTTGTCGTGGGATCTGGATGATTGTGGGAATTTGGTCCGATTCTGCTAACACCATGAGGGTGTCAGAGTGGTGTTCTGGAGTGGGAAGATCTAAGGCATGATTTTGAAGCTTATAGACCAGTTGATGGTGTAAAGTGGCTATTTTGGAGGAAGAAATCTGTTCTGCACCGTGAATTTGAACTTGAACTTTCAAGGTTGTGGGCAAATTGGGGTCTTGGAGGGAAATGTTGAAATTTGGATAAAAGGTGAGTAAAACACTTCCTGCATGAAGAGTTGTGAGGACAGTGCCTATAACAGTATCTTCATACCGTTTAAACCGAGTATCAAGCATAGCAATTCGAGCTGTGACCGGTAACGCTTTTCTCCCATGAAGGGTAAGGATTAATCTGATGCCCCCAAGATGGAGATGAGTGTAACCTTCCCTTTTCCAATTGGAAATTAACTTTGAAGGAATTTCTAGAGTCCAGACGGGAAGACTGGATATATTCTTTAGGTTGAGGCCGTCTAGTGGACATAAGAGTACGAATACTACGGGTAAAGGAACCGGGGCGTTTGTAAAGCTGGTAAGGGCTGATGAGAGGGTATGATGATTCACTGATTTGGGCGGATTCAGGAATGTAGGAGTATTCTACAAGGTTTTCAATCTTATTGGCAGTATGAGAAGTGCAGGATCTGGGCAAAGAAAGTGTAGAAGAAAGAGTAACAGGATTAGAAGGAGTTGAAGATGAAGTGGAAGCCATGAAGGATAAATTCTCTCTACTCCTAAAGTTCTAGAGATCAAAATAGAAAAAGACTTAAATTATACCATTTTGGACAAGAAAATCGAAAGTTTAGAAAACGAAAAATTTTCAAGGACGGGTCTGGCTCTGATACCATAGAAGTACGTGACTTGTTATCCGACAGTGCATACCAGACTAGTGCCTATTCAGGATCACCTTTGGAATTTACGTTGTCGGTTTCCTGTCGATATACTCAAATGGGGTACCAGGGAAACCTAAAATGTTTCTTTTAAGGTCATATAACCCAAAACAGACTTTCTTTTAGTCTAAAACAGGGTGCCAAACCAGATAAGAAATCATCAAAAGTTTTCTGATGCACAAGATCCTTGCAAGAGGCAAGTGCAAAGCATACTTTCTTAAGTTTAAAAAATGAACAAATTTAATTCTTTATTCCTTTTCTTTCTCTAGAAATCTTCATTTGCAGAGAGAGAAGAGAGTTTAGAAATTCATGGTTTTGATGGAAACACACGAGAGTTTATTTCTTTTTTAAAGCTTCTATATCTTACAAGACATGGGAGAATTCTTTATATAGGAGAATTCTTGGAGAAGATAGGACATGACCCCTATCTTTTACAAAAGGAAAAGCAGAAAGAAAAAGCAAGCCTTAATAATTATACAAGACAAAACCATAAAGTAGAACATAATTATTACAACAAGACAAACAACTTTATGGAAAGTAACAAGACAAACGACTTTATGGAGAGCGGAGATTCATGTAGTCGTCTTTGGATGAGCTTTTTGTTTCATCTGGGTCAGTGTCGCGGTTTGATTTTGGGAAAAGGGCTTTGGAGAGCTTTGGATGCTTATAGTGGGGACCACGTCAAGGTGGATAAGAGCAATCTCTTCGGTATCCTGGCCTAGGTGATGTTTGAGTGGCTTTGTCAACTTTGGAGGGTTGGGATGAGGATCCTGGTTCATACATAGTTGGTTGTGGAAACTGTTGGAGATGTTGACTTAGAGGAAGGAATTCTTCCCATGGGTCCTGGGAGGCTTGGAAAAGGAAGTCAGTGTAGTCTAGCTTTTCTTCTTTGATGATGATTCCTGTGGACGGGTATGGTATCAGAGCCATACCCGTCCATGAAAATTTTGAGTTTTCTAAACTTTCATTTTTCTTGTCCAAAATGGTATAATTTAAGTTTTTTTCTGTTTTGATCTCTAGAACTTCAAGAGTAGAGAGAATTTCTCCTTCATGGCTTCCACTTCATTTTCAACTCCTTCTAATCCTGTTACTCTTTCTTCTACACTTTCTTTGCCCAGATCCTGCACTTCTCATACTGCCAATAAGATTGAAAACCTTGTATAGAGTTGAGACAATTGTTGGAGTTTCTGTCTCTACCATGGAATTGGAGAAAACCATTCAAGAAGTGTCCAAATGAGAGAGGTTGCTTGGTCTGGATTGAGCAAATGTTCTAGGGTGGCTGTTACTGGAAGAATCAGTTTGGTGGCATAGAGGACAATTAGGCACCAAATGTATCCTAATTCATCTTTTGAAATTTCTCTGGAAGGATCCAGGGTTAAACCTGTAAAAAACAAGTTTTCAGGATGGAAGGTTGAGAATGGAAAAGAGTCTGATAGGAGATAGGCTTTCATGAAAAACCTAAAAACAGCTTGTTTGGCGAACTCTTGGATGGCAAAGACTGTGGTAAAAGACTTTCCAAGGGGAAAGGGTTTTTTGGTGAGAGCGTGTAAGGGAAGGGAAGTGGCCATGAAAATAACAGGAAAATGGTAATCGGAGGATATGAAAAACAATGATTTGTCTGGTTTAGCAAGTCTTGAAAGCATATCAGGAATAAGGTTGTATTTGAGTTCATCTTCCTCATGGAGTCAAAATGGAGCAAAGATGAAAAGGCTGTTTTAAAGCCTTAGATTGAGCCATTCAAGGATCATAAATAGGGAGGCAACCAAAGCAAATGTAAATATGATTTCCAACACTCTAGAAATAGAGATATTAAGTATTTTAATTGTTTGGGGACAAGTCATATTGCATCTCAATGCCCAAATAAGAGAGCAATGATCTTGAGGGATGATGGTGATGTTGAAACAGAGAGTGAATCAGATGATGACCCTATGCCACCATTGGAGGATGCTAATGATGGTGTTGAGTGTCATGTTGATGGTAAATTGATGTTTATTAGGCGTGCTCTCAACGTACAAGTAAAAGAAGATGCAGAGGTACAACGTGATAACATCTTTCATACTAGATGCCACATCAAAGATAAGGTATGTAGTATGATAATTGATGGTGGAAGTTGTACTAATGTAGCTAGCACTAGTTTAGGTGAAAATTTGAATTTGAAAATGTTGAAACATCCTAGGCCATATAAGCTACAATGGTTGAATGATTGTGGGAAAGTTAAAGTAAACAAACAAGTGTTGGTTTCATTCTCTATTGGGAGATACAAGGATGATGTTCTATGTGATGTAGTACCCATGCATGCTGGACACATTCTTTTGGGGCGACCTTGGCAATATGATAGGCGTGTGACACATAATGGTTACTTAAATAGATATTCTTTTGTATGCAAATCACTCTTGCTCCTTTAACACCTAGGCAAGTGTATGAGGATCAAATGTCAATACAAAAAGAGAGAGATATAAAAAAAGAAAATGAGAGTACAAAAGAAAGAGAGATTGAGAGAAAAACAAGTGGAAAGATAGAAAAAAAAACATTGTTGAGAGAAAAGAGAGGCAACAAGTTAACTTGTTTGCAAAAGAGAGCGAGGTTAAGAGGGCTTTCTTTTCCAAACAGCCTATCATTGTACTTTTGTGCAAAGAGGCTTGTTTACATACTAATGAGCTTAACTCTTTTTTACCTGGTGCTATTGCGACTCTTTTGCAGGACTTTGAAGATGTGTTTCCATATGAAGTTCTGAATGGTTTGCCACCTATTAGGGTAATTAATAGGCTCGCATATAGAAGCAACCCCGAGGAGACAAAGGAGCTTCAAAGGCAAGTTGAAGAACTCTTGGCAAAGGGATATGTGAGGGAGAGCATGAGTCCATGTGTGGTACTAGTTCTACTAGTGACCAAAAAGGATGGAACATGGAGGATGTACATTGACTGTCGCGCAATCAATAAAATCACTGTAAAGTATAGACATTCAATTCCTAGACTCTAATACCAGAATAGGCAAGGAAGTACATGGCGTTGTTAGACCAAAGCAATGACGAAAAGATCCTCCTTTGGACCAGTAGTCTGCATGCTTGGGTTTCCAGTCGATATACTTAGATGGGAAAATAGAAAACTTAAAACATTTTCATTTGAGGTTATTCAACCCAAAACAGACTCTTTTGTTTTAAAACAGGGTACCAAACTAGATAAAAATCTTTAAATTTTTTCTAATGCATAGGATTCTTATGAAAGGCAAGTGCAGAGCATACTGCCTTAACTTCAAAATAAACAAATTTAAATCCTCCCGTTTACTTTTAGAATGTTAGAACTTCATTAACAGAGAGAAGAAAGAAAGTTTAGAACTTCATGTTTAGGGAACACACGTTTTTATTTCTTAATCTCCGATTCTGATTTACAAAGGAAGAGATCATCCTATAAATAGGATGAGGAGGAGACAAGCTTGATAAGACATGACCCATATCAAGATACTTTTATTTTTTAGAACTAGTGATACTCGAACTTTTTGATGCCATTCTTTACCGCTAAGATTTCTTTGAACACGCTATGGTAGTGCTTCTGTGTGTCAGAAAAATGTCCACTAGCGTGAGCGATAAAGTGTTCTTTTCCATTGAGTGCTTCAAGGAGGATGGCACCCCATGATTCATCACTTGCGTATGTCTGTAGTATGCACTTTCTGTCGGCAATCAACTTTAAAGGAGGCAGATTTTGCGCAATATGTTTGAGAGTAGTGACAGCACGTGTGTGGTCTGCATTCCACTCAGGAGGCTTCGGGGTGCCATCCTCCTTGAAGCACTCAATGGAAAAGAACACTTCTTCAACGTCAGAGGGACTTGACTTGACTTGGATTCCAGTAGGAATGATTTGGAGGTGTTTTATCTGATGAATGATATCAAATACTAACAAGATATCCTTATTAGGCAGATGAGAACCGATGACTTTTGTCTAGATAACACAATTTGGAAAGATTTGAATACCAATGAGTTTTTTGGTAATCAACTTGGTGGTAAAGAAGTTTCCATTGACTGCTTTGAAATTTTCTTCATAATGTTGCCAAAATTGAGATGGAAATATGTTTGGGTTTATCATACTTCTTTGGGCTCCGGTATCAAGAAGTCCAATGGCGGGAATTGGTCTCTGGAATTTGGAGGGTAAGATTTGGAGTTTTATGAAAGGGATAGGGATGGTATTGTCTAGAGACAAAAGTTGTTGGTGAAAAACAGTCTGAAACTCATCATTTTCATAATCATCAGATGAGTTTTGCAATACGAACACTGTTTCATCAGTGGGCTCCTCCTGTTATGAAAAGTAGAACTCAATTTCATCTTTGTGAGGAGAATAATCAGTGGTGGCTTGTAAATGCTCAAGAAGTCTGACGACTTTATCTTTTTTGTTGGGGCAATCTTTAGAATAATGGCCTTTCTTCTTGCAAATGAAGCATCAGCTTGACTTTTTCCTTTTCTGTTCTCTGAAAGAACTAGATCTTTTCCTGAAAAACCTGTATGATTTTCGCCAGGATTTTGATTTAGGAAACAAGTCTGGATTTTTGAATTTTCAGAAATGCTTCTTCTTTTTGGTGCTGCAATCACAATCTTTCTTTTTCTTGCATTTGATCTGTAAGTAAGGCTTTTTGCATGCACTCCGGAAAGGCTCTTTATCTTTTAACAATTCTTTGAAGAACTGTTTTTGTTCACATAATTTTTCCAAGGAAATGTTGTCAATGGTGAAATTGAGACTTGTAAGTTGCCTCTATATATCTGGTTGCAATTCTTCAGGTAAAAATGCCAAAAATACATGTTTGAGAGTCGGATCATTGAACCCATTGATCTTATAAAATAGAATTGACATCCGTTTATAATGGAAATCAAGATCTTTAGAGTTGAGTGAGCAATATTTCATATTGAGGTAGTCTCTTCTTGCAGCTTCAAAGACTGCTGTTGATTCTCTGATGAATTGTTCATGAATGATAGTAAGAGCAGTTGAGACATTAGGTAGTTGCACAAACTGTAATTGTCTGTACTCTCCTAAAGTATCAAACCAATCCCTTAAAGATCCCATAAAACGGGTAGCAAGTTCTCTAAGGACTGATGCTGTAATAGCATTTGCTCTTAACATTTGGAGATCTGTCCAAGCAGCCATTTCGGATAATCGATCTCGCCATTTAGCTGCAGGGATATCATCAAAAGTGAACCATGGACCATTTGAAAGTTTATGATCATTTTGGGATTGAGCAGGTCGGTTTGGAGCTGAGGATGCTTCGGGTTGATCTTCCTCAATATCTAAGGGTATTTTAAAGAATGGGTCAGTTCTTGAGGATTGAACAGGCTCAATGTCTTCAGGTTGGGCCATAAGGATTCTAGTGATATTAGCATAAGATTTTTCAGAATCACTAAATGAGATGGAAGATTCGAGGGAAGAGTCTGTTTCAGATTCAGATGAATCGACTGAAACGACTAGATTGGAATCAGAAGTTTGGTTTGTATCAAATGGGTCTGGGATTATCTGTGCACTATATTGTTGCATTGGTGATTTATCTTTGGCCTGAGTTGGTGTTGGTTGAGGAGGAAGTTGGGTATAGATAGGTGGTTGTGGTTCTGTGACAGACAAAGATGGATAGAAAGGTTGTTTATCGGGTCGTGGACGAGGATGAGAGGTGGATCTAAATGGTTTTGGCAGAGGATGTTTTCTAAACAAAGTATGTGTCATGCCAAATAATTTGGACGGGTCTTGGGGCTTGATTGGAGAAAGCATAGGTGCAAATGGATGGAAAGCTGGGCTGATAGTAGGTAATGATGGAGAGGTGGTAAATAAGGTTGGCATTTGCCTTTCCAACTCGATCTGTTTGAGTTCTGCTTTCAGTTTTCGGATTTTCTTTTCTTTTTTATCAAATTCTGGGCCATAGTAACGATGACTCAGCATGGCTCTTAATTTCGAGTCTAGTTGGGAGATTTTAGATTGAAGATTTTGATAAATCTGATGCATCTGAGACTCAATATGATCAGTTCGTAAATTGATATGATTAACCTTTTTATGGATATCAACCAAGGTTTCATTTTGAGCTTTGGCATTTTGTGTTTGTCAGTTGAGAATAGTTTTAAAAGGTTTAGGGTCTTCTAAATGGCCTGTGGGAGTTATGGCTTAAGGAATAAAGGGTTTGGTTATGACTTTTCGTTGTGGATCAAAGTGGGTTTCTAGAGCAGGGAAATTGGAGGAATAATCTTGTGAGGTGGATGAGAACATCATACAAGCCATAGGCTGTATGGGTGTTGTGGAGTGTTGAATATTGGATAGAATTTCAGTTTTGTAATTTTTTGCAATCCATCTAAGTTCCTTTTGATAGACGGATAAAGGTGATGGTGGTGGTGGAGGATTATGGGGTGGTTTAGATTGGTGATGTGAACACGGAGTTTGAGGTTTGTTCTTTTTTGGTTTTCTTCTCCGTTGTTGGTCAATATCATCTTCTTCCCAATCATCCCAACAGGGACAATCTGGGTCGTAATTTCCTGATCCCGGGGTATCCTAGAGGAAATGGCCATGAAGTTTGGCAGGGTAGACAAGATATCCTTCTGAATTGAATCCTGTAATTGGCAGCTTTTCTTGAGCTATCTGAATAGCGGTAATCTCTGTGGTTCCATCAGATCTTCTCTCAAACATACTCTCTGTGGTTTGGATATGATAAGCATTGGTGTGGAACTTTTCATAATTGGAAATCCATTCCAAGGGCATGAGTTTTATGAGTTCATGTCGAGGGATCTATCTTGGAATTTGGATGATGGTAGGGATCTAATCTGATTCTGCTAACACCATGAGGGCGTCAGAGTGGTGCTCATGTGTGGGAAGATCTAAGGCATGGTTCTGAAGCCTATAGACCAATTGATGGTGAAGAGTTACAATTTTGGCAGAGGAAATTTGTTCTAAACCTTGAATTTGCACTTGGACTTGCAAGGCAGTGGAAATATTAGGGTCTTGAAGAGAAAGGTTAAAATTGGGATAAAAGGTGAGTAAAACACTTCCAGCATGAAGAGTGGTTAAGACAGTACCAATAAAAACATCTTGGTAATGTGTGAACCTAGTGTCCAGCATAGCAATTATGGCTGTGACTGGTAATCCTTTCCTACCATGTAAGGTTAGGATTAGTCTAATTCCTCCGATATGGAGATGAGTATAACCTTCTCTTTTCCAGTTGGAAATCAATTCTAGGGAATTTCCAGAGTGACATATTGTTCAACTGTGGTAGCCTGAAGGGAACAGTGATCCAATATGGAGGACTAGATATATTCTTTTGGATGTGGTCTTTTGGTGGAAACAAGAGTGCGGATATTGTGAGTAAAGGAGTGTGGATGTTTATAGAGATGATAAGGGCTAAGAAGAGGAAAAGAGGATTCATTGATCTGAGCAGATTCAGGGATATAGAAATATTCAACTAAATTTTTTATCTTACTAGCAATGTTCTTGGGTAGAGAAAGGGTGGAAGAAAGGGAAATTGGAGTGATGACAAAAGAAGTAGAAGCTTCGTTGGAGGAAGTTGATACCATGAGTAGGAAATTTTCTTTGTCTTTGAAGACTCGATGTGGAAAAGAATTAGAAGCAAACTTATATCATACCATTTTGGTAAGAAAACATATTAGGCTCTTATACCAGTGGGTAGTTGTATGTGGCGTTGTTTACACCAGATCTACAACAGAAGAAGTCTGTCCTTAGGGCCAGTAGCCCGCAAGTTTTGGTTTCCAGCCGATATACACTTATCCATCAAATACCAAATCTGAAAATCATATTTGAAAATAGTTTTTCACGATACCACCTAAAAACACAGCACTCATGGCCTTCAAAGAGGGTGAACGTTGTGAGAAAAAAACTTTTATTTTATAAAAATTGGTTTTGGAGGATAAACAAAACCTTTCTGATGAACAGGATCCTTAGGCTTAAGGATCATTATTAACCCAAATAATTTCTTTGAATCCTAGAAGAGAGAAGAAGTTTAGAGAAACATGATATGGAGAAAACTGAAATTTTATTTCTCTGATTTACTCCTGCGTACAACTAAAGTATAAGGTGCCTTATATAAAAAATCATCAAGGACAGGACCCCTTGAATGATTATAATCGACAAATAGGCACATGCTTTTAGAAAGTAAAGCACACCGACGAAGACTTTTACATAAGATAAAGTAAAATAGAAAGTAAAGCACACCGACTAAGAGTTTTACATAAAACATGCAAAGTAAATGGGAGTGACAGGGGCTGTTGCATCAAAAACTGTGTGAGAGAGACAAATTGTCATCATGGAGTGGATGGATAGCGCGATGGTGACACGTCTCCTGTTTCTATCTTCATATTGGTGCTTTTGCCGACGTATTTGTCTCTAGTCGAGATACGCCTCAACTTGCTGATATTTGTCTTCATCAGCTGCAGACATGTGTTGTGATGTAGATGCCGCAGGAGAGTCTGGATTGGTGACAGTATAATGGGAATTTTTAGTATGGAGAAGGGACTGAACATCTTCCCATGGATCCTGAGCGTCTTGCAATAAGACATTGGTGATATCAAGACGTTGTTCCATGACAAGGATTCCTTAGGGACTTGAACTTGAACATGGAGTACAGCCTCGTGTTTTTGGAATTATTTCAAGGGTGTGTGATGGTCCACTGGTATCAGAGCCACACTTAACGAAGAGGTGGTATCATTAGTAATTCCAAATAATCATATTTGATCTCTTAGAAGAAGATTTACTAAACATGGAAACAACTTCATCTTCAAGCTCAACCCCTTCATCGTCTTCATCCCATATTTCTCTTTCCTCTAGTCTCTCTCTTCTAAGATCATGTCAAAAACATATAGCATCCAAAATTGAAAACCTTATCGAATATTCTTAGATTCCCGAATCTGCCCAAATCAATGAATCTCCATTCCCCATCATGAATCTCTACAACCTCTACAAATAAAAAACTTCTCTCACCAGAAGTATTCGAACCCTCATCTCCACAAAAAGGCCACTACCAAAAGAGTATAACCAGTCTTCTAGACTAGATCAGTGTGCTTTACAAGCCTCTCAAAGTGAACAATATGTCACTTTAGAAATACCCTTAGATCTCGTAGCAAACTGGAAACGAGAAGGGTATACCCATCTCCATCTTGGCGGTATTAGATTGATTCTGTCTCTCCATGGCAGAAAAGGTTTACCTGTTACAGCCAAAATTGCTCTTCTGTACACCAGGTTCAAACAGTACCAACATGTTGTTATAGGACCCGTTCTGACCACACTTTATGCTAGTAGACCCAAATTTCAACCTCTCTCTTGAGGATCCCAACGTTCTGTTCAGATCCAACTCCAAGGAGCAAAACAAACACCCACATCAAAAATTGCAACCCTTCATCACCAAATAGTGTATTGATTATAGAATCACGCACTAGACCTTCCTACACCTCACACTATCTCAGATACTTTAATGATCCTTGCAGACACAGACACAATTCTAACCATCATTCAAATTCCCAAACAAATCCAGAAACAAGAATTGCTCAAACTCATGCCTCTTGAATGGCAAACCAATTATGAGCATTTCCACCAAAACTCCAAACCAGTCCAGACTACAGACGCCACGTTTGAAAGAAGACAAAATGGTCAAGTCAAACTGTCTTTTCAAATACCTGAAACTAATCCGGTTCCAGAAACTCCAAGGCTTTCTTACACTGCTATGATTACAGCAGTCCAAACTGGTCAAGAAAAGAAACTTCCTATTTATGGTTTCCATCAGAAGGGTATCCTGTATATCCTAATAAAATCAATGGTCATTTTCTATGGGATGTTCCTGAAGCCCATATGTGTAATCTTGATTGTCCTTGCTTGGATGATACGGATGTTGATGATGAACTGGAAGTCATGAGGAGAAAGAAAAAGAAAAAACTTTCTCATCCAAAAACATCTTGCAACTCTTTTCCTCCACAGCCTCCACCAGATCCCAAACCTCCTGTTCAACCAATAAGATCATGCCTAATGTTTTCAGGTCAATCTTATGAAGAGTCATTCCCTCCACTTGAAAAACAAACAGTCACTCAAACTAGAGTTGTCTCAAAACCTTTTGTCCAATCCCCAGTTACAGCCTCTAACCAGAAATGCCACTGCTCAGAATCAAACTCTCAAACAACTTGGAAAGAAAATTGATCAAGTTGCTAGTCAAGTCTCCTAGACTGAAACTAAAGTTGATTCACTCAGCCATCGTCTTGATCAAATGTACATACATCTACAGGACCGTATCTCTGAATTAGATACAGATCTCAGACGAATGATTAACAACCATATCTGGGGTCTAGAGTTTAATAAGAAAGAAGTAAAGATCATAAAACTTAAAGCTGAATTAGCAAGAATTGATGCTGAAAAGACTCGTCCCACACTCTTCACCCAAACACAGTCCATACATGTGCCTCCACCTGTGATTCAAACCTATTCACCTTTTTATACACCTCTTAGACCTCAACAGCCTGTTTACAACTAGTTCTTTGGATTTTCACATCTTCAACCCACTCCTCAACCAAAGCCTTCTTCACTTAAGAAATCCAAGTCCAAAGAAAAAATTTCAGAACCAAAGTCAAAACCAACTTCATCCTCATCTGTTCCTCTGGTACCTCTGGAAGATTCACCAAAAGCCACTCCTGAACCCCCTAAAAAGGATAAAGGACCAATGGATCAGTATCATTATCACACTGTCCTAGACTCATCTTCTGAATCCTCTAAACCAGAAACAGTATATGAGTCCAATCCGTCAGAATCAAACCCATCTTCCTCTTTCTCATCCATAAACTCAACCATCTCCACTGACTCTGAATTAGAATATGCTGACATTACGAGCATATTGATGGCATCCAAAACTGAAGATCCCAGTGCTTCAACTTCTACACCTAGTATTGAAGACAGTTCTTCTGATGATGAGCATAAAGCATCTCACACAAAATCAGTGCCACCAATGCCACCACCAGCTCATGACCACTCAACAAAACCATCTTCAGCATCTTGGTTCACATTTGATGACATTCCCCGTCACAAATGGCTTGCTAGACTTCAAGAATTTGCTACATAGATTGATCTCCAAGCAACAAAGACAAATGCTCAATCTCAAGCTGTCCTTCGTGAATTCATGGCCCGATCTACGGGTTCTTTACGAGATTGGTTAGAAAGCTTGGGAGAATATAGACAACTCTAATTCATGCAATCAGCAGTTGGTATAACACTCAATCTCATCCATGAACAATTTATTGGCGAAAAAACAGTATCTACCGATGCAGCAGAAAAGAGTACCATCAGATGAAGTTCTGTTCTCTCAAACGACATCTTTTAGAATCTCATTACAAAAGAATGAGTATTCTATTTTACAAGCTAAATGGGTTCAATGAACCTTCTCTCAAACATGTCTTGATAGCCTCTCTTCCTTCTCAGTTACAACATAATCTCCAAAGAAAACTCACAGCCACTAATCTCAGCATTGCTGACATCTATTTGGGAAAGATTTTCCAAATGGCAATGTTATGCCTGGATAAAATCTGTGAGCAGAAGGAATTCTTCAAAGATCTCATGGAAGACAAAAAACATTTCTCTAAAGCTTGTAAAAAACCTCATCTCAAGATAGAGTGCAAAGATGAAAAGAAGTGTATTTGTTCGACCAAAAAGAAAAAAACATTTTCAGAAACACTTCCCCAGAAAATCATCTTCCAAAAAACCATTCCGGTACTTCAAGAAAAAAAGATGTTTCCCAGTACAGAAAGAAAACGCATAACCGTTGTTTCATCTGCAAGAAACGCGGTCACTTTGATCGAAATTGTCCTCACAAGTCTGCCAAAGTTGTTCGTCTTATACAGCACCTTCAAAATTCTTCCCTTTTATCTGAGAACGAAGATGTTGAATCAAACTTTTCTAAACAATCAAAACAAGATGACCAAACTGCTTTCATTATTGTAAAATCTTCAGATTCTAAGGATATTTCAGTCATCTCTACAATTCAAAATGTCAACCATGTTTCCACCACTCCCAGACCTTCATTCAATATGTTAATCCTTCATTCCAAGTTTCATAAACCTATTTCTATCATCGGATTTATCGACACTGGTGAAGATACCAGTATGATTGATCTTTCTGTTCTTCCCTTAGACTATTGGAAACCTCATTCAAAGCTTTTCAAAGCAGTTAATGGCGAAATTTTTTAGACCAGTTTGATTACCAAAAAACCCATTAGTATTCAATTCTTTCCGAATTGTATAATTTGGAAAAAGATTGTAGCCTCAAAACTCCCTGATAAAGATCTACTCATAGGTTTTAACATTCTTCATTTGGTTAAAAATCTTTTCCTAACCAGTTCTGGAGTTTGCTACAAACAAATGTTCTTGCCTTATACAGATACACTCCGTCTGTATGCACTCTCCGAAACACCATCTCCATACAGTCACATTTCGCAAAAGTTCTTAGACTTTTGTCCAGAAAATCATTCACAGTTCCACCATCATCAATGGACTGTTATGCCTTTTGGTCTTAAAGTCGGACCTTCATTATTTCAAAAGGCCATGACAAAAATCTTTAGTCCTATCCTCCATCATGCTCTGCTCTACATTGATGATATTTTGTTATTTTCCTCTGACCATGATAGCCACCAAAAGCTCCTTTTGGATTTCTTTCATATTGTGCAGGAACATGGAATCATGCTTTCCAAAAAGAAAAGCAGCATAGGAATGGAATCAATTGACTTTCTTGGCATGGTGATTAAAGATGGCCACTATCAACCTGGTCCACACATCGCAACTGAATTATTGAAATTCCCAGACACAAATCTCACCAAAAAGCAGATACAACAATTCCTCGGGATTGTCAATTATGTCTGTGATTTTATTCCTAAGGTTACAATCCACACAAGCCAGCTGTCCCGCATGCTAAAAAAACAGTGCCCTCCATCGGGTCCTGCACAGACAGAAGCTGTCAAGCAGTTAAAGGTGATAGCCCATTCACCTCCTCCACTCAGAATTCCGACAACTGGACAACGCATCTTCCAGACTGATGCCAACGATGATTACTGGAGTGCCATACTTCTCGAAGACATCAATGGCGTGCGTCATTTCTGTGCACATGCAAGCGGACAATTCAAAGACTCTGAAAAGAACTACAATGTGATCTACAAAGAGATTCTGGCAGTCAATTATGGAATTAGAAAATTTGAATTTCATCTAATCAGCCATCAATTTCTTATCAACATGGATAACTCTTTTTTTCCCTGAATCTTTGACTTAAAAAACAAGTTGCTCCTTGACAAGCAACTACTCAGTCTCAAAAACTGGTTTGCTAAATACGACTTCACTGTTCACCAAACTAGAACCTTATTCTAGACTTTCTCACCCGTCCAACTATAAATAAACCTTCACTCATTTCCTCAATCCCAACCATTCCAATTATAGCCATGAATCGCCAACTTCCTTTCAAAGCTCTCAACCTGAGAAACTTTCCCATGAATATCTCTTTCCAATCGGCTTACCAGCTTCAAGATTTTGCAAAGAAGTTCCTTTACAAGTATTTCCAAACCTTTGCTTGGAACACCTATTCCTCACAGGCCTCACTCTCTCATCCCTGTCCATCTATGAGGATGAGCTTTGGTACATGTGGTGTCTCACCACCTTGTGTGCTACAAAGTTAGTTTTCCCCATCAAACCAGTCTTGACTCACCTTACCAATCCTGAGTTCTCACCAGACCTTCTATGGACTCTCCTCGAATGGTATTCCCCACTCACATGGTGGGGTAAACAACTCCAGAATATGTGTACTTTTCACGAATTAGACAGAATGCCATAATAGAAATTTAACATGTGGACTACAGTTTTCATCGTTCACATGCCCTACTTCCAGCACCCAGAAACAAGAGACTATTGGACACAAGACATGGCATATGAATGGAGAACTTACCCTCATCCTTATACCCTCATCCACGATACATCAGTAACCTCCGTTCTCAAAGCCTATCTCATATTTTGGTACGTGGCGTTGTTTACACCAGATCTACAATAGAACGAAGTCTGTCTTTAGTGCCAGTAGCCCGCAAGTTTTGGTTTCCAGCTGATATACTCAAATGGGGAACAAAGAAACTTTTAGAACATTTTTGTCTTGGGTTATATAACCCAAAACAGACTTTCTTTTAGTCTAAAACAGGGTACCAAACCAGATAACAAAATTATCAAAAGTTTTCTGATGCACAGGATCCTTGCAAGAGGCAAGTGCAATGCATACTTCCTTAAGTTTCAAAATGAACAGATGTAAGTTTTCTTCTTATTTTAAAAACTTTAGAGCTTCATTGACAAAGAGAAAAGAGAAATTAGAAACTCATAATTATAGAAAGCTAGAGATTTTATTAATCTTGCGCTCCCTTTGAAAGAGAAGCTGAGGTGCCTTATATAGAAAATCATCAAGGACAGGACCCCTTGAACGATTATAATCGACAAACAGGCACATGCTTTTAGAAAGTAAAGCACACATTTTGAGAAAATAAAGCACACCGACTAAGACTTTTACATAAGACAAATTAAAGCATGACAAGCATGACTCATGCTTTAATTATTACAAACGACAAACTTTTCAAAAAAATAAAAGTAATAAAGACAAACTAAAGCATGACAAACATGACTCATGCTTTAACTGATGCTTTAATTATTACAAGCCAACTTTGAAAAAAAAGTAAAAGATGCCCATGAGCATGAATCACGGAGATGAGAGATTTATGTAATCTTCATCGGATGAGCTGTCAGTTGCATCTTTATCTTTTGAAAAGAGGACTTTGAGTGATGGACGTGGAGTTTCTGGTGGATGTTGATGATCTGGACGACATGGTGGCCAAGGGCAAAATATTTTGCGCCAAGAAGAAGATGGATGTTCATTGGAGTCGGTTGGCGTGCTAGAATTGGCTTTATTTGTTGGATCATCTGGGGCATGTGCTGGTGGAGTTGGTTGGAGGTTTTGAAGGTGCTGGTTTAACGGTAAGAATGCTTCCCATGGGTCACAGCTACCAAAGTATGAACTTGAGACAATTGTTGGAGTTTCTGTCTCCACCATGGAATTGGAGAAAACCATTCAAGGAGTGTCCAAATGAGGGAGGTTGATTTGTTGGGATCGAGCAGATGATCTAAGGTAGCTGTGACTGGAACAATCAATTTGGTGGCATAGAGAACGGTAAGGCACCAAATGTACCATAATTTATCTTTTGAAATTTCTTTAAAAGGATCCAGGGTGAAACCTGTAAGAAACAAGTTTTTAGGATAGAAGGTTGAAAATAGAAAAGAGTCTGATAAGAGATAGGCTTTCATGAAAAACCTAAAAACAACTTTTTTTGCAAACTCTTGGATGGCAAAGACTGTGGAGAAAGTCTTTCCAAGGGGAAATGTTTTTTTTTGTAAGAGCTTGTGAGGGAAGTGAAGTGGCCATGAAATAACAAGAAAATGGTAATATGAGGATATGAAAAACAAGGATTTGTTTGGTTTAGCAAGTCTTGAGTGCATATCAGGAATAAGGTTGTGATCTCATTTTATATGCTTCACTGAGAAATCATATTTTGAAAACCAGTCTTTTAATCTGAGCAGCATCTTTTCTAGAACGTTTTTTCCTTTGAAATTCATGATGTTGGGAAAGGCTGAGTTGTCCATTCTAACAAGAAAGCAATAGCCGATAAGATGATACTCAAACTTTTGAATACCATGCTTGACAGCTAAAATTTCTTTGAACACACTGTAGTAATGGATTTGTGTGTCAGAGAAGTGTTCACTGGCATAGGCAATAAAGTGCTCCTTGGCATCTGTTTCTTCAAGGAGGATGGCCCCCCATGATTCGTCACTCGCATCAGTCTGCAATATTCGCCGACCATCCGTGATGAGCTTTAATGGTGGCAGATTTTGTGCAATTTGCTTTAAAATTGTAACAGCAAATGTGTGGTTGTTGCTCCACGAAGGTGGATTCTTTTTCATCAAAGCTGACAACTGGCGGGTATGATGATCAACATGAGGGATAAAGTCTCTGATATAATTAATAATACCAAGGAACTGCTGGATTTGCCTTTTAGAAAAGTGATGATCTGGAAAGTGGATGAGTTCTTGGGCAATGTGCTTTCTTGGCTGATAGTGGCCATCTTTGATAGTCATTCCAAGGAATTCAATGTTATTGGTGGCAATGGTGCTTTTCTTGGCTGATAACATGATTCTATGAGATTGAATAATATCAAAGAACTGATTTAACAAATGGTGATGGTCATATTGTGTTCCTGAAAATAACAAAATATCGTCAATGTAAATTAATGCGCTAGGCAAAATGGGTTGAAAGATTTGGACCATGGATTTTTGGAAAATAGATGGGGTTGTTTTAAGACCAAAGGGTAAAACTGTCAATTGGTAATGGGCATTGAAAATGCAAAAGACAGTTTTGTAACGTTCTGAAGGTTTAATTCCAAGTTGCCAAAATCTGGATTTAAGATCAAATTTTGAAAAGATTTGAGCATTTTTTAGATAGGTGAACATGCTCTGTTTTTTTACAAAGGAAATTTGTCATCTTGTAAAAACATGTTTAGAGGCTAATAGTCTATAAAAACATGTTTTTTTCCTCTAACAATCTCAGAATGCTTTTCAACATAAAAAGCTTGACAAACCCATAGTGGGTTCAATAAGACCTTGGGCTAGCAACTGAGAACATTCCTGTTAGGTTAGGACTAAATCGGAAGGACTCATTCCTGGATGGGTGGCTTTGGTTGGATTGACATCTTCATTCAACTTGAAATGCAATTGAACAAAGAAATGTGGATTTTTCCACAGAGGATGGGGATGGTGAAAGTCAGCATGAGACTCAGGACAAAACTTTAAAAACTTTGTGGAAATGTCTTGAAAGGATGTGAAGTTTTAGACAAACCGTAAAGCTTTAGAACATTGGTGAATGGCTTAAACATGAACTTGACTCGGATTCCAATAGGAATGATTTAGAGGTATTTTATTTGGTGAATGATATCAAATCCTAACAAGATATCCTTATTAGGTAGATGAGAACTGATGACTTTTGTCCAGATAACACAATTTGGAAAGATTTGAATACCAATGAGTTTTTTAGTAATCAACTTGGTGGTAAAGAAGTTTCCATTGACTGCTTTGAAATTTTCTTCAAAATGTTGCCAAAACTGAGATGGAAGTATGTTTGGGTTTTTCATACTTCTTTGGGCTCCGGTATCAAGAAGTCCAATGGCGAGAATTGGTCTCTGGAATTTGGAGGGTAAGATTTGGAGTTTTATGGAAGGGATAGGGATGGTAGTGTCTAGAGACAAAAGTTATTGGTGAAAAACAGTCTGAAACTCATCATTTTCAGAATCATCGGATGAGTTTTGAAGTGAGAACATTGTTTCATCAATGGGCTCCTTCTGTTCTAAGAAGTAGAACTCAATTTCATCTTTGTGAGGAAAATAATCAGTGGTGGCTTGTAAATGCTCAAGAAGTCCGACGACTTTATCTTTTTTGTTGGGGCAATCTTTAGCATAATGGCTTTTCTTCTTGCAAATGAAGCATCGGCTTGACTTTTTCCTTTTCTGTTCTCTGAAAGAACTAGATCTTTTCCTGAAAAACCTGCATGATTTTCGCCAGGATTTTGATTTAGGAAACAAGTCTGGATTTTTGAATTTTCGAAAATGCTTCTTCTCTTTGGTGCTGCAATCACAATATTTCTTTTTCTTGTATTAGTGGGTAGTAGTACGTGGCGTTGTTTACACTAGATCTACAACAAAACGAAGTCTGTCCTTAGGGCCAGTAGCTCGCAAGTTCTGGTTTCCAGCCGATATACACTTATCCATCAAATACCAAATCCAAAAATCATATTTGAAAATAATTTTTCACGATACCACCCGAAAACACGGCACTCATGGCCTTCAAAGAGGGTGAACGTTGTGAGAAAACACTTTCATTTTATAAAAATCGATTTTGGAGGATAAACAGGACCTTTCTGATGCACACGATCCTTAGGCTTAAGGCAAGTGCAGAGCAGACTCAGTATGAAAATTTAGAGGCGAGCGTATCATTATTAACCCAAATAATTTCTTTAATTCCTAGAAGAGTGAAGACGTTTAGGGAAACATGATATGGAGGAAATTGAAATTTTATTTTTCTGATTTACTCATGCCTACAACTGAAGCATAAGGTGCCTTATATAGAAAATTATCAAGGTCAGGACCCCTTGAATGATTATAATCGACAAACAGACACATGCTTTTAGAAAGTAAAGCACACCTTTTTAGAAAGTAAAGCATACCGACGAAGACTTTCACATTAGACAAAGTAAAATAGAAAGTAAAGCACACCAACTAAGACTTTTACATAAAACATGCTAAGCAAACGGGAGTCACGTGGTTTATTGCATCAAAAGCTGTGTGAGAGCGACAAATTGTCATCATGGAGTGGATGGATAGCGCGACGGTGACACGTCTCCTGTTTCTATCTTCATATTGGTGCTTTTGCCGACGTATTTGTCTTTGGTCGAGATACGCCTTAGCTTGCTGATATGTGTCTTCATCAGCTGCAGACATGTGCTGTGATGTAGATGCAGCAGGAGAGTCTGGATTGGTGACAGTATAATGGGGATTTTTAGTATGGAGAAGGGATTGAAAATCTTCCCATGGGTCCTGAGCGTCTTGGAATAAGACGTTGGTGTAATCAGGACGTTGTTCCATGACAAAGATTCCTTAAGGACTTGAACTTGAACCCGGAGTACAGCCTTGTGTTTTTGGAATTATTTCAAGGGTGTGTGATGGTCCAATAGAGGTGTGGTGAATGTTTGTGGCAGGTGGAGGAACATTGTTAAGTTCCATGAGATAGGCTTTGAGAACGGAGGTTACTGATGTATCATGGATGAGGGTATAAGGATGAGGGTAAATTCTCGATTCATATGCCATGTCTTGTGTCCAGTAGTCTCTTGTTTCTAGGTGCTGGAAGTAGGGCTTGTGAACGATGAAAGCTGTAGTCCACATGTTAGCTTCATGTTCTGGCATTCTGTCTAATCCGTGAAAGGTACACAGATTCTGAAGTTGTTTACGCCACCATGTGAGTGAGGAATACCAATCGAGGAGAGTCCATAGAAGGTATGGTGAGAACTCATGATTGGTAAGGTGAGTCAGGACTGGTTTGACGGGGAAAACTAGCTTTGTAACATAAAGGGTGGTGAGACACCACATGTACCAAAGCTCATCCTCACAGATGGACAGGGAGGAGAGAGTGAGGCCTGTGAGAAACAGGTGTTCCAAGCAAAGGTTTGGAAATCGATCAGGCTTTTTGGTTTGGACATTAAAGAAATACCTGTAAAGGAACTTCTTTGTAAAATCTTGAAGCTGGTAAGCCGATTGGAAAGAGATGTTTAGGGGGAAGTTTCTCTGGTTGAGAGCTTTGAAAGGAAGTTGGCGATTCATGGCTATAACCGAAATGGTTTGGATTGAGGAAATGAGTGAAGGTTTATTTATAGTTGGACGGGTGAGGAAGTCTGGAATGAGGTTCTGGTTGCCTTTTATGTGGTGAACAGTGAAGTCGTATTTAGCAAACCAGTTTTTGAGACTGAGTAGTTGCTTGTCAGGGAGCAACTTGTTTTTTAAGTCAAAGATTCGGGGAAAAGAAGAGTTATCCATGTTGATAAAAAATTTGTGGCTGATTAGATGAAATTTGAATTTTTTAATGCCATACTTGACTGCCAAAATCTCTTTGTAGATCACATGGTAGTTCTTTTCAGAGTCTTTGAATTTTCTGCTTGCATGTGCACAGAAATGACGCACGCCATTGATTTCTTCGAGAAGAATGGCACTCCAGTAATCATCGCTGGGAATTCTGAGTGGAGGAGGTGATCGAGCTATCACCTTTAGCTGCTTGACAGCTTCTGTCTGTGCTGGGCCCAATGGAGGGCACTGTTTTTGAGCATGCACGAAAATCTTTTAGCCTCTCCTGTCTAATGCACTGATTTACATTGATGATATTTTACTTTTTTCAGGATCACATGATGACCATCACCGACTACTCAACCAGTTCTATGATATTGTCCAAAGTCATGGAATCATGCTATCTGCCAAGAAAAGCACCATTGCCACAGATACCATCGAATTTCTTGGTATGATCATAAAAGATGGCCATTACCAGCCAGGAAAGCACATTGCCCAAGAGTTGCTTCACTTTCCAGATCAGCAACTTTCCAAAAGGCAAGTCCAGCAATTTCTTGGAATTATCAATTACATAGGAGAATCAGGAAAGCTTTCATTTTCTTCTCGGGTTATACAACCCAAAACAGACTTTCGTTAGCCAAAACAGGGTACCAAACCAGATAAGAAAACGATCAAAAGCTTTCTGATGCACAGAATCCTTGCTAAAGGCAAGTGCAGAGCATATTTGCTTAAGTTTCAAAATGAACAAATTTAAATTCCTTATTTCTTTTCTTTTCTTTAGGACTTTATTTGCAGAGAGAGAGAGAGAAGTTTAGAAGTTCATGGTGAGAGAAAACACATGAGTTTATTTCTGGCAAACTTCTATATTTTACAAAGGAGGTGAGAGCTCCTTATTTAGAGGAGGAATCTCAGGAAGATAGGACAGGACCCCTATCTTTAAAGTAAAAGTAAAAGTTACATGATTACACACCTTTAATTATTACAAAGGGACAAAGATGCTTTAATAAAGCATGACTTTGACAAAAGCTTAAAGCAAAAGCAAAAGTAAAAGCAAAAGCAACCATGATTACAACAAAACAAACAAGACATAATGACAACAAGACAAATCACAACAAGACAAATAACTTTTAGGGAGAGTGGAGGTTCATGTAGTCATCTTCGGAGGAACTTTCCGTTGCATCGGGATCTGTATCACCGGAGTGGTGCGGTTTGCAGAAAAAATTGCTTGGAAGCTTTGGACGTTTAGGATGTTGGCAGGAGGGACCACGGCATGGTGGATTAGGGCAATGATAGGTTCGTGGAGTACACTGTGAAGTATACTTAGGGGAAGTCTAGGTGGCTTTGTCAACTTTAGAAGGCCGAGGTGATTTTTTGGAAGGTCGGGTTGATGGTCCTGGTTCGGAGGGTCCAGGTTCATCCATTGTTGGTTGGGGGAACTGATGAAGGTGTTGGCTGAGAGGAAGAAATTCTTCCCAAGGGTCTTGAGAAACTTGGAAAAGAAAGTCAGTGTAGTCTGGCCTTTCTTCTTTGATAAGGATTCCTGTGGATGGTGGCTTGGATCTGGCTGATGGAGTAGGGATCATGATGAGGTCATGTTGTGGGCCTAAGGAGGTGTGAACGATATCCTTATGTGGCGGAGTTTGGTGGTTTAACTGGTGGAGGTAGTTATGTAAGGTAGCCTGGATCTCATTTTCAATGATGGCGGGATGTGGTGCAGTGAACCATTCGTATACCTGATCCTGTGTCCAAAAGAACTGTGTATCTGGGTGTTGGAAATAAGGCCTGTGAATTATGAACACGGATGTCCACATTTGAGCTTCAGAGAATGGCATACGATCAAGGTTGTAGATTTCTGATAGGTGTTGGAGCTTTTGTCTCCACCATGGAATTGGTGAAAACCACTCAAGTAATGTCCAGAGTGGTAGCTTGGTCTGGATTAAGAAGATGAGACAAAGTGGGGGCGATGGGTAGGATGAGCTTGGTTGCATAGAGAGTAGTTAGGCACCAGAGGTACCATAACTCATCTTCAGTGATTTCTCTGGATGGGTCAAGGGTTAAACCTGTAAGAAACAGATTTTCAGGATGGAAAGTAGAAAATGGAAATGAGTCAGCCATAAGGTAAGCTTTCATGAAAAAGCGGAAAACAGCTTTTCTTGCAAACTCTTGGATGGCAAAAACAGAGGAAAATATTTTATTCAAGGGAAAGGGTTTTTTGGTAAGAGCTTCGGGAGGTAAGGATGTAGCCATGGCAGTAATTGGAAAATGGTATGTGGTGGAAAACAGAGTGGGAGGTGTCTCTGGTTTTGAGAGTCTAGATAGCATATCAGGGATAAGGTTCTGGGATCCCTTTATATGCTTTACTGAGAAATCATATTTGGAAAATCAATCTTTTAATCGGAGTAACATCTTTTCTGGAACAGTTTTGCCTTTGAAATTGAGAATATTAGGGAAGGCTGAGCTGTCCATTCGGATGAGGAAGTGGTGGCCAATGAGATGGTACTCGAACTTCTTGATGCCATGCTTTACCGCTAAGATTTCTTTGAACACGCTATGGTAGTGCTGCTGTGTGTCAGAAAAATGTCCACTAGCGTAGGCGATAAAGTGTTCTTTTCCATTGAGTTCTTCAAGGAGAATGGCACCCCATGATTCATCACTTGCGTCTGTCTGTAGTATGCGCTTTCCATCTGCAATCAACTTTAAAGGAGGCGGATTTTGCGCAATCTTCTTGAGAGTAGTGACAGCATTTGTGTGGTCATCATTCCACTCAGGAGGTTTTTTCTTCAACAAAGCTGAGAGGTGGCAAGTGTAGTGGTCCACATGTGGGATAAAGTCTATGATGTAATTGATAATTCCAAGAAATTGCTGGACTTGCCTTTTGGAAAGTTGCTGATCTGGAAAGTGAAGCAACTCTTGGGCAATGTGCTTTCCTGGCTGGTAATGGCCATCTTTTATGATCATACCAAGAAATTCGATGGTATCTGTGGCAATGGTGCTTTTCTTGGCAGATAGCATGATTCCATGACTTTGGACAATATCATAGAACTGGTTGAGTAGTTGGTGATGGTCATCATGTGATCCTGAAAAAAGTAAAACATCATCAATGTAAATCAGTGCATTAGACAGGAGAGGCTGAAAGATTTTGTTCATGGATTTTTGAAAAATGGATGGGGCAGTTTTGAGACCAAAGGGTAGGACCGTCCATTGGAAATGGGCATTAGGAATGCAAAAGGCTGTCTTATATCGCTCAAAGGGTTCAATGCCTAATTGCCAAAAACCTGATTTTAAATCAAACTTTGAAAAGATCTGGGCATTTTTGAGAAAAGTAAACATGCTTTGTCGGCGAGGTAAGGGAAATTTGTCATCTTGCAAAAACATGTTTAAGGGCTGGTAGTCAATGACTAAGCGTTTCTTTCCTCGAACAATTTCAGAATGCTTTTCAACATAAAAGGCTTGGCAAGCCCATTGAGAGGTTGTGGGCTCAATTAACCCTTGGGCTAACAATTGAGAACATTCCTGTTGGGCTAGGAGTAAGTCAGATGGACTCATTCCTGGATGAGTGGCTTTGGTGGGATTAATGTCTTCATTAAGTTTAAAGGGTAACTTAACAAAGAAAGACTGATTTTTCCACAAAGGATTTGGATGGGTGAACTCAGAATGAGACTCCGGACAAAAAGTCAAAAGCTTGGTGGAAATATCCTGATATGATGGAGGGGTTTCAAACAGATTGTAGAGTTTCAAGATATCTGTGAATGGTTTGAACATGGACTTGACTCGAATTCCATGAGGAATGATTTGAAGGTGTTTGATCTGGTGAAGGATGTCAAATCCTAACAAAATATCTTTATTAGGAAGAGTTGAACCGATGACTTTGGTCTAAATGACACAATTAGGGAAAATCTGGATACCAATGGGTTTCTTGGTAATTAAAGAAGTGGTGAACAGTTTGCCATTAACAGCTTTGAAATGTTCTTCAGATTGGGTCCAGGAGTCTGGTGGGAGAATATGAGGGTTTAACATACTGTGCTGTGCACCAGTATCGATAAGACCAATTGCTGGAATGGGCCTTTGGAATTTTGAAGGCAGGATTTGGAGTTTGATGGAAGGTATAGGAACTGTAGTATCAAGGGACAAGAGCTGTTGATGGAAAATGACTTGGGACTGGTCACTGTCGGAATCATCAGAAGACTATTGGAGTGCGAACACTGTTTCATCATTGGGTTCATCTTGTTCAGAGAAGTAGAATTCCAGTTCATCCTGTTGTGGAGAGTAATCTGTAGTAGCCTGAAGATGTTCTACAAGACGAATGGACTTGGCTCTTTTGTTGGGGCAATCTTTGGCAAAATGACATTTTTTCCTGCAGATAAAACATCTGCTGGATTTTCTTCGTTTGGAGTCTTTGGAAGAAGAAAACCGCTTTCGGAAGAATCTGTAAGGTTTTCTGGACCTGCGGGGTCTGGCTGAAAATTCTGGAGATTTGAACTTTCGAAAATGCCTTTTCTTTTTGGGACTGCAATCACAATCCTTCTTCTGTTTGCATTTGATTTACAGATAAGGCTTTTTGCAGGCACTTCGGAATGGTTCTTTGTCTTTCAACAAGTCCTTGAAGAATTGTTTCTGTTCACAAAGCTTATCAAAACAAGTTTTGGCGAGTTGGAAAATTTTGCCAAGAGAGATATTGTCAATGACAAGATTGGAGGCGGTGAGCTGCCGCTGGATGTCTGGTTGGAGTTCTTCTGGAAGGGAGGCCAAAAAGACATGTTTTAGTGTAGGCTCGTTGAATCCATTAAGCTT
This sequence comes from Citrus trifoliata, assembly GCA_018350135.1. Taxonomy (NCBI): domain Eukaryota; kingdom Viridiplantae; phylum Streptophyta; class Magnoliopsida; order Sapindales; family Rutaceae; genus Citrus; species Citrus trifoliata. Next base: position 14,357,025 of record CM031385.1, on the reverse strand, counting down.
ATAGAATAACAGGGACATGCGTTTGTAATGGAAATCAAGATCCTTGGCATCGAGGGAGCAACATTTCATGCTGAGATACTCTCGGCGTGCAGCTTCAAAGGCTGCAGCTGGGTCGCCTAAAAACTGATCATGAAGAATGGCAAGGGCACTAGAGACTGCTGGTAATTGAACAAACTGCAATTGTTTGTATTGACCAAGAGAGTCAAACCAATCTCTTAGAGCACCCGTAAAATGAGTAGCAAATTCTCTAAAGATTGATTCAGTAGTGGCTCCTGATCTGAGCATTTGGAGATCAATCCAGGCAGACATTTCATTAAGACGATCACGCCATTTATAGGATGGGATATCATCAAAGGTAAACCAGGGACCATTTGATGATTTTTGACTAGATAAAGTAGTTGGGGCCGGAGGAGGCTGGTTGGTAGCAGAAGATTCAGGCATCTCTTCTTCAACATCAGAAGGAATATCAACATATGGTTCAGTCCGAGAGGTTTGTGGGTCAGGTTGAGCCATCAGGATTCTGGTGATATCAGCATAAGATTTTTCAGAGTCACTGGTGGATGCCGAAGATTCTGTGTCAGTCTCAGTATGGCTATCTGAAACGGCTAGATGTGAATCAGAAGTTTGGTCATCAGTGGAAGATGGGCGGTCAATGGTATGGGCACTGAATTGGTGCATAGGTTCTTTATCCTTGGATGTAGTAGGAGGTTGGGATTTGGATGGTTCAGGTGGTGATGTTGATGCTGGTGTATAGCCTGGTGATTGTTGGTCAGGGATAATAGTGGAGGAAGGATTGATTGTGATGGGTCGTGGTTGAGGTTTAGGCTTTGGTTTAGATTTAGGTGGTGGTGGTAATGGGTTGTCTCGAAAAAGGGTATGAGTCATACCAAACAGTTTAGAAGGCTCATACTGTCGGATAGGAGAATGCATAGAAGCAAATGGATGGTAAGTTGGACCAATCGAAGGGATAGGAGGCGAGGAGGTAAAAAGGGAAGGTTTTTGTTTGTCAGATTCAATTTGAGCAAGCTCAGCTTTTAAACGTTTGATCTCCCTTTCTTTTTGATCAAATTCTGGGCCATGGTAACGTTGGGCAAGCATAGTTCGCAACTCAGAATCAAGTTGAACAATTCTGGACTGGAGGTGTTGGTGGATCTGCTGCAGTTGTGCAGAGATGGAGTCAACCTTCGTTTCAAGGTGTTCAGTTCGTAAACTGATTTTTTCAACTTTGGAATTTATGTTCAACAAAGTATCATTCTGGGCTCTGGCATTTTGAGTTTGCCAGTTGAGGACGGATTCAAAAGGTTTGGGTGGTTCAAGATGACCAGCTGAGGTTATGGGTGATGGAATAAAAGGTTTGGACACAACATTTCGTTGGGAATCTGTGTGGGTGTCTAATGGAGGAAAAGAGGAAGAATAATCTGAGGAAGCAGATGAAAACATCATACAACTCAGAGGTGGAGATGGATCCGGAACAGGTAAGGAAATTGTAGAGGTACAACGCTTTGCAAGCCATTGGAGTTCCTTTTTATAGAGAGGTAAAGAAGCTGATGGAGGAGGAGGATCTTGTGGTGGTCTAGGAGTACTGTGGTGACACGAGGCATGAGATTTTTTCTTAGGTTTCTTTTTCCTTTTGGTTACATAATCGTCATCCTCTTCCCAATCATCCCAGCAGGGACAATTTGGGTCACAGTGGCTGGAACCAGGGACGTCCCAAAGGAAATGCCCATTTTGTTTGGCTGGATAAACAGGGAAACCGTTAGAATTGAACCCTGTAATAGGCAAATCTTCTTGAGCTGTCTGAACAGTTGTGATCATGGATGAATAAGTGAAAGAGAGCCGAGGAGGCTCTTGAGGAGCACTGGGAGGCGGTTTAAAGGTCATTCTGACCGTGCCATCTGGTCGCCTTTCAAACATACTTTCAGATGTCTGAACTGGGGCTGTATTGTTATGAAACTGCTCATAGTTTGAGATCCATTCAAGAGGCATAAGCTTAAGGAGTTCTTGGCGAGGAATTTGCCTGGGGATCTGAATGATGGTTGGGATTTGGTCAGATTCAGCTAACACCATGAGAGTGTCAGAGTGGTGTTCTGGAGTGGGTAGATCTAAGGCATGATTCTGAAGCCGATAGACCAGTTGATGGTGTAGGGTGGCTATTTTAGCAGTGGAGATTTGTTCAGCACCTTGGATCTGGACTTGAACTTTCAGGGTTGTGGGTAGATTAGTGTCTTGAAGAGAAAGATTGAAGTTTGGATAAAAGGTGAGTAAGACACTGCCAGCATGTAGGGTTGTGAGTACAGTACCGATAACAGCATCTTGGTACTGTTTAAACCGAGTGTCCAGGAGAGCAATACGAGCTGTAACTGGTAAACCTTTGCGCCCATGAAGGGTAAGGATTAGCCGTATTCCGCCTAGATGAAGATGAGTGTATCCTTCACATTTCCAATTTGAAATGAGCTCTGAAGGAATTTCCAGAGTGACATATTGCTCAGCAGAGGTGGCTTTGAGAGCACACTGATCCAGACGAGAAGACTGGATATATTCTTTAGGGTGTGGCCGTTTAGTAGAGATAAGGGTACGGATGCTGCGTGTAAAAGAGTTGGGTCATTTGTACAAATGATAAGGGCTAATAAGAGGGTAGGTGGATTCACTTATTTGAGCTGATTCGGGAATATAGGAGTATTCAACAAAGTTTTCAATTTTATCAGAAGTATGGGAAGTGCAAGATTTAGGCAAAGAAAGAGTAGAAGAAAGAGTAACTGGAGTGGATGAAGTAGAAGCCATGAGGGATGAGTTCTCTCTGCGCCTGAAGACTAAAGATCAAAACAGGAATAAAGACTTAAATTATACCACTTTGAGAAAATGAAAAAGGGATGAAATCATGGACATAATTAACAATCTCGAGGAATTGTTGTATCTACTTTTTGGTGAGATTTGTATCTGGGAACTTTAAAAGTTCAGTTACAATGTGTGGATCAGGTTGATAGTGGCCATCTTTAATCACCATGCTAAGAAAGTCAATTGATTCCTTTCCTATGCTGCTTTTCTTTTCGGAAAGCATGATTCCATGTGCCTGAACAATATGAAAGAAATCTAAAAGGAGCTTCTAGTGGCTCTCATGGTCAGAGGAAAATAACAAAATATCATCAATGTAGACCAGAGTATAATAGAGGATAAGACTAAAGATTTTATCATGGCCTTTTGAAATAATGAAGGTGGGACTTTAAGACCAAAGGACATAATAGTCCATTGATAATGGGCATCCGAAATGCAAAAGGCAGTTTTGTGACGGTCAACTGGTGAAATACCAAGTTGCCAAAAACCAGCTTTTTAATCAAACTTAGAGAAGATACGAGCCCCTTGAAGATGAACAAACAGGGTTTGAATTTTTGGAAGGGGAAACTTATCATCTTTAAGAAAAGAATTAAGTGGCTGGTAATCAATAACTAATCTCTTTTTTCCATGAACTAATGCAGATCGTTTTTCAATATAGAAGGCTTGGCAAGCCCAATCTAAATCAGTAGATTCAATTAGACCTTGTTGGAGTAACTGAGAACATTCTTGCTTAGCAATCAAGAGATCTGAAGGAGACATACCCGGGTGAGAAGCTTTTGTGGGATTTATGTCTTCATTGAGTTTGAAAGGGAGGTGGATGAAGAATTGTTTATTCTTCCAAAGTGGTGAAGGATGGTGGAACTGTGAATGATTTTCTAAACAAAACTCTAAGAACTTTTGCGAAATGTGACTGTATGGAGATGGAGTTTCAAAGAGTGCATACAGACGAAGTGTATCTGTATAAGGCAAGAACATTTATTTGTAGGGAACTTCAGAACTAGTTAGGAAGAGGTTTTTAACCAAATGGAGAATGTTGAAACCTATGAGTAAATCTTTATCTAGGAGTTTGGAAGCTACAATCTTTTTCCAAATTATACAATTCGGAAAGAATTGAATACCAATGGGCTTTTTGGTAATCAAAGTGGTCTCAAAAGTTTCGCCATTAACTACCCTGAAAAGCTTTGAATGAGGTTCCCAATAGTCTAAGGGAAGAATAGAAGGATCAATCATACTGGTATTTGCACCAGTGTTAATAAACACAATGACAGGAACAGGTTTATGAAACTTGGAAGGAAGGACTGACATTTTGAGTGAAGGTCTGGGAATGATGGAAACATGGTTGACATTTTGAACTGTAGAGATGACTGAAATATCTTCAGAATCTGAAGATTCTACAATAATGAAAGCAGTTTGGTCATCTTGTTCTGATTGTTCAGCAAAGTTTGATTCAACATCTTCGTTCTCAGATAAAAGGAAAGAATGTTGAAGGTGGTGTATGAGACGAACATCTTTGGTAGACTTATAAGGACAGTTTCGAGCAAAGTGATTGCGTTTCTTACAGATGAAACAACGCTTATACTTCTTCTTTCTGTACTAGGAAACATCTTTTTTCTTGAAGTAGCAGAATGATTTTTTGGAAGATGATTTTACACTTCTTTTCATCTTTGCACTCCATCTTGGGATGAGGTTTTTTACAATCTTCAGATAAGGGTTTTTTGTCTTCTATGAGATCTTTGAAGAATTCCTTCTACTCACAGATTTTATCCAGGCATAACATTGCCATTTGGAAAATCTTTTCCAAAGAGATGTCAGCAATGCTAAGATTAGTGGCTGTGAGTTTTCTTTGAAGATCAGGTTGCAACTCAGAAGGAAGAGAGGCTATGAAGACATGTTTGAGAGAAGGTTCATTGAACCCATTTAGCTTGTAAAATAGAATACTCTTTTGTAATGAGATTCTAAAAGATGTTGTTTGAGAGAATAGCACTTCATCTAATGGTACGTTTTTCTGTCTGCATCAGTAGATGCTGTTTTTTCGCCAATGAATTGTTCATGGATGAGATTGAGTGTTGTACCAACCGGTGATTGCATGAATTGGAGTTGTCTATATTCTCCCAAGCTTTCTAACCAATCTCGCAAAGAACCCGTAGATTGGGCCATGAATTCACGAAGGACAGCTTGAGATTGAGCATTTGGCTTTATTCCTTGGAGATCAATCCATGCAGCAAATTCTTGAAGTCTAGCAGGCTATTTGTGATGGGGAATGTCATCAAATGTGAACCAAGATGCTGAAGATGGTTTTGTTGAGTAATCATGAGCTGGTGGTGGCATTGGTGGCACTGATTCTGTGTGAGATGCTTTATGCTCATCATCAGAAGAACTGTCTTCAACAATAGGTGTAGAAGTTGAAGCACTGAGATCTTCAGTTTTGGTTGCCATCAATATGCTCGTAATGTCAGCATATTCTGATTCAGAGTCAGTGGAGGTACTGGTTGAGTTTGTGGATGGGGAAGAGGAAGATAGGTTTGATTCTAACAGATTGGACTCATATACTGTTTCTGGTTCAGAGGATTCAGAAGATGAGTCTTGGATAGTATGATAATGATACTGATCCATTGGTCCTTTATCCTTTTTAGGGAGTTTAGGAGTGACTTTTAGTGAATCTTTCGGAGGTACCGGAGGAACAGATGAGGATGGAGTTGGTTTTGACTTTGGTTCTGAAATTTTTACTTTGGACTTGGATTTCTTAGGTGAAGAAGGCTTTGGTTGAGGAGTGGGTTGAAGATGTGAAAATCCAAAGAGCTGGTTGTAAGCAGGTTGTTGAGGTCTAGGAGGTGTATAAAAAGGTGAATAGGTTTCAAATACAGGTGGAGGCACAGGTATGGACTGTGTTTGGGTGAAGAGTGTGGGACGAGTCTTTTCAGCATCAATTCTGGCTAATTCATCTTAAGTTTTCTGATCTCTACTTCTTTCTTGTTAAACTCTGGACCCCAGATATGGTTTTTAATCATTTGTTTGAGATCAACATCTAGCTCAGAGATACGGTCCTATAGATGTATGTACATCTGATCAAGACGAAGGTTGATTGAATCAACTTTAGTTTCAGTCCAGGAGACTTGACTGGCAAATTGATCAATTTTCTTTCCGAGTTGTTTGAGAGTTTGATTCTGAGCATTGGCATTTCTAGTTTGCCAATTTAAAACAGCTTCATACTATTTTGGTTCTTCAGGTTGCCTAGAGGCTGTAACTGGGGATTGGACAAAAGGTTTTGAGACAACTCTGGTTTGAGTGTCTGTATGTTTTTTAGGTGGAGGAAATGACTCTTCATAAGATTGCCCAGAAAACATTAGGCATGATCTCATTGGTTGAACAGGAGGTTTGAGATTTGGTAGAGGCTGTGGAGGAAAAGAGTTGCAAGATGTTTTTGGATGAGAAGGTTTTTTCTTTTTTTTTTCTTTCTCCTCATGACTTCCAGTTCATCATCAACATCTGTATCATCCAAGTAAGGACAATCAGGATTACACATATGGGCTTCAGGAACATCCCATAGAAAATGACCATTGATTTTATCAGGATATACAGGATACCTTTCTTATGAGAAACCATGATTTGGAAGTTTCTTTTCTTGACCAGTTTGGACTGCTGTAATCATAGCAGTGTAAGAAAGCCTTGGAGTTTCTAGAACCGAATTAGTTTTAGGTGTTTGAAAAGATAGTTTGACTTGACCAGTTTGTCTTCTTTCAAACGTGGCTTCTGTTGTTTGAACTGGTTCAGAGTTTTGGTGGAAATGCTCAAATTGGTTAGCCATTCAAGAGGCATGAGTTTGAGCAATTCTTGTTTTTGGATTTGTTTGGGAATTTGAATGATGGTTGGAATTGTGTCTGTGTCTGCAAGGATCATTAAAGCATCTGAGGTAGTGTGAGGTGTAGGAAGGTCTAGTGCGTGATTCTGTAATCGATACACTATTTGGTGATGAAGGGTTGCAATCTTTGATGTGGGTGTTTGTTCTGCTCCTTGGAGCTGGATCTGAACTTTGAGGGTTGTTGGAAGGTTGAGATCCTCAAGAGAGAGGTTGAAATTTGGGTAAAAGATTAATAGGACACTACCAGCATGAAGTGTGGTCAGAACGGGTCTTATAACAGCATGTTGGTACTGTTTGAACCTGGTGTCCAGAAGAGCAATTTTGGCTGTAACAGGTAAACCTTTTTTGCCATAGAGAGACAGAATCAATCTAATACCGCCAAGATGAAGATGGGTATACCCTTCTCGTTTCCATTCTACTACGAGATCTGAGGGTATTTCTAAAGTGACATACTATTCACTTTGAGAGGCTTGTAAAGCCCACTGATCTAGTCTAGAAGACTGGATACACTCTTTTGGTAGTGGTCTTTTTGTGGAGTGAGGGTTCGAATACTTCTGGTGAAAGAAGTTTTTTGTTTGTAGAGGTTGTAGGCACTCATGATGGGGAATTGAGATTCATTGATTTAGGCAGATTCGGGAATATAAGAATATTCAACAAGGTTTTCAATTTTGGAGGCTACATGTTTTTGACATGATCTTGGAAGAGAGAGACTAGAGGAAAGAGAAATATGAGAGGAGGACGATGAAAGAGTTGAGCTTGAAGATGAAGTTGTTTCCATGTTTAGTTAATCTTCTTCTAGGAGATAAAATAAGATTATTTGGAATTACTAATGATAAGTAAGAATTTTTGCATGCACTTCGGAAAGGCTCTTTATCTTTTAACAATTCTTTGAAGAACTGTTTTTGTTCACATAATTTTTCCTAACATCCTTTGGCGATCTGAAAGATCTTGCCCAGTGAAATGTTGTCAATGGTGAGATTGAGACTCGTAAGCTGCCTCTATATATCTGGTTGCAATTCTTCAGGTAAAGATGCCAAAAATACATGTTTCAGAGTCAGATCATTGAACCCATTGATCTTATAAAACAGAATTTACATCCGTTTATAATGGAAATCAAGATCTTTAGAGTGGAGTGAGCAGTATTTCATATTGAGGTAGTCTCTTCTTGCAGCTTCAAAGACTGTTGCTGATTTTCCGATGAATTGTTCATGAATGACAGTAAGAGCATTTGAGACATTAGGTAGTTGTAAAAACTGTAATTGTATGTACTCTCCTAAAGTATCAAACCAATCCCTTAAAGATCCCGTAAAACGGGTAGCAAGTTCTCTAAGGACTGATTTTGTAGTATCATTTACTCTTAACATTTGGAGATCTGTCCAAGCAGCCATTTCGGATAATCGATCTCACCATTTAGTTGTAGGGATATCATCAAAAGTGAACCATGGACCATTTAAAGGTTTATGATCATTTTGGGATTGAGCAGGCCAGTTTGGAGCTGAGGATGCTTCGGGTTGATCTTCCTCAATATCTGAGGGTATTTCAAAGAATGGGTCAGTTCTTGAGGATTGAGCAGGCTCAGTGTCTTCAGGTTGGGCCATAAGGATTATAGTGATATCAGCATAGGATTTTTCAGAATTACTAGATGAGATGGAATATTCGAGAGAAGAGTCTGTTTCAGATTCAGATGAATCGACTGACACGGCTAGATTGGAATCAGAAGTTTGGTCTGTATTGGATGGGTCTGGGATTATTTGTGCACTATATTGTTGCATTGGTGATTTATATTTGGCTTGAGTTGGTGTTGGTTGAGGAGGAAGTTGGGTATAGATAGGTGGTTGCGGTTCTGTGATAGACAAAGGTGGATGGAAAGGCTGTTTATCGGGTCGTGGACGAGGATGAGAGGTGGATCTAGATGGTTTTGGCAGATGATGTTTTCTAAACAAAGTATTTGTCATGCCAAATAATTTGGACAGGTGATTGTCCTTGCTTGGATGATACGGATGTTGATGATGAACTGGAAGTCATGAGGTGAAAGAAAAAGGAAAATAAAAAACATTCTCATCCAAAAACATCTTGCAACTCTTTTCCTCCACAACCTCCACCAGATCCCAAACCTTATGTTCAACCAATAAGATCATGCCTAATGTTTTCAGGCCAATCTTATGAAGAGTCATTCCCTCCACTTGAAAAACAAACAGAAACTCAAACTAGAGTTGTCTCAAAACCTTTTGTCCAATCCCCAGTTACAGCCTCTGGGCAACCTGAAGAACAAAAACAGTATGAAGCTGTTTTAAATTGGCAAACCAGAAATGCCACTGCTCAGAATCAAACTTTCAAACAACTCGGAAAGAAAATTGATCGAATTGCCAGTCAAGTCTCCTAGACTGAAACTAAAGTTTATTCAATTAGCCATCCTCTTGATCAGATGTACATACATCTACAGGACTGTATCTCTGAGTTAGATACCGATCTCAGACAAATGATTAACAACCATATCTGGGGTCTAGAGTTTAACAAGAAAGAAGCAGAGATCAAAAAACTTAAAGTTGAATTAGCAAGAATTGATGCTGAAAAGACTCGTCTCACACTCTTCACCCAAACACAGTCCATACATGTGCCTCCACCTGTGTTTGAAACCTATTCACCTTTTTATACACCTCCTAGACCTTAATAGCCTGTTTACAACCAGTTCTTTGGATTTTTACATCTTTAACCCACTCCTCAACCAAAGCTTTCTTCACTTAAGAAATTCAAGTCGAAAGTAAAAATTTCAGAACCAAAGTCAAAACCAACTTCATCCTCATCTGTTCCTCTGGTACCTCCAGAAGATTCACCAAAAGCCACTCCTGAACCCTCTAAAAAGGATAAAGGACCAATGGATCAGTATCATTATCATACTGTCCTAGACTCATCTTCTGAATCCTCTGAACCAGAAAAGGTATATGAGTCCAATTCGTCAGAATCAAACCCATCTTCCTCTTCCTCATCCACAAACTCAACCAGTACCTCCACTGACTCTGAATCAGAGTATACTGACATTACAAGCATATTGATAACATCCAAAATTGAAGATCCCAGTGCTTCAACTTCTACACCTATTGTTGAAGACAGTTCTTCTGATGATGAGCATCAAGCATCTCACACAGAATCAGTGCCACCAATGCCACCACCAACTCATGACCACTCAACAAAACCATCTTCAGCATCTTTGTTCACATTTGATGACATTCCCCGTCACAAATGGCCTGTTAGACTTCAAGAATTGCTGCAATGATTGATCTCCAAGGAATAAAGCCAAATGTTTAATCTCAAGCTGTCCTTCATGAATTCATAGCCCAATCTACGGGTTCTTTGCGAGATTGGTTAGAAAGCTTGGGAGAATATAGACAACTCCAATTCATGCAATCACCAGTTGGTACAACACTCAATCTCATCCATGAACAATTCATTGGCGAAAAAACAGCATCTACCAATGCAGACAGAAAAGAGTACCATCAGATGAAGTGTTGTTCTCTCAAATGACATCTTTTAGAATCTCATTACAAAAGAATGAGTATTCTATTTTACAAGCTAAATGGGTTCAATGAACCTTTTCTCAAACATGTCTTCATAGCCTCTCTTCCTTCTGAGTTACAACCTGATCTCCAAAGAAAACTCACAGCCACTAATCTCAGCATTGCTGACATCTCTTTGGGAACGATTTTCCAAATGGCAATGTTATGCCTAGATAAAATCTTTGAGCAGAAGGAATTCTTCAAAGATCTCATGGAAGACAAAAAACCCTTCTCTGAAGCTTGTAAAAAACCTCATCTCAAGATAGAGTGCAAAGATGAAAAGAAGTGTATAAAATCATCTTCCAAAAAACCATTCCGGTACTTCAAGAAAAAAGATGTTTCCCAGTACATAATGAAAAAGCATAATCGTTGTTTCATCTGCAAGAAACACAGTCACTTTGCTCGAAACTATCCTCAGAAGACTGCCAAAGTTGTTCATCTCATACAACACCTTCAACATTATTCCCTCTTATCTGAGAACGAAGATGTGGAATTAAACTTTTTTTAACAATCAGAACAAGATGACCAAACTGCTTTCATTATTGCAGAATTTTCAAATTCTGAGGATATTTCAGTCATCTCTACAGTTCAAAATGTCAACCATGTTTCCACCATTCCCAGGCCTTCACTCAAAATGTCAATCATTCCTTCCAAGTTTCACAAACCTGTTCCTATCATCGGGTTTATCGACACTGGTGCAGATACCAGTATGATTAATCCTTTTGTTCTTCCCTCAGACAATTGGGAACCTCATTCAAAGCTTTTCAAAGCAGTTAATAGGGAAACTTTTGAGACCATTTTGATTACCAAAAAACCCATTGGTATTCAATTCTTTCTGAATTGTATAATTTGGAAAAAGATTGTAGCCTCAAAACTCCCTAATAAAGATCTACTCATAAGTTTTGACGTTCTTCATTTGGTTAAAAACCTCTTCCTAACCAGTTCTGGAGTTCACTACAATAAAAAATATTCTTGCCTTATACAGATACACTGTCTGTATGCACTCTCTGAAACACCATCTCCATACAGTCGCATTTCGCAAAAGTTCTTAGACTTTTGTCCAGAAAATCATTCACAGTTCCACCATCCTTCACCACTTTGGAAGAATGAACAATTCTTCATCCACCTCCCTTTCAAACTCAATGAAGACATAAATCCCACAAAAGCTTCTCACCCGGGTATGTCTCCTTCAGATCTCTTGCTTGCTAAGCAAGAATGTTCTCAGTTATTCCAACAAAGTCTAATTGAACCTACTGATTCAGATTGGACATGCCAAACCTTTTATGTTGAAAAACGATCTGAATTAGTTCGTGGAAAAAAGAGATTAGTTATTTATTACCAGCCACTTAATTCTTTTCTTAAAGATGATAAGTTTCCCCTTCCAAAAATCCAGACCCTGTTTGTTCATCTTCAAGGGGCTCGTATCTGCTTTAAGTTTGATTTAAAAGCTAGTTTTTGGCAGCTTGGAATTTCACCAGTTGACCGTCACAAAACTGCCTTTTGCATTCCTGATGCCCATTATCAATGGACTATTATGCCTTTTGGTCTTAAAGTCGCACCTTCATTATTTCAAAAGGCCATGACAAAAATCTTTAGTCCTATCCTCCATCATGCTCTGGTCTACATTGATGTATTTTGTTATTTTCCTCTGACCATGATAGCCACCAAAAGCTCCTTTTGGATTTCTTTCATATTGTGCAGGAACATGGAATCATGCTTTCCAAAATGAAAAGCAGCATAGGAATGGAATCAATTGACTTTCTTGGCATGGTGATTAAAGATGGCCACTATCAACCTGGTCCACACATCGCAACTGAATTATTGAAATTCCCAGACACAAATCTCACCAACAAGCAGATACAACAATTCTTCGGGATTGTCAATTATGTCCCGCATGCTAAAAAAACAGTGCCTTCCATGGGGTCCAGCATAGACAGAAGCTGTCAAGCAGCTAAAGGTGATAGCCCAATCACCTCCTCTACTCAAAATTCCCACAACTGGACAACACATCCTCCAGACTGATGCCAACGATGATTATTGGAGTGCCATTCTTCTCGAAGACATCAATGGCATGCGTCATTTCTGTGCACATGCAAGCGGACAATTCAAAGACTCTGAAAAGAACTACCATGTGATCTACAAAGAGATTCTGGCAGTCAAGTATGGAATTAAAAAATTCGAATTTCATCTAATTAGCCATCAATTTCTTACCAACATGGATAACTTTTCTTTTCCTTGAATTTTTGACTTCAAAAACAAGTTGCTCCCTGACAAGCAACTACTCAGTCTCAAAAACTGGTTTACTAAATACGACTTCATTGTTCACCACATAAAAGGCAACCAGAACCTCATTCCAAACTTCCTCACCGTCCAACTATAAATAAACCTTCACTCATTTCCTCAATCCAAACCATTCCAGTTATAGCCATGAATCGCCAACTTCCTTTCAAAGCTCTCAACCAGAGAAACTTTCCCATGAATATCTCTTTCCAATCGGCTTACCAGCTTCAAGATTTTGCAAAGAAGTTCCTTTACAGGTATTTCTTTAATGTCCAAACCAAAAAGCCTGATCAATTTCCAAACCTTTGCTTGGAATACCTGTTCCTCACAGGCCTCACTCTCTCCTCCTTGTCCATCTGTGAGGATGAGCTTTGGTACATGTGGTGTCTCACCACCAATCCTGAGTTCTCACCAGACTTTTTATGGACTCTCCTCGAATAGTATTCCCCACTCACATGGCGACGTAAATAACTTTGGAATCTGTGTACCTTTCACGGATTAGACAGAATGCCAGAACAGGAAGGTAACATGTGGACTACAGTTTTCATCGTTCACAGGCCCTACTTCCAGCACCCAGAAACAAGAGACTACTGGACACAAGACATGGCATATGAATGGAGAACTTACCCTCATCCTTATACTCTCATCCATGATACATTAGTAACCTCCGTTCTCAAAGCCTATCTCATAGAACTTAACAATGTTCCTCAACCTGCCACAAACATTCACCACACCTCTATTGAACCATCACACACCCTTGAAATAATTCTGAAAACACAAGGCTGTACTTCGGGTTCAAGTTCAAGTCCCCAAGGAATCCTTGTCATGGAACAACGTCCTGCTTACTCCAACATCTTATTCCAAGACGCTCAAGACCTATGGGAAGATTTTCAGTCCCTTCTCCATACTGAAAATCCCCATTATATTGTCACTAATCTAGACTCTCCTGCTGCATCTACATCACAGCACATGTCTGAAGCTAATGAAGGAAAATATCAGCAAGCTGAGGCGTATCTCGATCAGAGATAGAAACGTCGGTACAAGCGCGAATTTGAGAAAGAAACAGGAGACGTGTCACCGTTGCGCTATCCATCCACTCCATGATGATAATTTGTCGCTCTCACACAGCTTTTGATGCAACAGCCCATGTGACTCTCATTTGCTTTGCATGTTTTATGTAAAAGTCTTAGTTGGTGTACTTTACTTTCTATTTTACTTTGTCTTATGTAAAAGTCTTAGTCGGTGTGCTTTACTTTCTAAAAGCATGTGCCTGTTTGTCGATTATAATCATTCAAGGGGTCCTATCCTTGATGATTTTCTATATAAGGCACCTTATGCTTCAGTTGTACGCAGGAGTAAATCAGAGAAATAAAATTTCAGTTTTCTCCATATCATGTTTCCCTAAACTTCTTCTCTCTTCTAGAATTCAAAGAAATTATTTGGGTTAATAATGATACGCTCGCCTCTAAATTTTGATACTATGCTCTGCACTTGCCTTAAACCTAAGGATCTTGTGCATCAGAAAGGTCCTGTTTATCCTCAAAAATTGATTTTTATAAAATGAAAGTGTTTTCTCAAACCGTTCATCCTCTTTGAAGGCCATGAGTGCCGTGTTTTTGAGTGGTGTCGTGAAAAACTGTTTTCATATATGATTTTCAGATTTGGTATTTGATGGATAAGTGTATATCGGCTGGAAACCAGAACTTGCGGGCTACTAGCCCTAATCAGAGGGCAAAAAGATGAAGAAAATTGAAATTAAAATCATTAAGGAGCAGGGAAAAAATTCATAAAATTAATACTTTATTATAATTGTATTTAAATTTGGGGTTTCCCTATGATGCTGTAATTTTTTTACAGCATCAATAATACTTTAATTGTGTACCATTGGATTTAATCATAGTACACAATATTTGTAGTAAAGAAAAAAATAAATAATTTAAAATAATGGGTGGAGAATTTTGTAAAATAACTATAACTCTATAGCTGGACGGGTGAGGAAGTCTGGAATAAGGTTTTGGTTGCCTTTTATGTGCTGAACAGTGAAATCATATTTAGCAAACCAGGAGAATAAACAAGACCTTTCTGATGCACAGGATTCTCAGGCTTGAGGCAAGTGCAGAGCATACTCAGTTTAGAAATTTGCCCAATCTGAATCAGTATACTCAATAAGACCTTGTTGAAGTAACTGAGAACATTCTTGCTTAGCAAGCAAGAGATCTGAAGGAGACATACCCGGGTGTGAAACTTTTGTGGGGTTTATATCTTCATTCAAATTATGCAATTTGGAAAGAATTGAATGCCAATGGGTTTTTTGGTAATCAAGGTAGTTTCAAAAGTTTCACCCTCTTTGAAGGTTTTCGGGTGGTGTCGTGAAAAAATGTTTTCAAAAATGAATTTTGAATTTGGTATTAACTGGATAAGTGTATATCGTCTGGAAACCAAGGTGTGTAGCATATTTTATTTAAAATTATTTTTCAACCCTCCTTTAAAATTGAAATGTGATAATCTTTTTTAAATAAATCTTCCAAAATCTATTTCCATTAAGTATAAAATATAATGGTAGGTTATTTAACACAAATCAAATAAATAAGTTGGAATTGAAAAATTTATATATGATATAACACTAATAAATAACACAACTAAGTACATATACTTAATTAAATGTCATAGTTACATCAATAAACTCATTGGTGAGATTGCTTGTAACATAAAAAATACTTTATCACACATGTTTTAATAAAATTTAATATCTTATATTAAAATACTCATTTCATATAATATTAAGGGTCATTTTATAATTGATCATGAAGTATATATTATATTTAACACCCATTTAACATACTTATTCTCTGAACTTTATGTTTATCTTACAATTAATATTCTTGCATGGTAAGAATTTTAAGTTTTACAAGTCTATATATTTTCATTTTATTTTCAAATATCACTTTGTTAATTTCATAAAAGTTAAGTCTAATATATATTCCTAATGAGCTTTAGTTTATGAATGATGAAAGATTATTTTATTGATATCCTTTTATTGTAATTATAAAATTTTATATTATTAAGAGTCATTACTTTTATTATGATAGTTAATAGTGACAATAAATAAAATATTGCCTCCAATAATATTTATGCGGGAAAAATGTGAAAGAAAATCTTTTATATTTTTATTAACATGGTAAGAAATTATCTGAGCCTTATAAAATTTAATTTTCACAAGCTTGTTTTCATTTTATTTTCCAATGTCACTTTGTTAATTGGTGAGAGAGTTTTCATTTTATAGAGAATATTAGTTTTGATGCAATTGGTGAGAGAGTTAATTCTCTTCGGTTCTTAAACAAACTTTTTGAGCTCATCGGATTTTGTGGTGTTCAAACTCTTGACCTATTAATCAGATCATCCATAACTGATTGTGGCATCCTCACATACCAAGGTTCGTGCTTTCATTAAGCATTGAGTCACGGTTCTATTCAATTCCAAGTTTAGATTCAATCTTGAGGACAAAATTGATTGGGGCAGATTTCCTCTTACTTCCAGCCCTTGATCTTTCATCCATGAGTATAGAAGCTAAAATGGGAATTTTTGAATAAGGATGTAATGGAGAAATTTGATCTGATTAAAATGAAGATGGAGGGTAAAGGAAATGATTTGGGTGGTCAATTTGGCCAAACATTGAAGAAAACCCTATAAAAATTAAAGAAAACTGTTCGGTTGACACTAGGATTTCAAATTGGGATTTTTCAATTTAGGGCTTAAAATGATGTTTGATCGGGTAAAATTGTTCTAAAAGAGATACGGAATGATTATGAAGAAATTTTAGAGAGAGTTGAAGTCGTGGATAGAGAGAAAACGGTGAAGGGGCAAGGAGAAAATAAAGAAGAAACCCTTTACTGTTCTATTATCCCATGAAAACAGTGAGCCGTTTTCTAAAATCAGTGAACCGTTAAATTCCAATAACTATTTTACTTGAAATCAGTTAGTTGTTTACCATAATTGGTTAATCGTTAACTCAAACAATCTTTTTGTTTTTAATCGATAAACGGTTATTCCCAAACGGTTAACCATTATCAAGCAGTCTTCATTTCCTAAGTTTCTATTTTTAAATGGTAAACTGTTTATTCATGGTCATTTGTTTATTTTAACTATGATTTTGCACATTTGTTTTATTCTTTGGCCAATATGTTTTATCCATTATAAGATCATTTTATCAATCCAAAATGTCTTAAAGTCTATTTTAATGCTTCAATGTTCACAATTTAAACAAAGCAACCAATCTAAACTAATAATCATACCATGAAAGTAAAGATAATCTTGATATCATATAAAGTTATGTTGATGTGCAACCTTCATCATTCCAAGCTCAAGTCTAATCTTAATGAATTGTTCCTCATTAAAGGGTTTTGTGAAGATATCCACAAGTTGTTTTTCAGTTGATACAAATTCTAATGTATTGTCCCCTTTTGAACATGATCTCTCAAGAAATGAAGTCTAATCTCTATATGCTTGGTCCTAGAATGTTGAATGGAATTCTTTGACAAGTTTATAGCACTAGTATTGTCACACGTTATAGGTATATGATCAAGATAAATACCATAGTCTTTAAGGGTTTGGGTTGGCACTTTTAACCCATTCGGGTTTAACAGGCTAACCCAAACCAAACTAAATTAGAAATTCGGATTAACCCGATCCGAAAACCCACCCCTCTCTTACAATTGAAATTGTAAGTCGCTTTACATGGACATTTTGTCACCCTTGAGTAAATAATTTGTTCTTCCAAAAGTGGGCTTAACAATGCATATGCAAAACAAATATTGGTCATAATGATTTCTTAACTATACTGTAGGTTAGTAATTTCTATCCCTTTCAACCATAGTTTGCATACTTTGTTTTGACAATATATCCTATATCAAGCTTAGAACTATCATATCTTTACACTATAAGGTGTTAAAAACTCACACTTTAGTGGGTAAGCTATTAGAATGAGAAGTTGCACTTGGATAGCCCAGAAGGGAGTATACTTCACCTGAGACCAATGAAAGGAGAACGGGCACACTTCAGCTGGTAAGAATCAAACTTTCTACCCATTGAGAACGCCTTAACATTCATCTCATAAATTTAACTTTTGAGCTAAATTTCTAGTTTTAAGGTGGAGGGGCATAACTTTATGCATGTGCACTTGTTTCAAGTGTTCTTGTGAGCCAATGATGGTTTCTTTAATTCTTCCTTAGTTATTCCTTGGTCACCAACTATTTCGTACAATAACGTATCTTCGTTAGGGTCGTCGAGTTATACACTCTCATATGGCTTTAGGTGTGTCTTTTACTTTCCTGGATATTTATGTTGAAATCTCTCATTTTTAATCTTGTTGGAATTTGGCGAACTTTAAGGCAATTGGTGTCTCAGAAGACATGTTCAAGTTAGAAGCGAATCCTTGTGGCAAAATGGATGATTAATTTGATCATAATAAACAATTGTGTTGGCAGAAGGCCCTCTTTCTAGTGCCAACTATTGATGCTTGATTTTTTTCCCACCTGTGGTCTAGCCAAGAGCAACAAATGGAGGTATGTTTGCACACAATAACAAACAAAAAGAAGTGAAATGGGGCTGAAAAAGGGGGTTTCCAGCGATCCCACTCTGATGCTTAAGTTAGTGGCCGGGGAATTTGAGTTGATTCATAAAATTGGATTTGTAGTGAAATTACCTCTCTTTGAGAGACTAATGGAGTATTTATAGTATGCCATAATTAGGGATGGTAATAAAATTTGGATTTGACCCACATCCGCGAGGATCCGAAAGATCCGGATCTAGAAAAATATGAATCCGCATGTTAAAAAATGTGGATCCAGATATAGGAAATTAGAATCTGTACGGATCCAGATCTGGATTCGAGTACAAGTGCATCCGAGAAAGCTAGATATCTGGATCTGGTTAATTTTTATATTAAATTAAAAAATATATATAAACTTAAATTTAAAATTTTTTTAACCTAAGTCCCTAACCCTAATGTCAATATTGCATTCACACACACGCTCACAATACTTCACCAGCAGCCACAACCCACAAATCCTTAACACACAAATCCTTAACACCCAAATCCCCCCAATTCTGTAAGGATGTCACCGTCTGCCTCACGGCCTCGCCTAAGCCTCGTGTCCAAGCCTCGATCTGAGTCGATTGCTGTCGCTGCACGTTGCACACCTCACTGTCGTCGAAGCCTCACCTAAAGCACACCGCTATTGCTTTTGTCCAAGCCTTGCCTGATTGGATCTTTCTTTTATTTTTCATTTTTCTGGTATTATTAATTACATGGCATTTTTTTTCCAGTTAATGATTTGGTACTTTGGTTGATTGTTTGATTGTATTTAATGAGTTCAATCCAATGTAACACGTTTTAACTTCAAAATTTTACTGGCTCAATTTAATTTTCTTTACTGATTCAATTTAGTTTAATTTTGAATAATTTTCTTTGTTGATTCGTTTAATTACTTTAATTAAATGCATTAATTTTCAATATAATGTAAATGTTTAATAGGTTTTGGGATTATATTTTAATTAGGTTTTGGGATCAGGTTTTAATTTGGTAAATTGTTGAATTTTTAAATTATATTTCTAATTATTAAATTTAATTTTTATAGATCCGGATATTCAGGATATCCGTCCGCAATCCGAACTGATATTACCGCATCTGGATCCGCAAAAAAACAAAAATTGCGGATGCAGATCCAAATCCAGATATAAAAATGTCAATCCGAATCTAAATCCAGATGCACTTGCATCCGGATCCAGATCCGAATTTTGCCATACCTAACCATAATTTTGTGTGAGTAGGTCCTTTTTTTTTAGTGAATGTGAGAAGTTGTTGGCTTCATCCATTGTGGGAATAAAGTGATGCATGATGATTATGGCTTTGTCTCTTTTATTTTAGGCGGTTATGGAATGGTGGAGTAGCTGACTTAATTCGACCCTTGGAGTGATTGGAGAAGAGAGTAGAGCATGTTTTCAAACGTGAATTTGGTGGTTTGGTAGTAAACTAATTTATCCATTTTTATTGTGTTTCCATGATTCTCTTCTATTGATAAATGTTATCCCAACATTCTTGCCCTACTAACTCAATGTCTTTAACTAAGTTAAGGCCCGACTGAGAGTTCCTTATTTCTCACCTCGAGGGATCCTAAATTCCACTTAGTAATCTTCGTTCCTTCTTTTGAGGGATTTGATTCTCTCCTTTGGAGATCTTAACCCCCTTCAGGTGGTGCAAGTGATAAATTTTCATACCAAAAAAAGAATCAACATAAAATGAAAAAAAAAAAAAACCCTTCTTATCCTTAGGGTTTTATACAATATCTCATTTCATCACTACTTTTAAACAATAGCCTAAAACATCCCTTTCGTTAACTCACCGTTAGTTAAATATCGTTTGTTAGTAATTCGTTGAGGGTAAAACAAGATTTTCCATTAAAGAGAAAATTAGAAAAAATAAATAAAAACTAAAACTAATTTTTATCTAATCCCGCTAAACAGGAAATACCATTTCAATTAATTGTTTTGCACTTCTCTATATTTTTGCGGCATGAAAGCCGTACAAACCCTAGATCTAAGTACAAAAATAATCACAATTTTCATATTCATATAAGTATACTCTCTAATTGCATTGTGAGCTGACTTGAGGAGACAGTGGTAAGGACTACGAGAGATAATAATGGTCAAAGAAAAGTGGTGGTAAAGTTCAAAATAAAAAATTAATTGAAGATTAAGAAGATGTTCAGCACATGCAAGCAAATAAAAGTTGGCTGTATTTTTGAGTTTTTATTTCAATGATTTAAAGATAGTGTGTTAATTATAATTTGTTGCTTAAGACTATTATTTAGTGGCTATATCAAACTATTTCATCGTTGATTTCATTTAAAATAAAATAATAAATTTTACATATTTTATAGTGTTATTTAATTGTGTAAAAAATTTATTTTAACATAATTTGTATCATTTTAATAAAAAAAATCATATTTTGCCCTCAATGAATTATTAGTAAACAACATTAAACTGACAGTGAGTTGGTGTAAGGATGTTTTAAATTATTATTTAAAAAATAGAGGTGAAATAAGCTATTGCATCAAATTGAAAATGATGAAACTCTTTAAAGTATCCTGTTGTGTATAAAAATAAATTCAATGTGAATCTTGGTATCTTTCGGCACTTTCTTGAAGATCACATCACGGAATGCAAATAAAATCAGTTACAAAAGAAAATACAATTAACAGCTATATCCAGCTTGTTATGATTGAAACTTACATGATATGAGTATGATGGCTCCATTCTGCGCGGCCCCCATGAAAATGGTCGCCCCAGCAAAAGGTCCAACGGTTTTACTTTTTCTTCTTGCTGCTGTCACACTTTTTGCTTTTGGGCTTATTAATTGGTCATTTTCTCGTGTATTAATTAATTAATAACGGCTTTCGTTCCGGTCTGGCAATCTCATTTTCCCGGGCAGCATAATTGATTGTTTCTTCATTAATTAAGCGTTTTTTTAGTCTGGGGTGGTTAAGATAATTTTTCAAAATTCCAAATCAAATCAAGCCATTAATCATTTTTATTTTTAATGACTCCCACTCACATATCTAAAATCCATTTAACAAGGGAAGGTGTTGTTTGACATTAGACTTATACGCATTTTTATTTTCATGAATTAATTCTTAATTGATTATACTAAATCCAATGGTAGAGAGTAGATGAGCTCAATGCTAACTTTTAGAAAGAAAAAAACCATCCCCCGGTTGTTGCCTTGGCAATAATTCTTTATTCCCTCTTCAAGAGAATTACTTAATAATAATGAAACTTCGATGATTAGATGAATAGTTTATAATCAAAACCTTGTAACATCTAGTATATAAAACCAACAACATATGCATAAGACATAAAAATAAATGATCGGTGAAAGTTTAGTTAGCATTATGTATACTGAATATCCAAAGGAGTGTTGATGTTTTGTTTTTGTAACTGAATTGTATTAAATTAGACAAATATATTTCATCGATTTATTTTATTTTATGTTTTTGAAAAGGAAATAAAAAATACAGGAAAAGGAAAGGAGAAGATGATAACAATACGAGCATACAACTTAAGTGAATAATGCCAAAGCAGGGCCCCTGATATAATTGAGTTGCGGGTCGTTCCAACTTTTCGCCAATTGCAAGTGCCACCCAGCCAAACAGCCCGGGACCTAGATATATTTAATAACTATATGTATATACATACAGTTTCCGTATTTCCTCGCTTTCAGCGACGGTTAAAAAACTTTATAAAACAAAAGTTTTCTTGTATGTGATAAACGCTTCAGTGATTCACATTTGCCGCTTTATTCCGTTTCCCGTTACCTCCAAAAAGTCAACACATCGCAACGACAACATCGACAATAATAAAATGAACCACCAGAATCCGGAACCAGACCGTCCTGTTCTCCCGACACGTGTCCCTCTTATGACAAACGGTGCCCAACGCAATATCGCAATCGCTGTCGACCTAAGCGACGAAAGCGCCTACGCCGTCCGCTGGGCCGTCGAAAACTATCTCCGTCCCGGAGACGCTGTCGTCCTCCTCCATGTCCGCCAGACCTCTGTCCTCTATGGCGCCGATTGGGGCTTCATTAACAACACGGAAAACCGAAACGACGACGAAGGCGGCGGCGGAGGCATCCAGTTGGACTCAACCGAAACGGACTTAACGGCGACGAATGCGAAGAACATAGCGGAGCCGCTGGAGGAGGCGGGGCTGCAATACAAGATACACATAGTGAAGGATCATGACATGAAGGAGAGGTTGTGTTTGGAGGTGGAGAGGTTAGGGTTAAGCGCGATGATAATGGGGAGCCGGGGGATTGGGATTGGGGCGGCGAGGAGGAGTAGCGTTGGGAGATTGGGGAGTGTCAGTGATTATTGTGTGCATCATTGTGTTTGTCCTGTTGTTGTGGTTAGATATCCTGACGATAGTCGAAGTCAACATGATTACAGAGACGACGCTGAGCTGCATCCCGTGCCTGAGGAGGACGACTCCGAGTATCATGACTTTTCGGATTGAACTTAAAAAGGTTTGTGTTTCGAGTTTTATGCTTTGCTTGCTTGATTGAGGATTTGTTTGTAATTGCCATACTTTTGATTAATTTTTTTTTAAATTTAAAAATAGCCGATATTTATTGATCACCTGATCGTATGGATAGCAAGGGATTAATAGCCACTTTAATCATAGCTTGCTAACAGTTGGATTTTGATTTCTTTGAAATTGAGGTGTTGTGATTTTTAGTACACAAATGTTGGGGGAATACTTTGTTGAACAGTTATAAACATTATTCTGCTGTGAGTGCTTTGGTATGAGTTACCTTCAAGCAAAACTAGTTTGTTTGCATGGTAGTTAAGAGAGGTTTGTATTTTGGACATCATATGGTTTATGTCCTGACTTTTTATTATTATTATTTTTTTTACAGTGGCTTTGAGAGTGCTTTGCTAACTGCATTTTTCTGAAAATATAATTTGTGGTGTTTGCTGAAATATCCAGGATAGGGAGAAGCATTTGATTAGTTCTTTCTTTCAGAAGACATTTTGCTAAAGAAAATGCTTGAAATGCTTATTCTGGAAATTTCCCATATTGTTTTGTTAATTTTGTGATTTATTCTGTTGATTATATATATATATATATAGAGTGCTGTTTCAATCCGGGATCCCGTCCGGGAGGGAGTTGGTGGCCTCACATGGTGGGCTCCACCATGTGCAGCCAACCGAAAAAAAATTAAAGGAAGGAATTTGGGGCCGCTGGACTTGAATCCAATGGCCACAAGTTTCTTCCCGGATGCTGTTCTCCCGGATTGGAGCAGCCTCCTATATATATATATATAATGCCAACACACAATAAAACCATATGGTTTAATAGAGTCAGCTTTAAATGCACAATATAAAGCCACGTGGTTTAATAGCATGTCTGCACTAACTCTATTAAACTACATAGTTAACAGCGTGTCTGTATGAAAAAAAATGAGGGCGCCGGCATGAGAGAAGAGCTCTATATATATATATATATATATATATATATATATAATATATATATATTAAAGAAAATTTTTATATATATATATATATTAAAGAAAATTTTTTTCTTTTCTAATTAAAAAATTGAAAAAGAAAATGAAAAAAAAAGACCTGTTCAATTTACTTGGAGTAGTTGTATTTGATTATTTTTAGGGAAAGAGGAGTAGGAAATAAAGAGGATCATATTGTGTGGGAGACTTTGATAGGTGAACTGATTGGAGGATATTACCGATCAAAGTCTCCCACACAATATGATCCTCTTTATTTCCTACTCCTCTTTCCCTAAAAATAATCAAATACAACTACTCCAAGTAAATTGAACAGGTCGTATTTAGTGTGCTGCTCATAATCTATGAACACCTTGGAAATTGTGTAAGGCAGTTCGATCCAAAATCATTGATTCTTTATGACTTATTTGGAAAGTATAGAACATATCAGTTAGATATGTGGAGCTGAGTTTAGCATGTCGAAGCATTTTGTTTAGTCCTGTGCTAGGAAGAATAGTGACAACACTAAAACTAACAAGGCCGTATTTAAAGGTTCCACACGAGAGGTTGAAGGTTAGGAAGATTATAGGATGCCCTGTGGTTGAGGGAAATTTGAATCACAAAAAAGCTTACATCTATCTGATCCCAAGAAGTTTTGGGTGTGTTCTGGCTTGTTGGACTTGTGGAAAGCTAAGTTAATTCCTTCATTAAGTATATGCACTTTTTTTTTAAAAGGGCTCTCTGAGATATTATGTGGACTATGCAGAAATTCTGAAGGATCTATGAGGTTTTTTGGTTGGTTAGATTCTAAGGATACATCTTCTTTTCCATTTTCATCTTCAGAGTCCATTATTATCAGCTTTACAATCATCATTTTTTGTGTGTGTGTTTTTGTGATAGATTTTAGTTAGTTTCAATTTGCTTTGCTGCTATTGTTTTTGTGTACAAACCCTTGGTTTCTTGCTGTCCTGAAATAAATATGCCGAGAGAAAGAAGACATGAAAACAAGAGCAGTCAAAATTATGAAATAGATTTTTTTTTTAATAACTCACTGTTAAAAGAACTAGCTGTAGAAATCCATAATTGTGACCTTGTCAATGGCCACATATTTGTGAAATCACCTTTTCGATTTGTTGTATTTGGAAGTCATTTTTTCTTTTTTGGGCCTCGTAGAGTGATTTGACTTCTGCTATTCAAACTAATGGAGGCTGTTCCTAACTTCTGCTGATTTGTGCTTAAGCATATTTTAGTCAATTGCAATGATATCAAGATGAAGCAGTGTAGTATATCTGTGGTTGTTATATAAACGGGGTTGATGCTTGTAAATCGTAACCTATAGTTTTGGGATCAGGTTTAACTGGTCAAATCATATTTCTTTGATTTAGCCCAGGGGTAATATTTGGCTGCACATTCCAGTGATTCATGGATAGTATATAATTCTGACTGTTTGGATTCTTGCATTGCCGTCATACTCTCTTTTTTTTCCGAGTTGATTTACTGTATAACTAAGGTCATATCAACTTTCATCAATGTTGCAGAATATGATCAAAGGCAACAAAGTGAAGGCTGTGGGGTATAAAGAATGTGTGCTTTGATTTATGCATATATGTCTATAGATATCTATATATATCGCAGGTGACAAAATGGCAATGTAATATCTGCCCTCTCAAAGTGGGGGTTTGGTTCATTAACTGTGTAGTATTGTGTTTTACTTTCTCTGGGATCTTTATAGTTTGAGTAATGATACAGCTACAAACTCTTGTACAAACTTATTTTGTACAAACTGACGTGGCATGATATCATTGGTTGAATGAAAATATAAATTAATAAAAACAAATCATGTGGGCCAAGTGATATTTAATTCAACCAATCTTATCATGCCACGTCAGTTTGTATAAAATAAGTTTGTACAAGAGTTTGTGGCTGTATCATTACTCTTATAGTTTTACCACTGCATAATACTACCATGTAATGTATCCGAATCAGGTTTTGAATTTTTGGTTTGAGAAATAACACAGCTTTTCAAAATCAAATAAAATTTCGTCATTGCATTTATAAAATGTAGCACCCCGTTTTTGTAGTATTATACGTTGTTTTTCTCGCAACTAAAATGAACTATGAAAGAACCCTGCTGGTTACACAAACTCTAAAAATTGAATATTAAAACGCAAATTCTGGTCCGAAATTCTAATACATTGTTAAAACATGCCGAATGTATACATGCCTCTGCGTGGAAGAATGGCCAACAGCGAGGCAATGGAAGAGTAGCAGCATGCATATGGGCATGGTGTCATAGACAACCAACCAGCCAAGCTGCGCTAACAGGCTTACGTAAAGTAAATAAAATTATGCGAAAACTTTTGCTTCTTGCTTCCCTTCTGCTGGCAAGTATCTCTCCTTTTTTCCTGCAGTTCCAGATTCCCTCTCCATGCCCAGTTCTGTTTAGTCAAAAGCATAGGAGTTTCTAACAAGTCAGAAGTCTTACATACAACAGCTTCTCGCACATATTTTTGCTGGTTGTTCCTGCTAAAATTGCAAGTTTTAACAGGTTCCAACCACTGATAGTTCTGAGTCCATGACAACAAACATCTTAAGACTGTCTCTTAACTAGATGGCTCTAACATTATTTCATTGAAAAAAAAAATAATAATAATAAATAACAATTGATTCCCGAGTAATACTTGACACCACCAGAAAAGCAAAAATACAATAAAAATGAGCTATTCAAGGCACAAATTAAATGGAAGAATGAACTTAGAAATGAGTTGCTCAAATATATTTCAAGTGTGATAATGCCAAAGAAAAAAACCACAACCAAAAAAGAGAAATGCACCAACCAGATGTTCAAGGCTCAAAAAGACATCTTAGAGACTGCATGCTCTAGAAAAACATTTTACAGACCACCTCCCAGCATTTCTTCACTTCGACTCCTGCGCATAGAAAACTCTGATTTGAGGTTCAGAAGCCTGCTACCAGTATCAAAATAGTTATGCCGATTATTAGTTGTTGCTTTAGTTCCAATTGGTGGCAGGTGTGCATGCCTGCTCCTTGACTTTTTTGGTGGAGAGAATGCAGCTTGACTTTTGCGGCCATGAGTCGATAAGGATGACCTATGGGTACTCTTCCTTGCAGCTTTGTTATCTGATCTAAGGCCACGATCAAACAGATGGGCACTGATACCTAGCCGAACTGACCTATCAGAAGCATCCTTCAAAGTGCTAGCTTTCATTGGCTGCCGGTTGAAGTAAACCAAATGAGGAAGAAGGCTTTGTAGATTTTTCTTCAGCTGCTCATCCCCTACATTCTTCTGTGCAGGGTTTCCTTCCAAGCTAATAGCTTGCAAGGAATTGTAATTAGCAGCAAGTTGACCCAGGCATTTAGCTGTAGAAATTTTGTTGAAACGCAGATCCAGCACAGTCAATTTCAAGAGGCGGTGAAGACCCTCTACCTCACTTATTTTGTTTCCAGCCAAGTATAACTCTTTCAGAGAGGAACAGGATGCCAGACCTTCCAATAAAATTAGTCAGAAGGATGCGTTAGAAATAGGAATACAATGAAAATAGGACAGCTAACTGTCTGTCAACTTGTAATACAGCACGGGCCATATACATACCATGTCCAATTCTAAGTATTCGATTGTAGCTCAGGTCGAGTACACGGAGGCGGGTAAGTTCTCGCAAGCCCTCAATTGTGGAAATATTGTTTTTTGACAGATTCAGTATATGAAGTCCTCGAGGAAGAGCACCAGCAGTGATCCTCACTACAGGGAGTAAAAAGGACAGCTAAAATAATCAACAACAGCTATACTTTCTTGGATTTGGGTTACGCTATTATAGCATAAAATAGATGATAAATGCACAAGGATAGAGCTGCCAATAGATGTGCATACCTATAGCATTTCCTGACAGATTAAGCACCTTTAGGCTGACAAATGCACTAAGAAATGGGATGACAACCAATCCATGATTTGACAGCTGAACTGTTGTGGCCGAGGCACTCAAAGAAGAGATATATTTTGTTACAGCTTCCATGCCAGCAGTTACCTTACCATCCACTTTAACAGCAGTTGAGCCATTCAAGACTTTAGAATCTCGCTTCACCTGATCATTAAAAACAGATGTTTCATCTGATTCTTCCAATGGGCTGCAATGTTGAAGATCGTTAACCCACTCCTTGATACGCTTAATCTTAAAATGCTTGCTTGGCAATTTATCCCACTGCTCATGCAAGGATTCCCCTTGAAGTTTTTTCACAGAATTCTCATCTGGCATCACCCAATCTTTTGCTAAAGCAGAATAATTACAAGAATCATAGCAGTCGTCAGCTAGGATCCCCAAATTTGTTTTTTCCATTTTACACATATAAGCATATCTTTCTTGCTCTTCCATAACCTGTCCGTCAATGTTCTGAACTGAAGTATCTTTTTCCCACATGCCCAAAATTTGTAGATCATCAGAAGATCTGGAATGAGGAGCAAAATGATTAAGAGTAAAGCATTCTTCGGAAGGACACATAAAACCTTTGATGTTAGGCATAGAAAATGATTTTATGATCAAAGGAGGGGTATAGGGCAAAAGGCCTGTATAATTATCAGCAGAGTCACCAAGACCAGATATTGGGGCATCGTTTTTATGGCCTTCCTTCTCCGAATTAAGAGGATCTCCGATTGAGAATATAGATTCATTATTAATATGAGCTGACATTAAGTGTGGAGCTTTTTCATACTCACTGGGTGGGCTTACAACCGGATCATTTCTGCCATTTTGTGTTGTCTGACCATTTTGGTCATGGGAATCAGAAGAGAATCCCTCAGTCTCCTCTTCTGTATCATTTTCACCAGGATACTTCCCCTCCCAGCATAATCGACTTCCAAGAGACTGACTCTTTTTCAGCCGCCCCAACTTACGGAATCCTACGTCATTTTCAGAATTGATTATGCCCATTATTTCGTCTGATTTCCAGACATGTTCAATTGAGGAAGAACTTGCAACATGCTTGGCATCGTCATTGACTTGAGTATGTCCAGGAGCACTTAATAAAATTGTTTTTGCATTCAAAGAATTAGGTGAATCTTTCATTGCCTGTATTGCTGCGAAGTCTTCCAAACTTTTCCGCATTTCCTCAACTGATGGTTGAACTGTTTTCTGAGGGAGAGGATAATAATCAGGAATCAGACATACAAATGAAAAAAAAAGTTCCCAGAGAGATTAAATCCAATCTCAGGAAAACAAATTAATTCTTCCACTTACCTTTGGTCTCTGGGAGTAAGTTCGAGTACTGAAGCATGAAAATCTGACCATTGTAACAATACTGACCAGAGCTACATCGAAACAAGACCTTTTTTGTTTAAAAGAAAAAAAGAAAGAAAAAAGAAAAAACTATGTATGAACAAATAAAGACCTAAGAGGCAAACTGAGGTCTAGCTTCCGAAACTTAGCAAAAGGTGACCTTAGCCATAATCAAGCGACAAACCCACAGAAACACGACACAATCTCCAAACATGAGATGACCTTGATCTTCTTAAAACAAAGAGCAAAATTATTCCCTCCTGATCACCCCACACCCACTTAGAGGTGCGAGAAGCGTTCAAATATGCTGCAGCTGCCAGAGTGAAAAAAGGTAGTTTCCAACCAGGAAAACCCAATCCCTAACATGAACAAGAGAGTTTAGCCTGTCAAAATGAGAAAAGAAGACAACCCTTTTAATCCATTGATCATCAACAAAAGTATACTGGACATTTAAAAGCATAACTATACAAAGAAACACAATAATCTCATAATATTTTGCTCAAAACAAATGAGCATTATTAACAGGCTTAGCTTTTCCATTTTGCTATTGTGTTTCTCTAAAAGAAACTACATATTCATGAAATTGTAATAGCTAAATTCCAAAAGTATCTATCGTTTCCTTAGCTTTATGTTCACTTTTCAATACTTCACATATATCTATCAGGTACAAATTGGATTAATGACCCAGATAGATGTTACGATAAGACAACATATACAGATCCATATTTATTAATAAAACAAAAACAACCCGTAGGCCGTAGCTTAATAAATCCTTTTTTTATCCAGAATCTTTAACAAACATCAATAAAACTGATTCCAAACAATTAACAAGAACGATTTTAACAGCCAAAAATTATTTTTAAAAAAAACTGACCTCTCTCCAGCCAGATTTTGTTACGAGAAAGGCAACGTGAAAGCCGAAAAACCCAAAACACGTTTATGATTTCGTTATATCAATTGGCTTTAACGGTGAGGCAAAAATTAAGCTTTGAAAAGGCCAGCCAACCCTACGTTTGAGTTTTTGATTTATAACCCATAACAACGGCCCTGATTTATTTATTTATTTATATTATATTTTTATTTTTATTTTTTGGCTATCCTTTTTAGGGGCTGTGAATAAAAGATAATTTTTTTGTGTGAAAAAACCGAAAAGAAGTGAAATTGAAGAAGAAGAATTTGAATTGGATTCGTTTATTTGATATTTTATTATTTATTTCGAAGGAAAAAAATAAAAATGAATGGAAGGGAGAGAATTGCGTTTGCGTGCGCAGAACAGAGGAGACTTTTGTGTGACTTAGAAGAAAAGAGCGGAAATTTTTTTTCTCTCTTTTTCTTTTCTTTTTTAATTTTTATTTATGCTCCACAATATTATATTCCCGCCCTACCCTGTCCATGTACATCTACTAAATCGTATTTATTTTATTGATAAAATAATTTATTAAAATCTAAATTCTATCCTTTTTTATTTTAATTGAGAGGAGAATCATGCAGTTAATGGGCTAACCTAAATCATATTTGTTGACAATAACGTTATTCCAAGTATTTCATTATCATTAGTGCTTTCTATTAAGATTAAAGATGGGTCAAAAGAAAAAAAATCTTTCACATATGCATGTCATAATTCTATTGCATAATTGTACATACATGTCTGATCAATACAAGTTTGCTAAGTGAAAATCACAAGTAATGAATTTAATATTGAATAATCTATATTTCATCCTTAAAAAAAAAGAATGAAAATCGTTTTCGTCATAGGATGAGTTGAATGAGGACCAACAAGATTCAACATCAATAGATCCCCCAAATAGCAGTATGGATCTTTCTAGCGGGATGTGACAATTGAAGACAATAATGATACATTAAATTTCATCTTAAGATTTCTAATGTGTCTATTACATTGCAATATCACAGTGGATGCAAAATGTTAACTATTTGCTTTTCAGTTCTCTCGATTTCATTCCCCTTTTCATATTGATCTCCCCCCTCTTTAGCTTGCTTCAACCTCTTTATTGGCTCCTTCAGCTTCCTATCTCTGCCACCAAATTCTTCTTGGCTCCAAAGAATCAGTTTTGCCATTGATCTTTTAGCAATATTTTAAAACATATAGACATGACTTGCCTCGGTGCTAGTGTGCTATTTGGACCACTCCTCCTTCATAATGTTCCTACATGTTTCATAAGAGCTCCTCATGTCTTCATAATGGATTCGAGTGAAAATTTTCTTCTCATACACTAGGCTTCTCTGTCTCCCTTTAATCCCCATCATGACTAGGCTGTGATCAGACTCCCAATGAACTAAATTTGTGGCCAAGTCATCATAAAATTCAGTTTTCCACTCTTTATTACACATAAAACTATCCAAGTAAACAAGTATCATATGCTTCCTAAGTCAAAAAGCTTGCAATCACGAACAGCGACTCTAAATTCAGCAATTGCCACAACATTTCTATCCAACCCTCTACTCTTCTCATTTAAGCTAAGGATCTCATTAAAATCTCCAAAGCATAGCCATGGGAGAGTAGACATACCTGCTAATCTTCTCAATAGTGTCCATGTATGTTTTTTTTTTTTTTGCTTGCTTTAGGGTGCCCATATATCCCGTGCCTCTCCAAACTTTATCTCGTGTGTTGTGGACTTGGAAATCAATGTGGTGCTTGCTGTAAAAGCAAATTTGAACATCAATATCAGCTCTCCACATGAGAACTAGACCTTGACTTCTTCCAACACTATCTAAACCAAACCAATTTTCTAATTGCAGCTATTTACATGCCTGTTTAACCTGTTCAATCTTCAACTTAATTTCACAGAGAAACAAAAGTTGAGGCTTGTATAAGTGGAGAATTTTCTTTACAGCTAGGCGCATTCGAGGATTCCTCAAACCTCGAATGTTCCAACTTATAAGCTTCATGGTTATTGGCGGGGCTATTCTCTAGCCTCCACCACTAGGCCCGCCGATAAATTTTCAATAGACATCTCCTCATTTTGTGTTGAGACATGCATTTCTTCCTCCCACACTAGTTTAAGCTTTGCTACTAGAGAGGATATTTGAATCTGGTTTGCCCGCGTAACCATTGGACTCCTTAACTTCAGCTTTTTCCATTCCCGGCTTAGTCTTATCTGATCCCTCATAACTCTCTTTAGTGAGGCCGGACTAATAACACACATTCCTGTCACTGCCCTTTCTCTAGCTTGTAACTTCCATTTTTTTTCCTTTTAACTTATGTATTTTGGCCAAAAGTGTGATTCACTCCAAGTGCTTGTTTGCAGCCCATCTTTTGATCTAAAGTTTCAGGGCCCAACAAGCCCATTGTCTCATTTCCACCATTCACTCCATTTTCCTGCCTCTTTTCTACATTTTTTCTCGCTATAGTTTTCTTTTCTCTAGGCACCTTCACCATATCTATTGCAACTACTCTATGAATTTGAGCTATAGCTTGCACCATATTGCCATATTTAATTAATGAGCCCTCACCTACTCCTTCCACCTAGTTAATCCTCATTGGCTCTATGTTCCCATCCGTATCGAGTTGGTTTGACCCAAGTGCATTCTCTTTTCTCGGGTTAGGCTAACCCATTTCTTCACAAGGTTGTTCTTGACTCACATTGTTTTCTGATGCTGCATTTATGCTCTCCATCGCTCTTTATCTCGATTTTGCCTTATTTAGTCTGCTTTAGTTTGTGCTTTCATCCTTGCTCTAAAGGCTAGTTCATCATTTGGCTGCCTTTTGTAGTCAAGACATTCTTTGTACTGATGCCCAATTATTCCACAGTAAAAATAGAACTCCGGAAATCTTTCATAGGCTACCCTCATTGACAGTTGCTCTCCATCTTCTAGCTTTAAGACTAATCGATTGGTTAATGGTTGTGTGACGTCCACCAGAACTCTAATGAGTGCAAAGGAGCCAATACATTCCCCTATTTCATTCGTTTCCAATTCTTCCACCTTACCAATTTCCCCCTATCTACTGTACAATCTCCTTATCCATGCACATGATGGACATGTTGTGAATTTGCACCCAAAAAGAGGTGTGAGTGAAAGCTTGCTTTTTGGTATCCCCAACACCAATTAGTTCTGCTAGTATCATTAGCGATTTGTCAAAGTGCCATGGCCCCCTGTAAATTATTTTTTTTTCACTTTCTGAAGCAAAATTAAAGACAAAGATGTTGTCCCTAAGCTCTCCACTTTCAACTCCTTCGTAGATCTCCAAGCTAGCATAGTTGCCTTGAGTCCTTTAAGGGGCACACTACAAGCATGTAGAATTTTCCCAACCAAGCAGTGTGCAACTAATTTTCCCCAATTAATCATATTTTCCTCCTTTGATTTCAAGGTTATAGCTTTACACCTACGTATGAGTTCATCATCATCAATCTCTCACTTTTTAAAGCTAAAGCTTGCTATTTAATATTGTTACCTTCCCCACCAACCAACTTTACTTTGTATATTTTCCTAAACTTCGATAACCCCTGAGCAAACCCTTTGTTATTACTATTAAAAGATTCCACCCAGCCACACCCAACCTGCGAGTGACAATTTGAATCCACTAGAGATCCCCGTAAACTTCCCATCTAAGTTCCTCTCAGAGAGAAAGGGCCTAGAGGAAGACTAATGCTTAGATTATTAGGAAAATGGCACACCAAAATTAACCATATATAATATATTCGCATGCAATTCAAATGTCTATTGATGTTAAGCAGTAAAACATTAAGAACATTTTAATAAAATGATAAAATCTATTACAGCCATGAAGGTTGAAAGTGTGAAAACAATAATCCGGCCATGCTTTTGTACCCCATCACAACAACACAGAGGCAATATACACTTTAGCCATAGCTCAATCCTTTACCATTTACAACCTCACCAAGGTGATAGGTGTGTATGCTCTATGTCCTCTCTTAAGTATTTTACGGGAGACCTCTTTGCTCACAACGAGGACCTTCCCAATACCTATGTTAAAAGTTCACCTCATCTCACTATCTTCTATTCTTCAAACCTGATACTAGTGGGTAGTTGTACGTGGCATTGTTACACCAAATCTGTAATAGAACAAAGTTTGTCCTTAGGGCCAGTAGCCCGCAAGTTCTGGTTTCCAGCCGATATACATTTATCCGTCAAATATCAAATCCGAAAATCTTATTTGAAAACAATTTTTCACGATACCACCCGAAAACACGATACTCTTGGCCTTCAAAGAGGGTGAACGTTGTGAGAAAACAATTTCATTTTAAAAAATCGATTTTGGAGGATAAAACAGGACCTTTCTAATGCATACTCAGTATGGAAAATTAGAGGTGAGCGTATCTTTAATAACCCAAATAATTTCTTTGATTCCTAGAAGAGAAAAGAGATTTAGAGAAACATGATGTGAGGAAAACTTGCATTTTATTTTCAATTAACTCCTCCTTTACAAAGGGATAGAGAGATCCTTATGTAGAGATCTCGAGGAATGAGAGATAAGGTAGGTCCCTTATCTTTTACAAAAGCATAATTATTAAAGCACACCACGCCAAACGAGAAAAAGCAGAAAATATGCTTTAGACAAGACAAGACCCTTGTCTAATTATTAAAGCAAACTTTTAAAGATTAAAGATTCCCATGCGTGTATGTGATCATGGAGTGGATGAGTAATGTGATGGAGACACATCGCTAGTCTCTTTCTTATATTGGCGCTTGGCACGACGGATCTGTTGCTGATCAAGATATGCTTCAGCTTGCAGATAGGTTTCTTCATCTGCATCAGTCATTTGTTTTAATGGACTAGGAGGATTTGGGTTTGTGACAGTATAATGGGAATTTTCAGTATGGAGAAGAGACTGAAAATCTTCTCATGGGTCCTGAGTGTCTTGGAATAAGACGTTAGTGTAATTAGGACGTTGTTCCATGAAAAGAATTCCCTGGGGACTTGAACTGGAACCTGGAGTACATGTTTGTTTCTTTGGAATTATTTCTAAGGTGTGGGATGGTCCAATAGATGTGTGGTGGATGTTTGTGGAACATTGTTGAGTTCCATGAGGTATGCTTTGAGAACAGAGGTAACTGTTGTGTCATGGATAAGTGTATAGGGATGAGGATAAGTCTTCCTTCATAGGCCATGTCTTGTGTCCAGAAGTCTCTTGTTTCTAGGTGTTGGAAGTAGGGTCTGTGAACGATGAAGACTATAGTGAACATGTTGGCTTCTTGTTCTGGCATTCTGTCTAATCCGTGAAAAGTACACAGATTTTTTAGTTTTTTACGCCACCATGTGAGTGGTGAATACCATTCTAAGAGAGTCCATAGAAGGTCTGATGAAAACTCAGGAGTGGTGATGTGAGTGAGGACTGGTTTAACAGGAAAAACTAGCTTTGTAGCATAGAGGGTGGTGAGACACCACATGTACCATAACTCATCTTCACATATGGTTAGAGAAGAGAGGGTGAGTCCTGTTAGGAACAGATTTTCCATACAGAGGGAAGGAAAGCGATCAAGCTTTTTGCTTTAGACATTGAAGAAATACCGGTAAAGGAATTTCTTTGCAAAACTTGAATCTGGTAGGTTGAGTGGAAAGAAAAGTTCATGGGAAAGTTTCTCTGGTTAAGAGCTTTGAAAGGAAGTTGGCGATTTATGGCTATGACTGGGATAGTGTGAATTGAGGAAATAAGTGAGGGTTTATTTATAGCTGGACGTGTAAAGAAATCTGGTATAAGGTTCTGTTTGCCTTTTATGTGTTGGACAATAAAATCATACTTGGCAAACCAGTTTTTGAGGCTGAGCAACTGCTTGTCAGGGAGCAACTTGTTTTTGAAGTCAAAGATTTGAGAGAAAAAGGAGTTATCCATGTTGATAAGGAATTAATGGCTGATTAGGTGAAATTCAAAATTTTTGATTCCATACTTGACTGCCAAAATCTCTTTGTAGATCACATGGTAATTCTTTTCAGATTTTTTGAATTGTCCGCTTGCATGTGCACAGAAACGACGAACGCCATTTATTTCTTCAAGAAGAATGGCACTCTAGTAATCATCGCTGGCATATGTCTGGAGGTGCGTTGTCCAGTTGTGGGAATTCTGAGTGGAGGAGGTGATTGAGCTATCACCTTTAGCTGCTTGACAGCTTCTGTCTGTGCTGGCCCCCATGGTGGGCATTGTTTTTTGAGCATGCGCGACAGTGGCTTGCGTGACTGCAACTTTAGGGATGAAATCACAGACATAATTAACAATCCCGAGGAATCATTAGTAATGTCAAATAATATTATTTGATCTCCTGGAAGAAGATTAATCAAACATGGAAACAACTTCATCTTCAAGCTCAACTCCTTCATTGTCATCATCTCATATTTCTCTTTCTTCTACTCTCTCTCTTCCAAAATCATGTCAAAAACATATCGCCTCCAAAATTGAAAATCTTGTTGGGTTGCTCTTGCATCAAAACAGCTCCAATACCTATACCTGAAGCATCACACTCAATTTCAAAAGTTATAGTAAAATCAAGTAAAGCAAGTAATGGTGCAGAAACCAATTTCTCCTTAATTAGATTAAATGCCCTTTCTTGTTCACTACCCCACTTAAATCCCACATGTTTCTTCACAATTTTAGTTAATGGTGCAGTAAGGGTGCTAAAATCTTTCACAAATCTTCTATAAAAACTAGCCAAACCATGAAAACTTCTTACCTCACTTACACTTTTAGATATACGCCACTCTTTAATAGCCTTTACCTACCAAGAAAAACAATCTGATTTGTACAAAAGGAACACTTCTTCAAATTAGCATACAACTTTTCCTTCCTTAAAACAATCAATACACTTTGCAAATGTTCAATGTGTTCATCTAAACCTTTGCTATAGATTAAAATATCATCAAAATAGACAACTACAGATTTACCAATAAAAGCACGCAAAATATCATCAAAATATCCACTCATCTCCCTTTCTAATTCTAATTTGATGATATCCACTTTTAAGATCAATTTTAATAAACACACAAGAACCATGCAATTCATCAAGCATGTCATCAAGTCTAGGAATTGAATGTCGATACTTTACAGTGATTTTATTAATTACACGACAGTCAACGCACATCCTCCATGTTCCATCCTTTTTGGGCACTAGTAAAACTGGTACTGCACATGGACTCATGCTCTCCCTCACATATCCTTTTGCCAAGAGTTCTTCAACTTGCCTTTGAAGCTCCTTTGTCTCCTCGAGGTTACTTCAATAAGCAGGTCTATTAGAAATGGTAGCTCCAAGGACGAAGTCTATTTAATGCTTCATCAAAGTCCTGCAAAAGAGTCACAATATCACTAGGCAAAGAAACGTTAAACTCATTAGTGTGTAAACAAGCCTCTTTGCACAAAAAGTACAACGATAGGCTGTTTTGAAAAGAAAGCCCTCTTAACCTCACTCTCTTTTGCAAACAAGTTCACTTGCTGCCTCTCTTTTCTCTCAACAATATTTTTTTCTATCTTTTCACTTGCTTTTCTCTCAATCTGTCTTTCTTTTATACTCTCATTTTCATTTTTTGTATCACTCTCTTTTTGTATTGACATTTGATCCTCATACACTTGCCTAGGTGTTAATGGTACAAGAGTGATTTGCCTTCTTTTCATTACAAAAGAATATCTATTTAAGTAACCATCATGTGTCACATGCCTATCATATTGCCAAGGTCGACCCAAAAGAATGTGTCCGGCATGCATGGGTACTACATCACATAGAACCTCATCCTTGTATCTCCCAATAGAGAATGAAACTAGCACTTGTTTATTTACTTTAACTTCCCCACAATCATTCAGCCATTGTAGCTACATTAGTACAACTTCCACCATCAATTATCATACTACATACCTTATCTTTGATGTGGCATCTAGTATGAAAGATGTTACCACGTTGTACCTCCGCATCCTCTTTTACTTGCATGTTAAGAACACGCCTAGCAACCATCAATTTACTATCAATAGGATATTCCACACCATCATTAGCATCCTCCAAAGGTGGCATAGGATCATCATCTGATTCACTCTCGGTTTCAACATCACCATCATCCCTCAAGATCATTACTCTCTTATTTGGGCATTGAGATGCAATATGACCTGTCCCCAAACATTTAAAACACTTAATATCTCTATTTCTAGAGTGTTGGGAATCAGATTTACCTTTGCTTTGGTTACCTCCCTCTTTATGATCCTTGATTGGCTCAATCTTAGGCTTTGAAATAACCTTTTCATCTTTGCTCCATTTTGACTTCCATGAGGAAGATGAACCCAAATTGGTTCTAGTGGAACCTTTCTTTTTCAATTGTCGTTCCACTTTCATGGGCATGTGAACCATGTCTTCCAACTCAACATAGTGCTACAAGTCAACCACATTAGCAATATTTTGATTTAACCCATGTAAAAATCTTGCCATAGTGGCCTCTCGTTCTTCTTCAATGTTGGCTCGAATCATGATTATTTCCATCTCCTTGTGGTAATCTTCCACACTTCTAGAACCTTGTGTAAGACTTTGAAGCCTTTGGTGCAACTCCCTATAATAATGACTAGGAACAAATCTCCTCCTCATGATGGCCTTCATCTCCTCCCAAGTGTTTATAGGTCTTTCATGATTTCGTATCCTATTCAAAACAAGTTGATCCCACCAAATAATAGTATAATCAGTAAATTCAACAACAGCTAGTTTTACCTTTTTCTCCTCAGAGTAGTTGTGGCAATCAAATACTAGCTCCACCTTTTTTTCCCACTCCAAATAAGCTTCCAGATCATTTTTACCTTGAAAAGAAGGAATTTTCAGTTTGATACTCCCCAAATTATGATCTATACGTCTTGCCCTTCTATTATCTCTTCCATGCATGTCAACGGTGGCCTGGTCATCAAAATCATCTATGTCATCGCCATCTTCTTCTTCCATGACAGCACGCCCTCGATTAGCTCTTACATTAGGAGCTATTGGTTGTTGCCCCCTTTGTAGATTGGCTATGTCAGCATATTGCCTCTTCAATTTGTCACGGATCTCTCCAAACATCAGATTCATGTGCTCAAATTGTTGTTGCATGGCTTTGAGCATGATTGATTGGTCTATAGCTTCTTGATCTTTTGACATATTTGTGATCTGAAAAGAATGTTATCAAAAGACCTCACAACACTCCCTGATGTGTTTCACTCAATTTGATGTCACTTAACTCTCGTGTTTAACACACAAATTGGCTTTTACCCTCTAATGATCTCATAAAATTTTGCCTTTTACCACACTTAATTCTCTCTTTCAGTTCTTTATTGAACTAAATAAACAAAAATCAAGAAAAAAAAACCCAAGTGGCACACCGAATATGACAATCCAGCAACTAACAAAGAAAAGAAATTAAGAGCACACAAAGAATGAAAAGGAAATTGAAGAAAGGAAAGCAAGCAAGCAAAGCAACATAATGAATAACTAAAATTCAATTTGATGAAAGTAGAAATACTTGAATCCTTTTGTAATCTTTTTTTTATACGTTTTTTTTCTCTTTTTTTTATAATCAAAATAAATAAGACATTCAAACTTGATTAGAAACTAGCTCTGATACCAAATGATACGAAATCCCACAATGAAACTTTCAATCCCACACTTAATTTGTAGTTTCAACTTTCCAAAAAAGTTCTAAACAGATTTAAGACAAACAAAACCTTGACCCATGCTTAAGAAAACATGAACCAAAGGTATAGAGAATGGTATTGACGCCACACTCAAGAAATAAATGAGAAGGTGAGTGATAAGTCTAAATTTGGAACGCCACAAGAATGCAAATTATTGATAAGTTCACTAGTTCTAAAAAGAACCAAAGAAAGAATAATCTTTCAAATTCAAATAACATTTTAAAAGAAAGAATTTCACAAGGTTGCAAAATTTAAATAGGCTAAAAGAAACCCAAGATCCTAAAAATACAATTGGAAACATTGGACCAACCATAATTAATGCTATCTTTGACAAACTTAATGCTAGCCTACTATAATTAATGCTATCATTGACAAACTTAATGTTAGCCCACCATCATTGATGGTAGACTTACCTTACACATTGAAAAACTTGAAACAAAACAAACAAATGAAGTTGAAAAACAAAGGAGTCGTTGAAAATCCCAAGTCTGATAAGCTGTAATGAATTGGTTATAATGCCTTCTAGAGAACTCCAAATCCAGCTCTGTGAAATTTATTGGAAAGATAACTTAATTATCTTTCCAATGGTATATAGCTTGCACGTTATTTCTGGCTCAATCAATACAGTTTTTATTTCGAATTTGACCTTTCTACATTTGATACAAATTGTGTATTTGGCTGCCCAATAACTTGAATAATGCCCACAATGCCTTGTCTTCTCTTCAAGCCCAATTCATGATTTCTTGCATCTTGAATTGCATTGTCAATCCATATTTTCTCAATTAATCCATTTAAAGCAGCTTGCATCTTTTTGGCTCTTGCTCTTGTAATTGGGCCTCCATGAATGTGCAAAGGATCACTTGAAGTTTTAATGGTATTCCCTTGATGGTTCTCATCAAGTTTTGAGATAACTCTGGTTTGTGTCTATCTATTTTTCAAGTGGAGGGAATGATTTCTCATAAGATTGACTTGAAAACATTAGGCATGATCTTATTGGGTGGACAGGAGGTTTGGGATTTGATGGAGGTTGTTGAGGAAAAGATTTGCAAGATGTTTTCGGATGAGAAGGTTTTTTCTTTTTCTTTTTCTTTCTCGTCATAATTTCCAATTCATCATCAACATCCATGTCATCTAGGCAAGGACAATCCGGATTGCACATATGGGCTTCAGGAATATCCCATAAAACAATGACCATTGATCTTGTTAGGATATACAGGATACCATTTTGATGAGAAACCATGAATGGGAAGTTTTTTTTCTTGACCAGTTTAGACTGCTGTTATCATAGCAGTGTAGGAAAGCCTTGGAGTTTCTGAAACAAGTTTAGGCTCAGGTGTTTGAAAAGATAATTTGACTTGACTATTTTGTCTTTTTTCAAACGTGGCTTCAGTTGTCTGTACTGGTTCAGAGTTTTGGTGGAAATGCTCATAGTTGGTTAGCCATTCAAGAGGCATGAGTTTGAGCAATTCTTGTTTCTAGATTTGTTTGGGAATTTGGATAATGGTTGGAATTGTGTCTATATCAGCAAGGATCATTAAAGCATCAGGTGTTGTGTGGGGTGTAGGAAGATCTAGTGCATGATTCTGTAATCGATACACTATTTGGTGATGGAGGGTTGTAATCTTTAATGTGGGTGTTTGTTCTGCTCCTTGGAGCTGGATTTGGACTTTAAGAGTTGTTGGAAGGTTGGGATCCTTAAGAGAGAGGTTGAAAATTGGGTAAAAGGTTAATAGGACACTGCCAGCATGGAGTGTGGTTAGGACGATTCCTATAACAGCATGTTGGTACTGTTTGAACCTAGTGTCAAGGAGAGTAATTCTTGCTATAATAGGTAAGCTTTTTCTACCATGGAGGGTCAGAATCAATCTAACACCACCAAGATGGAGATGTTTATACCCTTCTCGTTTCCAATTTGTTACGAGATCTGAGGGTATTTCTAAAGTGACAGACTGGATATATTCTTTTGGTAGTGGTCTTTTGGTGGAGATCAGAGTTCGGATACTTCTAGTGAAAGAAGTTTTTTGTTTATACAGATTGTAAGGACTTATGATGGGGAACTGAGACTCATTGATTTGGGCAAACTCAAGAATGTAGGAATATAGTATAGGTATTGGAGCTGTTTTGATGCAAGAGCAGCCCTAAACTATCCAACCTATGACAAGGAGATGTATGCATTGGTGAGAGCATTGGAAACTTGGCAACATTATCTTCTACCTAAAGAGTTTGTTATACACACTGATCATGAGTCCTTGAAGCATTTGAAAGGGCAAGGTAAGTTACATAAGAGACATGCCAAATGGGTTGAATTTATTGAGCCATTTCCTTATGTGATCAAATATAAACAAGGTAAGGAGAATGTGGTGGCTGATGCATTATCTAGAAGGTATGCACTTATCTCTACATTAAATGCAAGTTGTTAGGATTTGAGTACATTAAAGAATTATATGTTAACGATCCTGATTTTGCTAATGCGTTTAATGCTTGTGAGAAAGTTGCATTTGGTAAGTTCCATAGGCATGATGGGCTTTTATTTAGAGAAAATAAATTCTGTGTGCCTTATAGTTCTTTGCTTGAATTGCTTGTGCGTGAAGCTCATGGGGGTGGTTTAATGGGACATTTTGGCATTGCAAAGACTTTAGATGTTTTAAAAGAACACTTCTTTTGGCCACATATGAAACGTGATGTTGAAAGAATATGTGAGAAGTGTATCACTTGTAAACATGCTAAGTCTAGATTTTTACCCCATGGATTGTATAACCCTCTGCCCATACCTAGTGAACCTTGGGTTGATATTTCTATGGACTTTGTTTTGGGTTTACCTAGGTCAAAAAGGGGAAATGATTCTGGTTTTGTTGTTGTTGATAGGTTTTCAAAGATGGCACATTTCATTCCATGTCATAAAACTGATGATGCGACAAGCATAGCTAATTTGTTTTTCAAGGAAATAGTCAGGTTGCATGGAGTACCAAGGAGCATAGTTTCATATCGAGATGCTAAGTTCTTGAGCCACTTTTGGAAAACTTTGTGGGGTAAGTTGGGTACTAAACTTTTGTTTTCTACTACTTGTCATCCACAAACTGATGGACAAACTGAGGTTGTAAATAGAACTCTGTCTACTTTGTTGCATGCCATTATTCAAAAGAACTTGAAAACTTGGGAAGAATGTTTGCCACATGTTGAATTTGCTTACAATAGAACTGTCCATTCAACTACTAAATTTTCACCATTTGAGATTGTATATGGTTTTAATCTATTAACTCCTTTGGATTTATTACCTTTACCTATTGATGAGTGTGCTAGTATGGATGGTAAAAAGAAAGCTGAATTTGTCAAGCAATTGCATGAGAGAACACGCCAACACATAGAAAAGAGAACTAAATAATACGCTACTCAAGCATACAAAGGACGTAAGCAAGTGGTTTTTCAGCCTAGGAGATTGGGTTTGGGTGCATATGAGAAAGGAGAGGTTCCCAGCACAAAGGCGTTCCAAGTTGCTTCCAAGGGGAGATGGTCCATTTCAAGTGGTTGCATAGATCAATGACCATGCCTACAAATTGGATCTTCCTGGTGAGTATAATGTGAGTGCTACTTTCAATGTTTCTGATCTTTCTACTTTCGATGTAGGTGAAGATTCCAGGACGAATCCATTTGAGGAGAGGGGGAATGATGAGAACCATCAAGGGAATACCATTAAAACTTCAAGTGATCCTTTGCACATTCATGGAGGCCCAATTACAAGAGCAAGAGCCAAAAAGATGCAAGCTGCTTTAAATGGATTAATTGAGAAAATATGGATTGAAAATGCAATTCAAGATGCAAGACATCATGAATTGGGCTTGAAAAGAAGACAAGGCATTGTGGGCATTATTCAAGTTATTGGGCAGCCAAATACACAATTTGTATCAAAAGCAGAAAAGTCAAATTCGAAATAAAAACTGTATTGATTGAGCTAGAAGTAACATGCAAGCTATATACCGTTGGAAAGATAATTAAGTTAGCTTTCCAATAAATTTT
The DNA here is from genome assembly GCA_018350135.1 of Citrus trifoliata. Taxonomy (NCBI): domain Eukaryota; kingdom Viridiplantae; phylum Streptophyta; class Magnoliopsida; order Sapindales; family Rutaceae; genus Citrus; species Citrus trifoliata. The sequence goes on along the minus strand of CM031385.1, from coordinate 14,313,538 downwards.
ATAGAGCTGAATTTAGAGTTCTCTAGAAGGAGTTATGACCAATTCATTACAGCTTGTTTAAACTTGGGATTTTCAACGACTCCTTTGTTTTTCAACTTTATTTGTTTGTTTTGTTTCAAGTTTTTCAATGTGTAAGGTAAGTCTACCATCAATGATGGTGGGCTAACATTAAGTTTGTCAATGATAGCATTAATTATAGTAGGCTAGCATTAAGTTTGTCAAAGATAGCATTAATTATGGTGGGTTGGTGAAGACTTTTGAAACATCCTTTGACAAACCTACTTGGAGGGTTGTTCCAATGTTTCCATTTGTATTTTTAGGATCTTGGGTTTCTTTTAGCCGTATTTAAATTTAGCAACCTTGCTATGTAATGATATTAGAGATTAATGTTATTTGAATTTAAAAGATTATTCTTTCTTTGGTTCTTTTTAGAACTAGTGAACTTATCAAGAATTTGCATTCTTGTGGTGTTCCAAATTTAGACTTATCACCCACCTTCTCATTTATTTCTTGAGTGTGGCGTCAATACCATTCTCTATACCTTTGGTTCATGTTTTCTTAAGCATTGGGTCAAGGTTTTGTTTGTCTTAAATCTGTTTAGAACTTTCTTGGGAAGTTGAAACTATAAATTAAGTGTGGGATTGAAAGTTTCATTGTGGGATTTGCATCAAAACCTTTTGTCCAATCTCCAGTTACAGCCTCAGGGCAACCTGAAGAACCAAAATAGTATGAAGCTGTTTTAAACTAGCAAACCAAAAATGCCAATGCCCAGAACAAAACTCTTCAACAACTTGGAAAGAAAATAGATCGAGTTTCCAACCAAGTCTCCCACACTGAAACAAAAGTTGACTCAATCAGCAATCATCTTGACCAGATGTACATACATCTACAAGACCGTATCTCGAAGCTGGATACTGATCTCAGACGAATGATCAACAATTACATATGGGGTCCAGAGTTTAACAAAAAAGAAGCAGAGATCAGAAAACTCAAAGTTGAATTAGCCTAGAATTGATGCTGAGAAAACTCGCCCATCACTTTTTACTCAAACACAAACCACACCAGTACCTCCTTCGATGTTTGAATCATATTCACCTTTCTACACACCATCTAGACCTCAACAACCTGTTTACAATCAGTTCTTTGGATTCTCCCACCTTCAACCAACTTCTCGCCTAAAGTCCTCTTCACCCAAAAAATCAAAATCCAAAGTCAAAATTTCAGAACCAAAGCTAAAGCACACTTCATCTTCCTATATTCCTCCCATACCTTCAGAAGATTCACCAAAAGCCACTCCTGAACCTCCTAAAAAAGACAAAGGATCAATGGATCAATATCATTATCATACTGTTCAAAACCCATCTTCCAACTCCTCTGAACCAGAAATAGTATATGAGTCAAACCAATCAGAGTCAAACTCATCTTCCTCTTCCTCATCCACAAACTCAGCCGATACCTCTGCTGATTCTGAATCAGAATATGCTGACATTACGAGCACATTAATGGCAACCAAAACTGAAGATCCAAGTGCTTCAATTTCCACACCTATTGTTGAAGACAATTCTTCTGATGATGAAAATAAAGCATCTCAGATATGAAGATGCTGTTATAGGCACTGTCCTCACAACTCTCCATGCAGGCACTTACCTTCTACCCAAACTTCAACCTTTCTCTCCAAGACCCCAGTTTGCCTACAACCTTGAAAGTTCAAGTTCAAATCCAAGGTGCTGAACAAATTTCTTCCGCTAAAATAGCCACTTTACATCACCAACTGGTCTATAGGCTTCAAAATCATGCCTTAGATCTACCCACTCTGGAATATCATTCTAACACCCTCATAGTGTTAGCTGAATCTGACCAAATCCCCACCATCATCCAGATCCCAAGACAAATTCCTCGTCATGAGCTCATCAAGCTTATGCCCCTTGAATGGATCTCCAATTATGAGCAGTTCCATAACAACACAGCTCCAATTCAAACATTTGAAAGCATGGTTGAAAGACGACCAGACGGAACAGTCCGAATGACTTTTAAACCACCTCCTAGTGCTCCACAAGAGCCTCCTCGACTCTCCTTTACCTATTCATCCATGCTCACAGCTGTTCAAACGGCTCAAGAAAATTTGCCCATTGCAGGGTTTAATTCTGAAGGATACTATGTTTATCCCGCAAAGCAAAATGGCCATTTCCTATGGGATGTTCCCGGCTCAGGTATGTGTGCCCAACTTGTCCCTACTGGGATGATTGGGAAGAGGAAGATGATTATGTTCCCAAGAGAAAAAGGAAACCTAAAAAACCCTCTTCTGCCTCATGTCACCACAGTACTCCTAAACCACCACAAGATCCTCCACCTCCACCAGCTCCTTTACCCCTCTACAAAAAGAAACTCAAATGGATTGCAAAGCGTTGCACCTCTGTAATCATATCTTGTGCTAGGGATAAGAGGAAGTATTGTGTATGTTTAGGATAATCACATACACTTTATTTGGCATATTTATTATAGATAAACCTACTGTAGTTTTAAATGGAGTGGGCAGATTCATTAGTTGAACCTAATCGATCAATACTTTGTTGAATGCATTCAAGATATTTGGAAAAATTGACGCTAATTTTTAGTGTGTTCTACTATGCACTTAAGGCATGTAGAAATAGAAGGCATATAAAGCCCAGTATTGAGTGCTAAAGTAATATTGAGTAAACTGGCCAGGACCCATCTCCACAAGCGATGTGGGATAAGTGCTTATCATTCACACTACCCACTCTCGCCAGGGGCCAGGCTCAGGCTCTGATACCAAGTTTGGCATTATTACAAAGGGTTATTTTTAACCAATACCCAAATGTTTCAACATATTTTACCCCACACCCACTTGTTTTGACAACTATCACTGCACACCCATTCCGTTACTTTTTGCCGTTAAGTAAAACGACATTGCTGTTATAAAATTGAAAAGACTAAAATGCCCCTAAATTGAATTGATTTGGTTGTGCAGATGCTAAAATACTCATTATAATATAATTAAAACTAGACAAAAAAATAAATAAACAATTTACCTATAATTTATTCAATTCAATATCTCCATAAAAATCTTATTTTCAAGTGAGGACGATTGGACAAAGCAAAATTTACAATAGAGATCATACTTCAATCTAGTTATTATACCAAATAAATGACCACAAAACAAATAAGATGACTAAAATTTATGATTTTTGATTTGTTGCCACCAACCACCATCTTTACAATCGCGACACCACCAAGGATTATGATTTTTGCAGCCACCAACTGCCATCCCCACCATCGTGACACCACCAACAGCATCATCAACGTCTCACCACTACTAGCATCACACGACTCCTGTGCACGGCCTATTTTCACCACCAAATTGCTTCTACTTGGTCCGACCATGCTGTAACTTGTGAAACTTAATATGGCAGAGGAGAACTGATATGAAATCCCACAATGAAACTTTGAAACTCACACTTAAATTGTAGTTTCAACTTCCCAAGAAAGTTCTAAATAGATTTATGACAAACAAAACCTTGACCCAATACTTAAGAAAAGCATGAACCAAAGGTATAGAAAATGATATTGACACCACACTCAAGAAATAGATGAGACAGTGAGTGATAAGTCTAAATTTGGAATGCCACAAGAATGCAAATTCTTGATAAGATAACATTAATCTCTTAATTGTCATACATAGCAAGGTTGCTGATTTTAAATATGCTAAAAGAAACTCAAGATCCTAAAAATACAAATGGAAACATTGGAACAACCCTCCAAGTATAGGTTTGTCAAAGGGTGCTTTAAAAGCCTTCACCATCCCACCATTATTAATGTTAGCATTGACAAACATAATGCTAGCCCACCATCATCAATGGTAGACTTACCTAACACATTGATAAACTTGACACAAAACAAATAAATGAAGTTGAATAATCAAAGGAGTCGTTTGAATTCCCAAGCTTGAACAAGCTGTAATAAATTGATCATAACTCCTTCTAGAGAACTCCAAATCCAGCTCTGTAAAATGTATTGGAAAGCTAACTTAATTATCTTTCCAACGGTATATAGCATGCACATTAATTCTAGCTCAATCAATACCAAATTTATTCCGAATTTGCCCTTTCTACATTTGATCCAAATTGTGTATATGGCTGCCCAATAGCTTGAATAATGCCCACAATGCCTTGTCTTCTCTCCAAGCCCAATTCATGATGTCTTGCATCTTGAATTGCATTTTCAATCCATATTTTCTCAATTAATCCATTTAATGCAGCTTGCATCTTTTTGGCTCTAGCTCTTGTAATTAGGCCTCCATGAATGTGCAAAGGATCACTTGAAACTTTAATGGTATTCCCTTGATGGTTCTCATCAAGAACAAAGGTGAACAACCATTGTTACAGTCATCAGCATTAACAACAGTAAATTACCCTTGCATTATTTTTGTTTAACATTTGAAATGGAGAAGAAAATTAAAAAGAAAAGAAAATGGAGAAGAAAAAGAATATAATTTTTATTATTTTAGTTCTTACATACTTGTATTTCATCTTTTACCCTTTTGATCGTTAAACTAACATAGAATTTTAACGTTTTGGGTGTGGGGTAAATTATGTTGAAACGTTTAGGTACTGGTTAAAAATAACCCTATTATATGTTTACTTTGGTGATAGCTTTGGTAGCTTTGGTAACTATTCTTTACTATGGTGATACAATTTATTTGCATGTTCTTCATTCATAATAGATTTAAAAATATATGTATACATTTTGTTGCTTTATTTTTTAAGTTCAAGGACTATGATGAGTACACTACAAACAATCTTTCACAACTTTGCGATGAATGAGCCATGTATGTTGTAAAGTTAATTGTAGTGTACAATAATCAGGTAAATCATAAGTATTTTTTTCTTATAAATATCACATAATTGATTTCTATAGCATACTGGCTAATTGATTCTATATATTGCACTTGTAGGCGGGAAAGGTGAAGGTCAAGGAGTATATGTCATTATCTGTAAACTGTCATTATGTTGTTTCCAAACTATATTTGAAGTGTTTTCAAACTATAGTTGAGATATTTGTATTAGTATTTTATTTGATACTTATTTAAATTTTATTGGGAATGTTTAATTGTTCAATTTAGTACTTCAGTTTAATTTCAATATTTTCTTTGAATACCATCATTTGATTGGCACCAGTTCTATAACAAAACAAAGTCTATCCTTAGGGCCAATAGCCCGCAAGTTCTGGTTTCTAGCCAATATACACTTATTCGTCAGATACCAAATCCGAAAATCATAGTTGAAAATAGTTTTTCACGATACCACCCCGAAAACACAGCACCCATGGCCTTCAAAGAGGGTGAACGTTATGAGAAAACATTTTTGTTTTATAAAAATCAGTTTTTGGAGGATAAAACAAGACCTTTCTAATGCACAAGATCCTTAGGCTTAAGGCAAGTGCAGAGCATACTCAGTATGAAAAATTAGAGGTGAGTGTATTCTTAATAACCCAAATAATTTCTTTGATTCCTAGAAGAGAGAAAAGGTTTAGAGAAACATGATGTGAAGAAAACCTGAAGTTTTCTTCCCAATTAACTCCTCCACTCCGAATCCCTACAACTGGACAACGCATCCTCCAAATAGACACCAATGATGATTATTGGAGTGCCATCCTTCTTGAAGAAATAAATGGAGTACGTCATTTCTATGCACATGCAAGCGGCCAATTCAAAGAATCTGAAAAAGAATTACCATGTGATCTACAAAGAGATTTTGACAGTCAAGTATGGAATTAAAAAATTTGAATTTCATCTAATCAGCCATAAATTCCTTATCAACATGGACAACTCCTCTTTTCCTCGAATCTTTGATTTCAAGAAAAATTTGCTCCTTGACAAACCACTCCTCAACCTCAAAAACTGGTTTGCTAAATATGACTTTATTGTCCAGCACATCAAAGGCAAATAAAACCTTATCCCATATTTTCTTATACGTCCGGCTATAAATAAACCCTCACTCATTTCCTCAATCCACACCATCCCAGTCATAGCCATGAATCGCCAACTTCCTTTTAAAGCTCTCAACCAGAGAAATTTTCCCATGAACTTTTCTTTCCACTCAGCCTCCCAAATTCAAGATTTTGCAAAGAAATTCCTTTATCGGTATTTCTTCAATGTTCAAAGCAAAAAGCTTAATCACTTTCCTTCCCTCTGTATGAAAAATCTGTTCCTAACAAGACTCACCCTCTCTTCTCTAACCATATGTGAAGATGAATTATGGTACATGTGGTGTCTCACACTACAAAGCTGTTTTTTCCTATTAAACCAGTCCTCACTCACATCACCACTCCTGAGTTCTCCCCAGACCTTCTATGGACTCTCTTAGAATGGTATTCACCACTCACATGGTAGCGTAAACAATTCAAAAATCTGTGTACTTTTCACGGATTAGACAGAATGCCAGAACAAGAAGCCAACATGTTCACTATAGTTTTCATCGTTCACAGACCCTACTTCCAACACCCAAAAACCAAAGACTTCTGGACACAAGATATGGCCTATGGATGGAAAACTTATCCCAATTCTTATACCCTCATCCATGACACAATAGTTACCTCTGTTCTCAAAGCATATCTCATGGAACTTAACAATGTTCAGCCACCTGCCACAAACATCCACCACACATCTGTTGGACCATCACACACCTTAGAAATCATTCCAAAGACACAAGCCTGTACTCCAAATTCCAGTTCAAGTCCTCAAGGAATCCTTGTCATGGAACAACGTCCTGATTACACTAATGTCTTATTCCAAGATGCTTAGGATCCATGGGAAGATTTTCAATCTCTTCTCCATACTGAAAATTCCCATTACACTGTCACAGACTCAGATCCTCCTGGTCCATCAAAAGATGAATAACGCAGATGAAGAAGCCTATCTGCAAGCTGAAGCATATCTTGATGAGAGACAGATTCGTCGTGCCAAGCGCCAATATGAAAAAGAGACTGGCAATGTGTCTCCATCACATTACCCATCCACTCCATGATCACAGACACGCATGGGAATCTTTAATCTTTAAAGTTTGCTTTAATAATTAGACAAGGGTCCTGTCTTGTCTAAATTATGTTTTCTGTTTTTTCTAGTTTGGCGTGATGTGCTTTAATAATTATGCTTTTGTAAAAATAAGGGACCTACCTTATCTCTCCTTCCTCGATATCTCTATATAAGGATCTCTCTATCCCTTTGTAAGGCATGAGTTAATTGGGAATAAAACTTCAGGTTTTCTTCACATCATGTTTCTCTAAACCTTTTCTCTCTTCTAGAAATCAAAGAAATTATTTGGGTTATTAAGGATACGCTCACCTCTAATTTTTCATACTGAGTATGCTCTGCACTTGCCTTAAGCCTAAGGATCTTGTGCATCAGAAATGTCTTGTTTTATCCTCCAAAAATCGATATTTATAAAACAAAAATGTTTTCTCACAACGTTTAACGCACCCTCTTTGAAGGCCATGAGTGCCGTGTTTTCGGGTGGTATCTTGAAAAACTGTTTTCAACTATGATTTTCGAATTTGGTATCTAACGAATAAGTGTATATCGGTTGAAAACCAGAACTTGCAGGCTACTGGCCCTAAGGACATACTTTGTTCTGATATACCAAATAGGGAAATCAGGAAAGCTTTCCTGATTTCCCTATTTGGTATCAGAGCCTAAACCCTTTTCAAATTCCTCAAAGTGGTATAATTTAAGTCTTTATTCCTGTTTTGATCTTTAGTCTTCAGGCGCAGAGAGAACTCATCCCTCATGGCTTCTACCTCTTCTACTCCTGTTACTCTTTCTTCTACGCTTTCCTTGCCTAAATCTTGCACTTCCCATACTGCTAATAAAATAGAAAACCTTGTTGAATACTCTTATATTCCCGAATCCGCTCAAATCAGTGAATCCACCTACCCTCTTATTAGCCCTTACCATTTGTACAAACGACCCAACTCCTTTACCCGCAGCATCCGTACCCTTATCTCTACTAAACGGCCTCACCCTAAAGAATATATCCAGTCTTCTCGTCTGGATCAGTGTGCTCTAAAAGCCACCTCTGCTGAGCAATATGTCACCCTGGAAATTCCTTCCGAACTCATTTCAAATTGGAAACGTGAAGGATACACTCATCTTCATCTAGGCGGCATACGGCTAATCCTTACCCTTCATGGGCGCAAAGGTTTACCAGTTACAGCTCGTGTTGCTCTCTTGGATACTCGGTTTAAACAGTTCCAAGATGCCGTTATCGGTACTGTCCTCACCACCCTCCATGCTGGCAGTGTCTTACTCACCTTTTATCCCAACTTCAACATTTCTCTTCAAGATCCTAATCTACCTACAACCCTGAAAGTCCAAGTCCAGATCCAAGGTGCCGAACAAATCTCCACTGCTAAAATAGCCACCCTACACCATCAATTGGTCTATCGGCTTCAGAATCATGCCTTAGACCTACCCACTCCAGAACACCACTCTGACACTCTCATGGTGTTAGCTGAATCTGACCAAATTCCAACCATCATTCAGATCCCCAGGCAAATTCCTCGCCACGAACTCCTTAAGCTTATGCCTCTTGAATGGATCTCAAACTATGAGCAGTTCCATAACAATACAGCCCCAGTTCAGACATCTGAAAGTATGTTTGAAAGGCGACCAGATGGCACGGTCAGAATGACCTTTAAACCGCCTCCCAGTGCTCCTCAAGAGCCTCCTCGGCTCTCTTTCACTTATTCATCCATGATTACAGCTGTTCAGACAGCTCAAGAAGATTTGCCTATTACAGGGTTCAATTCTGACGGTTTCCCTGTTTATCCAGCCAAGCAAAATGGACATTTCCTTTGGGATGTCCCTGGTTCCGGCCACTGTGACCCAGATTGTCCCTGCTGGGATGATTGGGAAGAGGATGATGATTATGTCACCAAAAGAAAAAGAAACCTAAGAAAAAATCTCATGCCTCGTGTCACCACAGTACTCCTAAACCACCACACGATCCTCCTCCTCCATCAGCTCCTTTACCTCTCTATAAAAAGGAACTCCAATGGCTTGCAAAGCGTTGCACTCCAAAAATTCTTTACCTGTTCCAGCTCCCTCTCCACCTCTGAGTTGTATGATGTTTTCATCTGCTTCCTCAGATTATTCTTCCTCTTTTCCTCCTTTAGACACCCACACTGATTCACAACGCAATGTTGTGTCTAAACCTTTTGTTCCATCACCCATCACTTCATCAGGTCATCTTGAACCACCCAAACCTTTTGAGTCAGTCCTCAACTGGCAAACCCAAAATGCCAGAGCCCAGAATGATACTTTGTTGAACATTAATTCCAAAGTTGAAAAGATCAGTTTACGAACTGAACACCTTGAAACGAAGGTTGACTCCATTTCTGCTCAACTGCAGCAGATCCACCAGAACCTCCAGTCCAGAATTGTTCAACTTGATTCTGAGTTGCGAACTATGCTTGCCCAACGATACCATGGCCCAGAATTTGATCAAAAAGAAAGGGAGATCAGACGTTTAAAAGCTGAGCTTGCTCAGATTGAATCTGACAAACAAAAACCTTCCCTTTTTACCTCCTCACCTCCTATCCCTTCGATTGGTCCAACTTACCATCGATTTGCTTCGATGCTTTCTCCTATCCGACAGTATGAGCCTTCTAAGCTGTTTGGTATGACTCATACCCTTTTTCGAGACAACCCATTACCACCACCTAAACCAAAACCAAAGCCTAAACCTCAACCACGACCCGTCACAATCAATCCTTCCTCCACTATTATCCCTGACCAACAATCACCAGGCTATACACCAGCATCTCCATCACCTCCTGAACCATCCAAATCCCAACCTCCTACTACCTCCAAGGATAAAAACCTATGCACCAATTCAGTGCCCATACCATTGACCACCCATCTTCCACTGATGACCAAACTTCTGATTCAAATCTAGCCGTTTCAGATAGCCATACTGAGACTGACACAGAATCTTCAGCATCCACCAGTGACTCTGAAAAATCTTATGCTGATATCACCAGAATCCTGATGGCTCAACCTGACCCACAGACCTCTCGGACTGAACCATATGTTGATATTCCTTCTGATGTTGAAGAAGAAATGCCTGAATCTTCTGCCTACCAACCAGCCTCCTCCGGTCCAAACAACTTCATCCAGTCAAAAATCATCAAATGGTCCCTGGTTTACCTTTGATGATATCCCATCCTATAAATGGCGTGATCGTCTTAATGAAATGTCTGCCTGGATTGATCTCCAAATGCTCAGATCAGGAGCCACTACTGAATCAGTCCTTAGAGAATTTGCTACTTGTTTTACGGGTGCTCTAAGAGATTGGTTTGACTCTCTTGGTCAATACAGACAATTGCAGTTTGTTCAATTACCAGAAGTCTCTAGTGCTCTTGCCATTCTTCATGATCAGTTTTTAGGAGACCCAGCTGCAGCCTTTGAAGCTGCACGCCGAGACTATCTCAGCATGAAATGTTGCTCCCTCGATGCCAAGGATCTTGATTTCCATTACAAGCGCATGTCCCTGTTATTCTATAAGCTTAATGGATTCAACGAGCCTACCCTAAAGCATGTCTTCCTGGCTTCCCTTCCAGAAGAACTCCAACCAGACATCCAGCGGCAGCTCACCGCCTCCAATCTTGTCATTGACAATATCTCTCTTGGCAAAATTTTCCAACTCGCCAAAACTTGTCTTGATAAGCTTTGTGAACAGAAACAATTCTTCAAGGACTTGTTGAAAGACAAAGAACCATTCAGAAGTGCCTGCAAAAAGCCTTATCTGCAAATCAAATGCAAACAGAAGAAGGATTGTGATTGCAGTCCCAAAAAGAAAAGGCATTTTCGAAAGTTCAAATCTCCAGAATTTTCATCCAGACCCCGCAGGTCTAGAAAACCTTACAGATTCTTCCGAAAGCGGTCTTCTTCTTCCAAAGACTCCAAACGAAGAAAATCCAGCAGATGTTTTATCTGCAGGAAAAAAGGTCATTTTGCCAAAGATTGCCCCAACAAAAGAGCCAAGTCAATTCGTCTTGTAGAGCATCTTCAGGCTACTACAGACTACTCTCCACAACAAGATGAACTGGAATATTATTTCTCTGAACAAGATGAACCCAATGATGAAACAGTGTTCGCACTCCAACAATCTTCTGATGATTCCGACAGTGACCAGTCCCAAGTCATTTTTCATCAACAGCTCTTGTCCCTTGACACTACAGTTCCTATACCCTCCATCAAAGTCCAAATCCTGCCTTCAAAATTCCAAAGGCCCATTCCAGCAATTGGTCTCATCGATACTGGTGCACAGCGCAGTATGATCAACCCTCATATTCTCCCACCAGACTCTTGGACCCAATCCGAAGAATATTTCAAAGCTGTTAATGGCAACCTGTTCACCACTTCTTTGGTTACCAAAAAGCCCATTGGTATCCAGATTTTCCCTAATTGTGTCATTTGGACCAAAGTCATTGGTTCAACTCTTCCTAATAAAGATATTTTGTTAGGATTTGACATCCTTCACCAGATCAAACACCTTCAAATCATTCCTCATGGAATTCGAGTCAAGTCTATGTTCAAACCATTCACAGATGTCTTGAAACTTTACAATCTGTCTGAAACCCCTCCATCATATCAGGATGTTTCTACCAAGCTTTTAAGTTTCTGTCCAGAGTCTCATTCTGAGTTCACCCATCCAAATGCTTTGTGGAAAAATCAGTCTTTCTTTGTTAAGTTACCCTTCAAACTTAATGAAGACATTAATCCCACCAAAGCCACTCATCCAGGAATGAGTCCATCTGACTTACTTCTAGCCCAACAGGAATGTTCTCAACTGTTAGCCCAAGGATTAATTGAGCCCACAACTTCTCAATGGGCTTGCCAAGCCTTTTATGTTGAAAAGCATTCTGAAATTGTTCGAGGAAAGAAACGCTTAGTCATTGACTACCAGCCCTTAAACATGTTTTTGCAAGATGACAAATTTCCCTTACCTCGCCGACAAAGCATGTTTACTTTTCTCAAAAATGCCCAGATCTTTTCAAAATTTGATTTAAAATCAGGTTTTTGGCAATTAGGCATTGAACCCTCTGAGCGATATAAGACAGCTTTTTGCATTCCCAATGCCCATTTTCAATGGACGGTCCTACCCTTTGGTCTCAAAATTGCCCCATCCATTTTCCAAAAATCCATGATTAAAATCTTTCAGCCTCTCCTGTCTAATGCATTGATTTACATTGATGATATTTTACTTTTTTCAGGATCACATGATGACCATCACCGACTGCTCAACCAGTTCTATGATATTGTCCAAAGTCATGGAATCATGCTATCTGCCAAGAAAAGCACCATTGCCACAGATACCATCGAATTTCTTGGTATGATCATAAAAGATGGCCATTACCAGCCAGGAAAGCACATTGCCCAAGAGTTGCTTCACTTTCCAGATCAGCAACTTTCCAAAAAGCAAGTCCAGCAATTTCTTGGAATTATCAATTACATCAGAGACTTTATCCCACATGTGGACCACTACACCCGTCACCTCTCGGCTTTATTGAAGAAAAAGCCTCCTGAGTGGAATGATGACCACACAAATGCTGTCACTACTCTCAAGCAGATTGCGCAAAATCCGCCTCCTTTAAAGTTGATTGCAGATGGAAAGCGCATACTACAGACAGACGCAAGTGATGAATCATGGGGTGCCATTCTTCTTGAAGAACTCAATGGAAAAGAACACTTTATTGCCTACGCTAGTGGACATTTTTCTGACACACAGCAGCACTACCATAGCGTGTTCAAAGAAATCCTAGCGGTAAAGTATGGCATCAAAAAGTTCGAGTACCATCTTATTGGCCACCACTTCCTCATCCGAATGGACAGCTCAGCCTTCCCCAATATTCTCAATTTCAAAGGCAAAACTGTTCCAGAAAAGATGTTACTTCGGTTAAAAGATTGGTTTTCCAAATATGATTTTTCAGTAAAGCATATAAAGGGATCCCAGAACCTTATCCCTGATATGCTCTCTCGACTTTCAAAACCAGAGACACCTCCCATTCTGTTTTCCACCACATACCATTTTCCAATCATTGCCATGGCTACCTCCTTACCTCCTGAAGCTCTTACCAAAAAACCCTTTCCCTTGAATAAAACATTCTCCTCTGTTTTCGCCATCCAAGAGTTTGCACGAAAAGCTGTTTTCCGTTTCTTCATGAAAGCTTACCTTATGGCCGACTCATTTCCATTCTCTACTTTCCATCCTGAAAATCTGTTTCTTACAGGTTTAACCCTTGACCCATCCAGAGAAATCACTGAAGATGAGTTATGGTACCTCTGGTGCCTAACTACTCTCTATATGCAACCAAGCTCGTTCTTCCCATAGCTCCCACTTTGTCTCATCTTCTTAATCCTGACAAAGCTACCTCTCTCATCTGGACATTACTTGAGTGATTTTCACCAATTCCATGGTGGAGACACAAGCTCCAACACTTGTCAGAGATCTACAACCTTGATCGTATGCCATTACCTGAAGCTCAAATGTGGACATCCGTGTTCATAATTCACAGGCCTTATTTCCAACACCCGGATACACAGTTCTTTTGGACACAGGATCAGGTATACGAATGGTTTACTGCACCACACCCTTCCATTATTGAAAATGAGATCCAGCCTACCTTACATAACTACCTCCATCAGTTAAACCACCAAACTCCGCCACATAAGGATATCGTTCACACATCCTTAGGCCCACAACATGACCTCATCATGATCCCTACTCCATCAACCAGATTCAAGCCACCATCCACAGGAATCCTTATCAAAGAAGAAAGGCCAGACTACACTGACTTTCTCTTCCAGGACTCTCAGGACCCCTGGGAAGAATTCCTTCCTCTCAGCCAACACCTTCATCAGTTCCCACAACCAACAATGGATGAACCTGGATCCTCTGACCCAGGACCATCAACCCGACCTTCCAAAAAATCACCTCGGTCTTCTAAAGTTGACAAAGCCACCCAGACTTCCCCCAGGTATACTTCACAGTGTACTCCACGAGCTGAACATTGCCCTAATCCACCATGCCGTGGTCCCTCCTGTCAACATCCTAAACGCCCGAAGCTTCCAAACAACTTTTTCCGCAAACCGCACCATTCCGGAGATACAGATCCCGATGCAACGGAAAGCTCCTCCGAAGATGACTACATGAACCTCCACTCTCCATAAAAGTTATTTGTCTTCTTGTGATTTGTCTTCTTGTTATCATTATGTCTCGTTTTGTCTTGTTGTAATCATGGTTGCTTTTGCTTTTACTTTTGCTTTTGCTTTAAGCTTTTGTCAAAGTCATGCTTTATTAAAGCATCTTTGTCCCTTTGTAATAATTAAAGGTGTGTAATCATGTGTAATCATGTAACTTTACTTTTACTTGAAAGATAGGGGCCCTGTCCTATCTTTCTGAGATTCCTCCTCTATATAAGGAATTCTCATCTGCTTGTAACGAATAGAATGTAACATATAGAAGTTTGCCAAGAAATAAACTCGTGTGTTTTTCTCAACATGAACTTCTAAATTCCTCTCTCTCTCTCTACAAATGAAGTCCTAAAGAAAAGAAAAGGAATAAGGGTTTTAAATTTGTTCATTTTGAAACTTAAGCAAAGTATGCTCTGCACTTGCCTTTAGCAAGGATCCTGTGCATCAGAAAGCTTTTGATCGTTTTCTTATCTGGTTTGGTACCCTAAACCCTTTTCAAATTCCTCAAAGTGGTATAATTTAAGTCTTTATTCCTGTTTTGATCTTTAGTCTTCAGGCGCAGAGAGAACTCATCCCTCATGGCTTCTACCTCTTCTACTCCTGTTACTCTTTCTTCTACGCTTTCCTTGCCTAAATCTTGCACTTCCCATACTGCTAATAAAATAGAAAACCTTGTTGAATACTCTTATATTCCCGAATCCGCTCAAATCAGTGAATCCACCTACCCTCTTATTAGCCCTTACCATTTGTACAAACGACCCAACTCCTTTACCCGCAGCATCCGTACCCTTATCTCTACTAAACGGCCTCACCCTAAAGAATATATCCAGTCTTCTCGTCTGGATCAGTGTGCTCTAAAAGCCACCTCTGCTGAGCAATATGTCACCCTGGAAATTCCTTCCGAACTCATTTCAAATTGGAAACGTGAAGGATACACTCATCTTCATCTAGGCGGCATACGGCTAATCCTTACCCTTCATGGGCGCAAAGGTTTACCAGTTACAGCTCGTGTTGCTCTCTTGGATACTCGGTTTAAACAGTTCCAAGATGCCGTTATCGGTACTGTCCTCACCACCCTCCATGCTGGCAGTGTCTTACTCACCTTTTATCCCAACTTCAACCTTTCTCTTCAAGATCCTAATCTACCTACAACCCTGAAAGTTCAAGTCCAGATCCAAGGTGCTGAACAAATCTCCACTGCTAAAATAGCCACCCTACACCATCAATTGGTCTATCGGCTTCAGAATCATGCCTTAGACCTACCCACTCCAGAACACCACTCTGACACTCTCATGGTGTTAGCTGAATCTGACCAAATTCCAACTATCATTCAGATCCCCAGGCAAATTCCTCGCCACGAACTCCTTAAGCTCATGCCTCTTGAATGGATCTCAAACTATGAGCAGTTCCATAACAATACAGCCCCAGTTCAGACATCTGAAAGTATGTTTGAAAGGCGACCAGATGGCACGGTCAGAATGACCTTTAAACCGCCTCCCAGTGCTCCTCAAGAGCCTCCTCGGCTCTCTTTCACTTATTCATCCATGATCACAGCTGTTCAGACAGCTCAAGAAGATTTGCCTATTACAGGGTTCAATTCTGACGGTTTCCCTGTTTATCCAGCCAAGCAAAATGGACATTTCCTTTGGGATGTCCCTGGTTCCGGCCACTGTGACCCAGATTGTCCCTGCTGGGATGATTGGGAAGAGGATGATGATTATGTCACCAAAAGAAAAAAGAAACCTAAGAAAAAATCTCATGCCTCGTGTCACCACAGTACTCCTAAACCACCACACGATCCTCCTCCTCCATCAGCTCCTTTACTTCTCTATAAAAAGGAACTCCAATGGCTTGCAAAGCGTTGCACTCCAAAAAATTCTTTACCTGTTCCAGCTCCCTCTCCACCTCTGAGTTGTATGATGTTTTCATCTGCTTCCTCAGATTATTCTTCCTCTTTTCCTCCTTTAGACACCCACACTGATTCACAACGCAATGTTGTGTCTAAACCTTTTGTTCCATCACCCATCACTTCATCAGGTCATCTTGAACCACCCAAACCTTTTGAGTCAGTCCTCAACTGGCAAACCCAAAATGCCAGAGCCCAGAATGATACTTTGTTGAACATTAATTCCAAAGTTGAAAAGATCAGTTTACGAACTGAACACCTTGAAACGAAGGTTGACTCCATTTCTGCTCAACTGCAGCAGATCCACCAGAACCTCCAGTCCAGAATTGTTCAACTTGATTCTGAGTTGCGAACTATGCTTGCCCAACGATACCATGGCCCAGAATTTGATCAAAAAGAAAGGGAGATCAGACGTTTAAAAGCTGAGCTTGCTCAGATTGAATCTGACAAACAAAAACCTTCCCTTTTTACCTCCTCACCTCCTATCCCTTCGATTGGTCCAACTTACCATCGATTTGCTTCGATGCTTTCTCCTATCCGACAGTATGAGCCTTCTAAGCTGTTTGGTATGACTCATACCCTTTTTCGAGACAACCCATTACCACCACCTAAACCAAAACCAAAGCCTAAACCTCAACCACGACCCGTCACAATCAATCCTTCCTCCACTATTATCCCTGACCAACAATCACCAGGCTATACACCAGCATCTCCATCACCTCCTGAACCATCCAAATCCCAACCTCCTACTACCTCCAAGGATAAACAACCTATGCACCAATTCAGTGCCCATACCATTGACCACCCATCTTCCACTGATGACCAAACTTCTGATTCAAATCTAGCCGTTTCAGATAGCCATACTGAGACTGACACAGAATCTTCAGCATCCACCAGTGACTCTGAAAAATCTTACGCTGATATCACCAGAATCCTGATGGCTCAACCAGACCCACAAACCTCTCGGACTGAACCATATGTTGATATTCCTTCTGATGTTGAAGAAGAAATGCCTGAATCTTCTGCCACCAACCAGCCTCCTCCGGTCCAAACAACTTCATCCAGTCAAAAATCATCAAATGGTCCCTGGTTTACCTTTGATGATATCCCATCCTACAAATGGCGTGATCGTCTTAATGAAATGTCTGCCTGGATTGATCTCCAAATGCTCAGATCAGGAGCCACTACTGAATCAGTCCTTAGAGAATTTGCTACTCGTTTTACGGGTGCTCTAAGAGATTGGTTTGACTCTCTTGGTCAATACAGACAATTGCAGTTTGTTCAATTACCAGAAGTCTCTAGTGCTCTTGCCATTCTTCATGATCAGTTTTTAGGAGACCCAGCTGCAGCCTTTGAAGCTGCACGCCGAGACTATCTCAGCATGAAATGTTGCTCCCTCGATGCCAAGGATCTTGATTTCCATTACAAGCGCATGTCCCTGTTATTCTATAAGCTTAATGGATTCAACGAGCCTACCCTAAAGCATGTCTTCCTGGCTTCCCTTCCAGAAGAACTCCAACCAGACATCCAGCGGCAGCTCACCGCCTCCAATCTTGTCATTGACAATATCTCTCTTGGCAAAATTTTCCAACTCGCCAAAACTTGTCTTGATAAGCTTTGTGAACAGAAACAATTCTTCAAGGACTTGTTGAAAGACAAAGAACCATTCAGAAGTGCCTGCAAAAAGCCTTATCTGCAAATCAAATGCAAACAGAAGAAGGATTGTGATTGCAGTCCCAAAAAGAAAAGGCATTTTCGAAAGTTCAAATCTCCAGAATTTTCATCCAGACCCCGCAGGTCTAGAAAACCTTACAGATTCTTCCGAAAGCGGTCTTCTTCTTCCAAAGACTCCAAACGAAGAAAATCCAGCAGATGTTTTATCTGCAGGAAAAAAGGTCATTTTGCAAAAGATTGCCCCAACAAAAGAGCCAAGTCAATTCGTCTTGTAGAGCATCTTCAGGCTACTACAGACTACTCTCCACAACAAGATGAACTGGAATATTATTTCTCTGAACAAGATGAACCCAATGATGAAACAGTGTTCGCACTCCAACAATCTTCTGATGATTCCGACAGTGACCAGTCCCAAGTCATTTTTCATCAACAGCTCTTGTCCCTTGACACTACAGTTCCTATACCCTCCATCAAAGTCCAAATCCTGCCTTCAAAATTCCAAAGGCCCATTCCAGCAATTGGTCTCATCGATACTGGTGCACAGCGCAGTATGATCAACCCTCATATTCTCCCACCAGACTCTTGGACCCAATCCGAAGAATATTTCAAAGCTGTTAATGGCAACCTGTTCACCACTTCTTTGGTTACCAAAAAGCCCATTGGTATCCAGATTTTCCCTAATTGTGTCATTTGGACCAAAGTCATTGGTTCAACTCTTCCTAATAAAGATATTTTGTTAGGATTTGACATCCTTCACCAGATCAAACACCTTCAAATCATTCCTCATGGAATTCGAGTCAAGTCTATGTTCAAACCATTCACAGATGTCTTGAAACATTACAATCTGTCTGAAACCCCTCCATCATATCAGGATGTTTCTACCAAGCTTTTAAGTTTCTGTCCAGAGTCTCATTCTGAGTTCACCCATCCAAATCCTTTGTGGAAAAATCAGTCTTTCTTTGTTAAGTTACCCTTCAAACTTAATGAAGACATTAATCCCACCAAAGCCACTCATCCAGGAATGAGTCCATCTGACTTACTCCTAGCCCAACAGGAATGTTCTCAACTGTTAGCCCAAGGATTAATTGAGCCCACAACTTCTCAATGGGCTTGCCAAGCCTTTTATGTTGAAAAGCATTCTGAAATTGTTCGAGGAAAGAAACGCTTAGTCATTGACTACCAGCCCTTAAACATGTTTTTGCAAGATGACAAATTTCCCTTACCTCGCCGACAAAGCATGTTTACTTTTCTCAAAAATGCCCAGATCTTTTCAAAATTTGATTTAAAATCAGGTTTTTGGCAATTAGGCATTGAACCCTCTGAGCGATATAAGACAGCTTTTTGCATTCCCAATGCCCATTTTCAATGGACGGTCCTACCCTTTGGTCTCAAAACTGCCCCATCCATTTTCCAAAAATCCATGATTAAAATCTTTCAGCCTCTCCTGTCTAATGCATTGATTTACATTGATGATATTTTACTTTTTTCAGGATCACATGATGACCATCACCGACTGCTCAACCAGTTCTATGATATTGTCCAAAGTCATGGAATCATGCTATCTGCCAAGAAAAGCACCATTGCCACAGATACCATCGAATTTCTTGGTATGATCATAAAAGATGGCCATTACCAGCCAGGAAAGCACATTGCCCAAGAGTTGCTTCACTTTCCAGATCAGCAACTTTCCAAAAAGCAAGTCCAGCAATTTCTTGGAATTATCAATTACATCAGAGACTTTATCCCACATGTGGACCACTACACCCGTCACCTCTCGGCTTTATTGAAGAAAAAGCCTCCTGAGTGGAATGATGACCACACAAATGCTGTCACTACTCTCAAGCAGATTGCGCAAAATCCGCCTCCTTTAAAGTTGATTGCAGATGGAAAGCGCATACTACAGACAGACGCAAGTGATGAATCATGGGGTGCCATTCTTCTTGAAGAACTCAATGGAAAAGAACACTTTATTGCCTACGCTAGTGGACATTTTTCTGACACACAGCAGCACTACCATAGCGTGTTCAAAGAAATCCTAGCGGTAAAGTATGGCATCAAAAAGTTCGAGTACCATCTTATTGGCCACCACTTCCTCATCCGAATGGACAGCTCAGCCTTCCCCAATATTCTCAATTTCAAAGGCAAAACTGTTCCAGAAAAGATGTTACTTCGGTTAAAAGATTGGTTTTCCAAATATGATTTTTCAGTAAAGCATATAAAGGGATCCCAGAACCTTATCCCTGATATGCTCTCTCGACTTTCAAAACCAGAGACACCTCCCATTCTGTTTTCCACCACATACCATTTTCCAATCATTGCCATGGCTACCTCCTTACCTCCTGAAGCTCTTACCAAAAAACCCTTTCCCTTGAATAAAACATTCTCCTCTGTTTTCGCCATCCAAGAGTTTGCACGAAAAGCTGTTTTCCGATTCTTCATGAAAGCTTACCTTATGGCCGACTCATTTCCATTCTTTACTTTCCATCCTGAAAATCTGTTTCTTACAGGTTTAACCCTTGACCCATCCAGAGAAATCACTGAAGATGAGTTATGGTACCTCTGGTGCCTAACTACTCTCTATGCAACCAAGCTCGTTCTTCCCATAGCTCCCACTTTGTCTCATCTTCTTAATCCTGACAAAGCTACCTCTCTCATCTGGACATTACTTGAGTGGTTTTCACCAATTCCATGGTGGAGACACAAGCTCCAACACTTGTCAGAGATCTACAACCTTGATCGTATGCCATTACCTGAAGCTCAAATGTGGACATCCGTGTTCATAATTCACAGGCCTTATTTCCAACACCCGGATACACAGTTCTTTTGGACACAGGATCAGGTATACGAATGGTTTACTGCACCACACCCTTCCATTATTGAAAATGAGATCCAGCCTACCTTACATAACTACCTCCATCAGTTAAACCACCAAACTCTGCCACATAAGGATATCGTTCACACATCCTTAGGCCCACAACATGACCTCATTATGATCCCTACTCCATCAACCAGATCCAAGCCACCATCCACAGGAATCCTTATCAAAGAAGAAAGGCCAGACTACACTGACTTTCTCTTCCAGGACTCTCAGGACCCCTAGGAAGAATTCCTTCCTCTCAGCCAACACCTTCATCAGTTCCCACAACCAACAATGGATGAACCTGGATCCTCTGACCCAGGACCATCAACCCGACCTTCCAAAAAATCACCTCGGTCTTCTAAAGTTGACAAAGCCACCCAGACTTCCCCCAGGTATACTTCACAGTGTACTCCACGAGCTGAACATTGCCCTAATCCACCATGCCGTGGTCCCTCCTGTCAACATCCTAAACGCCCGAAGCTTCCAAACAACTTTTTCCGCAAACCGCACCATTCCGGAGATACAGATCCCGATGCAACGGAAAGCTCCTCCGAAGATGACTACATGAACCTCCACTCTCCATAAAAGTTATTTGTCTTCTTGTGATTTGTCTTCTTGTTATCATTATGTCTCGTTTTGTCTTGTTGTAATCATGGTTGCTTTTGCTTTTACTTTTGCTTTTGCTTTAAGCTTTTGTCAAAGTCATGCTTTATTAAAGCATCTTTGTCCCTTTGTAATAATTAAAGGTGTGTAATCATGTGTAATCATGTAACTTTACTTTTACTTGAAAGATAGGGGCCCTGTCCTATCTTTCTGAGATTCCTCCTCTATATAAGGAATTCTCATCTGCTTGTAACGAATAGAATGTAACATATAGAAGTTTGCCAAGAAATAAACTCGTGTGTTTTTCTCAACATGAACTTCTAAATTCCTCTCTCTCTCTCTACAAATGAAGTCCTAAAGAAAAGAAAAGGAATAAGGGTTTTAAATTTGTTCATTTTGAAACTTAAGCAAAGTATGCTCTGCACTTGCCTTTAGCAAGGATCCTGTGCATCAGAAAGCTTTTGATCGTTTTCTTATCTGGTTTGGTACCCTAAACCCTTTTCAAATTCCTCAAAGTGGTATAATTTAAGTCTTTATTCCTGTTTTGATCTTTAGTCTTCAGGCGCAGAGAGAACTCATCCCTCATGGCTTCTACCTCTTCTACTCCTGTTACTCTTTCTTCTACGCTTTCCTTGCCTAAATCTTGCACTTCCCATACTGCTAATAAAATAGAAAACCTTGTTGAATACTCTTATATTCCCGAATCCGCTCAAATCAGTGAATCCACCTACCCTCTTATTAGCCCTTACCATTTGTACAAACGACCCAACTCCTTTACCCGCAGCATCCGTACCCTTATCTCTACTAAACGGCCTCACCCTAAAGAATATATCCAGTCTTCTCGTCTGGATCAGTGTGCTCTAAAAGCCACCTCTGCTGAGCAATATGTCACCCTGGAAATTCCTTCCGAACTCATTTCAAATTGGAAACGTGAAGGATACACTCATCTTCATCTAGGCGGCATACGGCTAATCCTTACCCTTCATGGGCGCAAAGGTTTACCAGTTACAGCTCGTGTTGCTCTCTTGGATACTCGGTTTAAACAGTTCCAAGATGCCGTTATCGGTACTGTCCTCACCACCCTCCATGCTGGCAGTGTCTTACTCACCTTTTATCCCAACTTCAACATTTCTCTTCAAGATCCTAATCTACCTACAACCCTGAAAGTTCAAGTCCAGATCCAAGGTGCTGAACAAATCTCCACTGCTAAAATAGCCACCCTACACCATCAATTGGTCTATCGGCTTCAGAATCATGCCTTAGACCTACCCACTCCAGAACACCACTCTGACACTCTCATGGTGTTAGCTGAATCTGACCAAATTCCAACCATCATTCAGATCCCCAGGCAAATTCCTCGCCACGAACTCCTTAAGCTCATGCCTCTTGAATGGATCTCAAACTATGAGCAGTTCCATAACAATACAGCCCCAGTTCAGACATCTGAAAGTATGTTTGAAAGGCGACCAGATGGCACGGTCAGAATGACCTTTAAACCGCCTCCCAGTGCTCCTCAAGAGCCTCCTCGGCTCTCTTTCACTTATTCATCCATGATCACAGCTGTTCAGACAGCTCAAGAAGATTTGCCTATTACAGGGTTCAATTCTGACGGTTTCCCTGTTTATCCAGCCAAGCAAAATGGACATTTCCTTTGGGATGTCCCTGGTTCCGGCCACTGTGACCCAGATTGTCCCTGCTGGGATGATTGGGAAGAGGATGATGATTATGTCACCAAAAGAAAAAAGAAACCTAAGAAAAAATCTCATGCCTCGTGTCACCACAGTACTCCTAAACCACCACACGATCCTCCTCCTCCATCAGCTCCTTTACTTCTCTATAAAAAGGAACTCCAATGGCTTGCAAAGCGTTGCACTCCAAAAAATTCTTTACCTGTTCCAGCTCCCTCTCCACCTCTGAGTTGTATGATGTTTTCATCTGCTTCCTCAGATTATTCTTCCTCTTTTCCTCCTTTAGACACCCACACTGATTCACAACGCAATGTTGTGTCTAAACCTTTTGTTCCATCACCCATCACTTCATCAGGTCATCTTGAACCACCCAAACCTTTTGAGTCAGTCCTCAACTGGCAAACCCAAAATGCCAGAGCCCAGAATGATACTTTGTTGAACATTAATTCCAAAGTTGAAAAGATCAGTTTACGAACTGAACACCTTGAAACGAAGGTTGACTCCATTTCTGCTCAACTGCAGCAGATCCACCAGAACCTCCAGTCCAGAATTGTTCAACTTGATTCTGAGTTGCGAACTATGCTTGCCCAACGATACCATGGCCCAGAATTTGATCAAAAAGAAAGGGAGATCAGACGTTTAAAAGCTGAGCTTGCTCAGATTGAATCTGACAAACAAAAACCTTCCCTTTTTACCTCCTCACCTCCTATCCCTTCGATTGGTCCAACTTACCATCCATTTGCTTCGATGCTTTCTCCTATCCGACAGTATGAGCCTTCTAAGCTGTTTGGTATGACTCATACCCTTTTTCGAGACAACCCATTACCACCACCTAAACCAAAACCAAAGCCTAAACCTCAACCACGACCCGTCACAATCAATCCTTCCTCCACTATTATCCCTGACCAACAATCACCAGGCTATACACCAGCATCTCCATCACCTCCTGAACCATCCAAATCCCAACCTCCTACTACCTCCAAGGATAAACAACCTATGCACCAATTCAGTGCCCATACCATTGACCACCCATCTTCCACTGATGACCAAACTTCTGATTCAAATCTAGCCGTTTCAGATAGCCATACTGAGACTGACACAGAATCTTCAGCATCCACCAGTGACTCTGAAAAATCTTACGCTGATATCACCAGAATCCTGATGGCTCAACCAGACCCACAAACCTCTCGGACTGAACCATATGTTGATATTCCTTCTGATGTTGAAGAAGAAATGCCTGAATCTTCTGCCACCAACCAGCCTCCTCCGGTCCAAACAACTTCATCCAGTCAAAAATCATCAAATGGTCCCTGGTTTACCTTTGATGATATCCCATCCTACAAATGGCGTGATCGTCTTAATGAAATGTCTGCCTGGATTGATCTCCAAATGCTCAGATCAGGAGCCACTACTGAATCAGTCCTTAGAGAATTTGCTACTCGTTTTACGGGTGCTCTAAGAGATTGGTTTGACTCTCTTGGTCAATACAGACAATTGCAGTTTGTTCAATTACCAGAAGTCTCTAGTGCTCTTGCCATTCTTCATGATCAGTTTTTAGGAGACCCAGCTGCAGCCTTTGAAGCTGCACGCCGAGACTATCTCAGCATGAAATGTTGCTCCCTCGATGCCAAGGATCTTGATTTCCATTACAAGCGCATGTCCCTGTTATTCTATAAGCTTAATGGATTCAACGAGCCTACCCTAAAGCATGTCTTCCTGGCTTCCCTTCCAGAAGAACTCCAACCAGACATCCAGCGGCAGCTCACCGCCTCCAATCTTGTCATTGACAATATCTCTCTTGGCAAAATTTTCCAACTCGCCAAAACTTGTCTTGATAAGCTTTGTGAACAGAAACAATTCTTCAAGGACTTGTTGAAAGACAAAGAACCATTCAGAAGTGCCTGCAAAAAGCCTTATCTGCAAATCAAATGCAAACAGAAGAAGGATTGTGATTGCAGTCCCAAAAAGAAAAGGCATTTTCGAAAGTTCAAATCTCCAGAATTTTCATCCAGACCCCGCAGGTCTAGAAAACCTTACAGATTCTTCCGAAAGCGGTCTTCTTCTTCCAAAGACTCCAAACGAAGAAAATCCAGCAGATGTTTTATCTGCAGGAAAAAAGGTCATTTTGCAAAAGATTGCCCCAACAAAAGAGCCAAGTCAATTCGTCTTGTAGAGCATCTTCAGGCTACTACAGACTACTCTCCACAACAAGATGAACTGGAATATTATTTCTCTGAACAAGATGAACCCAATGATGAAACAGTGTTCGCACTCCAACAATCTTCTGATGATTCCGACAGTGACCAGTCCCAAGTCATTTTTCATCAACAGCTCTTGTCCCTTGACACTACAGTTCCTATACCCTCCATCAAAGTCCAAATCCTGCCTTCAAAATTCCAAAGGCCCATTCCAGCAATTGGTCTCATCGATACTGGTGCACAGCGCAGTATGATCAACCCTCATATTCTCCCACCAGACTCTTGGACCCAATCCGAAGAATATTTCAAAGCTGTTAATGGCAACCTGTTCACCACTTCTTTGGTTACCAAAAAGCCCATTGGTATCCAGATTTTCCCTAATTGTGTCATTTGGACCAAAGTCATTGGTTCAACTCTTCCTAATAAAGATATTTTGTTAGGATTTGACATCCTTCACCAGATCAAACACCTTCAAATCATTCCTCATGGAATTCGAATCAAGTCTATGTTCAAACCATTCACAGATGTCTTGAAACTTTACAATCTGTCTGAAACCCCTCCATCATATCAGGATGTTTCTACCAAGCTTTTAAGTTTCTGTCCAGAGTCTCATTCTGAGTTCACCCATCCAAATCCTTTGTGGAAAAATCAGTCTTTCTTTGTTAAGTTACCCTTCAAACTTAATGAAGACATTAATCCCACCAAAGCCACTCATCCAGGAATGAGTCCATCTGACTTACTCCTAGCCCAACAGGAATGTTCTCAACTGTTAGCCCAAGGATTAATTGAGCCCACAACTTCTCAATGGGCTTGCCAAGCCTTTTATGTTGAAAAGCATTCTGAAATTGTTCGAGGAAAGAAACGCTTAGTCATTGACTACCAGCCCTTAAACATGTTTTTGCAAGATGACAAATTTCCCTTACCTCGCCGACAAAGCATGTTTACTTTTCTAAAAAATGCCCAGATCTTTTCAAAATTTGATTTAAAATCAGGTTTTTGGCAATTAGGCATTGAACCCTCTGAGCGATATAAGACAGCTTTTTGCATTCCCAATGCCCATTTTCAATGGACGGTCCTACCCTTTGGTCTCAAAATTGCCCCATCCATTTTCCAAAAATCCATGATTAAAATCTTTCAGCCTCTCCTGTCTAATGCATTGATTTACATTGATGATATTTTACTTTTTTCAGGATCACATGATGACCATCACCGACTGCTCAACCAGTTCTATGATATTGTCCAAAGTCATGGAATCATGCTATCTGCCAAGAAAAGCACCATTGCCACAGATACCATCGAATTTCTTGGTATGATCATAAAAGATGGCCATTACCAGCCAGGAAAGCACATTGCCCAAGAGTTGCTTCACTTTCCAGATCAGCAACTTTCCAAAAAGCAAGTCCAGCAATTTCTTGGAATTATCAATTACATCAGAGACTTTATCCCACATGTGGACCACTACACCCGTCACCTCTCGGCTTTATTGAAGAAAAAGCCTCCTGAGTGGAATGATGACCACACAAATGCTGTCACTACTCTCAAGCAGATTGCGCAAAATCCGCCTCCTTTAAAGTTGATTGCAGATGGAAAGCGCATACTACAGACAGACGCAAGTGATGAATCATGGGGTGCCATTCTTCTTGAAGAACTCAATGGAAAAGAACACTTTATTGCCTACGCTAGTGGACATTTTTCTGACACACAGCAGCACTACCATAGCGTGTTCAAAGAAATCCTAGCGGTAAAGTATGGCATCAAAAAGTTCGAGTACCATCTTATTGGCCACCACTTCCTCATCCGAATGGACAGCTCAGCCTTCCCCAATATTCTCAATTTCAAAGGCAAAACTGTTCCAGAAAAGATGTTACTTCGGTTAAAAGATTGGTTTTCCAAATATGATTTTTCAGTAAAGCATATAAAGGGATCCCAGAACCTTATCCCTGATATGCTCTCTCGACTTTCAAAACCAGAGACACCTCCCATTCTGTTTTCCACCACATACCATTTTCCAATCATTGCCATGGCTACCTCCTTACCTCCTGAAGCTCTTACCAAAAAACCCTTTCCCTTGAATAAAACATTCTCCTCTGTTTTCGCCATCCAAGAGTTTGCACGAAAAGCTGTTTTCCATTTCTTCATGAAAGCTTACCTTATGGCCGACTCATTTCCATTCTCTACTTTCCATCCTGAAAATCTGTTTCTTACAGGTTTAACCCTTGACCCATCCAGAGAAATCACTGAAGATGAGTTATGGTACCTCTGGTGCCTAACTACTCTCTATGCAACCAAGCTCGTTCTTCCCATAGCTCCCACTTTGTCTCATCTTCTTAATCCTGACAAAGCTACCTCTCTCATCTGGACATTACTTGAGTGGTTTTCACCAATTCCATGGTGGAGACACAAGCTCCAACACTTGTCAGAGATCTACAACCTTGATCGTATGCCATTACCTGAAGCTCAAATGTGGACATCCGTGTTCATAATTCACAGGCCTTATTTCCAACACCCGGATACACAGTTCTTTTGGACACAGGATCAGGTATACGAATGGTTTACTGCACCACACCCTTCCATTATTGAAAATGAGATCCAGCCTACCTTACATAACTACCTCCATCAGTTAAACCACCAAACTCCGCCACATAAGGATATCGTTCACACATCCTTAGGCCCACAACATGACCTCATCATGATCCCTACTCCATCAACCAGATCCAAGCCACCATCCACAGGAATCCTTATCAAAGAAGAAAGGCCAGACTACACTGACTTTCTCTTCCAGGACTCTCAGGACCCCTGGGAAGAATTCCTTCCTCTCAGCCAACACCTTCATCAGTTCCCACAACCAACAATGGATGAACCTGGATCCTCTGACCCAGGACCATCAACCCGACCTTCCAAAAAATCACCTCGGTCTTCTAAAGTTGACAAAGCCACCCAGACTTCCCCCAGGTATACTTCACAGTGTACTCCACGAGCTGAACATTGCCCTAATCCACCATGCCGTGGTCCCTCCTGTCAACATCCTAAACGCCCGAAGCTTCCAAACAACTTTTTCCGCAAACCGCACCATTCCGGAGATACAGATCCCGATGCAACGGAAAGCTCCTCCGAAGATGACTACATGAACCTCCACTCTCCATAAAAGTTATTTGTCTTCTTGTGATTTGTCTTCTTGTTATCATTATGTCTCGTTTTGTCTTGTTGTAATCATGGTTGCTTTTGCTTTTACTTTTGCTTTTGCTTTAAGCTTTTGTCAAAGTCATGCTTTATTAAAGCATCTTTGTCCCTTTGTAATAATTAAAGGTGTGTAATCATGTGTAATCATGTAACTTTACTTTTACTTGAAAGATAGGGGCCCTGTCCTATCTTTCTGAGATTCCTCCTCTATATAAGGAATTCTCATCTGCTTGTAACGAATAGAATGTAACATATAGAAGTTTGCCAAGAAATAAACTCGTGTGTTTTTCTCAACATGAACTTCTAAATTCCTCTCTCTCTCTCTGCAAATGAAGTCCTAAAGAAAAGAAAAGGAATAAGGGTTTTAAATTTGTTCATTTTGAAACTTAAGCAAAGTATGCTCTGCACTTGCCTTTAGCAAGGATCCTGTGCATCAGAAAGCTTTTGATCGTTTTCTTATCTGGTTTGGTACCCTGTTTTGACTAACTAAAGTCTGTTTTGGGTTGTATAACCCGACAAGGAAATGAAAGCTTTCCTGATTTCCCTATTTGGTATCAGAGAAACCATTAGAAATGCCAAAATATAAATTCAATTAGAAACCATTTGCCACTAAAAAATGTATCAAGACGTATGAGCTCTATTGTATCATAATACTAGTGATGCGATAGTAATACTAATTACTGACACTAAAGTATTAGTACCCATTCATTCTATCATGTCATTTTCGTGGCATAAAAAAAACTATTGACATAACACTATAGTGTCGTAATATTTGTGATAACATAGTGAAAGTAATTATTGACATGCAATCATTAGTAACTACTAATACTATGGTGTTATAAAGCTTGTAATACTATAGTAATAGTAATCACTAACACTACAAACAAGTGTCACTATTTTTATGACTGACAGATTATTTACACAATTAGCAAATGTCACTAAAAATAATTATTGACACAATTCTAACGTCAGTAAAGGCCATTTTTCTAATCGTGTGAGTTTGTTGATATTATACTATCAAAGATGCCGGATAGATTGCCGCCATTGTTAGATGTATAACATTATATGGACCTAGTTCCTAGTATAAGTTTATCTAACTTGCCCTACTATCATATGATTCCTCACGAGCATACGATTTTGTAAGGACAAGTCAATGAGTTTTGTGGAAGGGGTTCATTTGTGAGATCATCAGTCTATGTGTTGTACCAACTTTATTGGTGCTAATGAAGGATGGGAGTTTGCATACAGCGAGCAGATTAATTAGATTACAGTGAAGTATCATTTTCCTATTTTGACTTTTTAAGATTTGCTAAGTCAGCTAGATGATGCTTGGGTTTTCTTGAAGATAAACTAGCGCGGTGGGTATCATCATATTCGGATTAGGCTTGGAGATGAGTGAAATATAGCGTTCAAGACGAAGGAAGGGTTTTGTGAGTAGTTTGTGATGCCATTCGTGTTTTTTAATGCACCAAGTACTTTCATGTGCATAATTAATCGAGTTCTTAATACTTTTTTCCTGCAAAATTGTTTTGGTGTATTTTGATGATATCTTGGTTTATTCCATTGATGTGGTAACACATTTGGAGCATTTTGAGAATGGTTATCGAGGTGTTGTGGAGAAATAAGCTTTACATTAATATGAACAAATGTAGCTTTCTATAGAGTATTGTAGAGTTTTTGGGTTTTATAGTTGGTGCGGATGGGATTAAAGCTATTGAGTCAAAGATACAAGCCATTAGAGAATTGCCTATGCCCAAGACTGTAGATGACGCTAGGAGTTTTCATGGGCTGGCGATGTATTATAGCTGATTCATTCGTGGTTTTAGCACGATCGCCACACCTATTATGGAGTACTTAAAGAAAAGGAAGTTTAAATAAAGAGAAGAACAAGAGGCGAGTTTTGCTTTATTAAAAGAGAAATTGTCTATCACTCTTGTGTTAGCCTTGCTAAACTTTGACAAGTTGTTTGAGGTTGAAGTGATGCTTCTGGCAATGGTATTGGGGTTGTTCTTTCCCAGGAAGAACGACTAATTGAGTATATGAGTGAGAAGCTAAATGAAGCATGACATAAGTGGACTACCTATGACCAAGAGTTTTATGCTATCCTTAGGGCGTTGAAGTCATTGGAGCAATACTTGATCCAGAAGGAGTTTGTGCTTTACAATGATCATCAAGCCTTGAAGTACTTTAACAAACAGCAAAAGTTTAGCAAGATGCATGCGAGATGGGTAAGTTATATGCAGAAGTTCACTTTTGTTGTGAAGCATAAGTCTGAGTGGCAGAATAAGGTGGCAGATGCACTTAGCAGGCGAGCAACTTTACTGGTAACTCTAGTCAATGAAGTTACTACTTTTAAGCATGACAAAAAATGGATTTAAACATGCTTAAAGATGGCAATAGGCACCGCCCGCAATGGGTTTGCTATTATCAAACCCGCACCTGCACAAAATTTAAATTACCAAACCCACATCTGCACCTGCTGTGAGTTTTAATTTTTTAAGAAAACTCACCCGCTACTAGTTTTGACAATTACCAAACCACAGTGGTACCCGGCGGATTTTTTGCGAGTTCTCACATTTAAAATCACAAATGTTCAATATGTAAATTTATATTAATAAGCTAAAATTCCACATAACATACTCAATACTAAATTTAATCAATGTAAATAGAAAATTAAAATTTCAACATCAATTCTCAAATTTAAGTATGAAATATATAAATTCATAAAAAATACCACAAATGCAATGAAAAATTCATGGGTGTGCGGCTGCGGCTTATAGGTGAAAGGGAAATGGGTGTGTGCAACTGCTGCTCGCGGGTGAAAGGGAAATGGGTGTGCGGCTATTGCTCATGGGTGAAAGGGAAATAGTTTGGAAGGCTAGGTTTTGCAGCTGCTGCTCACATGTAAAAAGGAAATAGTTTAGATTTCCTTTAGGTTAGGTTATGAGTTGCAACTTGCGCACACCACATGTGACATGTTTGCACTTTACATTTATTTAATTTCTACATTTTTAGATTTATTTTTTTTCAAATAAAATTACATTAAAAATATTTGGGAAAAAAAGTTGCGGGTTTAGCAAATATCTATGCAGGTATCCATCAGATATTTAGTTAATATCAAACTTGTTGGCAACCTGCAAAATTATCTGCAGCGGCCGAGTTTGGGTGGGTTTGCGGGTACTAGGGTGGGTAACGGGTTCGGGTCAACCCGATCGAGTTGGGCAAAAATTAATCCGAATGCAACTTGAACTTACAACCTGACCTGATCTAATCCGATATATATTTGGATAATCAGATCGGTCAAAAAATCAAATTGAATTCGAGTAGGATAAGATTCAAATTTTCTTGATTTTATTACTAACATTTAAAAATACATAATTATAACAATCAAATACTAAATGCTTATTTGCTATATAGTAACCATGTATACCATCAAAGCTTCAAAAGTCAAAACTCAAAAGTCTTAAAGGGGAGAAACCCGAGTTGAGTTAGAGGCGTGGACCAGCAGATCGGTAGCCACTGATGCACGCAGCAGACGGGTAGACGTGTAGTAGATCACGGACAGGTGGATGCACAGCAGCAAATGAGATGACGTGTAATAGTAGATTGCGGGCCGGTAGATGTACAACAGCAAATCGCGGATGAGTGGACACGCAACAGATCAGGCATGGAGACTAGAGAGTGTTTTCTTGCTTCTTGAGGGTAAGGCTGATGAGATTAAGGATAAAACTATCATAAGCACATGGGATGAGGCATATTCAGATCCTATTCAAGTTCCTGTCAGACTTGTTACAAGAGCTCGAGCAAAGAAATTCAAAGAAGCGCTTAATCGATTAATTCAAGCAACTTGGGCTCAATCAAATTCGTGGAGGCCTGTTGAAGGAATCGCACATGATAAATGCATGATTCAGACTCTTGAAATTTTCAAATAATCACTTCTGTGAAATATGGAGTTGGTTGGTACATTATGGTGGGAAAATATATTATCTTCCTTTTTCATATACTTTCCTGTTCTTGAGGAGGCTATTAGGGAAACAAATCAGTTATTTCTATTTTAATCATCTTGTTTCCATTTAATTGATGTAAGACATTTAAGTCAGTTAGGATCCTGATTTGATTTAGATTCTTTCCTATTTACTTATATTAGGATTCTGATTTGGTTTAAATTCTTTCCTATTAGGGATAATTCATATTCAGATTTGATTTTTAGGTTATGATTTATTTTCAAAAATTCTTGTAACCAACCCTATATAAAGTACTCATATCCAATAAACATGGAAGAAGTTTTTTGATGCAATTGGTGAGAGAGTTAATTCTCTTTAGTTTTTTACGAACTCTTTGAACTTATTGGATTTTCGTGGCGTTCAAACTCTTGACTTATCAATCAAACAATCCATAGTTGATTGTGGCGCCTTCACCTACCAAGGTTCATGTTTTCAATAAGCATCAGTTCTTGACAAGGTTCGTATCATTTGGTATCAGAGCTTAGGCTCCAAGGTCAGATCCATCTATCTTTATTGTTTTTCATTCTTGTTTGAATTTTTCATTCTTGTTCTAGTATCTATAAAAAAAAAAAAAAAAGTGTCGCGTGAACAGTATTTTAGTATTTCCTTTTAAATCAATTTTGCATCCTTGTGGTTTAATTTTCCTTAAATCCATAAGTTTCACCTATTCCTTTTCCTAAAAAAAAAAAGAAAAAAAGAATCTCCAACCTCCTCTTAAAATCTTTCATTTTTTTTTCCATTATTTGTGTCTTGAAAGTCTAAAACAAGTTTTACCCCATAGGTGAAAATTTTGCCCAAAATCAAAACTCGACTTTCGTACACATTGCCTTCTTACTCTTGAAATTAAATTCTCCTTAATGTCATCTTTGTGAATTGTTGCTGAAATCCTGATATTGGTTTGATTAGTTTGATAAGAACAGAGTGGAGGATTCTAAGAGTGGAAAAAGGCAAGAGAGTGTGAGTGTATTAGAGGGTAAAAGCCAATTAATTTGAGTGAAACATGAGTGGAATTGAGTGAGTCATTTTCTTGAGTGAAAAACATAAGGGAGTGAGATGCGGTCCTTTCCACATTATTTTTAACTTTCCTTTGCAGATAATAGCTATGTCTCACAACCTAGAATGAAACACAAATGAAGAGGATCAATCCGCAAACAAATTCAAGCATTGATGAGAGAGATGAGAAGGATGATGAGGGCTGAATTAGAGCTCAAACACGAGCGTTTGGATCAGGTGGAGAACACACGTGCAGTGCAGCCACAACCCGTTTCCCGAGCACGTAAGAGAGAAAGAGCTCCAGCTAGAGGAGAGATTGATGACTATTGTAGGGATGAGAATTATGAAGGGGAGGACTCAGTGGATAGCTATAGGAGAGATAGACAAGGTAGGAGAGCTAGGAATAGAGATGATGGATTAAGTGGCATAAAGATGAAGATTCCATCTTTTCAAGGAAAATTCGACTCCGAAGCATACCTTGAATGGGAGAAGAAAATGGAGTTCATATTTGACTGCCACAATTATTCAGAAGCAAAAAAGGTAAAATTGGCTATGATTGAGTTTTTTTACTATACTATTACATGGTGGGATCAATTTGTTATAAGTAGGAAGCGAAATAGGGAACGTCCAGTTGAGACATGGGATGAAATGAAATCATTGATGAGAAAGTGTTTTGTATCTAATCACTATTATCGAGACTTGTACCAAGAATTACAACGTCTTACACAAGGTAGCCGAAGCGTGGAGGATTATTATAAAGATATGGAGATTGCCATGATTAGAGCAAATGTGGAGGAGGATAGAGAAGCTACCATGGCACGATTCTTGAATGCTCTTAATCGGGAGATTACTGGTAAGGTTGAGTTGCAACATTATGTGGAGATCGAAGAGATGGTCCACAAAGCCATCAAGATTGAGCAACAATTCAAGAGGAAGGGTAACACTCGTGTAGCCCTAAGCTCGAGTTCCACTCCTTGGACGTCGAGCTATGTGAAACAAGACGAGAGAAGAAGAATGATGAGATTAAGGATAAAACTATCACAAGCACATGGGATGAGGCATATTCAGATTCTATTCAAGTTCCCCTCGCACTCGTTACAAGAGCTTGAGCAAAGAAATTAAAAAAAGCACTTAATGGATTGATTCAAGCAACTTGGGCTCAATCAAATTCGTGGAGGCTCGCTGAAGGAATCGCACATAATAAATGCATGATTCAAGCTCTTGAAGTTTCCAAATAATCAGTTCCATGAAATAGGGAGTTGGTTTGCACATTATGGCGGGAAAATATACTATTTTCCTTTTTCAGATACTTTCCTGTTTCTTAAGGAGGCTATTAGGGAAACAAATCAGTTATTTCTATTTTAATCGCCTAGTTTCCATTTAATTGATGTAAGACATTTAAGACAATTAGGATCTTGATTTGATTTAGATTCTTTTCTATTTACTTAAATTAGGATTCTGATTTGATTTAAATTTTTTCCTATGTACTTAAATTAGGATTAGGGAATATTCAGATTCAGATTTGATTTTTGGGTTAGGATTTATTTTTAAAAATTCTTGTAACCAACCCTATGTAAAGTACTCGTATCCAATAAACATGGAAGAAGTTTTTTTGATGCAATTGATGAGAGAGTTAATTCTCTTTAGTTCTTTACGAACTCTTTGAACTTATCGAATTTCCGTGGCATTCAAACTCTTTACTTATCAATCAGACAATCCATAGCTGATTGTGGCGTCTTCACATACAAAGGTTCGTACTTTCAGTAAGCATTGGGTCGAGGTTCCATTCCATTCCTGATTTAGATTCGATTTGGGGAACTAAATTAATTAAGGTCGCGTCAGTTCTTGACGAGGTTCGTATCACAGGCTGCAACTTATGTGGCCTCCGTTGGCGTTGGGTGTGACTGTGTATGTGTTTTGTGTAATGAGGAGGGTTGTGACTTGTGTTTGTGTATGTATTGTGAAATGTGAATATGTAATTTATGTATGGCGTGAGGGTTTAGGTTTTGTTTTTTAACCAACCTGATTGAAAACCCGATCCGATCATAACTCGATCGGGTTTCACCATTTTCATCTGATCGAATTTCCTTTACAACCCAATCCGATCCGAACCTGAAATTTTTCAGGTCGGGTTAGGTATTTTGCCCACCCCTAGCGGGTACCATTGCCATCCCTAAACATGTCATTACTAGTTCCAAATAATAGTTGGTTGGATTTGTCCATGGATTTTTTGTTAGAATTTTCGCGCGCAAAGACAGGTTGGGATTCCATATCGGTGGTGGTGGATAGATTTTTGAAAATGGCACATTTTATTACTTGTAAGAAGACTAAAGATGCTGCTTAAGTTACATATTTGTTTTTTTGAGAGGTGGTGCATTCGCATGGTATTACAAAGACTATCACTTCTGATAGAAATATGAAGTTCATCAGTAAGTTTTGGCATCATCTTTGAGATAAGTTTGGCACATATTTGCAATTTAATTGTGTTTTTCATCCGCATACAATGGTCAAACAGAGGTGGTCAATCACACTTTGGGCAATATGTTGTGGTGTGTTTGTGTTGACAAGCAACAAAACTAGGAAAACACCTTACCGTAGGTCGAGTTTGCTTACAACAGCATGGTCAATCGATCTACTAGCAAGACCCCTTTTGAGATTGTCTACACTTATTCCCCACACTATTGTTTGTGACATGGCTATCATGCCTACAGTGACAGGAGGAAGCAAGGGAACGAATAATCTGGCAAAAAAGGCTCTTCAGATTCATGCCGAAGTTTGAGCTTTCTTGAAGGTTACCGATGCTAAGAACAAGGCTGAGGCAAACAAGCATCGACATAAGAAAGTATTTCAGGAGGCTGATTTGGTGATGGTACACATACGACATAGTCAATTCTTTAGTTTTTGTGCCAAGTTAGAAAAGCAGAAGTACGGTCCATTTCGCACAGCACAGAAGATCAATGGTAATGCTTATGTGATTCAACTGCCAACAATTGGAATATCTCTCACACTTTCAACGTGGCTGATTTGCTCGCATATCATTTAGATGATGAGGAGTTGTATCAGCCTAACTTGAGGACGAGTTCTTTTCTAAGTGAGGGGAACTAATGTCTATTTTTTATGTATAATATACTATTTCAAAACTTGTAACAAGACGGACCAAACCAGAACCAATTGCATTGTTTTTCCCTGTGGTCAAGTAAAAAATTTTGCTTTTTCTTAGTCGTTTTTCAGTTTTAAGATTTTTTACTATTTTTCTTGATTCTTGTAATATTTTTATCATCTTCTAGAATTTCAATTTAAGTGTCATTTGTTTTTCTTTTCTTATTTTGATTAGGAGAATTTTATTATAAAATAATATTTTATATTTACTTATTTTAATAAATTCGCAACATTTAAAATTACTATATAAAGGATTCTAAAACTCTAATTTTATACTATTCAAAATTACTCAATTAACTTATTATTTAAAAACCTTTATTTCTTCTATCAATCTACTTTGAACGGTTTCCGTTTCGTCATTACGTCAACTTGGGATTTTGGTACATGTTAACTTTTTGTTGGATGAAGGTGACGGCGTATATGATTGTGACTACGTGTATATTTATGCTTTAAATATACTTGCAGAATTTCAATGAGCCGGCTTGCTAGCCGTTTCTTTTACAAAGTAAAACTCGGCAACGTATCACACGTTGCAAGCTAAAAGTTGCAATATCCAGATGGGAGTTTACTTCTGAAAATAGTTAGGTGGAGGAAAAACCGTTGACTTGAGATGCCTGTTTTGATAAGTTTGATTGCCCAACATACACATTAGTTTAAGCACTAAATTAACTATGGTTTGTGACGCAATGTTTGAGGGCAAATTCTCAGCCTAACAGGCAATGTAAATACACATGCATGCTTCGTAAGTTAGCTAGTTTTGGATTATCTGATGATCATGGTAGGAAACAATTACACTATTTTGACACGTTCAGCCGCCAATAGCTGGCTTGGGACAAGCAATCCAAGACAGAGAGCCGTACCATTTTTCTGTTGAGTGCATTCACATAGTGTCGAACAGTTCCCAACGACTGGAGCAGACCAATTGCTCTACGTATTAATTACACAATATATATATAAACCATACTGAATCCTCTTATATTCTGAAGGTCTGTAAAGGGTGAGTGCAAAATCCAAATCCAAGTGATAAAGTAAAGAGGAAAGAAAAGTGTTAGCTGTATGCATTATGACTAATGACGCTAATCCACAGAATTTGCATTTTAAGTAACGCATCGTTAATTTCAAGTAAAAGTCTCGATAAAAACCCGAAAGATGCGTATCTATTACTCATTAAGATATACTTCATTGAGAAATGACAAGATGTAAACAGGGGCTATAACAGGAACACTAATTTGAAGGACAGCATAATCCCATCAGAAAGCTTGGTGCTTCCCAGCCAACACTATGAAATGATAGCTAAAGGGCCAAATAAAAAGAAGAAATCAAAATATCAACAAAAAATTTAGGTAACATTTACTTCTTGGATTGAATTGGAATAAGAATCTTGAGTAGTGAAATCTTAAAATTGAGAGTATGGAGTAGGAGTGGGAGTAGATTATTTACTTATACTGGAATAAGAGTGAGGAAT
This sequence comes from Citrus trifoliata, assembly GCA_018350135.1. Lineage (NCBI taxonomy): Eukaryota > Viridiplantae > Streptophyta > Magnoliopsida > Sapindales > Rutaceae > Citrus > Citrus trifoliata. The sequence continues at coordinate 14,275,536 of CM031385.1, read as the reverse complement.
AAAAATCAAAATCTCATTTATATGTTTACTGTATATACATTAAGAATGAATTATTTCAAATTATAATTTTATCTTTATTTAAAGGATTGTAGTTTTTAATTACAAAGTAAATAAAAAATATATATTTGTAAAATAAACTTTTTATTTTATTATTAACTTTAATCATACAAATTAGTAATTATTATTAATATTCTTAACTATGTAAATCGTATTTTTATTAATTTTAACTTTAATTATGTAAATTAAAAATTATTGATGAGAGAAGAACAAATGAAACATTATTATTATTATTATTAATATACTACAAAATTAAAATTTTTCTAGAATAAAATATTTATTATTATTAATTATTAATATTTAATAATTATAATACTATTCAAAATTAAAAAATATAATAATATTATATTTTAAAATAAAAATGGTATATAATAATATTATTAATTCTTTATGAATATAATAATATTTTTTAAATAGATATAATATTATTAACATCATTTTATTTAATAAATATAAATTTTAATAAAAAAATAGTTAAAAAAGGAAGAGATTTCTCTTGAGAGTAGAAATCTCAGTCCTCACTCTAAAAATGAATAAGACCCTTACTCTCCTCCTTAATTGAGCAAGTAAACATTAGAGTAGAATGAATTCACACTAATGTTTACACTCCTCACTCCCATTAATGAATTCACACTCCCCACTCTCATTCTAACAAATAAACACAGCATGAATTTCTAACTCCACGTAATACATTTTCTGTTTGTCATTCAAGACATTAATTGTGTGTCTACTAATTACTAATCAGAATAAGCTGGAATTGTAATGAATTAGAATGAGAAATTGAAATAAGAGTAAATCATTTATTTTGAATGTAGGATGGGAATCAGAATGAGCTGCATTCCTATTGATGTGTTTATTTTATCTAAAAATTAAAATAAATTATTTTAAGTTACCAAAATGCTCTCTATTAATTATTGTATTTCGTTTTATTTGTATCTATTATAATAAGGGATATTATCATTTTCCCACTAAAATTATTCTGACACATCATGTCAGTACCATGGTTTGGTAAAAACATCATTTTACTACCAAACGTTTAAATTGTTAGTATTTTCCCACCATTCCGTTAACTAAATAAAAATTATGCTGACATCATAAGGGCATTTTGGACATCTCACGCAAAGCCAAAACGTTGCGTTTTGCAATTGTAAAGAACAAGCAATTTGGACATGGAAGCCCTAGAAATCAAAATCAACCCCCCTCTCTCTCATTTCTTGTTCCATCTCCTCCCTCTCTTGCTCACTGTCACTGACTCATATCTCTCTCATTCTCACAGTAGTGTCATCTTTTGGGGGTAATTTTGTAATTAAATCGCCTTTTGTTCTTCTTTCTTTTAAAGATTAAAATCACCTTGTCGTCTTTTGGGGGTAATTTTGTAATTAAATCATCTTTTGTTGTTCTTTATTTTTAAAGGGTAAAATCGTCTTTTACGCTCCAGGAGTAAAATTAATTTTTTATGCATTTTCCTTTAAATATTAATTGAGTTTTAATAGAATGATAGAAAAATACTAACAATTAAAATGTTTTGTGGTAAAATGATATTTTTAAAAACCATGGTACTGACATTATATGTCAGAATAACTTTAGTGGAAAAATGATAATATCTCTTATAATAATACAATAATAAGAATAAAATAATAATAAAACTAAGAGTAATAATAATGACAATCATATTAATTAAAACAATAAAATTAATAAATTTTAATAATAATAAAGACATTAAAAATAATAATAATAATAATAATATCACCATCCTCATCATTAAAAAAGATCTATTTGTAAATAGTACGAAAATTTTAGGTATTTTCATAAATTTTATAGGGACCAAAATATAAAAATAACCAAACTTTATTAATGACAATTTAAGGATTATGAGGGCAATATAGGTAATTCCACCCCCTTAGGAATCAAAATTATGATAAACGACTCTCAAATTTGTAAGTCTGACACTATTTCGATTCTAATTCTAAAGCTTAATTCTACAAATAAACGTATCATTAATTTCGATTTCAAAATTTTCATTTATCAAGTAAACACACCATAAAATTGTCCTCCGAAAGGAAAAAGGAAAGGATAACAAATAAATCGAGACAAGCCATTGAATATTCAAGAGCACTCTATTATCACCCACCACTACATTTACAATGCAGACATATGTCAGCAATGTACACCGATATATTCACCTCTGTTAGACAACATATTATACGGCTATCCACGAAGGTTAAAACGCCCCAAATGCATCACATTTCTGTCTTAAGTACCATCCATAGTACAACAGGTCACACAAACTTTTTGCTTACATCTAAATCTAGGTAGATCGCAAGCTCATCCAAGGAAGCTTGCCAGTGGACACTACACTTCAGCACTGTAGAAATGAAGCAATTTTAGAGGCGACACCTTTTCCTGAAAATTGCAAGAAGAAATTGATTTCAACAAACTGAAGAAAGAAGATGCTTTGGGTAAAAGAAAAAGAGCCAAAAAATAAAAAATGGAAAGAAGTTTTAAAACCTGAAATTTTTCTTCAGATCGGGAAGGGAAATAGAAACCCGTTGAGCAGTTCTGCAATGCTTCAGGATTTTTCATCCAAGCTTTACGTGCATCACTCACTTTAATCTTATATTTGAACATCTGACACGATAGAGAAAACTTTAATCTTATATTTTGAACAACAAAAAAATACATGATTTCTACTTGTCTTTATGAAATAATATTCCAATACTTCTGTAGGAAAATGAAACCCTTATCGGTAAGGGTCCAGCAAACCCAAAAACAGCACATGAAAACAATTTGTACGTTACATTCAGTTCATACTGAAAAATGTTAAGTTTTGCTTGAATATCACTTTAGAAAAGTAGATCATACAGAGCCCAGACTGTATTAAAATCCAGTTTAAAATTATGACAATCAACTGATGAAATTTACAATTCAAGTATAACAGAAGGCAATGAAAACCACAAAAATAATAAAAATTCAAGAAATACGGAAAATTTTCAAAACATCAAACCTGTGAGAGAGAGATAGTGGGTTTCTCAAGCTCATCCCCTTCAATGTTCACGCCAGTACCCTGGCACTCTGGGCAGAACAATGAAGAAATTTGATTTGTAAATATATATTCTCCATCCTTTCTTGCCTGAACCCGCTTTTTTCCATTTTTCTTTCTAGACCTCCGTTTCACTTTTGGAGTCACAGCCTGGTTAGTCTTCAATTCAAACTCGCACAAAAGTATCCAATGTATGAGGCAGGAGATGTGAAATACATGAAATACCTACAAGTTTAAGACCATGGATGCAAAGAAATTTGAGAACTTTATAGCTTTGAATCAAATCAGTAAACACAAAATTCCAAAACTCAAACAGATTAACAAACGATAATGACTGAACACACATAGACAAATCACTCCAAACACAAGCAAAGAAACCATAACCAAGTGATCAGAGCTAAGGTGCTTGGAAATCCTTACCCCATTCAAATTTCTACTGCTGCAGGCAAGATTTTCAGTCTTCAAGTTCAGGAGTGCAGCTACATCTTTACCAGGGAGTATCTTCTGCTGACAGATATCACACATTCTTTCTGCAGCTATGCGTTGCTGTCGTCTCATTTCTCGTCTAGCAGCCTTGCTAGATATAAATCTCGCTTGCAGAAGCTGATCACCATATCGGTCCAAAAGCAATCTTGAAGTTGAGCTATTGGATGCTGAAGAATCTTCCCCACATGAATCATACTGCTTACTCAATGACTCACTAACATCCTCTGGGTCAGAAAAAGATTTCTTTCTTTTTCTACCAGTACCCTCCCCATTCTCAGAATCTTCTGCAGGACTTGAGGAAAGCAATAACTTCACATCATCGAACAGACCCTTTCTACCCAAATCATAATTATAAACAAAAGTGACAATAGCAAAATTATGATCTGGAATCTCGACAATATCTTCATCCTCTGGGTCCTTCTTCCCCAACCATTCACACCAGATTCTTGAAATCTCGATCGAGCTTTCATCCTTCTGAATCATCCTTGCAGCAATTTGACCTAGACCAATGAACCTCACTCTCAACTCAACAATTTCATCCTTAAGAAACACCCCTGGAATCACCTTATCACAACTCTCCGAATAAATATCCCTAGCTTGAGTTCCATTTTCACAATCAAAATGAACTTCATCAAGCCCACTATGCTCATTACCATTTACTTTCATATCTTCTCCATATTTAACAATAGCAAGATTACCATCATTGTTGTGATAATCCAACAACCTGCCCAATTTATCATTTGATACCGTTGTTTGCTTTTCTTTCTCGTTAGAATTGTCAAAGAAGAGAACACCATCATTAAAAGGCCATGGGTTCGGCCCCAAGAGAGTAACCTTGGCGGCAGATAACCTCTCAGTGTGAAGATTACCCTTCAAATGATCGAACAACACTAAATCACTATAACAGGGTGCAAGGCACAAAGTGCAAAAGAAAATGAACCGCTTGCCATCTTCACGAAGCTCCACATACGTGTGTCCTTGCACTCTTACATTGCTAAGAGTAGTTCTAGCTAATTGCTCTCTTAAGCTAAAAGCACTGGTCTTTGGGAACCCTAATTCCCTCCTTCCAGCCATCCAATTTTTCCCGCCAAAACGCTAATCTCAAATCGCCCCTAGTCAAATTAAAGTTTTGGATAATTCTATCTAGATCAAAGAACAGATAACTACAAACCGCCAAGTAACCCCTACCACAAATTGCACAGTGAAGCCCCAAATTTTATATCTGTAAACCTACAGATTTACTTCAACTACACAATAAAAGCATTATAAACAACCAAATGAAACCCTAATAAACTCAGATTCAACAAGAACATTCAGAAAACCAAAGGTTCAACTCTTTTTAAGGTCAATTTAACCACTAACACCAATTTGGGCAGTTCATAACACAAATCGACAAGTGAAGACGATAATTCTCAGAAATTCCTCAGATTTCAGGTTCGAAAACAGTAAAAGGGGAAAAATTAAAATTAGAGATTAAAGAAATAGAAGACAATTTATCAACGAGAGGCTTAAAAAGCCCCAACTTTACATATTCGTCGCGTACTCGGTATAGGAGACTTGATAAAATTACGAGGCCGTACACTACCAGAGAGCGCGACGCGAGCCATGTAGAGAAGAAGAACGCGATGCGAGGACGAATCTTCCAGCCTCATCTCCATTTGATAATGGAAATTTGGGATCACAAAAGCTGTTTGGAAAGAGAGAAAGAAAGGGAAAGTGAGGGAAATTAGAGGGCAAATGAAAGGATTAAAACAGAAAATGTGCGAAGTAAACGAACTCTCAACTCTTTACCGATTTTCGCGATGATTTGTAAGGGATTTGAGCCATTTTTTTTCGTATACGTTAAGAATCGCCTGTCAAATTTATGAGCAAATGATACCATGCGTGGGTAGAAAGTTAGGCTGTAGTGATCTGGAGGTGGTGTGCTGTAATTGAACAATTACGATCAATGTAGCAATCTATTGCAGTAGAATCGGCAGTGCGTTGTAATTGAACGGTACTGATCAACGTAGCAATTTATTGCAGTAGAATTGGTAGTAGGGGATTGAGAGAGAGAGAGAGTCGCTTTGAATTGTGGATGAGAGGATATATGCTTTGAATTGTGGATGAGAGGATATATGCGCTGCGATTAGGATGGCAACTGGATCGCTTTATAATGAATATTCACAATATTCATTCAATTGGATTGGATAATATTTATTTAAAATTTTTTGAATTTTGAAATGGATATTTTAAAATTATATTAAGATAGATATAGATGGATATGGATAATTATTTTTACTCAATAGATATCTGTTTAACCCAATACAAGTTTAAAAAATTTTAATTTTATAAAATTAAAAATAAAAAAATGTAATAAACAAATAATTGTAAAAATATTATATTAACTAGTGAAAAATTTAGTTTTTAATGTAATAAATGTCATAGAAAAGGAATTTGTAATTATGGGTTTGATACCAGAAGAAAATAGGATCGAAGACAGGGTGTGTTTCCAAAATAAAACTTTATTGATTATTTAATAAAACAAATTGAATCGAGGTTGGTTCTTTTTAGTAGCAAACTTTACCTAGTTTGAAATTAAATTACTTTGAATAATTAAATGCACTTGCTTTGGATTGCTAATGATTGCGATTTGGATTAAAGATGCGCAAATATAATTTCCAGATTTTAAACGGCTTTGTCAAATTATTATTATTCTGAGTACGTGGCGTTGTATAAGTGACGAGGTCCTTGGCAATGGATGTGTTTCCGCCAAGCTATTCAAACCTCCTTTGGACCAGTAGCCCGCAACACTTAGGTATTCCAGCCGATATACTCAAAATATTTTTAATTCAGCTTTAAGTTATTTACCTTTTATAGATCTATGCTTTGGAACGCGGTTAGTCAAATTTTATGATTACTTTACCAAATATAAATTAAGTTCTTTAAACGTGGTTAGTTTATTTTAGGTGCATTACCAAATCTTATTTAGATTCTTTATGGCTGAGATACAAACACAGTACCAAATCCGGAACCCGGAAGTGGTGCTCTGAAGAAGGGGGGAGAAGAGAATTACAACAGAGGGGAGAGATCCGGTCTCTATGCCTCTGAGGAATGTAAAATTTATATGGGAGATCTGATACCGATCAGTCTCTTATGCATGCGGAATTTAAACGTGCAAACATAAATTTAAATTGCGGAAATTTAAATTGCTTTAAAGTAAATTGCGGAAATTAAATTGACAGAAATTTAAACGTGCATGCTTTAAATTGTAAATTGCTTTAAATTAAATAAATTACAATGCTTTGAAATTTAAATTCGATCGAACACTTACATTGTTTGTGTTCTTTTGTAAGAAAGGGAAATAATGGGAAAATTAATCTCAAGACAGGAAAGATTTTCCTTTGTCTTTCGATTCCAGATTTCCTATTCCCGGAGGGAGAGAGAGAGAAATCTAGAGAGAAGGAGGAGAAGAAGAGAGAGTTTGAGAGAGAAACTTAATTCAAGAAAATGAAGAACCTGAGGAGTCTAAGTCTTCCTCCCGGTTTTTATACAAATGAATTATAGCGGAATTTTAAGTGCACAGTAGGCTTTGGCACTGTTCACTGTAGCGGCGCTTCAAGTGCACAGTAATCTTTGGATCGTATATTTGAATAGTAGTCTTTGTACAAAATACAAGGTACAAAATACATACATATGAAATACAGAAAACGGGTGAAGAGACATGTGCGCTCTCACTTGTGTCCAGTGGACCACCCGAAAGAAATAAATTGAAATTGGTTTTTTTTTTTTTTTAAGTACAAAAATGTACATACTTACAAGCAAAGATTAATTCTATTGTAATATATCTTTAGTGCTTGATAGGAGAAAAAATGCCGAAGCAGTCATCTTCATTTTCATCACCAAGAGAGATAAATGGTTCTTCATCTGCCGAGGTGCTTGAGCTGGAACTGGCAACGGACGTCTCTGATCTCGTGGCGAGAAGTTGTTGCATGACTTTGAAATATTCCTCTTCAGTTTTGGCACTGGCCAAAAGAGATTGGGCTTTGGATTTTTGGGTAAGAAATGTTTGTTGGGCTTTGGATTCTTTGATGGTTGGAGGCAGAAAGCCTTTTGAACCAAGCCAATTTTGGATAAGTGTGTCGGTTAATTTGGTTTTCTCATCAAATTTCGACCACCATTTGACTTTGAAGGTTCTTTGGATAAGGAGTTGTTTTTCTTGGGTATGAAATCTAAAATTCCACATCCATACCCATGGAAGGAAGAAATTGGTACAAAAACAGAGAAATGGAGAAAATCTTTTCTCTGAGTCAGTTGGGGTATAATGTGCTTTAAAAAGGTTCGGGCAATGGGTGGCATTAGGGGTTAAGATTTGTGGGGTTGAACCAAAATAGTTCCACCATTGTTGGAACCAGTTTGGGAGGCTTTGGACGGTTATCTTTGAATTAAAAAAAAATAACCATGAATGAGACTTTTTAGGGTTTTGTATAAAAAATGTATTGAACCAAACAGTGTGGTAAACGCATTTGAAAATTTGGAGGGAAAGATTTGTATTTATGGAGTTGGTCGCCCCACTGGTTTGGACTCAAAACTTTTAAAATTGTGGCTGTGGAATAGGGCGGCTCAGAATGGGTTTCACTGAGAAAGAAATGTTTGAATTTTACAGACTCAGTGGCTTCAAGAATGCTTTGATAATATAACTGGGGTTTTGTTAAATCCCATGGTTTGAAAAACCAGCCTTTAGGGAAAAAAATTGAAATTGCTTGAAAAGGATCAGAATGGTAAAACCCATGTTCCATAGTTAAAACATTTTGAAAATGGGATTTATCAAACCAATCGGATGTTTTCTTTGAAGGTGTTGGCTGGGAAAGAACAATCTGAGAAGATGAGCTTTCACCAGAAATGACAACATTTTGGCTTTGGGAAGAAAGTTTTGTAATTGCTTTGGAAATTGGTTTGTCTTCCTCAGGGATCTGAGAAAGGGCTTTAGATTTGGAAATGCCTTGTAGGGCAAGCATTAACTCAGGGGACTTTGTAATGGATTCCATCCACTCTTTGACTTGTTGTTCAGAGGAGATGGATTTACATTGGGTGCTTTGTTCTTCTTCTTCAACCATTTCGATCCAGGATTTTATAGGCATGGCTGAGGATAAAAGTTTGTCTTTGGAGGGAGTATATTGGGATTCTTTGGAGGCTTTTTGGGAGTCAGAATCTTTGGCTATGCCTTTTCCTTTATCTTTGCGCTTTGGCGGCATTATCTGTTTTGAAAAAATTCACGAGTTAGAAAATAAGGAACAGAATTTTTATCACCTTTAATAAATTCAATATCAAAATCAAAAACACTTAAAATGGCTTGCCATCGTGCAAAAATTTGTTTTGATGCAATGTTTTGAACATCTTTTTCTAAAACATGTTTTGCAGCTTTGCAATCAATTCTAAGTAAAAATTTTTGATTTAATAAATCACTTTGAAATTTTGATATGCACAAAACTATGGAAAGAATTTCTTTTTTAATAGTGGAATAATTCTTTTGACAATCATTCTAATGGGCCGAAACATACTGAACAATTTGTTCTTTATTATTATCTTTTTGCTTTAAAATATCTCCATATCCTAAATCAGATGCATCAGTCTCAACTATTTTAGGTAATGCAGGATTTGTAAGATATAAACAAGGAATGCTTTTTACGGAATTCTTGATTAATCTAACAGTCTTTGTATGTTCATCAGTCCATGCAGCAGGTTTCTTTTTTAATCTATCATGCAAAGGTTTAGATAGTCTACTGATGTTAGGACAAAAATCAAGAACATAGTTTAAACTGCCTAAAAATCTTTGTAATTGGGTTTTATCTATAATTTTATCAGGAAATTTGTCAGCAAAAGCGAGCGATCGCTCAATAGGAGTAATGGTTCCTTTGGAAATATGATGGCCTAGGAACCGGATTTTTGTTTGAAATAAAGAAACTTTAGAACTGGAAATTGCCAATCCAGCCTTTCTGGTGGCAAAATAAAAGTCTTTAAATGTTTAAAATGTTGGTCAATCGAATTTGAAAATACCAACACGTCATCAATATAAACAATACAAAAATCAGAATAAGGATTATAAATATCATTCATAATTCTTTGAAATTCAGATGGTGCATTTTTTAAACTAAAGGGCATAACAGTCCACTCATACTGTCCAAATGGAACAGTAAAAGCGGTTTTGTAACGGTCTTTTGGATGAATTTGAATTTGCTAAAATCCTGATTTCATGTCAAATTTTGAAAATATGAAAGCAGAATGCAATTTTTGAAGCAAATCTTTTTTATTAGGTATCGGGTACCTTATCCATTTTAAAGATTTATTCAGAGGTTTGTAATTTATGACAAGTCTAGGTGTGCCTCTCTCAATTTCAGAATTTTTATTTACATAAAAAGCGGCACATGACCAAGGTGACCTAGATTTTACAATAAGTCCTTTATTAATAAGATCATTTATTTCATCTTTACAATGTCGTTCTAAATCCATATTCATTTGAATTGGTCGAGCTTTAGTGGGTATCTGTTTTTCATCAAAAGAATTTTCATAAGGCAAATCTACCAAGTGTTGTTTTCTATTCCAAAAAGCAGAAGGTAGATCAGCACAAATTTCTTTTTCAATTAAAGTTCTGAAATCGGAAATTTTCCGTTTAATAAAATCTTTTTGTAAATCGTTTTCAATTCTTTGTAAGCTCAAATCTTTTTGTAGGAAAGTTAAATCATTTTGTTTTGAATTAATTAAATTATTAATTCGGTTTTGATAAATGGAACAGGCTTTAACAATGTTCAAATTTCTTGTTTTTGGTTTTTCAATAAAAGGAAAAATGATTTTTTTGCTTTTGACTTTGAAAGATATACTGTCATAATTAACAGTATATGGAGTTATAAGGTTTATAAAAGGAGTTCCTAAAATTACAGCATGATGAATGTCGTTTGTAAGAATAAAAGAAGTTTTAAATTCAAAACCGTTGTTATGAATAGAAGCTTCAACTTTAGAATCAACTCTTAATTTTGAATTATTGGCGGCAGAAAGCCTTTCTTTTGTCTTTTCATGAAATCTTTGAGGAACAATATCTTGTCTAATACAATTTAAATCTGCACCAGTGTCGAAAAGAGCAATGGCATCAATTGCAAAATCATTTGAAAAAATCAAAGTGGCTTTAATCAAATATTTTCGGGTAGTAACTTGCTTTAAAACAAAAAGAAAATCATTTGGAATGGATTCAATGTTATCAACATTTTGCTCAATATTATTTTCACTATGAGTTGACTCATTATCTGAATCATCCTGTAAATACTTTTGCAAAAGAAGTTGGATTGTTTCAGAATCATTCTTTTGTTTTTCTTTTAAATCCTTGATTTCGGACTTAATATCCTTAATCTCTTTTTGGAGGTCTTGGATATTAGGAACCGATTTTTTTGTTTTCTTTTTATCTAAAATCTCGGTAAGATCATAAGAATTTTTCTTCACAATTGGGACTTTAGAAGTCTCAACTTTGTTGAAATCCATGGTTTTCAAAAGTTTTTCAAGATATTCCTTTTGAAGATTTGGATCAGAAATATGCTTTACAAGTTCAAGAAAAGTTTCTTGGTCTTTAGTCAAAACATTGATTTTCTTTAAATAAGACTCTGATTCAGAATCACTACTGTTAGATACAGAAGTATCCGAATCAATTAACTCGTCAACTTGTAAAGGGTCACTATCCCCTGTCATAGAGGATTCAGAACTTGAAGATTCAATCATGAGCGGAGCAATTTTGGAAAGAATGTCGTCTTCAAGGCCAAGCTCATGAAGTTTTTTATTCATCCTGCAATATTTTGCAGTATGGCCTTTCATACCACATCGATGACAAATGGCTTCTTTGAAATTGAAAGGGGTTTTTGGTGTGGTTCTAAAATCTTTCTTTTTAGGGAATTTGGACTTCTTATAAGGCCTAGAAGGTTTCTTATAAAAAGACTCCCTATTTTTAAGAAAGGGTTTCCTATGGCTTTGGGATTTGTAATGTTTTTTGTAAGGTCTCGAAGAGCACTTACCATTACAATCTTTGGAGGTGGAAGCTTTAAAAGGGTCATAATTGAATTGCTTACAGAAACTACCAAGTTCGCGCTTAGATTGCCTAAGCTCTTGTTTTAGTCTTTTCTGTAATTTCAAATCTTGACAAATTTTTAAACCTTCCTTATTGACAAAGCTGACAAGTTCACCATAAGTGAGCTCATCATAAGGAATACGGTTATCATAAAGGGCTTTGATGGAATTCCTAACTTTTTCACCTAAGAGGGTAGGTAGACCGGCTAAGAATTTTTCTTTCCAAGTAGTATGATTTGCATCATCTCTAAGAAAGAGTCGGGTAAAGAAAGTGGTTTTGTAAACTTGAAAATCACTAAGTTTCCTACATCGCAAATTGTGTAGTAACTCAGCGTTTTTGTCCCTAAGATGAGAAGGGTCACCTATGAAATGAAGGGAAATTGTAAGGATTAAAGTAGCAACAGCATCCTGGATAGGATTATTAAATTGATCAAGAATAGGAGTTCTATTTTCATCAATTTGGATAGCATTAAGGATATCCGTCTGTTGCTGCCTAGTGAGAAGATGATCCCACCAACCTTTTAATTGACCAGTGAATCCTGCAATGAGAATCTCTGCAATAGCCATGTCAGAGGTTCCCGATTGAGTTTTATAGGCATTGGCTGCCATAGTCATTTGTTGTAGAACACCTAGAACATTGTATTCCGACATACCATCAATGTTCCATTCATAGACAGATGATGCATTATATCGCGATTGATTTAATGCACTAGGCCTATTGTTTATAGTTAAATCAGGAGGAGATTTAACAGTGGGAAGGGCTAATTCCCAATGGATTTTGTTGGCTTTAGGAATAGATTCTTCTTGGAAGGCTTCTAAATCAGAAGAGGCTATTGAAGTTTGGTCGTCTTGTTCTAAAACGCCAATCTTGCTAGATTGAGGAGTATCAGGAGCTATTTGGATTTTACTAGATGAAGACGAAGCAGCTTCTATCCTATCTAGTTGTTCTCTAATGGCTTTAGCAAAATCTGATTTTGACTCTTGGACAAGCTTTTGACTAGTTTTCGAAACCTGAAAAGGTTTGAAAATAGGTTCCTTAAGCTTTTTGTCAGAATCCGATTTTGATGGGATAGGAGAAGTGGATGGAATAGTAATGGTTGACTTTTGAAATTGATTTTCTATCCTAGTCAACTGTTTTCCAATGGTATTTAAGTTAGTATTACAGAAATTATTCTGTTGGATAATACTGCTTAAATTCGCATCAGAATCATTTGGTTTCGGGATTTTGTAAGGTGAGGCTCTAATTTGAACAGGAGGTTCGCCATGATCAATGGTTAGACTCCGAATAGGTGGGTGTTCAGATTCTATGGTTCTGTCACTATCAGAAAGTTTCCACTCAGGAATTTTCTTCCTAATAGTAATAGGGTTTGACTCTTTGAAAGGATAGTCTATGTTATTCTCAGAAGAATATATTTCGAACCAATCAAAAAACAATATATGAACTTTATGAAAATTCACAAATTCATAATAAATTTGTTGGATTTCTTTTCTTCGTTTAAGAAAATTTTCGAAAAACCAAATTCTTTTTTCTTTATTTAAATCAGAATAAAAATCATTATGCAGAAGAGTTTTATCTAATTCAAATTCCTTTTCTATGACATTTATGACATTTTCTGTAACAGCAGAAAACGTAGGAGATGTTGGAGGAGAAGGTTCCTTCTCTTCCTGGCTTTGAACATGTTGACTACTAGTATAAATAGGATGTGGGACATCAGTAGTATAATCAACAGATCGTATTGAAGAACTGGGTATGTCTGAGGTGGAAAACCTCGGTTGACTCTTTGTAGGTTGATATGGAAGATTTATGACAGAATGGATTTTTGTAAATTTCCTTTCCAATGAAGGAATACTTGAGCACGACTCTTTATCAGAAAATCTAGATGATGTAGACCTTCTGAATGATAATTTAACTTTACCATCAGAATACTGAGTTACATTTTGCAACTCTGTATTTGGCTCAAGTTGTTTCGGAATTGCCGGTGGGGCAGCTCCTTCAAGGATCCATTCATCTGGAAGATTGATATCTTTCCAATGGATTGGTTTTGGAATGACGGTGTTTGCTCTAGACAAATCGGTCTGTAAGAGAAGTGTTTCATCTCTTTTTGACTGGAATCTATGTTGTGTACTAAATGCAGAGACCATAGCCTTGTATGAAATTTTAAAAATTAAGGCTACTGGAATTGACCCTTTAATCATTTTGTAATTATGGGTTTTAATTTGTAAAATCAAACAAATTTTCGAAAAACCAAATTCTTTTTTCTTTATTTAAATCAGAATAAAAATCATTATGCAGAAGAGTTTTATCTAATTCAAATTCCTTTTCTATGACATTTATGACATTTTCTGTAACAAATAAAAAATGTAATAAACAAATAGGATTTGCTTCAAAAATTGCATTCTGCTTTCATATTTTCAAAATTTGACATGAAATCAGGATTTTAGCAAATTCAAATTCATCCAAAAGACCGTTACAAAACCGCTTTTACTGTTCCATTTGGACAGTATGAGTGGACTGTTATGCCCTTTGGTTTAAAAAATGCACCATCTGAATTTCAAAGAATTATGAATGATATTTATAAAACTTATTCTGATTTTTGTATTGTTTATATTGATGACGTGTTGGTATTTTCAAATTCGATTGACCAACATTTTAAACATTTAAAGACTTTTTATTTTGCCACCAGAAAGGCTGGATTGGCAATTTCCAGTTCTAAAGTTTCTTTATTTCAAACAAAAATCCGGTTCCTAGGCCATCATATTTCCAAAGGAACCATTACTCCTATTGAGCGATCGCTCGCTTTTGCTGACAAATTTCCTGATAAAATTATAGATAAAACCCAATTGATTTGGAAATGCCTTGTAGGGCAAGCATTAACTCAGGGGACTTTGTAATGGATTCCATCCACTCTTTGACTTGTTGTTCAGAGGAGATGGATTTACATTGGGTGCTTTGTTCTTCTTCTTCAACCATTTCGATCCAGGATTTTATAGGCATGGCTGAGGATAAAATAGAAGTATCAAGACCAGCAGAAAACGTAGGAGATGTTGGAGGAGAAGGTTCCTTCTCTTCCTGGCTTTGAACATGTTGACTACTAGTATAAATAGGATGTGGGACATCAGTAGTATAATCAACAGATCGTATTGAAGAACTGGGTATGTCTGAGGTGGAAAACATCGGTTGACTCTTTGTAGGTTGATATGGAAGATTTATGACAGAAGGGATTTTTGTAAATTAGACCTTCTTTTGTTAAAGGCTTTATACCTACTTGGATTAGACCAATGTGAATATACTTGAAATTCCCATCATATTTCCAAAGGAACCATTACTCCTATTGAGCGATCGCTAATTTTTTCCCTAAAGGCTGGTTTTTCAAACCATGGGATTTAACAAAACCCCAGTCATATTATCAAAGCATTCTTGAAGCCACTGAGTCTGTAAAATTCAAACATTTCTTTCTCAGTGAAACCCATTCTGAGCCGGCCTATTCCACGGCCACAATTTTAAAAGTTTTGAGTCCAAACCAGTGGGGCGACCAACTCTATAAATACAAATCTTTCCCTCCAAATTTTCAAATGCGTTTACCACACTGTTTGGTGTATTCCTACTGGGATTACCAGCAGGCTTGGTTCAATACATTTTTTATACAAAACCCTAAAAAGTCTCATTCATGGTTATTTTTCTTTAATTCAAAGATAACCGTCCAAAGCCTCCCAAACTGGTTCCAACAATAGTGGAACTATTTTGGTTCAACCCCACAAATCTTAACCCCTAATGCCACCCATTGCCTGAACCTTTTTAAAGCACATTATACCCCAACTGACTCAGAGAAAAGATTTTCTCCCTTTCTCTGTTTTTGTACCAATTTCTTCCTTCCATGGGTATGGATGTGGAATTTTAGATTTCATACCCAAGAAAAACAACTCCTTATCCAAAGAACCTTCAAAGTCAAATGGTGGTCGAAATTTGATGAGAAAACCAAATTAACCGACACACTTATCCAAAATTGGCTTGGTTCAAAAGGCTTTCTGCCTCCAACCATCAAAGAATCCAAAGCCCAACAAACCTTTCTTACCCAAAAATCCAAAGCCCAATCTCTTTTGACCAGTGCCAAAACTGAAGAGGAATATTTCAAAGTCATGCAACAACTTCTCGCCACGAGATCAGAGACGTCCGTTGCCAGTTCCAGCTCAAGCACCTCGGCAGATGAAGAACCATTTATCTCTCTTGGTGATGAAAATGAAGATGACTGCTTCGGCATTTTTTCTCCTATCAAGCACTAAAGATATATTACAATAGAATTAATCTTTGCTTGTAAGTATGTACATTTTTGTACTTAAAAAAAAAAAAAAACCAATTTCAATTTATTTCTTTCGGGTGGTCCACTGGACACAAGTGAGAGCGCACATGTCTCTTCACCCGTTTTCTGTATTTCATATGTATGTATTTTGTACCTTGTATTTTGTACAAAGACTACTATTCAAATATACGATCCAAAGATTACTGTGCACTTGAAGCGCCGCTACAGTGAACAGTGCCAAAGCCTACTGTGCACTTAAAATTCCGCTATAGTTCATTTGTATAAAAACCGGGAGGAAGACTTAGACTCCTCAGGTTATTCATTTTCTTGAATTAAGTTTCTCTCTCAAACTCTCTCTTCTTCTCCTCCTTCTCTCTAGATTTCTCTCTCTCTCCCTCCGGGAATAGGAAATCTGGAATCGAAAGACAAAGGAAAATCTTTCCTGTCTTGAGATTAATTTTCCCATTATTTCCCTTTCTTACAAAAGAACACAAACAATGTAAGTGTTCGATCGAATTTAAATTTCAAAGCATTGTAATTTATTTAATTTAAAGCAATTTACAATTTAAAGCATGCACGTTTAAATTTCTGTCAATTTAATTTCCGCAATTTACTTTAAAGCAATTTAAATTTCCGCAATTTAAATTTATGTTTGCACGTTTAAATTCCGCATGCATAGGAGACTGATCGGTATCAGATCTCCCATATAAATTTTACATTCCTCAGAGGCATAGAGACCGGATCTCTCCCCTCTGTTGTAATTCTCTTCTCCCCCCTTCTTCAGAGCACCACTTCCGGGTTCCGGATTTGGTACTGTGTTTGTATCTCAGCCATAAAGAATCTAAATAAGATTTGGTAATGCACCTAAAATAAACTAACCACGTTTAAAGAACTTAATTTATATTTGGTAAAGTAATCATAAAATTTGACTAACCGCGTTCCAAAGCATAGATCTATAAAAGGTAAATAACTTAAAGCTGAATTAAAAATATTTTGAGTATATCGGCTGGAATACCTAAGTGTTGCGGGCTACTGGTCCAAAGGAGGTTTGAATAGCTTGGCGGAAACACATCCATTGCCAAGGACCTCGTCACTTATACAACGCCACGTACTCAGAATAATAATAATTTGACAAAGCCGTTTAAAATCTGGAAATTATATTTGTGCATCTTTAATCCAAATCGCAATCATTAGCAATCCAAAGCAAGTGCATTTAATTATTCAAAGCAATTTAATTTCAAACTAGGTAAAGTTTGCTACTAAAAAGAACCAACCTCGATTCAATTTGTTTTATTAAATAATCAATAAAGTTTTATTTTGGAAACACACCCTGTCTTCGATCCTATTTCCTTCTGGTATCAGAGCCAAGTGGGGGAAAAGTGTTTTATTGTTTTAGAGTCTTCGTGTTTTAAAGTCTTGTGTTTTATTTTGAAGTTTGTTTTTTTTTGGTGAATTTTTACTGGTTGTAAGTCCCGTTTTAGGATAAGGAATCCGCTGAGGGCTGTAATTCCATACCTGTAGCCATTCTGACCAAACCAATAGTAAACCATAAGGTTTTAACCATGGATCCTCTACTCCATAGGACATCATCCTTTTCTAGCACTTCTTCCGGGAAGACTAGTGATTCAAAGCATGTTGTGAGTTCAGAAGAATTCATTATTGAGAACTTTGATAAAGCAATTGATTGTTGGGAACTTCCAAAAATTTCCAAAGAAAAGATTTATAAAACAAAAATGCTTGATCTTTTAAAAAATGATTATATTAAAAACCCTGTTTTCGAAAAACCAAATAATGATTTAGTTTTAACACACCCTGTTTTAATTTGTTAAATTTAAGAAAATTTTCGAAAAACCAAATTCTTTTTTCTTTATTTAAATCAGAATAAAAATCATTATGCAGAAGAGTTTTATCTAATTCAAATTCATTTTCTATGACATTTATGACATTTTCTGTAACAGCAGAAAACGTAGGAGATGTTGGAGGAGAATGTTCCTTCTCTTCCTGGTTTTGAACATGTTGACTACTAGTATAAATAGGATGTGGGACATCAGTAGTATAATCAACAGATCGTATTGAAAAAACTGGGTATGTCTGAGGTGGAAAACCTCGGTTGGCTCTTTGTAGGTTGATATGGAAGATTTATGACAGAATGGATTTTTGTAAATTTCCTTTCCAATGAAGGAATACTTGAGCACGACTCTTTATCAGAAAATCTAGATGATGTAGACCTTCTGAATGATAATTTAACTTTACCATCAGAATACTGAGTTACATTTTGCAACTCTGTATTTGGCTCAAGTTGTTTCGGAATTACCGGTGGGGCAGCTCCTTCAAGGATCCATTCATCTGGAACATTGATAATTATTATTACCCTTTAATTTTTCAAAATTAAATTCCTCTTATATTAAAAACTAAATTTTTCAAAATTACCCTTTAATTTTTTAACTTATTTAATACTATTAATAATTATTATTTTATTTTATTAATTTAATATTATAAATGGACCACCACTGGAAAGTCGCCGGACCACCACCGGACTACCGTCGGACACCGCCGGAAAGTTGTCGGACCACCACCGGAAGGTCACCGGACCACCGCCGGACTTTGCCGGAAAATTGTCGGACCACCACCGGACCTTGCCGGAAGGTCGCCGGACCTCGCCGGAATGTTGCGCGGACCTATGCCGGAATTCGCCAGAATACTAATATAAATAGTGTAATAACCAAATTTAATATTAAAATTTTAATTATTTTATATTTTTATTTTTATTATATAAAATAAAATATCCGTGAATATCCATGGATATCCATAGTTATATGGATAAAATCCATATCCATGTCCAATATTAAATATTAAATATGGATATGAATATATACAATATGGATAATTATGAATTTGTGTTTGAATGGATATTATCCATCCATAATTAGATATTTGCCATCCCTAGCTGCGACAAGGCCGTCCGTCATATGTGTTGCCATTTATCAAGCGGTTGTTACTAATAGTACGTAATTTTACGGGTGTGCAGAATTCAATGCTATCCGATTAATTTATCTAATGTATAAATTTGATTTGTGTATAGGTAGATTTTATTGGATTAAAAATTTAATAACCTATAATCAGTGGATTGAATATAAATGTATTTCTATAAATTCACAAAAATCTGTAAATTCGTAAAAAAATAAAAAGTATTTATTTAATTAAAAATAAAATTTATAAATATGGTATTAATATTTATCAATAAATAAATAAATTAAAATATAGTTATATTAATATTATATTATATCTTATCCGATAATATATAAAATAAAAAATAATTAAATAAACAAATATAAATTCTTAAACAGTTAATTTTCATGTACTAATCTAATAAACGAGATTGTTTTTTAATGTGTTATATTTTGACACTTTAAATTATTTTCTATCTTTATTTAAATAATTAATTTATTGAAATCTTATTTAATTTTAAATTTGATTAGTAGTAAAATTATTTTTGTATTTAGTTAATTCGTGAATTGAATAGAATTAAAATTTTCAATTTGCAAACCAATCCGTAAAATAGTAGATTGGATATGGATTTGGTAAAATCTGCATTCGATCCGCAGACGTATGGATTATATTTGGATTGAATTTCACTAATCTGTAAATTGGATTTGATTGAAAATTTATAATTCGCAAAATTGTGGATCGGATATGAATTGATGTCTAATTCGCAAAATTTAATTCGCGAACAACCCTACGTAATTTATGGACTTATGACTTCTGGTCGACATCATAAGTTCTATATTTTAAAGATTGAAAATAATTGGTTTTTTAAGAACTAAGATTCTTGCTTAATCCTCCTCAACTTTTAAATGAGTGGTGTTACTTAAATTCACTAATTTTTTCTTTGCACTCTCTTTTAATTAAGAATTTTATTATCCAAATATTTTTTGAAAAAATTACTTAATTAACTCTTTTCTCTTCTCAATTTTTCATATTCTCATCAATTCATTCATATACATTCTTCTATTTATAAATAACTAGAAAATAAAACAGCACTTTGTGCGTGGCTTTAAACAAAAATTTAGTATTATTTTTTTTTACTTTTCACTTTATGAAACTGATAAAAAATATGAATTAATTTTTTTTAAAGATGACGCAGCCTTATAAAACTAATGTTATTTATAAAAGTTAATTATTTTTTGTTAACTTTAAAATATATATATTAATGTGTATAGTTAAGTGTACACAACATTTTCATCAATAAAAATTATGTTCACACTAATCAATTCTCCATTCTTCTTGGTATTAACAGACTCCCACATCCTACAAAGCCTAACTCTTATCATCCAACTATCTTTATCATTGTACAACTCATGAAAAAAAATAAAAGAGTACTTCATGAAGCACACAATAATAAAAATTCAAATAAGTTAAAAAATAAAAACATAAGAACATTTCTAAAGAAAATGTTGGTTAAATAATAAAAAAACTCAAACATAACAAATCTTAAATACTTAATATTTATAGAGTTTGAAGAAACCAAAAGACACTAAACAAAAGGTTGCATAATTAAATATGAGATTATAGCATTAAAATTAGGCCCTACTGGCATTGGTGAGGGAAGATGAAGGAACCTTCCTTCCTATATTAATTAGTTGATGTATTTTAAACCACTAAAGTTTAGTTGTTGGCTTAATAAAATAAATGAATGTTTCAAAATTTATAATTAATTATTATTAATGGTTACATATTGTTGAATTTAAATAGAAAGAGGAAGAGACATGTAATCTTTTGTAATTTAATAATTATTTTATATTTTTAATGTTTTGTAATGTAATTATTTTTTAATCTCAACCAATCTATTGGATAATAGAAAATATAAAAAAATGAGAAATAATAATGCCACAAATCTTAACTACTTAATATTTATAGAGTTTGAAGAAGTCAAAAGGGACTAAATAAAAGATTGCATAATTAAATATGAGATTATGACATTAAAATTAGACCCTAATGATATTGTTGAGGGAAGATGAAGGAGCCTTCCTTCCTATATTAATTAATTGATGTATTTACACCACTAAAATTTAATTGTTAGATTGTCAATTTCCCCCCTACATTAATCAACATATACCATTTTCCTCCCTACTGTTTTTATAATGCCTAAAAACCCCCCTGATAGCATAAGTTTACAATATTATCCTTATTTTCAACTACTCTTTTATTTATATTTATTATAAATTAAATAAATCAGATGAATAGAAACTAAATAAAAAATTAAGCATTAAAAATAAGAAATATATGTTTTGATATGAGCAAAAAAATTAATAATGAATTTTTTTTTGTACTTATTTAATTTGTGAAAATGTTCTTATAATAAATATATATAAGAAAATTATTATAAAATGATAAAAAAATTATTATAAGAAAACTTGAATGACAAATAAAAATTTATTATAAGATAAATAATAAAATATTTTGCCTATCTTTTTACATTTAATTTTAAAATATTACAAAATGTTTATTATAAGAAAATGTTCACAAAATAAATAATTACAAGAAAAAAATATTTATTATTAATTTTTTCTCATATCAAAACATATATTTCTTATTTTTAATGCTTAATTTTTAATTTAGTTTCTATTCATGTAATTTATTTAATTTATAATAAATATAAATAAAAAAGTAGTTAAAAATAAGGGTAATTTTGTAAACTTATACTGTCAGGGGGATTTTTGGCCATCAACTGGTCTATCGGCTTCAGAATCATGTCTTAGATCTACCCACTCCAGAACACCACTCTAACACTCTCATGGTGTTAGCTGAATCTGACCAAATCCCAACCATCATTCAGATCCCCAGGCAAATTCCTCGCCAAGAACTCCTTGTTTTCTCTCACCATGAACTTCTAAACTTCTCTCTCTCTCTGCAAATGAAATCCTAAAGAAAAGAAAAGAAATAAGGATTTTAAATTTGTTCATTTTGAAACTTAAGCAAGTATGCACTGCACTTGCCTTTAGCAAGGATCCTGTGCATCAGAAAGCTTTCGCAGATTTCTTATCTGGTTTGGTACCCTATTTTGACCAATGAAAGTCTGTTTTGGGTTGTATAACCCGACAAGAAAATGAAAGTTTTCCTGATTCTCCATTTTGGTATCAGAGCCATACCCTTTTTCTAATTCTCTCCAAGTGGTATAATTTAAGTCTTTATTCCTCTTTTGATCTTTAGTCTTCAGGCGCAGAGAGAACTCATCCTTCATGGCTTCTACTTCATCCACTTCATCCACTCCAGTTACTCTTTCTTCTACTCTTTCTTTGCCTAAATCTTGCACTTCCCATACTGCTGATAAAATTGAAAACCTTGTTGAATACTCCTATATTCCCGAATCAGCTCAAATAAGTGAATCCACCTACCCTCTTATTAGCCCTTATCATTTGTACAAACGACCCAACTCCTTTACCCGCAGCATCCGTACCCTTATCTCTACTAAACGGCCACACCCTAAAGAATATATCCAGTCTTCTTGTCTGGATCAGTGTGCTCTCAAAGCCACCTCTGCTGAGCAATATGTCACTCTGGAAATTCCTTCAGAGCTCATTTCAAATTGGAAACGTGAAGGATACACTCATCTTCATCTAGGCGGAATACGGCTAATCCTTACCCTTCATGGGCGCAAAGGTTTACCAGTTACAGCTCGTATTGCTCTCCTGGACACTCGGTTTAAACAGTACCAAGATGCTGTTATCGGTACTGTACTCACAACCCTACATGCTGGCAGTGTCTTACTCACCTTTTATCTAAACTTCAATCTTTCCCTTTAAGACACTAATCTACCCACAACCCTGAAAGTTCAAGTCCAGATCCAAGGTGCTGAACAAATCTCCACTGCTAAAATAGCCACACTACACCATCAACTGGTCTATCGGCTTCAGAATCATGCCTTAGATCTACCCACTCCAGAACACCACTCTGACACTCTCATGGTGTTAGCTGAATCTGACCAAATCCCAACCATCATTCAGATCCCCAGGCAAATTCCTCGCCAAGAACTCCTTAAGCTTATGCCTCTTGAATGGATCTCAAATTATGAGCAGTTCCATAACAATACAGCCCCAGTTCAGACATCTGAAAGTATGTTTGAAAGGCGACCAGATGGCACGGTCAGAATGACCTTTAAACCGCCTCCCAGTGTTCCTCAAGAGCCTCCTCGGCTCTCTTTCACTTATTCATCCATGATCACAGCTGTTTAGACAGCTCAAGAAGATTTGCCTATTACAGGGTTCAATTCTGACGGTTTCCCTGTTTATCCAGCCAAACAAAATGGGCATTTCCTTTGGGATGTCCCTGGTTCCGGCCACTGTGACCCAGATTGTCCCTGCTGGGATGATTGGGAAGATGATGACGATTATGTAACCAAAAAGAAAAAGAAACCTAAGAAAAAATCTCATGCCTCGTGTCACCACAGTACTCCTAAACCACCACAAGATCCTCCTCCTCCATCAGCTCCTTTACCTCTCTATAAAAAGGAACTCCAATGGCTTGCAAAGCGTTGTACCTCTACAATATCCTCACATGTTTATCCAGATCCATCTCCACCTCTGAGTTGTATGATGTTTTCATCTGCTTCCTCAGATTATTCTTCCTCTTTTCCTCCATTAGACACCCACACAGATTCCCAACGAAATGTTGTGTCCAAACCTTTTATTCCATCACCCATAACCTCAGCCGGTCATCTTGAACCACCCAAACCTTTTGAATCAGTCCTCAACTGGCAAACTCAAAATGCCAGAGCCCAGAATGATACTTTGTTGAACATAAATTCCAAAGTTGAAAAAATCAGTTTATGAACTGAACACCTTGAAACGAAGGTTGACTCCATCTCTGCACAACTGCAGCAGATCCACCAGAACCTCCAGTCCAGAATTGTTCAACTTGATTCTGAGTTGCGAATTATGCTTGCCCAACGTTACCATGGCCCAGAATTTGATCAAAAAGAAAGGGAGATCAGACGTTTAAAAGTTGAGCTTGCTCAAATTGAATCTGACAAACAAAAACCTTCCCTTTTTACCTCCTCGCCTCCTATCCCTTCGATTGGTCCAACTTACCATCCATTTGCTTCTATGCTTTCTCCTATCCGACAGTATGAGCCTTCTAAGTTGTTTAGTATGACTCATACCCTTTTTCGAGACAACCCATTACCACCACCACCTAAATCTAAACCAAAGCCTAAGCCTCAACCACGACCCGTCACAATCAATCCTTCCTCCACTATTATCCCTGACCAACAATCACCGGGCTATACATCAGCATCAACATCACCACCTGACCCATCCAAATCCCAACCTCCTACTACATCCAAGAATAAAGAACCCATGCACCAATTCAGTGCCCATACCATTGACCACCCATCTTCCACTGATGACCAAACTTCTGATTCAAATCTAGCCGTTTTAGATAGCCATACTGAGACTGACACAGAATCTTCGGCATCCACCAGTGACTCTGAAAAATCTTATGCTGATATCACCAGAATCCTGATGGCTCAACCTGACCCACAAACCTCTCGGACTGAACCATATGTTGATATTCCTTCTGATGTTGAAGAAGAGATGCCTAAATCTTCTGCGACCAACCAGCCTCCTCCGGCCCAAACTACTTCATCTAGTCAAAAATCATCAAATGGTCCCTGGTTTACCTTTGATGATATCCCATCCTATAAATGGCGTGATCGTCTTAATGAAATGTCTGCCTGGATTGATCTCCAAATGCTCAGATCAGGAGCCACTACTGAATCAGTCCTTAGAGAATTTGCTACTCGTTTTACGGGTGCTCTAAGAGATTGGTTTGACTCTCTTGGTCAATACAGACAATTGCAGTTTGTTCAATTACCAGAAGTCTCTAGTGCTCTTGCCATTCTTCATGATCAGTTTTTAGGAGACCCAGCTGCAGCCTTTGAAGCTGCACGCCGAGACTATCTCAGCATGAAATGTTGCTCCCTCGATGCCAAGGATCTTGATTTCCATTACAAGCGCATGTCCCTGTTATTCTATAAGCTTAATGGATTCAACGAGCCTACACTAAAGCATGTCTTTTTGGCCTCCCTACCAGAAGAACTCCAACCCGACATCCAGCGGCAGCTTACTGCCTCCAATCTTGTCATTGACAATATCTCTCTTGGCAAAATTTTCCAACTCGCCAAAACTTGTCTTGATAAGCTTTGTGAACAGAAACAATTCTTCAAGGACTTGTTGACAGACAAAGAACCATTTCGAAGTGCCTGCAAAAAGCCTTATCTGCAAATCAAATGCAAACAGAAGAAGGATTGTGATTGCAGTCCCAAAAAGAAAAGGCATTTTCGAAAGTTCAAATCTCCAGAATTTTCATCCAGACCCCGCAGGTCCAGAAAACCTTACAGATTCTTTCGAAAGCGGTCTTCTTCTTCCAAAGACTCCAAACGAAGAAAATCCAGCAGATGTTTTATCTACAGGAAAAAAGGTCATTTTGCCAAAGATAGCCCCAACAAAAGAGCCAAGTCCATTCGTCTTGTAGAACATCTTCAGGCTACTACCGATTACTCTCCACAACAGGATGAACTGGAATTCTACTTCTCTGAACAAGATGAACCCAATGATGAAACAGTGTTCGCACTCCAACAGTCTTCTGATGATTCCGACAGTGACCAGTCCCAAGTCATTTTCCATCAACAGCTCTTGTCCCTTGATACTACAGTTCCTATACCTTCCATCAAACTCCAAATCCTGCCTTCAAAATTTCAAAGGCCCATTCCAGCAGTTGATCTTATTGATACTGGAGCTCAACGAAGCATGTTAAACCCCCATATTCTTCCACCAGACTACTGGACACAGTCTGAAGAACATTTCAAAGCTGTTAATGGCAAACTCTTCACCACTTCTTTGATTACCAAAAAACCCATTGGTATCCAGATTTTCCCTAATTGTGTCATTTGGACCAAAGTCATTGGTTCAACTCTTCCTAATAAAGATATTTTGTTAGGATTTGACATCCTTCACCAGATCAAACACTTTCAAATCATTCCTCATGGAATTCGAGTCAAGTCCATGTTCAAACCATTCACAGATATCTTGAAACTCTACAATCTGTCTGAAACCCCTCCATCATATCAGGATATTTCCACCAAGCTTTTGAGTTTTTGTCCGGTGTCTCATTCTGAGTTCACCCATCCAAATCCTTTGTGGAAAAATCAGTCTTTCTTTGTTAAGTTACCCTTCAAACTTAATGAAGACATTAATCCCACCAAAGCCACTCATCCAGGAATGAGTCCATCTGACTTACTCCTAGCCCACCAGGAATGTTCTCAATTGTTAGCCCAAGGGTTAATTGAGCCCACAACCTCTCAATAGGCTTGCCAAGCCTTTTATGTTGAAAAGCATTCTGAAATTGTTCGAGGAAAGAAACGCCTAGTCATTGACTACCAGCCCTTAAACATGTTTTTGCAAGATGACAAATTTCCCTTACCTCGCCGACAAAGCATGTTTACTTTTCTCAAAAATGCCCAGATCTTTTCAAAATTTGATTTAAAATCAGGTTTTTGGCAATTAGGCATTGAACCCTCTGAGCGTTATAAGACTGCCTTTTGCATTCCTAATGCCCATTACCAATGGACGGTCCTACCCTTTGGTCTCAAAACTGCCCCATCCATTTTTCAAAAATCCATGATCAAAATCTTTCAGCCTCTCCTGTCTAATGTACTGATTTACATTGATGATATTTTACTTTTTTCAGGATCACATGATGACCATCACCGACTACTCAACCAGTTCTATGATATTGTCCAAAGTCATGGAATCATGCTATCTGCCAAGAAAAGCACCATTGCCACAGATACCATCGAATTTCTTGGTATGATCATAAAAGATGGCCATTACCAGCCAGGAAAGCACATTGCCCAAGAGTTGCTTCACTTTCCAGATCAGTAACTTTCCAAAAAGCAAGTCCAGCAATTTCTTGGAATTATCAATTACATCAGAGACTTTATCCCACATGTGGACCACTACACTTGCCACCTCTCAGCTTTGTTGAAGAAAAAGCCTCCTGAGTGGAATGATATGCTATCTGTTCCAGAAAAGATGTTACTCCGATTAAAAGATTGGTTTTCCAAATATGATTTCTCAGTAAAGCATATAAAGGGATCCCAGAACCTTATCCCTGATATGCTATCTAAACTCTCAAAACCAGAGACATCTCCCACTCTGTTTTCCACCACATACCATTTTCCAATCATTGCCATGGCTACATCCTTACCTCTCGAAGCTCTTACCAAAAAACCCTTTCCCTTGAATAAAACATTTTCCTCTGTTTTTGCCATCCAAGAGTTTGCAAGAAAAGCTGTTTTCTGCTTTTTCATGAAAGCTTACCTTATGGCTGACTCATTTCCATTTTCTACTTTCCATCCTGAAAATCTATTTCTTACAGGTTTAACCCTTGACCCATCCAGAGAAATCACTGAAGACGAGTTATGGTACCTCTGGTGCCTAACTACTCTCTATGCAACCAAGCTCATCCTACCCATCGCCCCCACTTTGTCTCATCTTCTTAATCCAGACAAAGCTACCTCTCTCATCTGGACATTACTTGAGTGGTTTTCACCAATTCCATGGTGGAGACAAAAGCTCCAACACTTGTCAGAAATCTACAACCTTGATCGTATGCCACTCTCTGAAGCTCAAATGTGGACATCCGTGTTCATAATTCACGGGCCTTATTTCCAACACCCAGATACACAGTTCTTTTGGACACATGATCAGGTATACGAATGGTTCACTGCACCACATCCCGCCATCATTGAAAATGAGATCCAGCCTACCTTACATAACTACCTCCACCAGTTAAACCACCAAACTCCGCCACATAAGGATATCGTTCACACCTCCTTAGGCCCACAACATGACCTCATCATGATCCCTACTCCATCAGCCAGATCCAAGCCACCATCCACAGGAATCCTTATCAAAGAAGAAAGGCCAGACTACACTGACTTTCTTTTCCAAGTTTCTCAAGACCCTTGGGAAGAATTTCTTCCTCTCAGCCAACACCTTCATCAGTTCCCCCAACCAACAATGGATGAACCTGGACCCTCTGAACCAGGACCATCAACCCGACCTTCCAAAAAATCACCTCGGCCTTCTAAAGTTGACAAAGCCACCCAGACTTCCCCTAAGTATACTTCACAGTGTACTCCACGAGCCTATCATTGCCCTAATCCACCATGCCGTGGTCCCTGCTGCCAACATCCTAAACGTCCGAAGCTTCCAAGCAACTTTTTTCGCAAACCGCACCACTCCGGTGATACAGATCCTGATGCAACGGAAAGTTCCTCCGAAGATGACTACATGAACCTCCACTCTCCCTAAAAGTTATTTGTCTTGTTGTCATTATGTCTTGTTTGTCTTGTTGTAATCATGGTTGCTTTTGCTTTTACTTTTGCTTTTACTTTAAGCTTTTGTCAAAGTCATGCTTTATTAAAGCATCTTTGTCCCTTTGTAATAATTAAAGGTGTGTAATCATGCAACTTTTACTTTTACTTTAAAGATAGGGGTCCTGTCCTATCTTCCTGAGATTCCTCCTCTATATAAGGAGCTCTCATCTCCTTTGTAAAATATAGAAGTTTGCCAGAAATAAACTCGTGTGTTTTCTCTCACCATGAACTTCTCAACTCCTCTCTCTCTCTGCAAATGAAATCCTAAAGAAAAGAAAAGAAATAAGGATTTTAAATTTGTTCATTTTGAAACTTAAGCAAGTATGCGCTGCACTTGCCTTTAGCAAGGATCCTGTGCATCAGAAAGCTTTCGCAGATTTCTTATCTGGTTTGGTACCCTATTTTGACTGGGCATTTTTGAGAAAAGTAAACATGCTTTGTCGGCGAGGTAAGGGAAATTTGTCATCTTGCAAAAACATGTTTAAGGGCTGGTAGTCAATGACTAGGCGTTTCTTTCCTCGAACAATTTCAGAATGCTTTTCAACATAAAAGGCTTGGCAAGCCCATTGAGAGGTTGTGGGCTCAATTAACCCTTGGGCTAACAATTGAGAACATTCCTGGTGGGCTAGGAGTAAGTCAGATGGGGGGAAAGTGGCAATCCCCCTAAAATAATTGAATGTATCAAGACTTATAATTAATTATTATTAAGAATTACATATTATTGAATTTAAATAGAAAGATGAAGAGACATGTAATCTTTTGTAACTTAATAATTAGTTTTTATTTTTAATATTTTGTAATGTACTTATTTTTTTAATGTCAACCAATTTATTAGATAATACAGAATATAAGAAAATGAGAAATAGTGATGTTACATCACCTCCTATAGTCCCAACTTGATTGTCTAATTGAGAAACAAAACTCACTATTTAAAAATGAATATCGACAAATTTTTATTAGTCATGAAAGGTAATAAATATCAAGAAATTAACTTTTACCATACCAAAAAAAAACTCATGAATATCAAGAAATTTTTTTTTATATATAGAAATCATGAAATATAAGTAATGATAGATTCAGAAAGACAAAAAAATGAATTCAAAGGAGAGTAAAATTAAGTGTTTAGTTTGGAAAATATGAGAGTAGAGATAGAACATACAACTGTAAGGTAGAGAAAGAAAGTAAATAGTAAAAGGTAATTTCCAAATTTTGAAATATTAAATTCTTAATAATTAATTTTTTTTAAAAATGGGTTTAGATAGAAATCTAGAAATAGTCCCACTCGAATATAATTTATTTTTTTTATTTTTATTAACCAATAATTATCATTTGAATTTTTATTCAGTACATGATCAGATCATATGAGAATCTTAATTCTTTTATATTTTGCATAATGATTTTTTTTAAGAAACAAGATTTTAAATTAGGTCAAATTAATTTCAACTTAAATTTAAATTGAATAAAATGATTGGTAATAATTCTAACAGAATTAATGATTTATGTTATACTAAATGAAAGGATCATTTCCTCACTTTCATAATTTAGTGAAAAAACTGACTTAATTATAAAAAAAGCGAAAAAATAATACAAAACCCAATCTTAAACAAGGACGGAAGTTGGGAACTTCGGTTGTAGTGACCGAGTGAGAAATTAAAAAAAATTAATAGGAATTTATTATAAATAACAATTTATTAACATCATTCAAATACAAAACACTTCAAAAGAAGAAAATATAATAGTACGTTCATCTATCCATAAATTTACTCATATTCTATGAAAGTATATAGTCAAATAACAATTAGAAATAAACTCAAAAAAGTGAACAAAAAAAAAAATTCATCCAATATTCTTGTAGGGAATAAAAATTATACATTATTAAAAGGATAAAATAAAATAAAATGTTACTTGTCCATTGAGTGTCGCTTGGCTATGTGAATGCACATTATACCTACTTTCACTTGAGTTCAAGTTGTAATATTAAGTATTGATAAGGCAGGTAAAAAAGGGATATTCAGAAGAAATTGCATCAAACCGATAATTTAATTTGGTTTCGATTCGGTTTATATTGTTATAAGAAGTTGATTAGTCTAATCTTGTAAATAAACCAAATTTGTAGTTTAGCTTTCAGTTCTTATGGACTAAATCGAAAATTAAATGCTTTTATAATTTTTAAAAAGTTCGCCAATTGGCTCAATTTGATAGGTGGCTTCATTTTATTACCATATACAATCACACACAATAGTATAACTATATATACACACAAATGATCTTTTTCTATCCAAAACCTAATCCAAAATCGAAATCAATCTCTATAATCCAGCCTCGAAATCAAATTCAAACCTTGAACATAAACCCTTAACACAAATCAAAATCAGCCCCACCATCTTAAAATTTAAAAACTCATGAACTACAACTATTCCATCAAGGTTCACTAGCAAGGCAAGCAAGCAAGGCCAACACCTTCATTCTTCAGTGCAATGCCAGCACATACTGCCTTCATCTACCATTCACATTAGCTGCTTCCACCATGTGTCATTGTCACAGCTACTTCTCAATGAAGAGTTAAGTGATGGACTAACAAGTAAGAGGCAGCAAGAATTGGGCAAAACCAAACCGAACCTAAAAAAAGTTGTTTTGGTTCAGTATATTCTAGTAAAAAATCCGGATAATTTAATCCAAAATCCAACTAAATATTTGGTTAGTTTTCAATTCAAAGTACTAAGTGAACATCCAATAGCATTTTATACACACACACAGAAAGTTATACAAAATATATCGCTAAAGCTACAATGCTGGGAAGTAAGTTTACGGTACCATGCCGTATTTTAAAATTAACCGTGGGATTCATTTTCAATGAATCTAATGGTTTAGATAAAACATTAAGAATAAATAAAAGAAAAAAAAGGCAATCTTTACAACCAGTTACTAGCCCAGTTCTCTCTCTCGGTTAATTAAATCCCTAATTTTCTGATCAATGAAAATCTCTCTAAAATTATTCTAATTATTTCTCCCAAAAAAATTCCATACTTTTTCATCCTTAAGCTCGAGTTTTTTTTTCTCTCAAGATTGTGAATATTATGAATTGAACCTGGCATTAAATCAGTTTGCTTACTAAAAGAGTATGTCGAAGTATTTTGGATTGTTCAGGTGGTGATATTGATGCTGGTGTATAGCCCGGTGATTGTTGGTCAGGGATAATAGTGGAGGAAGGATTGATTGTGACGGGTCGTGGTTGAGGTTTAGGCTTTGGTTTAAATTTAGGTGGTGGTGGTAATGGGTGGTCTCGAAAAAGGGTATGTGTCATACCAAACAGCTTAGAAGGCTCATACTGTCGGATAGGAGAAAGCATAGAAGCAAATGGATGGTAAGTTGGACCAATCGAAGGGATAGAAGGCGAGGAGGTAAAAAGGGAAGGTTTTTGTTTGTCAGATTCAATTTGAGCAAGCTCAGCTTTTAAACGTCTGATCTCCCTTTCTTTTTGATCAAATTCTGGGCCATGGTAACGTTGGGCAAGCATAGTTCGCAACTCAGAGTCAAGTTGAACAATTCTGGACTGGAGGTTCTGGTGTATCTGCTGCAGTTGTGCAGAGATAGAGTCAACCTTCGTTTCAAGGTGTTCAGTTCGTAAACTGATCTTTTCAACTTTGGAATGTATGTTCAACAAAGTATCATTCTGGGCTTTGGCATTTTGAGTTTTCCAGTTGAGGACTGATTCAAAAGGTTTGGGTGGTTCAAGATGACCGGCTGAGGTTATGGGTGATGGAATAAAAGGTTTGGACACAACATTTCGTTGGGAATCTGTGTGGGTGTCTAATGGAGGAAAAGAGGAAGAATAATCTGAGGAAGCAGATGAAAACATCATACAACTTAGAGGTGGAGATGGATCTGGAACATGTGAGGAGATTGTAGAGGTGCAACGCTTTGCAAGCCATTGGAGTTCCTTGTTATAGAGAGGTAAAGGAGCTGATAGAGGAGGAGGATCTTGTGGTGATCTAAGAGTACTGTGGTGACACGAGGCATGAGATTTTTTCTTAGGTTTCTTTTTCCTTTTGGTTACATAATCGTCATCCTCTTCCCAATCATCCCAGCAGGGACAATCTGGGTCACAGTGGCCGGAACCAGGGACATCCCAAAGGAAATGCCCATTTTGTTTGGCTGGATAAACAGGGAAACCGTCAGAATTGAACCCTGTAATAGGCAAATCTTCTTGAGCTGTCTGAACAGCTGTGATCATGCATGAATAAGTGAAAGAGAGCCGAGGAGGCTCTTGAGGAGCACTGGGAGGCGGTTGAAAGGTCATTCTGACCGTGCCATC
This sequence comes from Citrus trifoliata, assembly GCA_018350135.1. NCBI lineage: Eukaryota > Viridiplantae > Streptophyta > Magnoliopsida > Sapindales > Rutaceae > Citrus > Citrus trifoliata. Next base: position 14,242,816 of record CM031385.1, on the reverse strand, counting down.
TGGTCGCCTTTCAAACATACTTTCAGATGTCTGAACTGGGGCTGTATTGTTATGGAACTGCTCATAGTTTGAGATCCATTCAAGAGGCATAAGCTTAAGGAGTTCTTGGCGAGGAATTTGCCTGGGGATCTGAATGATGGTTGGGATTTGGTCAGATTCAGCTAACACCATGAGAGTGTCAGAGTGGTGTTCTGGAGTGGGTAGATCTAAGGCATGATTCTGAAGCCGATAGACCAGTTGATGGTGTAGGGTGGCTATTTTAGCAGTGGAGATTTGTTCAGCACCTTGGATCTGGACTTGAACTTTCAGGGTTGTGGGTAGATTAGTGTCTTGAAGGGAAAGATTGAAGTTTGGATAAAAGGTGGGTAAGACACTGCCAGCATGTAGGGTTGTGAGTACAGTACCGATAACAGCATCTTGGTACTGTTTAAACCGAGTGTCTAGGAGAGCAATACGAGCTGTAACTGGTAAACCTTTGCGCCCATGAAGGGTAAGGATTAGCCGTATTCCGCCTAGATGAAGATGAGTGTATCCTTCACGTTTCCAATTTGAAATGAGCTCTGAAGGAATTTCCAAAGTGACATATTGCTCAGCAGAGGTGGCTTTGAGAGCACACTGATCCAGATGAGAAGACTGGATATATTCTTTAGGGTGTGGCCGTTTAGTAGAGATAAGGGTACGGATGCTGCGGGTAAAGGAGTTGGGACGTTTGTACAAATTCAGTGCACCAATTCAGTGCCCATACCATTGACCACCCATCTTCCACTGATGACCAAACTTCTGATTCAAATCTAGCCGTTTCAGATAGCCATACTGAGACTGACATATGAAGATGACTACATGAACCTCCACTCTCCCTAAAAGTTATTTGTCTTGTTGTGATTTGTCTTGTTGTCATCATGTCTCGTTTTGTCTTGTTGTAATTATGGTTGCTTTTGCTTTTACTTTTGCTTTTGCTTTAAGCTTTTGTCAAAGTCATGCTTTATTAAAGCATCTTTGTCCCTTTGTAATAATTAAAGGTGTGTAATCATGTAACTTTTACTTTCACTTTAAAGATAGGGGTCCTGTCCTATCTTCCTGAGATTCCTCCTCTATATAAGGAGCTCTCACCTCCTTTGTAAAATATATAAGTTTGCCAGAAATAAACTCGTGTGTTTTCTCTCACCATGAACTTCTAAACTCCTCTCTCTCTCTGAAAATGAAGTCCTAAAGAAAAGAAAAGAAAAGAAATAAGGATTTTAAATTTGTTTATTTTGAAACTTAAGCAAGTATGCTCTGCACTTGCCTTTAGCAAGGATCCTGTGCATCAGAAAGCTTTCGCAGATTTCTTATCTGGTTTGGTACCCTATTTTGACCAATGAAAGTCTGTTTTGGGTTGTATAACCCGAGAAGAAAATGAAAGCTTTCCTGATCGGCAACTATTCCAATGGGCCACCACTAATCCTTCTGTGTTTGTGGCACACTCATGTTGAGGCATTTCTTCCTTGTGCTTCTTTTCTTTCTCACTTGTTTTATGTTTGAAACTAGTTTGGTGATTATTTTAAGGGTCTCTCTATGATGCCGTAATTTTTTTTACGGTATTAATAGTGTAACAAATTTGTACCATTAGATGTAATCAGCGGTACACATTATTTTTAATAATGAAAATATTTAATTATTTCAAAAATGTTATAACCGGTTAACAAACCAGTTGAAAAACCTATTTTAAATTTAAAAAGAAAGAAAATAGAGATACGATAAAACTCAATCTCCTTCTTTATCTCATAAAATTCGTCATCTGTTTATCTCCTATGTTGTATTGAAATTGGATTCTTGAATGCTGTCTCAGTTCATGAATGATTAACCATTGACAAGAATCGTAAACTTGTTCTTGTAATTCAATTTTTTCTCCATTTATTGCCTCGTCTATTTGATAGGTAGGCTTTTAAATTTATTGCTCAATGGTGACATTAGGCAAGGAATCACAAATTTGATGTTCTTTGTTGTACTAAATTCATATCAAATCTTGCTTTGATGCTATAATATATTTAGTTACTACCTTACATTTTCTTTTTTCACATTTGAAAACAAATTCTTTTTATTCATAGGATTACATAAAGTGCGCAGCCCTGAAGTTTGAACTTCAAAGGATAAAGTTACATTGCAGCATGTTAAGCAGCAAAGCTTCTTTGTTGCATTAGATAGAAGACAATATTAAGAAGCAAAGCTTCTTGTAATGGAAGCAACAGTCCACCAATCGTTTAAGAAAGAGGGGCAAAGCAAGCTGAGGCCCACTTATTAATCTTAGCCTCTGATTCCATTCTCCTTTTCTTCGCCCCGATTTGATTATCTCCAGCAGCGACGCTAAAGGTTAAATTGGCATGATCTTGCCCACATATGAATGTAGTTTTTTTTTTTTGATTACATGGAAATGTAGAAGCACAATACTTTTAGGATTTGAAGGGGTAATTTTTTTTTTTCAAGTTTGTTATATGTTCTTTTGTGAAGACCTGAAGATTCGAGAGCCATATTAATAATTTTGTCTCTCTTAGGCTTTATGCGATGGGAATGAACTTTCTCTCTTTTAATTCTCTGCCATTTTCTCAATGAAGGCAGCAAGAGAAAATTCAGTCTTTCAAAGTCTCAACATTCATAATTTGGCCAGTCTAGTTGTCTACCTTGCATCTACTGGAGTATTATATCGCCAAGAGATTTTTCCGTTGCACTTTATGAATTTATATTATTTGAGCAGGGAATTCAGCTGACTATTAATATCTTACAATTGAAATTTAAATGTCGGTCTTTAAATTCTAAAGATTAAAGACAAGCTTAATATGAAAATACAGATGTTAAAATCTTCATTTTTGTTTATTGATACTTTATTTGTTAGTATCATAATTTTAGAGATATATTTGATGTTACATGATTGACTAAATATTAACATTAAAATGCAGATGGAAAGAAAAGATGATGAAGGGCTCCATAAAAAGCATAAAAAGAAACGGAGATGGTGAAGCAAACTTTCGAAATTGCAACCATGAGAAGGAATTGACAAAGCTTAATGAAAAAATGGATGGGATGACTTTTAATCTTGCCACTGTCAGGTATGAACTTGGTGAGCTGAAGAGGAACAATTTAGATACTTATGCATTGGTACAAAAAATGTATAGTGTAGTTGAAGCACTTGAACATAATATAACTCATATGCAATCACTCGCATGGAAGGAAAAGATGAACTCTTCTAGTAAAGATGTTCAAAACAGTAAAAATGAATCAAGTAGTCAAAATTTCGTGGAAAAGGGAGATGAGTTTGGGTTGAAGATCACAGAGATTAAGGACAAGATTGAAGACGCATGTGATGAAAATTTATCATTGAAAAACTTATTTGTGTATAGGAAACTAAAAGAGAACCAAATCTTCCACAATGTTGTTAAAAAGGTATGATAATAAACTATTATTCTACATTTGTTTTTCAAAAATATTTGTATAGCACATTCATTAAACAAAAAAATAATAATAAAATTCATGCTCTTATGCATGTAGGATAAAGCCATGGATGCAGTTGATTTTGTGGATTTGGTATCATTGGTGGAAGTAGATGCTATTGAGGATAAAAAGGTGCGTCCTCAAAAGCCCAGGTGTTATTAAAAATCTCCTTATGAAAATTTTACAAAAAAAAAAGGTTATCGCAAGAAGGAGTTCGATTTATCCAAACATGGAGCTTATTTTTCAGAGGAAGAATGGTATATTTTACAGTATATTTTTCATGAACAACTAGATAAAAGGTATCGAACTATTTAAATATAATCATATTTTATATGTTTGTATTTTGATGTTATTATTTGTTTTAATTAACTATTAATGTGAGTGTATAATTTATGCAGAGAGAAAATTGTAATGACAAAGTGACATATGGTTACCCGCTTCTTAATGTCTTCTTTAGCTCCTAATGTTTGGATATTTGATGAGGTATACTGTGTTTGTGTGTGTGTGTGTATAATATTCAGAGCGTAATAAGATTATATGTATTTAATTTATAATTTATTTGTCATTTGGTAGTGCATGTTTTAATAATGATGGTGTGATGATTTTATTCATAGATCATAAGTTGCTATGCTGAGTACTTAACTAGAAAGGAGAGTTTGAAGCAAGATAATGAGACTCGAAATTGGTTTTTACCAACTCTTTTTGGGGTATGTTATAAATTTTTGTTGTTACAAATGTATAATATGTTTTTACAAAAAAATTAGAATTGTTTTAAAATTATATCGTACCATCTTCATATAATTATTAATTTATGAATTTTGTAGCAAATAGTGGCGAATGTGTCAGGTGTCTCAACTATTGATAGATCATTGAAATTCCGGTTCGTAAACATAACATTTGTGAATTTTACATGGGTGCACTCAAAAGATGTGAAAAGGTCAGGAATATTATCATATGTTCAAAAAATAAAAAATTATTTACTCAAATATCATATGTTTATTATTATCATTTGAAGGGTGTAATGATTAATACAAAATTTTTGTATTGTTGCACAGATATATGTTCCTCTTTAAGACTGCTGAGATTTGGGATTCTTTGCATAATTCTGAAATAGAACCAAATCATCTTCCAGAAATCGTTAAGCAAAATGTAAGTTCAAATTTTTGATTTGTTTATATGCAGTTACATGCATTGGACCTAGTCTTGTTTCGTGATATAGCCTTTAACTTTCCTTCTGATTGGTATTTCGCTGACTTTGACATTTTGTATCCAAATAATGTGCCAATTCAACCAAATGGAAATGATTGTGACTTGTATGTGATGAAGTTCATGGAGACTCCATGTGAGTTGTTATTCCCAACTTATAAGGTAACTTAATCATACAATTTATATTTCTTAGTTTGACAATACTTTAATCAATATTAAATTGTGTTATTAATTTTATTATATGCAGTATGAATCGGATGAAGAAAGATTTCGTCTTGCACTACTCCTTGTAAATGGTGATGCAAATGAAGTAAGAGATAGTGTTATACAAAAAGCACTATCATTCCGTGGTCCTAAGACGAATGTTATTGCAACTAGTAAAGTTAGAACTAAAGTTGCTTCTCAGAAAAAAAAAAAATCTTTCAAGTAATAAAGTTAGAACTATAATTGATACTAGAGAACATTTGAAGAAACCAGAAAAAAATACAATTGATCTGTCTAGCATAAATTTAATATATTCGGTATTGGACGTAATTTTTATTTTGTCACTTTTAATTTTTTTGTCCCCTTCAATTGAATTTTATATTCGATGTAAAGTTTTATTTGGATTACTTATTATTATTTTTAGTTTTTAAGTTCTAGTCTCTTCCAAATCTTGACCGGTCCATTTTGGTCGTGGTTGAGGATCGAAACAACTAAGCTTTTGATAGAGACATTAACCATGTTTAATTGAACCTTTTTGGACCACTCATGTGTACTACAAGAATAATTATTTCTTTCTTGATAATAAACCTTATTTATAGCTAGCTGTTTAATTATTTTTTTTAATCAAACTCACATGGTCTAATTAATAAAGTCATTCTGGAACAATTAATGTATCTTTGTGTAATCCTTTAGCATAATTTTTTACAAAGAGGATAGCTAACATATATCTAATTATTTCATACTCCAGTATATTAGGAGAATAAGATATACTATGTCATCAAGTTTTTCAACTAGGTACAGATTCATTATGTCCACATGAATATGAATTATGATCATGAACCCACGTTATCCCTTTCACTGTAGTTGATATTTGCTTAGTTGTTCAAAATCCCATAAATATTGCCATTATTCGTCCAGCTCTAGCACATTGTTGATCGTTAGATCACATGCTATTCGGATAGGAGGAGCTCAACTTTATTGATGCTTGTAGGTCAGCATTTCACACAATACATGTGTGTATTACCCTTTTCAGCATAAAGATGCACGAGTGTGTGGAAATTAAGTAGCATTTGAAGTATAGAATGATTCTAGGCAGTAAACTCAGCAGAATCGAACAGATGACAATCCGAGAAAGAAACTGAACTATTTCTTATTAAGAGTTCTAGAATTGAAAGAAACAAAATACAAACACAAAAAATGGTAACAAAAAAAATCAAATCTCATGTGATATATTTATTTTCCAAGAATCAGAAAATAGACTCCAATATTTTAAGCAAGAAACTAAACGAAAGCTAACATCAATTAAGTGGATATATTGTTTCCTTTTGTGACTGAGATGGTTTAAACACTAACATCAAATTTCTTTGGTGGTTAATCAAGAGCGCTTGTGTGTGACTGCGGCTCATGTGCTACAAATCAATTAGTCTCTGGTGGTATTAATCATTTCTCCTGAATAACAAGCTATTATTCTTCAATTATCTAAACATTCAAAATTTACTGCAAAATAGCATTTGATCAACAATCTCATGATCATCTAATTCTTGAATAGATATTTTTCTGAATGAAAAAAACAGTTCAGCTATTCTAAATTCATTAGATACAACTTATCTATTAATCTACAAAAAAAATTCATCCTCTTCTTGCAATTTCTCCGCAACAACATCCTTATCTAAAGGTTCATTCTCATGAACAAGCAAAAACAAATGAACATACTTCATTAGCACTAAAACCAAACTTGTACTCAGCAGCTTTATCAAAAAAAAAAATTACTTGGCTATTGGCATAAATAATTACTTTACCAAATTAATATCAAATGAAGCATTTGAACTCACTTCATGAACTGTAATATTCTTCCGCTTCTCATCACCTCCTTTTCCAACCTATATTATACAACTAAAATATTCAACATTTGTAAGAATTATGCTAATATAAATGTACCTCATTAAGTACTGGACATTTGCGTCTATTGTGGCCAGGTAATTTGCAGCACCCACATTTTTTCAAGTTGACACCTTTATTAACTCTTGCACTAGGAGCACCTTTCGTCTTCACACTTAATGGATCTTTTATAATATCGGCATTTCTCTTCTCACTGGACCATCTACCTCTTTTCTCTTCCAAATTTCCACTCAACAACAAAATGGAGTTGTTGAGAGAAAGAATATGTCTATTCAAGAAATGGCTAGGACCATGTTAAATGAAAATGCATTACCAAAATATTTTTGGGCTGAAGCCGTCAACACTGCTTGTTATGTTTTAAATCGGATGTTGATTAGACCTCATCTCAATAAAACTCCCTATGAGCTTTGGAAAGATAGAAAACCCAACATTGGTTATTTCAAAGTTTTTGGATGCAAATGTTTTATTTTAAACACAAAAGATAATCTTGGTAAATTTGATCCAAAATCTGATGTTGGCATCTTTCTTGGGTATTCAAACTCAAGCAAAGCTTATAGAGTGTATAACAAAAGAACTTTAGTTGTGGAAGAATCCATGTATGTTACGTTTGATGATTCTAACCCCTCCTCTCCGGAGAAAGGAGTTGTTAATGATGATGTAGATGGAGAGTTACAAGAAGAATCATCAAAAGAGAATCAAGAGAATGCACCACAAGGAAATCAAGAGGATAGACAAGAAGAACAAACAAATATGGAGTTGGAGCAACAAGAAGGTATTTCTCAAACACTCCCCAAGGAGTGGAGGTATGTTTCCTCTCATCCTAAGGATTTAATTTTAGGTGATCCTTCAAGAGGTATTACAACTAGATCATCACTTAGAAACACATGTGAGCATGCTGCATTTATTTCTCAAATTGAACCAAAATCTTTTGCGGATGCAGAAAATGATGAGTTTGGATTATGGCAATGTAAGAGGAGTTAAATCAATTTGAGAGAAATAAAGTATGGGAATTGGTTCTTAAACCAGAACATCAATCCATTATAGGCACTAAATGTGTATTTAGAAATAAAATGGATGAATCCGGTGTGGTTGTAAGAAATAAAGCTAGATTAGTGGCTCAAGGATACAACCAAGAAGAATGAATCGATTTCGTTGAAACCTTTGCACCTGTAGCTAGATTAGAATCCATTAGGATGTTGTTAGCATTTGCATGTCATAAAGATTTTATTTTATTTCAAATGAATGTCAAGAGTGCTTTCCTAAATGGTTATATTATGGAGGAAGTTTATGTGAAACAACCCCCTGGTTTTGAAAATGAAAAATTTCCAAATCATGTTTATAAGTTATCAAAAGCATTGTATGGATTAAAACAAGCACCTAGAGCATGGTATGATAGGCTTAAAAATTTCTTGTTGGATAATGGTTTTTCGATGGGAAAAGCGGATACTACCCTTTTTATTAAAAATAAAAATCAAGATATACTTGTTGTTCAAATTTATATTGATGATATTATTTTTGGTTCTACTAATGAATCTTTGTGCAAAAAGTTTTCCTCTTGTATGAGTAAGGAATTTGAGATGAGCATGATGGGAGAATTGAAGTATTTCCTTGGACTTCAAATCAAACAAAACAATGAGGGGATCTTCATCAACCAAGCTAAGTATGTCAAAGACTTGCTCAAGAGATTTGGCATTGATGAATTAAATACCAAGAATACTCCAATGTGCACAACAATCAAGCTTGATAAAGATGAAAAAGGTAAAGAGATTGATATTAAAAAGTATCGAGGTATGATCGGCTCTTTACTTTACTTAACCGCAAGTAGACCCAATATCATTTTTAGTGTATGTTTGTGTGCAAGATTTCAATCATGTCCCAAGGAATCTCATTTGCTTGCTGTTAAAAGAATTTTTCATTATTTGAGTGGAACCATAGATATTGGCCTTTGGTATCCTAGAGGAACTCATATAGATTTAACTTGTTATTCGGATGCCGATTTTGCCGGTTACAAGGTCGATAGGAAAAGTACTAGTGGAACTTGCCATTTTCTTGGTCATTCACTTGTTTTATGGTTTAGCAAGAAACAAAATTTGGTTGCAGTTTCGACTACTGAGGCGGAATATATTGCCGCAGGTAGTTGTTGTGCACAAGCACTTTGGATGAAACAAACACTTAGAGATTGTGGTATTAATCTTGAACAAATTCCTATCAAGTGTTATAATACTAGCGCCATAAATCTTTCAAAGAATCCCATTCAGCATTATAGAACTAAGCATATAGAGATTAGGCATCATTTCTTGAGAGATCATGTACAAAAGGGTGATATTGCATTAGAATTTATCTCTACAGAAAAACAACTTGTCGATATTTTTACAAAACCCGTTTGCAAAGAACAATTTTCAAAATTTTGGCATGAACTTGGGATGATGAAATTTTTGCTTTAAAATCTCTATTTATGTTATTGAATCTATTAAAATTGTTTGCTTGATGATTGTTAATGTTTATGAAGTGTTTGAGCATGTTAGATATATGAGGTGTTTGATTTATTAATTTTTGAATTCTTATGTGCTTCATGAATATATGTTTGTTGGATGGATTATTAGTTTGAATTAATCATCTTTTGGATGTTTAAATGGTCACGGAATTGATTGAAACTAGCCAGAAAGCAAGTATTGAGCAGATGGACAGCCACCAGGCTAGCTGCTTGGAAACTGTCCCAAACACGAGAGCAAGCAGCTAGCCGCTTGGTCACGGGTTGGAGTTATTTTTTTTTGTTTTTGCTTCTTCTTCTTCCTTCGTTATTTTTCTGCATTTGTTCTTTCTCTCACCCAAACCGTGAAACACCTCTCCATTTTCACTTCCAATTTCTTCATTTTTCATCCATTTTTATGCCCAAATCAACCATTCAAACTAATACCCATGCATTTCATCTTCATTAAACACTTCTCCATCATCATTTCTTCACTTGTTCTTCATCATTTCATAACCATTTCATTCACGCATGAATAGTGCCCCTCCATTTTCGTTCTCAAACCTCTTCATTTCTCACCCATTTTCTTGTTAAAATCAACCACTCAAATCATTATTTATCCATTACTCCTTCAATTTTCACTCTCAAAACAACATTTCATCAATTATCCACATAAAACCCAAAATAAAAAATTCTCACTCTACTCATTTCTCTCTCTTCATTTTCAAGCTTCCTTTAGTCCATTTCTAATTCAATCTACATCATAAATTAGCCTCATTCATCTCTAGCATTGGTTTGTTATACTTGTTTAAGCTTATACTCTGCCGAAATTTTTGCTCGCACAAAATGGGTAATATCTTCATTGAATTATTTTTGATGATCTTGTTTCAAATTGCATATATCTATCTTTTATTTTTTTATAAAGGGGAAAATAAATATGATAAGTTTTTGGATAATATCATTTTGGTTAAATTTTTTTAATTGGCCATATATTCGTGTTACCAAAATAGGGAATCAGGAAAACTTTCATTTTCTTGTCGGGTTATACAACCCAAAACAGACTTTCATTGGTCGAAATAGGGTACCAAACCAGATAAGAAAACGATCAAAAGCTTTCTGATGCACAGGATCCTTGCTAAAGGCAAGTGCAGAGCATATTTGCTTAAGTTTCAAAATGAACAAATTTAAAATCTTTATTCCTTTTCGTTAGGACTTCATTTGCAGAGAGAGAGAGGAGTTTAGAAGTTCATGGTGAGAGAAAACACACGAGTTTATTTCTGGCAAACTTCTATATTTTACAAAGGAGGTGAGAGTTCCTTATATAGAGGAGGAATCTCAGGAAGATAGGACAGGACCCCTATCTTTTAAGTAAAAGTAAAATTGCATGATTACACACCTTTAATTATTACAAAGGGACAAAGATGCTTTAATAAAGCATGACTTTGACAAAAGCTTAAAGCAAAAGCAAAAGTAAAAGCAAAAGCAACCATGATTACAACAAGACAAAACGAGACATAATGATGACAACAAGACAAATCACAACAAGACAAATAACTTTTAGGGAGAGTGGAGGTTCATGTAGTCATCTTCGGAGGAGCTTTCCGTTGCATCGGGATCTGTATCACCGGAGTGGTGCGGTTTGCGGAAAAAGTTGCTTGGAAGCTTCGGTCGTTTAGGATGTTGGCAGGAGGGACCACGGCATGGTGGATTAGGGCAATGATAGGCTCGTGGAGTACACTGTGAAGTATACTTAGGGGAAGTCTGGGTGGCTTTGTCAACTTTAGAAGGCCGAGGTGATTTTTTGGAAGGTCGGGTTGATGGTCCTGGTTCAGAGGGTCCAGGTTCATCCATTGTTGGTTGGGGGAACTGATGAAGGTGTTGGCTGAGAGGAAGAAATTCTTCCCAAGGGTCTTGAGAATCTTGGAAAAGAAAGTCAGTGTAGTCTGGCCTTTCTTCTTTGATAAGGATTCCTGTGGATGGTGGCTTGGATCTGGCTGATGGAGTAGGGATTATGATGAGGTCATGTTGTGGGCCTAAGGATGTGTGAACGATATCCTTATGTGGCGGAGTTTGGTGGTTTAACTGGTGGAGGTAGTTATGTAAGGTAGGCTGGATCTCATTTTCAATGATAGCGGGATGTGGTGCAGTGAACCATTCGTTTACCTGATCCTGTGTCCAAAAGAACTGTGTATCTGGGTGTTGGAAATAAGGCCTGTGAATTATGAACACGGATGTCCACATTTGAGCTTCAGAGAGTGGCATACGATCAAGGTTGTAGATTTCTGACAAGTGTTGGAGCTTTTGTCTCCACCATGGAATTGGTGAAAACCACTCAAGTAATGTCCAGATGAGAGAGGTAGCTTTGTCTGGATTAAGAAGATGAGACAAAGTGGGGGCGATGGGTAGGATGAGCTTGGTGGCATAGAGAGTAGTTAGGCACCAGAGGTACCATAACTCGTCTTCAGTGATTTCTCTGGATGGGTCAAGGGTTAAACCTGTAAGAAACAGATTTTCAGGATGGAAAGTAGAAAATGGAAATGAGTCAGCCATAAGGTAAGCTTTCATGAAAAAACGAAAAACAGCTTTTCTTGCAAACTCTTGGATGGCAAAAACAGAGGAAAATGTTTTATTCAAGGGAAAGGGTTTTTTGGTAAGAGTTTCGGGAGGTAAGGATGTAGCCATAGCAATAATTGGAAAGTGGTATGTGGTGGAAAACAGAGTGGGAGGTGTCTCTGGTTTTGAGAGTCTAGATAGCATATCAGGGATAAGGTTCTGGGATCCCTTTATATGCTTTACTGAGAAATCATATTTGGAAAACCAATCTTTTAATCGGAGTAACATCTTTTCTGGAACAGTTTTGCCTTTGAAATTGAGAATATTGGGGAAGGCTGAGCTGTCCATTCGGATGAGGAAGTGGTGGCCAATGAGATGGTACTCGAACTTTTTGATGCCATGCTTTACCACTAAGATCTTTTTGAACATGCTATGGTAGTGCTGCTGTGTGTCAGAAAAATGTCCACTAGCGTAGGCGATAAAGTGTTCTTTTCCATTGAGTTCTTCAAGGAGAATGGCACCCCATGATTCATCACTTGCATCTGTCTGTAGTATGCGCTTTCCATCGGCAATCAACTTTAAAGGAGGCGGATTTTGCGCAATCTTCTTGAGAGTAGTGACAGCATTTGTGTGGTCATCATTCCACTCAGGAGCCTTTTTCTTCAATAAAGCCGAGAGATGACGAGTGTAGTGGTCCACATGTGGGATAAAGTCTCTGATGTAATTGATAATTCCAAGAAATTGCTGGACTTGCTTTTTGGAAAGTTGCTGATCTGGAAAGTGAAGCAACTCTTGGGCAATGTGCTTTCCTGGCTGGTAATGGCCATCTTTTATGATCATACTAAGAAATTCGATGGTATCTGTTGCGATGGTGCTTTTCTTGGCAGATAGCATGATTCCATGACTTTGGACAATATCATAGAACTGGTTGAGTAGTCGGTGATGGTCATCATGTGATCCTGAAAAAAGTAAAATATCATCAATGTAAATCAGTGCATTAGACAGGAGAGGCTGAAAGATTTTGATCATGGATTTTTGGAAAATGGATGGGGCAGTTTTGAGACCAAAGGGTAGGACCGTCCATTGAAAATGGGCATTAGGAATGCAAAAGGCTGTCTTATATCGCTCAGAGGGTTCAATGCCTAATTGCCAAAAACCTGATTTTAAATCAAATTTTGAAAAGATCTGGGCATTTTTGAGAAAAGTAAACATGCTTTGTCGGCGAGGTAAGGGAAATTTGTCATCTTGCAAAAACATGTTTAAGGGCTGGTAGTCAATGACTAAGCGTTTCTTTCCTCGAACAATTTCAGAATGCTTTTCAACATAAAAGGCTTGGCAAGCCCATTGAGAGGTTGTGGGCTCAATTAACCCTTGGGCTAACAATTGAGAACATTCCTGTTGGGCTAGGAGTAACTCAGATGGACTCATTCCTGGATGAGTGGCTTTGGTGGGATTAATGTCTTCATTAAGTTTGAAGGGTAACTTAACAAAGAAAGACTGATTTTTCCACAAAGGAGTTGGATGGGTGAACTCAGAATGAGACTCCGGACAAAAACTCAAAAGCTTGGTGGAAATATCCTGATATGATGGAGGGGTTTCAGACAGATTGTAGAGTTTCAAGATATCTGTGAATGGTTTGAACATGGACTTGACTCGAATTCCATGAGGAATGATTTGAAGGTGTTTGATCTGGTGAAGGATGTCAAATCCTAACAAAATATCTTTATTAGGAAGAGTTGAACCAATGACTTTGGTCCAAATGACACAATTAGGGAAAATCTGGATACCAATGGGTTTTTTGGTAATCAAAGAAGTGGTGAACAGTTTGCCATTAACAGCTTTGAAATGTTCGTCAGACTGTGTCCAGTGGTCTGGTGGAAGAATATGGGGGTTTAACATACTGCGCTGTGCACCAGTATCGATAAGACCAATTGCTGGAATGGGCCTTTGAAATTTTGAAGGCAGGATTTGGAGTTTGATGGAAGGTATAGGAACTGTAGTATCAAGGGACAAGAGCTGTTGATGGAAAATGACTTGGGACTGGTCACTGTCGGAATCATCAGAAGATTGTTGGAGTGCGAACACTGTTTCATCATTGGGTTCATCTTGTTCAGAGAAATAGAATTCCAGTTCATCCTTTTGAGGAGAGTAATCTGTAGTAGCCTGAAGATGTTCTATAAGACGAATGGACTTGGCTCTTTTGTTGGGGCAATCTTTGGCAAAATGACCTTTTTTTCCTGCAGATAAAACATCTGCTGGATTTTCTTCGTTTGGAGTCTTTGGAAGAAGAGGACCGCTTTCGGAAGAATCTGTAAGGTTTTCTGGACCTGCGGGGTCTGGATGAAAATTCTGGAGATTTGAACTTTCGAAAATGCCTTTTCTTTTTGGGACTGCAATCACAATCCTTCTTCGGTTTGCATTTGATTTGCAGATAAGGCTTTTTGCAGGCACTTCTGAATGGTTCTTTGTCTTTCAACAAGTCCTTAAAGAATTGTTTATGTTCACAAAGCTTATCAAGACAAGTTTTGGCGAGTTGGAAAATTTTGCCAAGAGAGATATTGTCAATGACAAGATTGGAGGCGGTGAGCTGCCGCTGGATGTCTGGTTGGAGTTCTTCTGGAAGGGAGGCCAGAAAGACATGCTTTAGTGTAGGCTCGTTGAATCCATTAAGCTTATAGAATAACAGGGACATGCACTTATAATGGAAATCAAGATCCTTGGCATTGAGGGAGCAACATTTCATGCTGAGATAGTCTCGGCGTGCAGCTTCAAAGGCTGCAGCTGGGTCTCCTAAAAACTGATCATGAAGAATGGCAAGAGCACTAGAGACTTCTGGTAATTGAACAAACTGTAATTGTCTGTATGGACCAAGAGAGTCAAACCAATCTCTTAGAGCACCCGTAAAACGAGTAGCAAATTCTCTAAGGACTGATTCAGTAGTGGCTCCTGATCTGAGCATTTGGAGATCAATCCAGGCAGACATTTCATTAAGATGATCACGCCATTTATAGGATGGGATATCATCAAAGGTAAACCAGGGACCATTTGATGATTTTTGACTAGATGAAGTAGTTTGGGCCAGAGGAGGCTGGTTGGTGGCAGAAGATTCAGGCATCTCTTCTTCAACATCAGAAGGAATATCAACATATGGTTTAGTCCGAGAGGTTTGTGGGTCTGGTTGAGCCATCAGGATTCTGGTGATATCAGCATAAGATTTTTCAGAGTCACTGGTGGATGCCGAAGATTCTGTGTCAGTCTCAGTATGGCTATCTGAAACGGCTAGATTTGAATCAGAAGTTTGGTCATCAGTGGAAGATGGGTGGTCAATGGTATGGGCACTGAATTGGTGCATAGGTTCTGTATCCTTGGATGTAGTAGGAGGTTGGGATTTGGATGGTTCAGGTGGTGATGTTGATGCTGGTGTATAGCCCGGTGATTGTTGGTCAGGGATAATAGTGGAGGAAGGATTGATTGTGACGGGTCGTGGTTGAGGTTTAGGCTTTGGTTTAGATTTAGGTGGTGGTGGTAATGGGTTGTCTCGAAAAAGGGTATGAGTCATACCAAACAGTTTAGAAGGCTCATACTGCCGGATAGGAGAAAGCATAGAAGCAAATGGATGGTAAGTTGGACCAATCGAAGGGATAGGAGGCGAGGAGGTAAAAAGGGAAGGTTTTTGTTTGTCAGATTCAATTTGAGCAAGCTCAGCTTTTAAACGTCTGATCTCCCTTTCTTTTTGATCAAATTCTGGACCATGGTAACGTTGGGCAAGCATAGTTCGCAACTCAGAATCAAGTTGAACAATTCTGGACTGGAGGTTTTGGTGGATCTGCTGCAGTTGTGCAGAGATGAAGTCAACCTTCGTTTCAAGGTGTTCAGTTCGTAAACTGATTTTTTCAACTTTGGAATTTATGTTCAACAAAGTATCATTCTGGGCTTTGGCATTTTGAGTTTGCCAGTTGAGGACGGATTCAAAAGGTTTGGGTGGTTCAAGATGACCAGCTGAGGTTATGGGTGATGGAATAAAAGGTTTGGACACAACATTTCGTTGGGAATCTGTGTGGATGTCTAAAGGAGGAAAAGAGGAAGAATAATCTGAGGAAGCAGATGAAAACATCATACAACTCAGAGGTGGAGATGGATCCGGAACAGGTAAGGAAATTGTAGAGGTGCAACGCTTTGCAAGCCATTGGAGTTCCTTTTTATAGAGAGGTAAAGGAGCTGATGGAGGAGGAGGATCTTGTGGTGGTGTAGGAGTACTGTGGTGACACGAGGCATGAGATTTTTTCTTAGGTTTCTTTTTCCTTTTGGTTACATAATCGTCATCCTCTTCCCAATCATCCCAGCAGGGACAATCTAGGTCACAGTGGCTGGAACCAGGGACATCCCAAAGGAAATGCCCATTTTGTTTGGCTGGATAAACAGGGAAACTGTCAAAATTGAACCCTGTAATAGGCAAATCTTCTTGAGCTGTCTGAACAGCTGTGATCATGGATGAATGAGTGAAAGAGAGCCGAGGAGGCTCTTGAGGAGCACTGGGAGGCGGTTTAAAGGTCATTCTGACCGTGCCATCTAGTCGCCTTTCAAACATACTTTCAGATGTCTGAACTGGGGCTGTATTGTTATGGAACTGCTCATAGTTTGAGATCCATTCAAGAGGCATAAGCTTAAGAAGTTCTTGGCGAGGAATTTGCTTGGGGATCTGAATAATGGTTGGGATTTGGTCAGATTCAGCTAACACCATAAGAGTGTCAGAGTGGTGTTCTGGAGTGGGTAGATCTAAGGCATGATTCTGAAGCCGATAGACCAGTTGATTGTGTAGGGTGGCTATTTTAGCAGTGGAGATTTGTTCAGCACCTTGGATCTGGACAAAGCCACCCAGACTTCCCCTAAGTATACTTCACAGTGTACTCCACGAGCCTATCATTGCCCTAATCCACCATGCCGTGGTCCCTCCTGCCAACATCCTAAACGTCCAAAGCTTCCATTTCTAGTAATTTTGATGATGAAGGGGGGAGAGATCATGTATTTTGAATACGGAGACATATAATATGTATTTTGATCTTAAAGTATTTGTGCACGGTTATGAAATATTAAGGGGGAGCTTACTAATTGTTATAGATCATATACTTAGGGGGAGTTTGTTCTTAAATTTGATTTATAAGTTGAAGTCATGTATGCCATGTATTAAGGGGGAGTTTAATGTCAAAATACATGAGATGTTTGTCATCATAAAAAAGGGGGAGATTGTTAGCTTAAAGGGCTACACATAATGTAATTTTGATGATAACAAACATGTGTCTTAAGTAAAAACAATAAATATTGTATTTCACATTTTCACTAGTTTTTGAAGGATAATATTTATGCAAGTGAAATTAAGAGATTAATTTAATTAAATACTTTTCATAAACTAAAAGGTTTTATTTTTATAAAATAAAGTATTTTGTGGATTTGAGTAATTTGGACTTAAATGCTAAGTTTTGAAATCTTTGATTTTAACAAGTATTATTATTAAATTTCGGAGTTGGACGTTGTTATAAACATTTGAAATGTTTTGAGCCATACTATAATTTATGAATATTTTGGATTTGAGAACTTTGAAAAATATGGGTATTATGTTGAAAATGATCTTTTTTGCGACATAATAATATCTTTGGGATCATATCATAATTTCAGAAAGATTGGGAAAGACAACTATTCTTAAGAAATTCTGAAATTGGACCTATTTACAAAGTTTTATGACATTATGGGCCGTCATATAATTATAGACAGTTTTGGGCCAAAGTATAATTTTAGTGAATAATATTACTGTAGCAAATTTCATAAATAATGGTAATATCATTGTTCATAAGCGGCTAACCGCTTGGGCGTGGAAATTTACCTAAAACAGCTAGTTTTCGGGCTTTAACTACAAAAACTCAACTCAAACCTCATTCTAAGAAAAAAAATGCAAGCAAATATAAGATCATACAACATATATTGAGCTTCCAAAACAAAAATCATCATAGATTGAATCATTGTTGAGTTATTATTTGTATATCCACTCTCGAAATATGAGTGTGTAAGTGTAAGAAACACTTGGGGTGAAGAGATTGGGGAGATAATCTCTTGATTGTAAAGGTTCATTGACACCTTGGAAGTTAATTGTAAGAACTTGAAGCCTTGGGAGGTTTAGATAGTGAAATCCTTGAGCTTGGTTGGTTTGGAGGCGTGGACGTAGGCAGGGATTGCCGAACCACGTAAAAGTCCGCGTGTTTGTTTTTCTCTTCCCTTACTCTTTTATTTTTACACTTGTTTGAATTTATTGTTTTCTATTTCATTAAGGCGTTAGATTGATTTGTTGTGCGAATTGTATTGCATAATTTTTAAAAACCCAATTCACCCCCCTCTTGGGTTGCGTTACTTGCATTTCACAATTTTTGGATTAATATATTTTAGTTCATTCGTCACGATAGACTAATAATAACTTAATATTAACAAAAATTTTATTGTACATGTTATTTTATCAATTATATTTATTGTAACACTTTATTTGTATCATATGATTTTTATTTATTATTTTTACCCTATTACTATATTTATATTTATTTAGATTGATTTAGTCAAAAGGTATAACAGTCATTTATGAAATTAAGAGGGTCTATGTGACTATTTATGAAACTAAAGGAACCTGTATAATTATTTTAGCAAATCTTAGGGTTGTGGGTAAAAGTAGATTCCTTAAAGATAAGGATCAGTTAAAGTAGGAAATGAGTTGTAAAATAAATTCCTTAGAGATAATGATCAATAATGCAAATAGTATGTAATAGTGGATCCCTTAGGCCTATAGCGTGCAATCTTGTCACATCACACTTATTACATTATAATGGATAATTAGATAATTAATTAAAATATAGCAGGTAACACCCCTAAGATTTGCTAAAATAATTATACAGGTTCCTTTAGTTTCATAAATAGTCACATAGGCCCTCTTAATTTCGTAAATGACTATTATACCTTTTGACTAAATCAATCTAAATAAATATAAATATAGTAATAGGGTAAAAATAATAAATAAAAATCATATGATACAAATAAAGTGTTACAATAAATATAATTGATAAAATAACATGTACAATAAAAATTTTGTTAATATTAAGTTATTATTAGTCTATCCTGACGAATGGACTAAAATCTATTAATCCAAAATCGATTTTGAATAATGCTGACTGTTGGGCTTTCTACTTTTACTTCTCACTTGAACAATCCCCTCATTTTCTAGAAGTAGGCTAGGCTCAAAGATTGCTTACTAATTACTATCGACATTTTTTTTAATGTAACTAACCAGATACAAGTGAACTCGATGTGCTTCTTAGATTATCTACAGTTGGAGGTTTATTCCCAAAAGAGGTATAGAATGACTATAAATGAAATGATATTTTAGATAGTATTTGATGTTGATGGTTATTTGGATAGTCAAAATTGAGTTGAAAGTTGTAGAAGGATTTAAATATCATCTTATCCAATAAGAAATCCTCATGTGCATTGAGCATGATGTTTATAGAAAATAAATCCACACTACTTTGTCATATGAGCATGAGCCATGTGTTGTGCAAATTTTAATGTACTCGCAAGCGCACGAATCTATTGTAGTATAGATCAATGGTGACGAGTGTCGATCCCATGAGGAGGTGAATTTTAATTGTGTGTAGAATTAATTTTGTAAATGGGTGGTTGGAATTGTGGTGGAAGTGATTTAGATTATCCTAAAATTGGAATTGAAATGGCGATAATAAACTCTAAAATTGGAATTGCAATGGTGAGAATAAATTGAAGAGAAATCTATTGAAATGACGTACTTGGGTATCTGGATCCGTATCAACATGCATCATGGGCTAATAATCCGTATTAATGCCAATTAAATCATGAGGGGGAATCCACACCTCATGAACCACGCTCTAATCAATATGGTAGCTAAGGGCTTATCATGCCAAATAATAATAACCTTGTACTAGAGGGCCGGTGAAACCAAGGCGGTACTAGACAAGATTAGTATTATTTGTCGACGAGAAGTCAAAACATCCACAAAAACTAGAGGGAAGAGAAAATAAATTTACCAAATAAAGCCCATGACACATGTTGAGACTTCACCTTCAACCCAAGCTTGAAAGGAATTAGCTACTCATAATTGAATTAGGGGCAAAATGGAATTTATTAAAATACGAAGAAAATACAAGATAGAGAGGGATTACAGAAAATGGATCCCAAAAATGGATTCAGAGATATCAAATTAGGGGGGGGAGGCCCCCTTTTTATAGATACATGGAGTGAATCATGGCCAACGGATTAAAAACAGTTTGGACGCTCAGGATTGCGCACGTCATCATCAACAGTCCACGGTTTGACCACGCGGATTAACAGTAACTCGTTTGACCCGAGTGAACAGTAACGCGGTTTGGTTGAAAATAATCTGTGTGATGCATGCAACCGTACGCGAGATTTTCGTCCACTGATATGCTGCCACTTCACCATCAACAGTATATAGAATTTTAGTCGAACAGGATCGTGACACCTTATCATCATGCCACATCACCGGTCAATGCCACGTCATCGATCCGTCTATGTGAACAGTGTCGTGAACAGTAACGTAGACAGTAACTGTACCCGTGAATAGTATCGTAACATGTGAATAGTGCCATTTTTTCCTTTTATACTCCTCCTAAGGTTTTCGACTGTCCTGATTCAAAAGTGATGTCCGTTTTTGCCGTCTGATCTCTCCTTTATTGTGAAATGATTATAAGCCCCTAAAATACATAAATTACTTAATTAAAATAAAACACATGTAATTAAATCACAAGAAGGTAAATACATACAGTAGGGTTGTTAGTAAGACTTGAAATGTAAAATACGTTTTCTCCTTTATAAATATGCATTTTCTAACACTCAACACACCCCCCAACCAGCTTATTGCTAGTCCCTAGCAAATAAAGCGAAAACAAAATTCAAATTCAAAATGATTTTTTTTTTATTTTTAATTTTTTTTTTGAACACTCGTATTTATTCAATCAGATTAATGATAGTGATCAAATAAAAGTATAAGCATTATCTCTAGTCTAAAGAAACATCACATCTACATCAACCATCCACATGAATCAGCCCAGTAGACTTTATTATAGCTACTTTCAAGAATGACATGTTAAACCCCAAATTTTCACTGGAAGTAGTGACACTCTCACAAAGAAATTAAATCCAATAAAAATAGCCACTCCAATGAATGGTACTTGAGAGAGAAAATAATAAAGAAGTGATATCACATGCTCTCACCAAATGAAATAAATATGCCTCTCAGCTTAGAAATAATACGATCTTAAGTCAAATAAAAATGTTAGTCAACCCAATTTATTTATCTTTTTTTTTTATGCATTACTACATATTTTTAGCCCATATAATTAGCTTCTACTTCAGACTATAGTTCCCTAAAATCAAGAAGACTTTTATTAGGACGTAACGTAGGCTAAGGACAAGGCTAACAAAAAAGGAAATAAGGAAAACAAAGTGTATGTTTGAGAATAAATGCAGAGATTTTTTATTTTTTTGTTTTTACAGAAAATGCAAGGTGGATTTCACCTTTTATTGTTATTTTTTTATTTTTCTTTTGAAAACAACAACTTTTGTTTTGTTGTTTTATTATTTTTTTTTTGTATAACTTCACTGAAAAATAAAATACTTATTTACATTTTTCTCAAACATAAATAGGTGATAGAACTTATAAGAAATTGGGTAATACTCCAAATCGGAGTGGGTCAAGATGATAAGTTGACAAAGAAATTTTTTGTTTTTTTTTTTTTTTTTTTTAAGGCTCAAAAGGGTTAACAATGGATATTTAATAAAAGGGATGGCTAGAAAGGCTCAAACGGATCAAAGATGGCCTTTCCATCGTCTTTTAGGGTTCTAAATAATCGTCCATATCTACTAGTTAGATGGGCCTCCAAATGTAGCAACACACATTTTTTTTTTATTTTACAACAATATATATATTTTTTTTAAGGGTTAACTCAAAAGAAAAATAGAGATCGTGTATAAAATAATAAACTGCTAACCTGTATAGAGAATGGGCAAAAGGGTTACTCTCCAAGAAAATGATAGGCTCAACAACTCACTTGGCACTTATTTATGACATGTTCATTCCTTCAAGCAACTCATATTCTCCGACATCAGCATGTAAAGTAGCAAGCATAGCGTAACATCACTTAAGACCAAAGATAATACAAATACTAAAATTTGAAATTAATCATGTCATCCAATGTTAAAACAAATCATACAATTTTTTTATTATTATTATTTTTTTTAAACAACATTCTACCCCCCAACCTATTCTAAACATGAAAGGAAAATATGCATGCAGAAATGTGAAAATGATGCAGAAAGTGTAATTAGAAAAGTTACACTTAAAATGATGAAAAAAAGAAATTTTTTTTTTTAAAGAAGATGCGTTTCTAGAGGCACTACACTCCATATTCAACCATCTTCGACTCAAAAGTTGGAAATGTATATTTATAGAGGAGAAATAAAAAGAAGAAGAAAAATGAACATCAAACTTAATAAAGAAAAATAATTTTTTTATTTTTTTTTTTTTTTGTTTTTTTTATTTTTTAATTTTTTTGGTTTTTTTTTTGAACAATGAAGATGCGTTTCTAGAGTAACTACACTCCATATTCAGCCATCTTCAACACAAAAAGTTAGCAACAGTTAGTTTCTACAACAAAAAATTAGTAAAAACTTAACCAAGATTCCACATTTGTCGACTATTCCCTCCCCCCAACCAGAACGAAACATTGTCCTCAATGTTTGAAAGGAAAGAAGTAGAGTTTAAAAGACATCACCTGGGTGGTGCAACACAAAAGAAAATATTTACAAGCGGAGAGTTAAATCTAATTTGTACTTCTTACTGCCGCTACTGTTACCATCATTATTTGGTCGCTCCAACACAAAGGTCCAGGGGTTTGGCTCCGGTCTATAAGCTTGTAACATATCAAGTAGCTCATTAGCAGTGTGAGCACAAATAAAAAGTTTTTTCGCATGGGAAGGAATGAAGTAGTTTTTTATTTCATGGTTAAGAAATGCGATAAAGCCATCATAAAAGTTATTGACATTTAACAAACCGATGGGTTTCTGGTGGATGTGCAGATGGGCCCAAGATGCTAGTGTGATAAGTGCCTCTAGTGTTGCAAGATCTCCTGGAAGGAAAATAAAAGCATCAGCATAACTAAGCATTTCAGTTATTCTTTCTTGCATACCTGAGACGACTAACTCTTCTCCAGTTGATGAGTCAGACGAACTGCCCAATGGTTTTAGGACTCTTGGGATGATGCCTAACACTTGACTTCCTCTGATAAAAGCTGCTTCTGAGACCATTTTTGATAACCCTCGGTTACCTCCTCCATACACCAAGTGTAATTTTCTCGCTGCTATACTTCGACCAAGATCTATGGCTGCCTCAACGAACTCTTTATGTTTTCCATAGGTAAATCCAGAAAGCACACAAATGTTCTTGAATTGTCTATTGGGAGTATCTGCCATTGTGATACTTCTCAAAAAGAATTGTGAGTGCTTGACAAAAGAAATCACATTTAAGAGTCTTGGTGACAGTAGGTCACAGCTGTGTATGAGGTAGCATGTCAATGTCAAATAACACGTAAAGCACATGGCTCGTGAGTCAAAAAGGAAACAGTAAAAGGGAAAAAGCAAACAGTAATTAAATTATTAAAGACAATAATGCAAACAATAAAACAACAGTGAAATGAAATAAAATAACAATAAAGTAAAAGGATATTTACAGGTAGTTGCGACTGTGGCTCACATCTTCCTCTGGTTTTACGTCCAGAAACGGCTTGAACGCCCTCTATGGGTCGAGGATAGGCTTCCCATCCAGTTTTCTTATAAACTGGCAAACAGGTCGTTTATAGTCAGATTCCCGAGACTATATCGTGCATGCTCTTTCTGGAATAATGGCCATAACTGGAGAATCGCTCCTTGCACATATCCACTGGATGCGTTTCAAGAGACAAAAGGATATCATCTAATGACTCCTTATTCAAGCCATCCCTAATGAATTGAATCTTATCTTCCCTGTTATCAGACACTATTCCTAAAGAACATGGGTTTCTACCGCAACTCATTCTGGCACACTTATGACAAGCAACAGAAATTCTTCGAGCTCGTCGTTTTCTTGCATAATTTCCTTTACCACAACCAGGCATGAATGCAATAAATTTTGAGGTAACTCACCTGCCAATCGTACTTTCGCCTCGATTAACCAACGGATGTCAGCAGGTATGTTATTCTTCATGAGTAATCGCATGCGTTCGGACCGAGCTTTGTAGATCGTAAGGAGGGCATTCTGAGGAAGTGAAGGGAATCGCTTGTGAAGCTTCGCTAAGATCTCGTTTCTATCCATACCTTCGCCTCAGAATGTCAGTTATTATGGGAAACTGAAGTAACCGACTTGATTGTCACGGAGTACCGTTATCCGCCACTTCACCGGGGTAACAAACTAAAGCACACAAACAGAAAAACAAATTAAAACACACAAAGAAAATTAAAATCGTCCTCTTATTGAATTTACCTCAAGCTCCAACTGGATGTCGTAAACACTTCTCTCAATGTCTCTAAGTTGGCGTTCTAAACCCTCAACATAGGCTACTAACTCTGGTGGTTGTAGAGCCCAAATGCGTTGTGTTTACAAAATTGAATCTGCCTTTTGAGATGAGTTTTGACACGTTGAAGTGGTTTAAGAATGTTCAGGAGGAACGGTCTAAGTAAGGTACTCATGATTAAGAATGATAAGAGAGAACGTAATAGTTAAACAAACACACTTATGCAAAAATAATTTCAATTAGCAAAAGAATAATATAAAGAAAGAAAACAAAATCAAATCAACGAAAAGAAAAAAAAATCAATTCAACTCTGGTGGGTCACTCAAAGTTATTTCGGTGTCTTCTCCATGTGGTTGGTACTCTAGATATGGCTTTAATCTTTGACCGTTAACTTTAAACGTGACACCGTTCTTTGGGTCCTTAATTTCAATTGCCCCATGTGGAAAAACAGTATGAACAATAAAGGGACCAGACCATCAGAGCGCAACTTACCTGGGAATAGGTGCAAGCGAGAATTGAATAAAAGCACTTTCTGACCTGGAGTGAAAGATTTTCTCATAACGTGCTTGTCGTGGAAGACTTTCATTCGCTGCTTGTAAATTTTGGCATTTTCGTATGCATCATTGCGAATTTCCTCAAGTTCTGCCAGTTGTAATCTTCTTTCTGAGCTGGCTTGCTGCATGTCAAAGTTGAATTTCTTGATGGCCCAATATGCACGATGCTCGAGTTCCACAGGTAGGTGGCAAGCTTTTCATACACTAGCCTGTAGGGTGACATCCCAATCGGGGTCTTGAAAGCCGTTCTGTATGCCCATAATGCATCATCAAGTCTTAATGACCAATCTTTCCTGTCTGGCTCACCGTTTTTTCTAATATGTGCTTTATTTCTCGATTGGAGATCTCAACTTGGCCACTGGTTTGCGGATGATACGGAGTCGCCACTTTGTGTGTGATTGAATACTTTGTCAAAAGAGCTTTGAATGCTTTGTTACAAAAGTGGGCACCACCATCACTGATTATCGCTCTAGGGAATCCAAAGCGTGAAACAATGTTGCTTTTCAAAAATCCTATCACCACCTTGTGATCATTGGTTCGACATGCAATTGCTTCTACCCATTTTGATACATAGTCAACAGCAACCAATATGTATTGATGGCCAAAAGAAGAGGGAAAGGGTCCCATGAAGTCGATACCCCATACGTCAAAAATCTCAACCACTAAAATTGGATTTAGTGGCATCATGTTCCTTCGCGTAATGCTCCCCATTCGTTGACACCTATCACATGAAGAACAGAAAGTGTAAGCATCTCGAAATATAGTTGGCCAATAAAAACCACATTGTAAAATTTTAGTCGCTGTGTTTCTTAGCACTGAAATGGCCTCCACAAGCTTGTTCATGGCAGAATGAAAGGATATTCTGAATTTCACTTTCTGGGACACATCGTCTAACAATTTGGTCTGCACAATACTTGAACAAATATGGGTCATCCCAAAAGAAATTCTTTATTTCTGCAAAGAATTTAGCCTTGTCTTGCTTGGTCCAATGCTCTGGAAGTTTACCTGTAACAAGATAATTAACTATATCAGCATACCAAGGTAATACTTCCACATTCATTAATTGTTCATCTGGAAATGACTCATTCAATGGTAATGGCTCTGTAATTGTGTCAAAATGTAGACGAAAGAGATGGTCCGCCACAACATTTTCTGTCCCTTTTTTATCTTTGAATTCCAAGTCAAATTCCTGCAAAAGTAACACCCAACGAATTAGTCTAGCTTTTGCATCTTTCTTTGTGAGAAGATATTTCAGAGCAGCATGATCTGTGAATATAATTATTTTACAACCAATGAGATAAGATCGAAATTTTTCCAATGCAAACACTACTGCTAGCATTTCTTTTTCAGTAGTTGAATAGTTCAACTGTGCATCATTCAATGTCATACTAGCATAGTAAATAACGTGGGGAATTCGATCAACTCTTTGTCCTAATACTGCTCCTACTGCATAATCAAATGCATCACACATGAGCTCAAATGGTA
Source organism: Citrus trifoliata (assembly GCA_018350135.1). Taxonomy (NCBI): domain Eukaryota; kingdom Viridiplantae; phylum Streptophyta; class Magnoliopsida; order Sapindales; family Rutaceae; genus Citrus; species Citrus trifoliata. Next base: position 14,216,348 of record CM031385.1, on the reverse strand, counting down.
AGCTCCAGTTTGGGGGCTGAATGATGGGTGATGATGTCAACAAATGCTTTAATTTTTCAAACGCAACAAGACATGAATCATCAAAGACAAAAGATACATCCTTAGTAAGTAAATTGCATAAGGGTCTAGAAACTTTGCTAAAATCTTTAATGAAACGTCTATAAAAACCAGCATGCCCAAGGAAAGATCTTACTTCTCTGACTGTTTTGGGTGGAGGAAGATTAGAAATGAGATCCACCTTGGCTTTGTCAACCTCAATACCTTTACTCGAAATGATGTGACCGAGAACAATACCTTGTTTTACCATAAAATGGCATTTCTCCCAATTTAAGACTAAGTTCTTCTCAATACATCTCTGCAGAACTAGTGTTAGATGATGTAAACATTGATCAAACGAGTCACCAAAGATAGAAAAATCATCCATAAAGACTTCAAGGAAACGTTCAACCATATCAGAAAAAATGCTCAACATGCATCGTTGAAATGTAGCAGGTGCATTATATAATCCAAATGGCATCCTCCTATATGCAAAAGTGCCAAAAGGGGAAGTGAAAGTGGTTTTCTCTTGATCTTTTGGTGCTATGGGAATCTGATTATATTCTGAGTAGCCATCTAGAAAGTAATAAAATTCATGGCCTGCTAATCTATCAAGCATTTGATCGATAAATGGTAAAGGAAAATGGTCTTTACGTGTGATAGAATTCAACTTTCTATAATCAATGCATACACGCCATCCTGTAGTCACTCTAGTGGGTATCAATTCATTATCAACATTGGTAACTACTGTGACTCCTGACTTTTTGGGGACAACTTGTACAGGACTGACCCATGAACTATCAGAAATTGGGTAAATGATACCTGCGTCTAATAGCTTAAGGACTTCAGTTCTTACAACTTCTTTCATGTTAGGATTTAACCGACGTTGCATTTCCCTAGTAGATTTAGCATTTTCATCAAGGTGAATGTAATGCATGCAATCTGCAGGGTTTATATCTTTTATGTCTGCTATGGTCCATCCTAATGCTCCTTTATGCTCTTTTAAAACATCCAACAACTTACCTTTTTGTTCGTCATTGAGGGATGAAGAGATGATTACCGGTAGAGCACTTTCTTCCCCCAAAAATGCGTATTCCAATGTGTTGGGCAATGGTTTGAGCTCAAGTTTTGGTGGTGATTCTGATGATGGGATGAGTTTCTTCTCTGATGGTGCTAGTTGTTCAACTCTTGACTTCCATTGATTAGTGTCCATAGATGGTGCTGAGTCAAGTAGGGCGTTGACCTCTTCAACCGATCTGTCAATATCAAAATCCAAACCAAAGTGAGTTAAACATGTTTGTAAAGGATCATCACTGAGGTTTGAACTAAAAGTGTCATCAACTAATGCTTCAATTAAATCCACATCAACAATTCCATCACCTGCACTGTGAGGTTGTTTGGCAATGTTGAAGATGTTCAGTTCCATAGTTATATTGCCGAAAGACAACTGCATATTTCCAGTTCTGCATTGAATGTGAGCATCCGCAGTTGCCAAGAAAGGTCGGCCTAGGATAATGGGGATGTGCTTCCTTGAATCCTGTATTGGTTGAGTGTCAATGACAATGAAATCAACAGGAAAATAAAATTTGTCTACCTGGATAAGCACGTCCTCCACAATACCACGAGGTATTTTCGTGGACCGATCTGCAAGTTGTAACACCACTGGAGTTGGGTGTAATTCGCCAAGTCCAAGTTTCACAAATACTGAATAAGGCAACAAATTTACACTAGCTCCTAAATCCAACAAAGCATTCTCAATTGTGTGGTTCCCTATGCTACAAGAGATAGTGGGGGAGCCTGGGTCTTTGCATTTTAAAGGAATTTTATGTTGGAGTATAGAGCTAACGTTTTCAGTTAAAAATGCCTTCTTTTGAACATGCATATTTCTCTTTTTAGTACAAAGGTCTTTAAGAAACTTGGCATAAGATGGAACTTGTTTAATAGCATCAAGCAAAGGGATATTAACACTTACCTGTTTGAAGATTTCGAGAATCTCACCTGTGGATTTTCCCTTCTTGCCTTTAGCTAACCTCTGGGGGAATGGAGCTTTGGGAACGTATTCTTGTGGGTTAGTTTCTTCTTTCTCCTCCGGTGATGAGTCCTCAACATTCACAGGTACAATTTGATTTTCTTTGGTCACCGGCATCTCCACTTTGTTGTCGACTTCTTTTCCTTTTCGCAAGGTCATGACTGCTTTGACCTCTCCATGCTGCTGTGGTGAACTGGTACTTGCTTCATGTACTCCTTTAGGATTAGGCACTGGTTGACTTGGAAATTTACCCTTCTCAACAGTCATTGCCAAGGTCTGAACCGAAGAAGCAAGTTGTCCCACCATCTTCTCGAGGCTTGAAACTGATTGAGCTTGTGAGTTGAAGCCCGCTCTCAACTCATTTCGTAATCCATCAATGGTGCGGTTCTGTTGCTCAATCGTGGAGTGAGTAAGATTCTTGAGATTCTGGAATGAATCTTCCCATGGTCTGGGTTGAGTGTAGTTCTGGTTTTGATTGTATGGTCTGAATGGGGGCTGAGAGGCTTGAGGAACTTGTTGCATTGGTGGGGCTGGAGTTGTTGGTCCATTCTGTTGGAATCCTTGAGACCATGAAAAATTGGGGTGGTCTCTCCATCCAGGGTTATATGTGTTGGAGTATGGGTTGTAATTTGATGGCTTTCTCATTACACCTATGGCATTGGCTTGATCAGAGTATGAGTCAGGGTCGTGTGCCTCTGTTGATTTAGCAGTCGATAACGATGCTATTTGTAGAGCAAGACCTTCAATTATCGCTTTGACTTCTTTGATTCCCGAAGTTGATTCGCCAATTTGAACCTCATTTACTCCCTTAATTCTTCTAGTGTTCCTGAGTGATCGACTCCGTTGTTGGGAATTATCCGCTTGTCGCTGGAAGAATTCCCAAATTTCTGATGCACTTTTTGACATTAGCTCTCCTCCACTTGTTGCCATTAGCCATTCTTGCACATTCGGCAATAATCCTTCCAAAAAGTATTGGCATTGGTGCCATTTCTCGTACCCATGATGTGGACACTTCAAGAGTAGCCCATTGAATCTCTCCCATGTTTCGAAAAATTGCTCGTCTTCTCTCTGGGTGAACTCCGAGATTTCCCTGCGAATAGCATTGGTTTTATGCACTAGGAAATATTTATTCAAAAATTTTGTTACCATTTGTTCCCATGATGAGATGCTATTAGCAGGCAAAGTATTTAACCATGAACGAGCTCTATCTTTTAAAGAAAATGAGAATAGTCTAAGTTTAACATCATCATCTGAAAAATTCTCATATTTAAATGTTTGACAAATGGCATGAAAATCATTCAAATGATTATAAGGGTCCTCATTTTCTAGGCCATAAAATGTGGGGAGACAATTTAGCACACTAGATTTTAACTCAAAACTCCTAGCAGCTACATTTGGGTATCTTATACATGATGTGCTCAAATTAGCTAAGGGACTAAAATAGTCCTTAAATGGCCTCTCCTGTAGTTGCAAATCCATTCCAAATTTATTTTTAATGTACTTTTGTGTGCGAAGTGTTTTTTCTAGTTCAAGGTCTATAGGTTCAATATTAGGTGATAATGACCTACGACCATGCATGCAAAACAAATAAAATAAAAATAAAGATGGGAACAAAACAAATAAAAATAAAGAAGAGCAAGAGATTACGATACTAACCTTATCGTGCTATTACAACCTTACTATAAGAATACACAGAAACAAATACGTAAAATAAATTAACTAAAAATTAAATTAATAAAATAAACAAAAAATTACAAAGAGAAAAAAAATAATAAATTGAAAATTAAATTACAGAATTTTAAAGAAAAGAAAAGAAATACTAACCTTTAAATGCGGATTTAATTTAATTTTTTTTAAATAATAAAAACAAACTACAAGAAAATTAATTAAAAGAAATTATTCACAAAAATTAATTCTATGAATTAAAATTACTTACCTCCCCGGCAACGGCGCCAAAAACTTGTTATGCAAATTTTAATGTACTCGCAAGCGCACGAATCTATTGTAGTATAGACTAATGGTGACGAGTGTCGATCCCACGAGGAGGTGGATTTTAATTGTGTATAGAATTAATTTTGTAAATGGGTGGTTGGATTTATGGTGGAAATGATTTGGAATATGCTAAAACTTAAATTAAAATGGCGAGAATAAATTTTAAAACTGGAATTGAAATGGCGAGAATGAATTGAAGATAAAATCTATTAAATTGACGTACTTGGGTATCTGGATCCGTATCAACATGCATCATGGGCTAAGTAATCCGTATTAATGCCAATTAAATCATGAGGGGGGAATCCACACCTCATGAACCACGCTCTAATCAATATGGTGCTAAGAACTTATCGTGCCAAATAATAATAACCTTGTACTAGAGGGCCGGTGAAACCAAGGCGATACTAGACAAGATTAGTATTATTTGTCGACGAGAAGTCAAAACATCCACAAAAACTAGAGGGGAAGAGAAAATAAATTTACCAAATAAAGCCCATGACACATGTTGAGACTTCACATTCAACCCAAGCTTGAAAGGAAATTAGCTACTCATAATTGAACTAGGGGCAAAATGGGAATTTATTAAAATACGAAGAAAATACAAGATAGAGAGGGAATTACAGAAAATGGATCCCAAAAATGGATTCAGAGATATCAAATTAGGGGGGGAAGGCCCCCTTTTTATATATACATGGAGTGAATCATGGCCAACGGATTAAAAACAGTTTGGACGCTCAGGATTGCGCCACGTCATCATCAACAGTCCACGGTTTGACCACGCGGATGAACAGTAACGCGGTTTGGTTGAAAATAATCCTGTGTGATGCATGCACCGTACGCGAGATTTTTCGTCCACTGATATGCTGCCACGTCACCATCAACAGTATATAAGAATTTTAGTCCAACAGGATCGTGACACCTTATCAGTCAATGCCACATCATCGGTCAATGCCACGTCATCGATCCGTCTATGTGAACAGTGTCGTTAACAGTAACGTAGAAAGTTCTGTACCCGTGAATAGTACCGTACATGTGAATAGTGCCATTTTTCCTTTTATACTCCTCCTAAGGTTTTCGACCGTCCTGAGTTCAAAAGTGATGTCCGTTTTGCCGTCTGATCTCTCCTTTATTGTGAAATGATTATAATGCCCCTAAAATACATAAATTACTTAATTAAAATAAAACACATGTAATTAAATCACAAGAAGGTTAAATACATACAAGTAAGGGTTGTTAGTAAGACTTGAAATGTAAAATGACGGTTTTTTCCTTTATAAATATGCATTTTCTAACACTCAACACACATTAGTATAAAAATATCTAAAACATAAGGAAAGAACATAATAATTAATCAAAGCAAATCCATATCATCCAAAACCAATACATAATCGAAAATCATAACAACTATTAAGTGTTAGAAAATGCATATTTATAAAGGAGAAAATCGTCATTTTACGCTTCAAGTTTTACTAACACCCTTACTTTTATGTATTTAACCTTCTTGTGATTTAATTACGTGTGTTTTATTTTAATTAAATATTTTATGTATTTTAGGGGCATTATAGTCATTTCAAAATAAACGAGAGATCAGACGGCAAAACGGACATCACTTTTGAACTCAGGACGGTCAAAAACCTTAGAACGAGCATAAAAGGAAAAATAGCACTATTCACATGTATGGTACTATTCATGTGTATAGTACTATCTACGTTACTGTTCACGACACTGTTCACATAGACGGATCGATGACGTGGCATTGATTGATGATGTGGCATTGACTGATGAGGTTTCACGATCCTGTTGGGCTAAAATTCTTATGTACTGTTGATGGTGACGTGGCAACATATCAATGGACGAAAAATCTCGCGTACGGTACATGCATCACATAGGATTATTTTCAACCAAACCGTATTACTGTTCAACCCGGGTCAAATTGTGTTACTGTTCATCTGCGTGGTCAAACCGCGTACTGTTAACTGATGACGTGGCGCAATCCTGAGCGTCCAAACTGTTTTTAATCCGAAAGCCATGATTTACTCCATGTATCTATAAAAAGAGGGCCTCTCCCCCCTAATTTGATATCTCTGAATCCATTTTTTGACTCTGTTTTCTGTAATTCCTTCTCCATCTTGTATTTTCTTCGTATTTTAATAAATTCCCTTTTTGCCCCTAGTTCAATTATGAGTAGCTAATTTCCTTTCAAGCTTGGGTTAAAGGTGAAGTCTCAACATGTGTTATGGGCTTTATTTGGTAAGTTTATTTTCTCTTCCCCTCTAGTTTTTGTAGATGTTTTGACTTCTCGTCGATAAATAATACTAATCTTGTCTAGTACCACCTTGGTTTCACCGGCCCTCTAGTACAAGGTTATTATTATTTGGCACGATAAGCCCTTAGCACCATATTGATTAGAGCGTAGTTCATGAGGTGTGGATTCCCCCCTCATGATTTAATTGGCATTAATACAGATTATTTAGCCCATGATGCATGTTGATACGGATCCAGATACTCAAGTACATCATTTCAATAGATTTCTCTTCAATTTATTCTCGCCATTGCAATTCCAATTTTAGAATTTATTCTTGCCATTTTAATTCGAAGTTTTAGAAAATTCCAAATCAATTTCACCAGAAATCCAACCATCCATTTACAAAATTAATTCTAGACACAATTAAAATCCACCTCCTCGTGAGATCGACACTTGTTACCATTGATCTATACTACAATAGATTCGTGCGCTTGCGAGTACATTAAAATTTGCACAACAAGTTTTTGGTGCCGTTACCGAGGAGGTAAGTAATTTTAATTCATAGAATTAATTTTTGTGAATAATTTCTTTTAATTGTTTTCTTGTAATTTTTTTTATTAAAAAAAAAAAGTGAATTTACATTTTGAGCTAAGAATTTTATTTTATTTTTTTTCTCTCTTCTTTAAAATTCTGTAATTTAATTTTCAATTTATTTTTCTTTATAATTTTTTTTATCTTATTAATTTATTCTTAGTTAATTTATTTCAAGTATTTATTTTTAGTGTATTTTTATAGAAAGGTTGTAACAGCGCAATAAGGTTAGTATCGTAATTTCTCCCTCTTCTTTATTTTTATTTGTTTTGTTCTCATCTTTATTTTTATTTTATTTGTTTTGCATGCATGGTCGTAGGTCATTATTACCTAATCTTGAACCTATAAATCTTGAACTTGAAAAAACACTTCGAACACACAAACAAGTTAAAAATAAAATGGATTTGCAACCACAAGAGAGGTCATTTAAGGACTATTTTAGTCCCTTAGCTAATTTGAGCACATCATGCATAAGATACCCAAATGTAGCTGCTAGGAGTTTTGAATTAAAACCTAGTGTGCTAAATTGTCTCCCCACATTTTATGGCCTAGAAAATGAGGACCCATATAATCATTTGAATAATTTTCATGCCATTTGTCAAACATTTAAATATGAGAATTTTTCAGATGATGATGTTAAACTCATATTATTCCAATTTTCTTTAAAGGATAGAACTCGTTCATGGTTAAATACTTTGCCTGCTAATAGCATTTCATCATGGGAACAAATAGTAACAAAATTTTTGAATAAATATTTCCCAGTGCATAAAACCAATGCTATTCGCAGGGAAATCTCAGAGTTTACTCAGAGAGAGGACGAGCAGTTTTTCGAAATATGGGAGCGATTCAATGGGCTACTCTTGAAGTGTCCACATCATGGGTACGAGAAATGACACCAATGTCAATACTTTTTGGAGGAATTATTGCCGAATGTGCAAGAATGGCTAATGGCAACAAGTGGAGGAGAGCTAATGTCAAAAAGTGCATCAGAAATTTGGGAATTCTTCCAGCAACAAGCGGATAATTCCCAACAACGAAGTCGATCACTCAGGAATATTAGAAGAATTAAAGGAGTGAATGAGGTTCACATTGGCGAGTCAACTTCGGAAATCAAAGAAGTTAAGGAGATGGTTGAAGGTCTTACTCGACAAATAGCATCGTTATTGACTGCTAAATCAACAGACCCACATGACCATGACTCATACTCAGATCAAGCCAATGCCATAGGTGTAATGAGAAAGCCATCAAATTACAACCCATACTCCAACACATATAACCCTGGATAGAGAGACCACCCCAATTTTTCATGGTCTCAAGGATTCCAACAGAATGGACCAGCAGCTCCAGCTCCGCCAATTCCTCAAAATCCTCAAGCCTCTCAGCCACCATTTAAACCATACAATCAGAACCAGAACTACTCTCAACCCAGACCATGGGAGGATGCATTCCAAAATTTCAAGAATGCTACTCACTCTACGATTGAGCAACAGAACCGCACCATTGATGGACTACGAAATGAGTTAAGAGCAGGTTTCAATTCACAAGCCCAATCAGTTTCAAGCCTCGAGAAGATGGTGGGACAACTTGCTTCTTCAGTTCAGACCTTGGCAATGATTGTTAAGAAAGGTAAATTTCCAAGTCAACCAGTGCCTAATCCTAAAGGAGCATAAGAAGCAAGTACCAGTTCACCACAACAGTATGGAGAGGTCAAAGCAGTCATGACCTTGCGAAAAGAAAAAAAAGTCGACAACAAAGTGGAGATGCCGGTGACAAAAGAAAATCAAATTGTACCTGTGAATGTTGAGGACTCACCACCGGAGGAAAAAGAAGAAACCAACCCACGAGAATATGTTCCTAAAGCTCCATTTCCTCAGAGGTTAGCTAAAGGAAAGAATGGAAAATCCACAGGTGAGATTCTTGAGATCTTCAAACAGGTAAGTGTTAACATTCCTATGCTTGATGCTATTAAACAAGTTTCATCTTATGCCATGTTTCTTAAAGACCTTTGTACTAAAAGATAAATATGCATGTTCAAAAGAATGCATTTTTAACAGAAAATATTAGTTCTATACTCTAACATAAAATTCCTTTAAAATGCAAAGACCTAGGCTCCCCCACTATCTCATATAGCATAGGGAACCACACAATTGAGAATGTTTTGTTGGATTTAGGAGCTAGTGTAAATTTGTTGCCTTATTCAGTATTTGTGAAACTTGGACTGAGAGAATTACACCCAACTGCATTGGTGTTATAACTTGCAGATCGGTCCACGAAAATACCTCGTGGTATTGTGGAGGACATGCTTATCCAGGTAGACAAGTTTTATTTTCCTGTTGATTTCATTGTTATTGACACTCAACCAATACAGGATTCAAGGAAGCACATCCTCATTATTCTAGGCCGACCTTTCTTGGCAACTGCGGATGCTCACATTCAATGTAGGACTGGAAATATACAGTTGTCCTTCGGCAACATGACTATGGAACTGAACATTTTCAACATTACCAAACAACCTCATAATGCAGATGATGGAATTGTTGATGTGGATTTAATAGAAACAATAGTTGATAATACTATTCTTTCAAACCCTAGTGACGATCCTTTACAAACATGTTTAACTCACTTTGGTTTGGATTTTGATATTGACAGATCAGTCGATGAGGTCAATGCTCTGTTTGACTCAGCACCATCCATGGATACTAATAAATGGAAGTCAAGGGTTGAACAACTAGCACCATCAGAAAAGAAACTCATCTCATCATCATAATCACCACCGAAACTCGAGCTCAAACCATTGCTCAACACATTGGAACATGCATTTTTGGGAGAAGAAAGTTCTCTGCCAGAAATCATCTCATCATTCCTCAATGACGAACAAAAAGATAAGTTGTTGGATGTTTTAAAAGAGCGCAAATGAGCATTAGGATGGACCATAGTAGACATAAAAGGTATAAACCCTGTAGACTACATGCATTATATTCACCTTGATGAAAATAGTAAATCTACTAGGGAAATACAACGTCAGTTAAATCCTAATATGAAAGAAGTTGTTAGAATTGAAGTCCTTAAGCTATTAGACGCATGTATCATTTACCCCATTTCTGATAGTTCATGGGTCAGTCCTGTACAAGTTGTCCCTAAAAAGTCAGGAGTCACAGTAGTTACCAATGCTGATAATGAATTGATACTAACTAGAGTAACTACAGGATGGCGTGTATGCATTTATTATAGAAAATTAAATTTTGTCACACATAAATACCATTTTCCTTTATCATTTATTGATCAAATGCTTGATAGATTAGCAGGCCATGAATTTTATTGCTTTCTAAATGGCTACTCAGGATATAATCAGATTCCCATAGCACCAAAAGATCAAGAGAAAACCACTTTCACTTGCCCTTTTGGCACTTTTGCATATAGGAGGATGCCATTTGGATTATGTAATGCACCTGCTACATTTCAACGATGCGTGTTGAGCATTTTTTCTGATATAGTTGAACGATTCCTTGAAATCTTTATAGATGATTTTTCTATCTTTGGTGACTCGTTTGATCAATGTTTACATCATCTAACACTAGTTCTGCAGAGATGTATCGAGAAGAATTTAGTCTTAAATTGTGATAAGTGTCATTTTATGGTAAAATAAGGTATTGTTCTCGGTCACATCATTTCAAGTAAAAGTATTGAGGTTGACAAAGCCAAGGTGGATCTCATTTCTAATCTTCCTCCACCTAAAACACTCAGAGAAGTAAGATCTTTCCTTGAGCATGCTGGTTTTTATAGACGTTTCATTAAAGATTTTAGCAAAGTTTCTAGACCCTTATGCAATCTACTTGCTAAGGATGTAGCTTTTGTCTTTGATGATTCATGCCTTGTGGCGTTTTGAAAATTAAAGCAGTTGTTGACATCATCACCCATCATTCAGCCCCTAAACTGGAGTTTACTATTTGAGCTCATGTGTGATGCATCTAATTATGCAGTAGGAACAGTATTAGGATAAAGAGTTGGTCGAATTTCCTATGTTATTTACTATGCTAGTATGACATTGAATGATGCACAATTAAACTATTCAACTACTAAAAAAGAAATGCTAGCAGTAGTGTTTGCATTGGAAAAATTTCGATCTTATCTCATTGGTTGTAAAATAATTATATTCACAGATCATACTACTCTTAAATATCTTCTCACAAAAAAAGATGCAAAAGCTAGACTAATTCGTTGGGTGTTACTTTTGCAGGAATTTGACTTGGAATTCAAAAATAAAAAAGACACAAAGAATGTTGTGGCTGACCATTTCTCTCGTCTCCATTTTGACACAACTATAGAAACATTACCATTGAATGAGTCATTTCCAGATGAATAATTAATGAGTGTGGAAGTATTACCTTGATATGCTGATATAGTTAATTATCTTGTTACAGGTCAACTTCCAGAGCATTAGACCAAGCAAGACAAGGCTAAATTCTTTGCAGAAATAAATAATTTCTTTTGGGATGACCCGTATTTGTTCAAGTATTGTGCAGACCAAATTGTTAGACGATGTGTCCCAAAAAATAAAATTCAGGATATCCTTTCATTCTGCCATGAACAGCTTGTGGAGGCCATTTTAGTGCTAAGAAAACATAAACTAAAGTTTTACAATGTGGTTTTTATTGGCCAACTATATTTTGAGATGCTTACACTTTCTATTCTTCATGTGATAGGTGTTAACGAATGGGGAGCATTACACGAACGAACATGATGCCACTAAATTCAATTTTAGTGGTTGAAATTTTTTACGTATGGGGTATCGACTTCATGGGACCCTTTCCTCCTTCTTTTAGCCATCAATACATATTGGATGTTGTTGACTATATATCAAAATGGGTAGAAGTGATTCCATGCAGAACTAATGATCACAAGGTGGTGATAGGATTTTTGAAAAGCAACATTGTTTCACGCTTTGGATTCCCTCGAGCAATAATCAGTGATGGTGGTGCCCACTTTTTAACAAAGTATTCAAAGCTCTTTAGACAAAGTATTCAATCACATACAAAGTGGTGACTCCGTATCATCCTCAAACCAGTGGCCAAGTTGAGATATCCAATCGAGAAATAAAGCACATATTAGAAAAAAACGGTGAGGGCAGACAGGAAAGATTGGTCATTAAGACTTGATGATGCATTATGGGCATACAGAACAGCTTTTAAGACCCCAATTGGGATGTCACCCTACAGGTTAGTGTATGGAAAAGCTTGCCACCTACCTTTGAAACTCAAGCATCGTGCGTATTGGGCCATCAAGAAATTCAACTTTGACATGCAGCAAGCCAGCTCAGAAAGAAGATTACAACTGGCAGAACTTGAAGAAATTCGCAATGATGCATACGAAAATGCCAAGATTTACAAGCAACGAATGAAAGTCTTCCATGACAAGAAATTATGAGAAAATCTTTCACTCTAAGTCAGAAAGTGCTTTTATTCAATTCTCGCTTGCTCCTATTCCCAGGTAAGTTACGCTCTCGTTGGTTTGGCCCATTTATTGTTCATACTGTTTTTCCACATGGGGCAATTGAAATTAAGGACCCAAATTACGATGTCACGTTTAAAGTTAATAGTCAAATATTAAAGCCATATCTAGAGTAACAACCACATGGAGAAGACACCGAAATAAATTTGAGTGACCCATCAAATTTGAATTGGTTTTTTTTTCTTTTCATTGATTTGATTTTTCTTTCTTTCTTTTTATTATTCTTTTGCTAATTGAAATTGTTTTTGCATAAGTGTGTTTGTTTTACCATTAAATTTTCTCTTATCATTTTTAATCATGAGTACCATACTTAGACCGTTCCTCCTGAACATTCTTAAACCACTTCAACGTGTCAAAATTTATCTCAAAAGGCATATTCAATTTTGTAAAACACAACGCATTTGGGCTCTACAACCACCAGAGTTAGTAGCCTATGTTGAGGGTTTAGAACGCCAACTTAGAGACATTGAGAGAAGTGTTTACGACATCCAGTTGGAGCTTGAGGTAAATTCAATAAGAGGACGATTTTAATTTTCTTTGTGTGTTTTAATTTGTTTTTCTGTTTGTGTACTTTAGTTTGTTACCCCGGTGAAGTGGCGGAGAACGGTACTTCCGTGACAATCAAGTCGGTTACTTCAGTTTCCCATAATAACTAATATTCTGAGGCGAAAGTATAGACAGAAACGAGATTCTAGCGAAGCTTCACAAGCGATTCCCTTCAATTCCTTAAAATGCCCTCCTTACAATCTGTAAAGCTCGATCCGAACGCATGCGATTGCTTATGAGGAACAATATACCTGCTGACATCCGTTGGTTAATCGAAGCGAAAGTATGATCGGCAGGTGAGTTACCTCTAAAATTTATTGCATACATGCCTGATTGTGGTAAAGGAAATTATGCAAGAAAACGACGAGCTCAAAGAATTTATGTTGCTTGTCATAAGTGTGCCAGAATGAGTTGCGGTAAAAAACCATGTTCTTTAGGATTGTTGTCTGATAACAGGGAAGATAAGATTCAATTCATTAGAGATGGCTTGAATAAGGAGTCATTGGATGATATCCTTTTGTCTCTTGAAACGCATCCCAGTAGATATGTGCAAGGAGCGATTCTCCAGTTATGGTCATTATTCCAGAAAGAGCATGCACGATATAGTCTGGGGAATCTGACTATAAACGACCATGTTTGCCAGTTTATAAGAAAACTAGATGGGAAGCCTATCATCGACCTATAGAGGGTGTTCAAGCCGTTTCTGGACGTAAAACCAGAGGAAGATGTGAGCCACAGTCGCAACTACCTGTAAATATCATTTTACTTCACTGTTATTTTACTGTTGTTTTATTGTTTGCATTACTGTCTTTAATAATTTTATTACTGTGTGCTTTTTCCTTTTTACTGTTTCCTGTTTGACTCACGAGCCATGTGTTTTATGCGTTATTTCACACTGACATGCCACCTTATACACAGCCGTGATCCACTGTCACCAAGATTCTTAAATATGATTTTTTGTCAAGCACTCACATATTATTTTTGAGAAGTATCACAATGGCAGCTAATCCAAATAGACAATTTAAGAATATTTGTGTGCTTTCTGGATTTAACTATGGCAAACATAAAGAGTTCGTTGAAGCAGCCGTAGATCTTGGTCGAAGCATAGCAGAGAGAAAATTACACTTGGTGTATGGAGGAGGTAACCGAGAGTTATCAAAAATGGTCTCAGAAACAGCTTTTATCAGAGGAAGTCAAGTGTTAGGCATCATCCCAAGAGTCCTAAAACCATTAGGCAGTTCGTCTGACTCATCAACTGGAGAAGAGTTAGTCGTCTCAGGTATGCAAGAAAGAATAACTAAAATACTTAATCATGCTGATGCTTTTATTTTCCTTCCAGGAGATCTTGACACACTAGAAGCACTTATCACACTAGAATCTTGGGTCCATCTGCACATCCACCAAAAACCTACCGATTTGTTAAATGTCAATAACTTTTATGATGCCTTTATCACATTTCTTAACTATGCAATAAAAAACTATTTCATTCCTTCCAATGCGAAAAAACTTTTTATTTGTGCTCACACTGTTAATGAGCTACTTGATCTGTTACAAGCTTATAGATCGGAGTCCTGACCCCTGGACCTTTGTGTTGGAGCGTCCAAATAATGATGGTAACAGTAGCGGCAGTAAGAAGTACAAATTAGATTTAACTCTCCGCCTGTAAATATTTTCTTCTGTGTTGCACCACCTAGGTGATGTCTTCTAAACTCTACTTCTTTTCTTTAAAATATTGAGGACAATGTTTCGTTCTGGTTTGGGGGAGGGAATAGTGGACAATTGTGGAATCTTAGTTAAGTTTTTACTGACTTTTTGTTGTAGAAACTAGTTGTTGCTAACTTTTTGTGTTGAGGATGGCTGAATATGGAGTGTAGTGACTCTAGAAACGCATCTTCTTCGTTTAAAAAAATAATAATAAATACATAAATAAAAATTAGACTTTTTTTCTTGATTAAGTTTTGATGTTCATTTTTCTTCTTCTTTTTAATTTCTCCTCTATAAATATACATTTTCCAACTTTTGAGTTGAAGATGGCTGAATATAGAGTATAGTGCCTCTAGAAACGCATCTTCTAAGTTATAAAAAAAAATATTTTCTTTTTCTGCATCATTTTCACATTTCTGCATGCATATTTTCCTTTCATGTTTAGAATAGGTTGGGGGGTAGAGTGTTGTTTGAAAAAAAAAATTTGTGATTTGTTTTAACATTGGATGACATGATTAATTTCAAATTTTAGTATTTGTATTATCTTTGGTCTTAAGTGATGTTACACTATGTTTGCTACTCTACATGTTGATGTCGGAGACAAATATGAGTTGCTTGAAAGAATGAAAAATGTCATAAATAAGTGCCAAGTGAGTTTTTGAGCCTATAATTTTTCTTGGAGAGTAACGTTTTTGCCCATTCTTTATTGAGTTTAGCAGTTTATTATTGTATACACGATCTCTAGATTTCTTTTAAGTTAACCCTTAAAAAAAATCATAAAATTAAAAAAAAAAGAGAAAAAAAAATGTGTTTTGTTACATTTGGAGGTCCATCTAACTAGTAGATTTGGAAGGTTATTTAGAGCCCTAAAAGACGATGGAAATGCCATTTTTGATCTGTTTGAGCCTTTCTAACCATCCTTTTTATGAAATATCCATAGTTAACCATTTTGAGCCTTTTAAAAAAAAGAAAAAAAATCCTTTTATTTGTTAAACTTATCATCTTAACCCACTCCAATTTTGAGTATTACTCGATGTCTTATAAGTTCCATCACCCATTTATGTTTGAGAAAAATGTAAATAATTATTTTGTTCAATGACGTTGTGCCAAGCAAAAGCAAAAAAAAAAATTGTTTCAAAAAAAGAAGAAGAAAAAATAACAATAATAGGTGAAGTCCACCTTGCAACGTCCAAAAAAAAAAATTCCTCTACATTTTTCTCAAACATACACTTTGTTTTCCTTATTTCCTTTCTTTGTTAACCATGTCCCTAGCCTACGTTACATCCTAATAAAAGTCCTTCTTGATTTTAGGGCACTATAGTCTGAAGTAGAAGCTAGTTATATGGGCTAAAAAGATGTAGTGGTGCATAATAAAAAAAATAAAAGATAAAAAGATAAATAAATTGGGTTAACTATCATTTTTGTTTGACTTGAGATCGTATTATTTCTAAGCTGAGGGCATATTTATTTCATCTTGGTGAGAGCATGTGATATCACTTCTTTATTATTTTCTCTCAATTACCATTCATTGGCGTGACTATTTTTATTGGGTTTAATTTCTTTGTGAGAGTGTCACTACTTCCAGTGAGATTTTGGGCTTTGACATGTCATTCTTAAAAGTAGTTATAACAAAGTCTACTGGGCTGATTCATGTGGATGGTTGATGTGGGTGTGATGTTGCTTTAGACTGGAGATAATGCTTATACTTTTATTTGATTGCTATCATTAATCTGACTGAATAAACATGAGTGTTTATAAAACAAAAATCATTTTGAATTTGAATTTTGTTTTCGCTTTATTTACTAGGGACTAGCAATAAACTAGTTGGGGGGTGTGCTGAGTGTTAGAAAATGCATATTTATAAAGGAGAAAATCGTCATTTTACACTTCAAGTTTTAGTAACACCCTTACTTTTATGTATTTAACCTTTTTGTGATTTAATTACGTGTGTTTTATTTTAATTAAATATTTTATGTATTTTAGGGGTATTATAGTCATTTCAAAATAAACGAGAGATCAGACGGCAAAACGGACATCACTTTTGAACTCAGGACGGTCGAAAACTTTAGAAGGAGCATAAAAGAAAAAATGGCACTATTCACATGTACGGTACTGTGTACGTTACTGTTCACGACACTGTTCACATAGACGGATCGATGACGTGGCATTGACCAATGATGTGGTATTGACTGATGAGGTGTCACGATCCTGTTGATCTAAAATTCTTATGTACTGTTGATGGTGACGTGGCAGTATATCAGTAAACGAAAAATCTCACGTACAGTACATGCATCACATAGGATTATTTTCAACCAAACCGCGTTACTATTCAACCCGGATCAAACCGTGTGACTGTTCATCCGCGTGGTCAAACTGCGTACTGTTGACTGATGACGTGGCGCAATCCTGAGCGTCCAAACTATTTTTAATCCAATGGCCATTATTTACTCCATGTATCTATAAAAAGAGGACCTCTCCCCCCTAATTTGATATCTCTGAATCCATTTTTGTACTCTGTTTTCTGTAATTCCTTCTCCATCTTGTATTTTCTTCGTATTTTAATAAATTCCTATTTTGCCCCTAGTTCAATTATGAGTAGCTAATTTCCTTTCAAGCTTAGGTTGAAGGTGAAGTCTCAACATGTGTCATGGGCTTTATTTGGTAAATTTATTTTCTCTTCCCCTCTAGTTTTTGTGGATGTTTTGACTTCTCGTCGACAAATAATACTAATTCTAGACACAATTAAAATCCACCTCCTCGTAGGATCGACACTCGTTACCATTGATCTATACAACAATAGATTCGTGTGCTTGCGAGTACATTAAAATTTGCACAACAACAACCATCCATATAATCGAAAATAAAAGAACATAAAGCAGTAAATGAAATTAGGTGTGTCCAAATACAAGCATAAGAGACTACTGAGGTGGTGAGGATGGTGGTGATGGAGGTGGATACAGATATGGAATTCCGAAGTGCTTAAAGAGGAGGCATTGTCCGTGAATAAGTTGTTGTTGCAGCTGCTGAAACTTAGTCTGCCGTACAGAGAGTGTCCTCACCTCATCCATAAGTTGTTGAAGAGTAACCTCTTCAAAGATAGGAGGCTCGAGAGATGGTAAAGCAGGTGTAGAGGCTGCAGGAGCATAGGTAGACACCTGAGGATCTCGACGTCTACGATGACCCCGAAATGAAAGCGAAAACACAGGTAGATGATCGGCTGAAACCACAGCATTAAGTGGCCGATCATCACTTGGAGAAAGAAAGGTGAACTTATTTTCAATGAATTTTACCCAAGTTCCATTTTGCCACTCAAAACCTAAAGTACTAACAGCCTTATCCCCAATGCTCTTAGATAGCCTACAAGATGGTTCATGGATAAGGACGCTAAAGTATTTGAGGATTCGAGTGATGAAATGACCATACGAAAGGGAACGGGTAACCAACTTAGGTATACAAAGCATGTTTTAGACAATGGTGTAGCCTAAGTTAACCGGACGACGTCTAAGAATACAATCAATCAAGGCAACATCCATATGAGAAATCTCATCCAAATGATCTGATCTAGGAAGCACAATACTCTGAATAAAATGAAGTAATATTCGAGTTTGAAGACAAAGACATTGGGTGCGAAAATGTACAATCATTATCTGAAAGGTCAATACGACGACATATATTCTTAACCGCGTCAATATGAACATAGTCTTCAATATTAGGAGATTTCCTAGGTGAAAAATTTTCTAAGCCATCATCGGAAGTTTTTTAGGATATAGTTCAACTCCGAATCATCAAACTTAATCAAAACTCCTCAAACTTTGGTGATTACTCAATTATCTTTCTCCGCGAAACAATCCATATTCCAGTAAAACACTTTTACCAAGTCAGGCTATACAGTTTCCTCAAAAACAAGTGCATTAATCCAACCAACATCTTCCAACAATGTAATAAAGTTCTATTACTAATACTAAGACTATTTAACCAATCCGGTAAAACAAAAAAAAGTATGGAGTACCTCACGAGTCATGAATTGTTGGTGAAATTGTTTGATTAAATGTTTGGCTGGAAAGTGCGTGGACTCAAAGGAAGACTGATTGGAGGTGCCCCCTACTTGGTGAGTTGAACCGGTTCTTTACCTTTTCCTCGAACCGGCCGCGAGCTTGACATAATGATTTTGAATTATTTAAAGTGAAATGAGGCAATGAGAAGGGAGATAATGAGGATTGAAAGAGATTTTGAGAAGCAATTTGGATAAAAGAAAATAGCTTAAGAGGAAGAAATTTAAACAGAGAAAATTTTGTTTGAAAACCTAAGTTGGATTTAGATCTAGTGAGTTTGAGGTTGATAATGGATTTGAAAGATGATTTTGGACATAAGAACAGATGGGGAACAAGTTGTATGGTTCGATTTGCATAAAAAATGAGTAGAAATTGTGGATTTTAGAGTGAAAAAGAGAGAAGGAGGAACCGGTTTTAGAGAGAGAATCAGTTTCGATTTACCGAAAGAAGAAGGAGAAGATGAATAGTTTACATATGCACTAATCCGGTTAACCGGATTGCCCTAACCGGTTAACCGGTTGTAGTCCAGTGAGCATGCAACATGATTTCGGATTTTCGGTTTGCATAACCAGCAATCCGGTTAAATCCAGTGAAGAATAAACACAAATCTAGTCTGCCGAATCTCTTAACCGGCTATCCGATTGAGTCCAGCAAGCAGTAGAAGCGAATCTGGTTTTTTGAATATTATAACCGGTTATCCGGTTAAGTGGAGCAAAGAGTAAACCTTTAAATCCAATTCGGCTTACCGGTTGGCTACATCCAGTTATCCGGATTTGTCCAGCATCTTGTTAACTTGAATCTGATTTTTCAGATTTCATAATCGGTTATCCGGATGTTTCCAACAACTTGCCAACTTGAATCCAGCTTTCCGAATTTCATAATCGGTTATCCGGATGTGTCCAGTAACTTGTCAAACTGAATCTAATTTTCTAGATTGTATAACCAGCTATCCAGTTGATTAGAAGTAATATATCGGGTAAGCTTTGAAAAACAATTTTGAAATATGGTAAGCTCTTAGACTTGTATTTTACACACTATTTTATTTTGACTTAAAAAATTGATCAACTTTTAAATCATATCATGATTTGAAACTTTTCAATAAGTCATTTAATGCATGAAACATAAATTTATACAATAACAAACATATCAACTTAATCAACAAATCATAATTCAATATGCAACATTCATCATTTCAAGTTCATGTCTTATCTTTATAAAATGTTCCTCACTAAGAGGTTTTCTAAAGATATCCGCAAGTTGATTTTTAGTAGAAACAAATTTAATCACAACATCTCCTTTGTTAACATGATCTCTTAGAAAATGATGCCTAATTTCTATATGCTTAGTTCTAGAATGTTGAATAGGATTCTTAGATAAATTAATAGCACTAGTATTGTGACACAATATAGGTATTTGATCAAGATTAATACCATAGTCTTTAAGGGTTTGTTTCATCCAAAGGATTTGTGCACAACAACTGCCGGCGGCTATATATTCGGCCTCGGTGGTTGAAAGTGCAACCGAATTTTGTTTTTTACTAAACCAAGAGACAAGTGAATGACCTAGGAAGTGACATGTTATACTAGTACTTTTTCTATCAACCTTATATCCGGCAAAATCGGCATCTAAATAACAAGTTAAGTCAATATGAGTTCCCCTAGGATACCAAAGGCCAAGATTAATGGTGCCAATCAAATATCGAAAAATTTGTTTGACAGCAAGCGTGACTCTTTAAGACAAGATTGAAATCTAGCACACAAGCATACATTAAACATAATATCAGGCCTACTAGTAGTCAAATAGAGTAAAGATCCGATCATACCTTGATATGTCTTGATATCAACTTCCTTACCTTTCTCATCTTTGTCCAGCTTGATGGTAGTACTCGTTCGAGTGCTTTTTGCCGTTCCATTATCATAGCCAAATCTTTTGAGTAGATCTTTCACGTACTTGACTTGATTTATGAAAATTTCTTCCTCGTTTTGTTTAATTTAGAGTCTAAGAAAGTACTTCAACTCTCCCATCATACTCATCTTATATTCTTTACTTATACAAGATGAAAATTCTTTACACAACAATTCATTAGTAGAACAAAAAATAATATCATCAACATAAATTTGAACAATAAGTATATCTTGGTTCTTATGCTTAACAAATAAAGTTATGTCCGCTTTTCCCATCAAAAAATCATTATTTAACAAAAAGTTTTTAAGCTTATCATACTATGCTCTATGTGTTTGTTTTAGTCTATACAATGCCTTAGATAAGTTATACACATGATTTGAAAATTTTTCATTTTCAAAACCAGGGGGTTGTTTCACATACACTTCCTCCATAATACAACCATCTAAGAAAGCATTCTTGACATCCATTTGATATAAAATGAAATCCTTATGACATGCATATGCTAATAACATCCTAATGGATTTTAATCTAGCTACAGGTGCAAATGTTTCATCAAAATCAATTGCTTCTTCTTGGTTGTAACCTTGAGCCACTAATCTAGCTTTATTTCTTACAACCACATCGGATTCATCCATTTTATTTCTAAATACCCACTTAGTGTCTATAATGGATTGATGTTTCAGATTAGGAACCAATTCTCATACATTGTTTTTCTCAAATTGATTTAATTCATCTTGCATTGTCATAATCCAAGATTCATCATTTTCGACATCCGCAAAGGATTTTGGTTCAATTTGAGAAATAAATGCAGTATGCTCACATGTGTTCTTAAGAGATGATCTAGTTGTAACACCTCGTGAGGGATCTCCTAAAATTACATCCTTAGGATGAAAAAAAACATACCTCCACTCATTTGGGAGTGTTTGAGAAATACTTTCTTGTTGTTCCATATTTGTTTGCTCTTCTTGTCCGTCCTCTTGATTTTCTTGTGGAGCATACTCTTGTTTATCGTTTGATGATTCTTCTTGTAACTCTCCATCTGCATCATCATTAACAACTCCTTTCTTCGCAGAGGAGAGGTTAGACTCATCAAATGTAACATGCATAGACTATTCCACAATCAAAGTTCTTTCATTATACACTCTATAAGCTTTGCTTGAGTTTGAATAATCAAGAAAAATACCAATATCAGATTTTGGATCAAATTTACCAAGATTATCTTTTGTGTTAAAAAAAAAATTTGCATCCAAAGACTTTAAAATAGCCAATGTTAAGTTTCCTATCTTTCCAAAGCTCATATGAAGTTTTATTAAGATTAGGTCTAATCAACACACGATTCAAAACATAATAAGCGGTGTTGACAGCTTCGGCCCAAAAATACTTAGGCAAAAAATTTTCATTCAACATGGTCATAACCATTTCTTGAATACACATATTCTTTCTTTCTACAACTCCATTTTGTTAAGAAGTGCTAGGTGATGAAAATTGATGCTCAATGCCAAAATCATTACAAAAGTTCTCAAATGCATAATTTTCAAATTCTCCACCATGATCACTTCTAATACAAGAAATACTACATCCCTTTTCATTTTGAACCTTTTTACAGATAACTTTAAATGCATTAAAGGCACCATTCTTATTAGGTAAGAATAATACCCATGTGTATCTAAAATAACCATTCATAATTGCAAAAGCATAATATTTGCCATTTAAACTAGCATATCTAGAAAGACCAAATAAATTTATGTGAAGAAGTTGAAGTGATTTTGAAGTAGAGATATGATTTTTGTTTTTGAAAGAAGTTTTGATTTGTTTTCCAAATTGGCAAGCTTCACAAAGTTTATCTTTTTTAAAATTAATTTTTGGAAGACCTTTAACCAAATCATTTTTCGATATTTTTTAGATCAAATTCATACTTGTATGACCTAATCTTCTATGCCATAACCAACCATCATCATGCAATGCAGAGAAACATTTATCATTTGCATATGCACGATCTATATTAATTGTATAGACATTAACACATCTATTTCCTACAAACAAAACATTGTCATCACATGCATTCTTAATAACACATTTTGATTCACTAAAGATAATTCTATATCCTTTATCACATAATTGACTAATGCTAAGCAAGTTGTCTTTTAAGTTTTCAACCAAACACACATTTTCAATGAGAGTAGAGGATACATTACCGACATTGCCAATGCCAATGATTTTTCCTTTTGAATTATCTCCAAACGATACATCTCCACCATTTTCGATCTTGGTAAAATTTGAAAACCAAAAATAATTCCATGTCAGGTGTCTTGAACAACCACTATCCAAGTACCACTTATTATTCATCTTCTTCAAGCCCTGCAGAGAAAATCTCAAGTTTTAGGTACCCAAACCTTTTGGAGTCCTTAAGAGTTAGCAATGGTTCCTTTTGGAACCCAAACATATTTCACACCATAATATGCATTTTTCTTCATTGGACATCTATTTTTCATATGACCATCTTGATTACAATAATGACATACAATTTGATTGTTAATAGATGCATTCTTCACAAAATAACTCTTATAATACTTTTGTTTCAAATTTGGCTTATAACAAATGCCTCCTTTATCAAATGCACATTTTTGTGAGTTTAGCAAGTTATCCAACATCTTTTGCCCATTTGTGAATTTTAGCACAATCTTATTTAATTTATTGCGCTTCTTTCTAAGCATTTCATTTTCATTTTTCAAGTCATTCACGTGTGACTCTAAGTGCTCATATAAAGTGTTAGAATTCTCAAATAATGCAACTCTATCATGCAATGTTTTATTCTCTAATTCTCTAATTCTCGAGATGTAATCTTTGTACTAAATGATTCATTTTCATTTTTAAGCTCTATCATTTTCTTTTCAAGACATATATTCTTTTTACCAATCTTCATCAATTCATCATACAAATCCTTAAAGGTATCAATTAATTCATCATATGTAGGAAGAACACTTACTTTATCAAGTTCATTACATGATTCTTCCCCAAAGCCATGAGAGCTAAATTAGTCATCTCTTGTTGCTCTTCATCATCGCTTATTTCCTCATCACTATCATCCCACGTGACCACCGTAGCTTTTTTCTTGAATTTGTTGAGAAGAGGACATGTCGGTCGTATGTGTCCGGGCTTCTTGCATTCATAGCAAGTAATTGGCTCTTTCTTCTCCTTTTTGTTTTTGTGACTTCTAAACTTTCTCTACTCGTTATTCTTCTTGTAAAATTTTTTGAATCTTCTAGCCAACTCCTCATCATCCATCTCGCTTTTCACTTCACTCTCACGTTTTAGGCTTTGAGAGCAATGTTTTTCTTCTTTTCCTTATACACTTTTTCTGCTGCTAAATCTTCTTCATATAAAATGAGAGAACTAATTAAATTATCAATAGGTAAGACATTTAGATTTTTGGCTTCCTCAATGGCAATCCTTTTTTTCTCAATTCCTTAGGTAGCGACCTACTGATTTTCTTAACTTTCTCGCTATTAGAAAAAGTTTTTCCTAGGGCTCCTAGAGTGTTCTCTATGTCTGTAAATCTAGTATACATACAATATACACTCTCATTTTGTTCCATTTGGAACAATTTATATTGTCGAGTGTACCCACTAATTTTCGACTCTTTCACTTGATTCGTGCCTTCCTAAACAACTTCAATTTTGTGCCAAATTTCATTAGTACTTTCACAACTAGACACTCTATGGAACTCTTTCTTATCTAGTGCACAAAATAAGGCATTCATAGCTTTGGAATTTAGAGAGGTCTTTCTCTTTTCCAATTCATTCCATTCCCGCAAAGGTTTTGGAATATCTTCCCCGACTTCATTTCTAGTCAAAGGCATGAAAGGATCATCATTAACGATTTCCCAAATTTCGTAATCTAAAGCTTGCAAGTAAATTATCATCCTAGTTTTCCAATATGGGTAATCGTTTCCATCAAAATATGGTGGTCTAGTGGTGGATTGTCCTTCCTTAAATGTAGAATCATTATGAGTTGCCATTGATCTTTAACTTTAGACTGTTAGGTCTAAATAAGAGCACCTCGCTCTGATACCAAATGAAATACAAGTGTGCAACCCAAGAGGGGGTGAATTGGTATTTTAAAAATTATCCTAACAAAACCACACAACAATCCAATCTAACGTCTTAATAAATTCGAAAGCAATAAGTTCAATAAAAGCACAATAACAAATGAGTAAGAGAGAAGAGAAACAAATACACAAATTTTTACGTGGTTCGACAATCTCCGCCTATGTCCACGCCTCCATACGACCCAAGCTTGAGGATTTCACTATCCAAGCCTTCTAAGGCTTCAAATGTTTACAATTGACTTTAAGGTGCCAATGAACCTTTAAAATAAAGTGATTATCTCTCAATCTTTTTACTCAAGTGTCTCACACACTCAAACACTCACAATTAAGATGAAGAATTGGAGATTACAATAAAAATTCTCTTAAAGAGTAGATATACAAATTGAAAAACAAAAGATTATTCAAGGTTTTATGATTTGCGAAATGAGAGCTCAATAAATGTTGTGCTTTTTTATTTTGCTTGCAAAAGAGTTTGAAAATGAATTGTATTTGAGTTTATATAGTTTGAGCTCAAAAACTAAAGGTTATGCACATTTTGGTGATAACTGGCTTACCATTTATGGACATCCGGTTAGCCGCTTAATGTTACCGTTACAGCCAAAATTTGAATTTTTGAACATCCGGTATGCCGTTTGTGAAATCCGGATAGCCGTTTATGTCCCAGAAGTGTACTGCCCAAATTTGATCTACCATTTTTCAGGATCCGAATAGCCGCTTGCTACAGTAACTGGTACAGTGAATTATTTTCTAAAATTATAATTTGACCCCAAAACTTTATAAAACTGTATTATGGCCCAAAATGTTTTGAAAGTTTTCAAATATGTCTAATTTCAGAATTT
Organism: Citrus trifoliata; assembly: GCA_018350135.1. NCBI lineage: Eukaryota > Viridiplantae > Streptophyta > Magnoliopsida > Sapindales > Rutaceae > Citrus > Citrus trifoliata. The sequence goes on along the minus strand of CM031385.1, from coordinate 14,190,793 downwards.
CTATATAATGTTTTGTCAATCCCAAAACTTTCTAAAATTATGATATCACCCAACATATGTGAAATTATAGAATGACCCAAAATACTTAAATATTTTCAAATAGGTCCAAATCCAAAATTCAAAAACAATATTTATTAAAAACAAAGATTATAAAATTCTTTCATTTGAATCCACAACTTGAAAAACAACTTAACTCCATGAAATCATTTTCTTATTATAAAAGCACAATACATAAATCTTTGTTTAGCCAACACATGTGGTTTATTATCATCAAAATCAATATTTATAGTCATATAGGATAACACATAATATCAACGCTGCCAACAAGTTCTCTCAATTGAATATCAGGGCCATGATCCAAATTCTCAACAAATTGCTCAAAAGTGATCCTTTCTACCCTAGGGCAACCATGTTCCTATAAAAAAAAAAAAATAGAGGGAAGGAAATTCAAAGCCGAATTAAAAAAAAAAGACGGAAAGGGAGAAACAAAGAAAGATGCCATAGACATCAAAAAACAAAAGATGAAGAGCAAAAAGGCACAAGAAAGAATATCGAGGAAGAAGATGCAAACGTCTATAAAAATGGGGCAAGAAGGAGAAAAAGAGAAAGGCCAAAAGAAAAGAAGCAAACGTTAATGTATGTGTCATATTTCAAAAGGCACAAAACCATGCCACTTGTCTATACTTTCAAATTAAAAAAAAAAGTTATTCTAGGGAAATAACACCCAGACAATTTCAGAGGAATAACACCGAAGAAAAAATTACTCTGGAGATAATAAAGATGACAAGAATGGGTAATTAGTTCCACAACCCATTAGTCTAAGGAAATCATGTCTAAATATCATAATGATAGGGAAATATGCATATGCAAAATAATTCCTTATGGTCAAATCCACTTCCATGTGTACGAAAATGACGGGTGACACATGTCATTTAGATGAGGGTTCAAAGCAAAATTCTAAATCTACATCACTCATCATTTATAAAAAGAAAGCTATCTCTAAGAAAAAAGGGCCTCCAAAAGTACTATTCATACTAAGAAAGAGAAACACATCTTCTCCATCTTTCTTCTTTGTTTAATCTTGATTAAACACTAACTTGGGCATTAGAGTGTCTTTTTCAAGTACTCACCTAGTCGGACTCGAGGCCAATAATCGTGACAAGTTCTCCACAAACTATAAATTTCTATGAAAATAAAAATCCAACACCTTCATATATATAATTCAAATAAAGAAAACCTAAACTCTTACGTCTTTCTACATCTCCTAAAAAGGACTTTTATTAACCTTTTCTATTTTGAGAATCATTATAATATTGTCATTTATACAATGATTTAAAATTCATTGTGAGTTTCTCAACAATCAACCGGATAACTGTACAGTAGCCACTCTTCATTTCGGCAACTTAATTAGGCATTAAAATTAACAAGTTGTATTCTTTTTAAATCTCTATTAAAAAGCCTACAATTGTTAATATTATCTATTAACTTGTTTTACTTTTAAAACAAAGACACTATAAGACATTACTAAAGAAAAAATCTAACTACAAGGTCATTGGTGAACTGCTTGAAGCTTCAAGCCATCAAAATTAATATGTGATTTCATTACAAACTTCTATATTTTACTTTTCTATTATCCTCATTATTAGTTTCCGTATTTCGTTTTTTAAAATATTCTTGTCTTCATAGGGTTTAGGATTTTTTTCTTTTCTTGACAAATTTATGCTTGTTTGCATTTCTCCTACTTCCATAGTGAAAAATAGTGTACAATAATATATATATATCAAGATACAAAAAATTTCAAAAGAAAGGAGAAGAATAAAAAGTTAGCTCAATCTTAAAAAGGAACCCTTGATAAGTTTGTGACTAAGATAGGAAAAAATAAAAAAAGATAAAGTGATTTTAAGTAAAGAATTGGTAATTGAAGAAATTCTAGTTGAATAAAAAGATGATGAAACAATTTGCTGAACCTCATAAACTACTGAGCCACCCTTGCAACTATACAAATGATGATGATATTTGTACAGTTACATCAATTTGGAGACAAGATTTTCAACGGTACCAAATTTTACTTCAATAGACATGAATAATCAAATTGTTGACAATGGATGACAGGATGACGAATGACTGTCAACAACACTGCCTGCTGGAGACCGATAGTAATATGTTGATGACTATTATTAATTAATTAATTAATAATAAATCGTTCGTTAAAATAATACCACTGATGTGCTTAAATTTTATATTTATTTTAATACCTTCTAGCTTAATTGTACTATTAAAATAATAAACAAATATTAATAAAATAACAAGTCATTTTATGATGTTGTCACAAAGAATTTACATCAGTAATGGTATAAATATGTACCATTAGATTTAATTAACAGTTCTAAAAGTTAGAAGTTAGTTAGGATAATATCTGATTTCAATTGTTTAAAATTTATCTCCTTATCAAATCAGTTAAATAAATTTTGTTAAAGATTAAATAATAATAAAATAATGAGTTGGTCTATGTAAACTTCTATGTCTTTCTTTTTAAAAAAAGTATTTTAATATTAGCACAATTCAATCTTAAAATTCTTATTTATTCTCACTTCTTTACTGAAAAGGCAAAAACCAAGAAAATTAGTACAACAAAGAGCAAATTGAGCTAGAATATCCGCCATCTTATTACATTCCCTTGAGAGATGACAAATTCAGAAATCTTTCTTTCACCAAAAAAAAAAAATTACTAGATTAATAAATATTTCAATAAATGATTCAACTCAATCTTAATCAATCAATAACCTAAGACTTCAAAAAAAATTTTAATTCATTATAAATGACAAATCTCTTAAAAAAAATGGAAAAAGGGATCACTAGTAACATGGATTGTTAAATATTAAATAATTCATATTTATCATGCATACATCCAAACTAATATTTAATTTACATACTTAATTTTTAGAAAATAATTATTAATTAATTAAAAATAAAGTTATATTAAAAAACCTTTTGAATATTACCTATTAATTATTTAATAATTAATTATTCATCTACTAAATGAATATAATGGTGAAGATTAAAACATTAAATTCAATGATCTACAATAACTACATTATCAATTTTGCAAAAATTCATATGGCTAGAAGAATTAAAAATTCAAACGACTAGAAAAATCTTTAAATAATTATTTCAAAACCTAGAGGTGGGGGAGTTAGGTTTATTTTATACCAATCATGTTGCATCAACCTTTTTCTTTTGAAAAAACAATAATATTGGAAAAAACAATATTGTACTTATTTTAAAAGGGCAAGCATTAACCTAATTTATTTTTTATTTTTCCAAAATAAGGGGACTATTGACAAGCGGTGAGAACTATTGAGTTGGGTTCGGACTCAAGCCACCTAAATCAGCGTATGGTGCAAGTTGAAAAATGGGGTTGTGGCTATGTTTAGGGGTGGCAATATGGGTCAGGATTCGTTTATTTGATTCGATTCGACGTGAATTAAATAGGTTTGGGTTTGAAAAAATTGATTCGTTTAATAAATGGGTGAATTCGATTCGATTCGCTAGTTAAACAAATCGAATGCGGGCTTGCAGATTTTGATTCGTTTATTCGTTTAGGATTCGTTTAATAAACGGGTCATAAATGAATCGAATATAGGTTGATTCGTTTAAAATTCATTTATTATTCGTTTAATTAAATTACTTTTTTGTCCTTAAATTTATGCATAACACATAAAGCCAAAAGATCAACCCTAATTTTACAATTCACACGCACTTTTCCCTCATCTCCTAGCAACTCAGCCGCCACTGCTACATTTTGCCATCTCTTTCCCTTCATTTCCTATCTCCAAATCCTTTTCTTTTTCTTTTTAATTTTTGCATCCAACAAGTGCTACGTTTTGCCACTGCTCCATCCTTGGATTTGTGTGAGTGTGATAAGTAAAGTTTTGTCTTGTTTAATTATTATTTCCTTAAAAATATTATATTTGATATTTTGAAATTTTACAAGGATTAATAAATTGTTAATAACATTTTATTTACTTTTTGGTGTAGGATTTTTGCTTTCAAGGTGAAAAAGACAAATGAAGAGAATTAAAAAAATTACCTTACTTTATAATTTGAATTTGAATTATTGTTATTTGTATTATTAGTGATTTGTAATTTGGTATTTAGATGACTGCATAATATGGTTTGAGTTATTTGTATTTTGTTGTGGGATGTTAAACTTGTGATTTTTTTATATTTTATTTTGCTTAATTTTGTTTAGTAATTATATTTTTCTAAACGAATTGTAAACGAATCCTGATTCGGTTCGATTCGTTAAGGATAAACGAATACTAAATGAATCTATATTCTATTTGATTTGTTTAACAATTATATTAAACGAATTAAATGAATCGAACTGAATATTCATTTAATAGACGAATCAAATCCGAATCCGCATAATTTTGACTCAGTTCATTTATGATTCGATTTAAATTCGATTCGTTTATTCGTTTTGACATCCCTAGCTATGTTACCCCGTAGGCACCGTACCCCTTGAATTGTCTTGCAGTGAAGTCACCATTCGATGGAAAGGTACAATATCTTGCAGCTGTTAAATGGCCACGTCGCAAATTTAGCAAACTGGGAGTACAGGTCATAATAATAAATCCGTCAGCTGAAACAACTATTTATGAAAGCAATTACCCTGTGAGGAACAGTAAATTGCACATCATATGCAATTTTGTTGTTGCAAATGGCATAAATTCTAGAATACTGTAGCAGTGAATAACAAGTAATAGAATTACTAATACTGTAACATTAATGAAAGAAAATTTTAATTAATGAAAGAAAAATTTAACTAAGCATGAAAGGATATGAACTATATATTGGGAATTTAAGGGTGTTTCGAATCCAGACTAATCCACTCAAATCACCTAATTCTAAAAAATTCGATCTATAAAAGTTCAATTTGTGAATTGATAGATTGGATAGATTTGAAAGTTTTAAAAGTTTTAAAATCTGCAGTCACTAGATTAGATATAGATTTACTTTTATAAATCTACGAAAATCCACAAATCCGTAAAAAAAATAATTATTTTTAAAAAAACTTGTAAACGTAGCATTATTACTAAATAAATAAGTTAAAATGTAGTTAAACTAACACCACATTATATATTATCTAATAATGACAAAAAATGAAAAAATAATTATTTAATTGAATAATTAAATAAACAAATTTAACTATCTAAACAGTAAACTCTAAAGAAAAGTCAACAAATCATGAATTGGGCAAAATGAAAATTTTTTAAGCCGCAATCAATCCGCAAAATAGTGGATTGAATATGGATGGTATCAAATTTGTATCCGATCCATAAATATATGGATTGAATATCACCAATTTATGGATAGGATTAAATTAAAAGTTTATAATAAGTAAAAACATAGATAAAAAAATGAATTGGTCTCGAATTTGCAAAATCGGATTCGTGAACATCCTTATTGGAATTTGCGCTAGCTGGAAAACCCGTTCAATAATTTGTTCTATGCCTATCACCTTGAATTAATACGTATTTGTGAATTGGGTGCTTGATTAACGCATGAACGACCATATGCTCAGCATCCTTGAATTTGTTTCTTGATTAACTAGAATAACTTCATTTGGATTGAAATCAAAGAATTGAGATCAAAATGGAGAAGTGATCAATTTAACAGTTTAGTTTAACTGTCTTTGAATTGGAAGTGACCAAAAACGAAGTAAATGGTGCAGCAAACATAATTGAAAAAAATGGCGAGTTTAATCTGTAGAAAAACCATAAGCATATGTGTAATGTTCAAAGGATGATGCAACTGTAGTTCTTAGTAGTTTGATTTAGAAAGCTAAGTTATAATGTCATAAAATAACAAATATACAATATAAGTTCCACGAACATAATAATCGTCATACTTCCGCAACAAGCTACCATATTCCAAAAAGCTATCAATGCTTAAAAAAACCCACTACAAGTGGTTCATTTTTGTGAATAACTGAATCTATGGAGCACACAGATTGTCTAAATTTCCCAGTCGGTGGAGTTTCTTTGATGTCGTTGTTTGTAATCCAATAAAGAGATATCTTGGGTCTTAAATCATAGCAAAAAAGACCACGCAAACAATTTGGAGGAGATAGCATTTTGTCACGGGATGAGTATTTTGTGCATCAAACTCGTGCAGTACTTAGACAGCTCTTGTCTGAAAGTTGCTAAGTAAGCCTATCAAATTTCTTGACTAGTTAAGTGAGGACGCTTGTGGAAGAGTTAGAGAGAAGAGTTAGCAATATAGCCAAAAAGAGAGTATATTATTCACAAGAATGTATACAAGAGAGCTTAAGAGTTTACAAGATTGCTTGAGTTGATCTTACTTGTTGTGTGTTCAAGTGACGAATGCCAAGCGCTATTTATAGGGAGGCTTGCCCAATTTTAGAATATTCTGAATCTTGAGAGTTCTCAAGGATTGATGAGAGCTCCCATGCCTAGCAATGCTTGTGAGTTCTAAAGAACTATATGTATAAGCTATGTGGTACAAGTCTCTAGCAAATTCTAAAGAATTCCTAGCTATGTACTAGTGATGAGAGTGCGCTAAATTGTGCTGGAAGCTTCTAGAATCAAATCAATTTAGCATCTTTGGCTGGAAAATTTGAGTGGCCCGGGACAATATGCTACCTTTTAGTTAGGCTTGTCTACATTGAGCCACTTTTACAGGCCTGCAAATTGTATAAATGAAAAATCAGTTAATAACAGTTTAACAAACTCTCTCATTAATTTGTTATCACTACGGCTTGATCGTAGCCGTATAAATTGTTGGGGAAAGATCAGTTTTTTAAATTTTTATAAAACCTTTTTAAAATCGCTCTCATATAATAAATAAGAATTTGTAATCTAGAAATCGTACCTTAAAAATCTGATTTAGATTTTTCCGCTGAAGTGATTTAGGCTCCCAAATCATGATCCGTCACCACAACGCCTGTTAGATCACGATCTGTCACCACCACGTTTGTTAGATCACGAACTGACACCAATGATCTTCCAGGTTATGACTCAGGTTTGATCTGCACTTGACGTGTGGGCGCCTTTATCACTACCAAAGCAGCTAGCATGAGAAAATTTTTCTCTCAACAAAAGAGAGAAAAATCTTTTTGTCTAATCTGTATAAAGTGGCTGCTCTATTTTTCTTTAGAGAAAATAAGATTTTTATATCTCCCTTTAGTGAAAACCCTAGACTTCAAATAATCAAAAAACAAAACTCACGTTACTTGCTTTTTCTATAGGAGACCCACCTTGTAAAAGAACATAAGGCCCCTTACACACAAGCTAATTAAATGGAGTCTCCCACTAAATGATATATTTAGGCTTTTAACCCAAATAACTAGTTATCTTACTTATTAGTCCAATAGTGGTGTAGTCAATTAAATAAGCTAACTCGGGGATCATTTGGGGACATACAATAGTGGCTATAACAATTAGGTCTGGAATTAAACTAGCCTAATTATTTAATTCCAAATCTATTCCACTAAAAGATTGGAATAATAATTTGTCACAAGCCACATTGATTTCTTTACTGCACAATCATTTGTACCACATCATTAATTAAATCGATATCTCAATTGTCCAATCAATTTAATTACATTTTGTTCCTTGATACTTACTGGTTTTCTCTAATGATCATTTTGAACATACTAAATAAGTTGACACACTCTGGCCAGAGAATTCTATGATCAAGTGTCGAAAACCCATCAAGAGATGTGTTGTACAAATTTTATATTGTTAATCCATAACTCCAATACTCATAATTGCTCCCACCAAGAAACCGGGTAATCTTGACCACAAGTATGTGTCGTGCCCATTGGTAACTCAAATGGAATAACAATTACAATCATGAAATCATAATTAACTTAAGATTAAGATTACAGTAAAATCAATGCCTATGAGATTTAATAATTCTGACAGTTATTACAAAATTAATTAAATCTCATATGTGATCATGTTCAATATAGTCGTACTACATCAATAAATTCATACATGATTAAGACAAATCATTCAATGAATTTATTACAGTCTATACCTAAATAAGGTGCCCAACTTTATTTATCAACTGCAAACTAAATTTATTTAATCATAAGAAAACTTGTATTTATGTCTTTTGTGAATCCACGTGGTGATCACATAAATACAAATAATATGATTAAATGGACTTTAATAAAAATATTAATGCAAGTAAGATATTTGAATAAAATACTTCATTTATTTTATTAATCAGAAAAATTATTTATTACAATTAAATAAATACATATACTTTTAAAGAGCATATTTTTCCAACAATAATTAATATGCAGCAGCAAGAGTTTTGAAAGAATATATTGTACTCAAAACTACTATAATATTAGAAATTGTTAATTTATGGTTTGATTTTCAGAACAATGTCCAGTGTATGCAGAGTGCAGATAATATATAAGATTAAAAGCAGGGTAAATTTACCTCTTGTCTAGGGTGAATATGGTCAGATATGTCAGATATGTCAGATACTGTGGAACTTGAATTACTTACAATCCTGCCCTTCCAGTCTACAATTGTGGTAGCACTCTGAGGAGGGAGCAAAACAGCAAAAACCTGCCACCTCCATACAAATTCTTTTTGAGTTGTATTCATCCCCTGACCTTATATTAATCGTTTGTCCGCATTTTGTCAACAACGTCGTCGATGTTTTCACCCTCAGATGGAATGCACTTGCAAGCATGAGGGCATGGAACTCCTGACGTCTGCCACAAGCCACAATTGCATAACTTTCTTTGTATGTCCACCTCATTGATCGTGGGAACACTATCTTCCACACCCATAATTATCCCATTATCATCTTGCACCGTCGGCCACCAACCCCCTATAAAATGCTGCTCAATGATCTTTCTCACTGTCGAGGTCAATCTTTGCCTAATCCAATCCCATCTCCTTTTCTTTAGCGCTAACAAAGATTAGCAGTTGTTTGTGTCAAACCAATAAATATGTGAGCAATCCTCATGTCAAATTAATTTTCATGAATCATCAAAGTCATTCAATTATCATGCCTATTGCTTCCAATTTGTACCCACTAGCCCCGCATGGCAATCCTCACTTTCATCCTCTATTAATTTTCCTTTGAATCTAGAACACAACCATGGTAAACCAAAAAAACCAACTACATGTGCAAATTCACAAACCTCTTTTGTTATGCAAGCCATTCCATCCTTTGCCTTAATGTCACGCCCGGCTTCACCGCTGCAATATCATCATTTGGCTACATAATTATACTTCTCCATAATTATTAATGAACCCTAAACAATTTACTAAATTTATTTATAAATTCTTTAACAAAGCTTACAAGTATCTTATGAACCCATTACGGCATTTCTTTTTTCTTCTTCCTTCAATGATCTTATCATCATCAACCTCTTCAGAACCTTGATCAATCTCACATGACTTATGCTTATTACGTAATTTCAGAAACGAATCTAAAGTTCATAGCAACATATAATTACATTTCTAGTCCAAAACAAAAAAAATACATATCATTTACATCACAATCCCCAAAACAAACAAAAAGAGCGGAAAAAATAAATAAAGGAGATCTGGAACGAAGGGTAAGCATGTATCGTTACTCCATGTCACCATCTTAATGCTAGCCATGGACTTATTTATATTAGTTGTTAGAAAATTAATTTTCTAGTTCCTAATTTTGAACATGTCATTGTAAAACTCAATAACACCTCACCATCTTAATGCTAACCGTGGACTTTATTATATTAGTTGCCGGAATATTACTTTTCCAATCCCTAATTTTGAACATTTCATTGTAAAACTTAATAACACCTATGCTACTGTGGAACTTATTATTATGCATTCAAATATTATTTCAACACATGGACTTACTAAGATTTTTTTAAAACAAAGCCAAAATATATATAAAAAAATTCTTTTGGATTACTGAACTTTCGAGAAAAAAGTCCTGAATTCTTTTCGAAAATTAATGATTTGTACTCCCCAATTTTGCCATCATTTGTACAAACTCTAACTTCCCACCAACTACATTATGAAGAATTGGTGATTTACATCACAAGTTTCATATTAGAATTAAATCACAGGTTTCATATTAAAACTACACTTACCTTAAATTTAAGGTCTTTTCTGGGATTGAGGTGCTATAACTTTTAAGGTACAACTAGTATAGAAAAAAAATTGTAATTATGAAACAAAAATTAATAATATGTAGTAAATATAAATTTTAAATAATAATTTTGATAAAATTATTAAAGATATAATAAATTTTCTATTATACAAGTAAAAAATTATATCAACATATCTTTTAAGGTACAGCAGCTAATGTTTGAAATATTATCTAAGCAACCCAAGAGGGGGTGAATTAGGATTAGAAAACTTATGTAATACTAAAATAAATTTTGATGGAAATCTTAAACAAATTTAAAGCAATAATAAATAAATCAATCAAAATATAAAAGATAAAGGAAGAGAGATTTAAATACGAAGATTTTTATGTGGTTCGGCCAACCTCGCCTACGTCCACGCCTCCAAGCACACCGGGCTTGAGAATTCTACTAATCAATCCTTCAAGGCTTCAAGAACTCGTATAATTGACTTCTAAGGTGTCAATCAACCTTTACACCAAGAGATTATCCCCAATCTCTTAACCCAAGTGTACCACAAGATTTACAATCACTCACACAAAAATTACAAGTTTGTTTTGATCTTACTCAAAATGTATGATTACAAATCAATACCCAATTGTTAGAATAAATGAAATAAGAATGTATCTAAAATTCAATGAAGGTTGTATTCTTGATTATAAGCTCAATGATAACGTAGTGATCAATCCTTATTTGAATTTGAATGAGCTTATTTTTAGTTGGAGCTAAAAACTAGCCGTTATTGACTTTTTGTGCAAAAACGGATCGTCGTTAACTGTTATCAGTTAACCGTTTTGACTTGTCCAAGCGACCATTGAGTTTAAATTCAAATAAACGGTTGATCGTTTACCACTATCGGTTTGCCGTTAATTTCCAGAGACCTGCAAAACAAATTTTTGCTATACGTTCTTGCTGAACGGTTAAAGGTTAGCATGGAATTGACATTCTGGAAATTATCGGTTCACCATTTGATATATTCGGTTAGCCATTTAATTCCAGTAACCTTATCTGCACACTTGTTTTGTTCGTTTTTGCTAACTGATTAAAGCTTAAGCCTTTTATTCCTCTCTGGAATTTATCAGTTAAACGTTTCAAAGATAACAGTACACTGTTTGTTTCTAGATTCACGATTTTAATCATATTTTGCAAAAGAAATTTTCCTAGTTTAAAGTTTAATGATTACTCATATTTTTAGGACAATATTATATGACTTTTTAATGAATTATTTATTAAACAAAAGTCCAACAACAAACATTCAGAGTTTGTTATCATCAAAATCATTATAAAGAACATATACATGTTTACCAACCTCAATCTCAAATGCACTTGTAGTTTACGCGATCCCTCGCTCTGTTTCGCTCAATGGTACCATAATGAAATACAAGTCACTGCAACCACTTGAAAAATCCAAACTAACATGGCGTTGCGACTTCAGCTAATTTTACCTAGAACTAAGAAATTACTCATGTACATCGATTGAAATAACCAGTTCCGGTAAGGGTTTACAGCACCCTAAAACCAGTTAGAATAGATGTGGAGTTCACTCCATTGTTCACTTTCAAAACCCTAGTTGTCGGATTAGAGTCATTATAATTTAACAGCTGGTCTAGATAAGGGCAAAAAAAAGGGTATGGTGCCCTTGGACCGAAAGAAAAGAGTAATGATTTTTATCGCTAACGGCATGTTTGGTTGGAAGAAATGAGGAGGATTGGAAAGAAGAGCAAGAAAGAAAAAAATAGGAAAAATAAGGCTAATATTAATTTCATTATTTAGTTTGATATAGTATTCATCTACTCTTCACTTATTTCTTTTCCCTCTTCTTATTTCTTCTCCTTCTCTTTTCTTTCATTTCTTCAAACTAAATATGCTTAGGCCTTAGAGTATCTCAACAGGCCCTAGTTTTCAGTTTATCTTATCAAAAACAAAAAACTTAGCATTTTATTTTATTTTCTCTCTCCTTTGTGACCATCCATCCTTCACTCTCACAATTTTATCAACAATAAAGTTTATCACCACTAAAACCACCTATTATTGTCACCATCAATCCATCACTTCCACCAACATATGATGAGCTTAAATATTGATTTTTGTTAAATCTTAGGGGCAAGTGGAGGGTTTTGTTATTATAATGATATTGATTTTGATTTGTGTGAGAATTTATGATTTTTTTTATTTCAATTTGAGATTTAATAAGGAGTTAATATTTAATTCAAATTGTGAATCAATTAAAAAAGAGAGAAATGTGAAGTTAATTTATGGAGAGCTTGAGAGAGAAGAAAAAATTATTAATTATTTTTATTTTTTAATAAGGACAATTCTATAATAAATAATATTAATTAAAAAATAGAGGTTATGATAAAAATTAAGGGGGTAAAAAATATCATCATTCCTAATCAAAATCCAACCCAACCCATGAAAGTTCGGGTTGTACTTATCCAAATACCCATTTTGATATTTTAATATCATCTCAAATTAAAATAACTATGAAAAAAATAATGATTTATCAACCAAATACAACATCTATAAGCAAAAGATAACTCTTGCACGGGAGGTAAGAAGTCACGACTAGGGTTGGCAAAATCCTGAGATCAAGCCAGGCCTTAAAATGCAAATTTGTTATTCTGTTCCTTTTTTATAATTTTTTTATCATATTTTACAAGTTCATAATTTGTAAAATTTTGTTTTTATTATATTTTACTTTAAAAGTTCAGATCAAAGGATTTGAAAGTTTAAATATGTGCTATTTTGGGTTAAATAAACAATATATATATATATATATATGGGAGCCCCTTACTTACAGCCGGCTGTAAGTTACAGCACACACAAAAATTACATGGGACCCACCAATCAGTACTGTTCATGCAGATTTTTGTGAGCGCTGTAACTTACGGCAGCTGTAAGTTAGTGTTTGTAATATATATATAGCTTTTGGGTTAGGCTCGGACATCTTATGTGAAGCACAAGCCCAACCCAAGTGTCTAGATCCGACCTGAAATTTTGGGCTCAAGTCCGGCCGAGTTTATTTTACCATCCCCAACCATGAGTAAATTTAATGGAATTTGATTTAATTTAGGGTTGAGCACAATGTAAATAAAAGCACAAAATAATAAACTAAAATAGCTTTTCTCTTCTTTTACAATCATCATGACAAATACAAGGGATCAAGATACATTGATACTAATTTATTAACTTTTGTTTTTAATTTTACAAATCATTATATTGTTGTACAACTGAGAATTTGGCAATGGCATTGGGTTCATGAAAAATTGCAAAGAAACCTGTTATAAATCAAAATTTAATAAACAAATTATTGGAATACATATAACTTGGAAAAATCAAGGCCAAGAAGTTCTGGAGATTTAGTGAAATTCAATAAACATAATTAATAATGAGGTTTAAAACTTACAATTGTGATTATGTAAAAGGCCATAGGCCTAAAGTTGTCGGGACAAAACTGTCCACAAGAATATGATAGAATGAAAGTAAAGGCAAATGAAATTTGAACCTTGGTTCTTCCGCGACATATGATTGATTATGAATTTTTCTGGCATTCATCCGTTGAAATATCGATCCCCATTTGAGAGAGATCATCCCGCAGCAAATTTGCATTCTTGAAATGCAGGCCCACTATGCCAACTTCCACCGCAGCCTCTACATTTCTTATCCTGGAGTCAGTCCAAAGCTATGAATTATTCATAAACATATAGAATATTAAATCATATACTACCTCATTTTCAATACGAGAACAAGTAATCTATGCCAATCATGAACGAAGTTCTAAGAGTGTTAACTCTAGCAGGAAACAAAATCAACACTTGCACATTTACCCTTTCAACTTCTAACTACAGGTAGTAAAACAACTACAAAACTTGCCACCTCTTACTCAAACCATCAGTCCTGGTTTCCTCAACACCACATTATCAATACCTCTCTGCTTTTAATGTCAAGGAAATATTAATCTTGGGGAACATTATCAGCAGACTGATTCTAGCAGTAATTAGAGCAGATTATGAGACCATGGTTCTGTCCCAATAACAACATAATCAAGAGAAAACGGAAGGTTACCTGTCATCAATGAAAATACAATTTGCTGGATCAACCTTCAGTTGCCTCAGGACTTCCAAATAAAAATCAGGATCAGGGTTTCCTCTTTCCTGAAACAATACAAAAAATAGGATCACTTCTCACATGAACCATGCTGACAACATTGTGTATCCTCTGTTATGCTATTGCTCGACCCCAGGATTGAGCTTCAACAAGTCCCCTCACAAGCAAGACCAATGCCAAACAGGTTGTCATGTGGACTAAGCCTAAACAGAGATTGAACATGCCAGCGAACAAAAGAGATGCAGAGGGAGACAGAAACAAACACAGATGCAAATCACATGGAACATGTTCACTAAAATAGGGGAGAATCACTCTTATAATGTATGATACTTAGCACCAGTCAGCAAATCTGAAGTAAAACATCAACTAAAACTTAAAAGTTGGCCAAATAGCTCCCTGAATCATAATAGCATAATCTGAACCGAGAAAACTACGACATCTTGAGTCACAGGTGAGAGTACAGATTATGCTCAACTTCATCTAAACATGCAATATGTCAACAGTATAAGAGAAGATAAAACATCTCAAGCAGCCAGGTGACCACCGTTTGACATGTAGGACTTGACTGATTGTGATGGGGCCTAGAATGACCTCACGCCTGAATTCATTCTCACGAGCCACACCATTTCAATATTTGCTAATGATTGCAAGATTATTTTGTATAAAAATAGCCAGAACCTAAGATCAGGCAATATTAACACAACAAAGATAACATTATGCTTGAATCTCCAGTATAAATAAGTAAATAACCCAATAATTGGCCAATAATACCTCAATTCATATAAAAGGAGTTGAAATTCAATAAAAAGATAGCAAATTGGGGATAATGTTGAGCAGAAAGAACAAATGCAAAATAAAAATATTACACTCCAGCATGTACCCACATTGGAACACAAACATATACACATGAACAACGAAGGCAGAGAGAGAGAGAGAGGGTCTAAACACCTTCAAACACTGTTTACTGAACATACCAATAACACATGAACAAAATGTCCATGATAAGTAGGTTGAGATTTTTAATTTGTCCTCAATTATTTTGTACCTACAAGAGAAAAATTTGAAAAAAAGTTGATAAGCCATTTTACTGCCTAAGCATCTATTTAATAAAACTTAAAATTCAGCTCTGAAATTTTAGCATTGAATGCTGATAGTAATGAATCTTAGTGTTAAAGTTCTATTGATAACACTATTCTTGTGCAATGAATTTTCTTCTTGGTTACAAATTCACCTACACTTTACAGGATCTTAGATTTAATTCCAGATTGAGATAAATATGAGAAAAAAGAGTATTGCATCCAAGACAAGTTAAGAATCTAAATCGATTAAAAATATTTCAAACTATAATCAAACAGCAGAAACATCATAAATGCTACATGGATTCTGAAAATGGAAAGGCAACGGGTGGTGGGTGTTCTCAAAAACCCACCTTCTTGTAGCTAATGCTAAATAGTTAACCATGCCAAAGTGCATCAGATTGTTAGTTATTGTTCCCAATTCTTCAGATATATTAAGAGAAAAGAAACTTCCAGAATTGAAGCATCTGGAAAAGCAATATATTAGCATATTGAAAAATGCCCCAATCTTAAGGGCACTGACTTGATAAAGCTTCTTTCATCTGATGGGCCATCACTTGATATAAGTATTTCATGCTAAAATAATTCTTCACAACAAGGGAATCTCTTATTTTTCAAAAATTTAAAGTGACAAACTAAAAGACAAAAAAACACACACTCCACTGCAGTGTTTTGTCCTATAATATATTGAAATCTGTGGGTTTTTTTTTTTTTTCTAGTTTTAGCTCGTCCAATGAAGTAAAGCATTCTCTTGTTATAAAATTACTCTTAACAGCAATGTTCAAGATAGCTACCTGACCACACTTTGCAGAAAACATACAGTGATTTAGATGCTTACTTCCTAAAGTAACTTTAACATGAATAAAAGTTTTAAGTGACAGCTATCACATAAATCAAATAGGCCAAAAAAGAAAGTCATTGGGTAAATTAATAAGGTTGTCAGAAAGACCATAAAAAACTTCAGTAAAACGCCAATTTCATCTTACCAGATGGGGTAATTAGTGAAAGCATGCATCTCATAGTTGCTTTGTTTTAACTCATGCAGCAATTCTTCGACACCATCCAGGTAAGAATATCCTTTTTTCATACAAATTTTAAGTCCTGAAAGGATGGATAATTGAAGTTACTAATTTCTCCAAAAAAGCAAGGACATCTGCATTAAAAAAAAAAAAGGCAAAAAAAAACACAGGCTTATTCAAGAATGCATAAACAGAGTTCCAGAAAACTCTACCATTCTAATTAGTTTTTAGATCGGTATGGTCTGATACCACGTTTGACTTGTATCAACAATTTGACCTGATTGTTAGACTTTAGGATACCAAAGAAATTCTAAAGTTGTTTCTGATGTAGGCAAGACAATTACCAAGTAAAAAGGAGTAGTCCAAAATGAAAGTGGTGCCTACTGTATAAGCAAGAAATTTTTTCTGGAATAAATGCTTCAATTATAAATAATTACCTCATATTTCTCGGCTGTTCAGTGGATGTAGAATTTATTGAGGAAATATAATCACTATGTAGACAAATAATAATAATTTACAAAGGTTCCTCCAAATTCACTGTAAAACTATCATAGAAGAGATATAATGCACCTCAATCTCGCTTTATACCATAACTTTACAATAAGATTTACTGTAATGGTAGATCAACCAGAGAGAGCTATGGGATAAAATGTTGGAAATTAGGCCTTGATTTTAGCCTTAATTCTAGAGATATTTAGGATCCGTTTCCTATGTAAATATAGATGATAGCTGTAAATATAGAGGATAGCTGTCAAATATTAGCTCTTAATTAGTTTCCTTTTCTGTTATAATTGTTGTATTTAAAAGGGATCCTTGTACTGATTGAAAATAAGAAGGATACTACATTTTCCTCATAACTTCTAAGTTGGTATCAGAGCATAGGGAATCGTGTCTGTAACCATGTCAGAAGTCACGTCTGAAACCACTCCAACCCCTGCTGCTACCATTCCAGAAAAAACATCTGAGACCCTGCGAAACCACTCCAACTCTCATTATGTTCAAATCACCACCATCCGCCTAAATGGCGACAACTTCCTCCCCTGTGAAACCACTCCAACTCTCATTCTGTTCAAATCACCACCATCCGCCTAAATGGCGACAACTTCCTCCACTGGTCGTAATCTGTCCGGATGTATATCCGTGGGCAAGGAAAAATTGGTTACATCACTGGTGACAAGAAGGTTCCTGCTAATGATGATCCGCTGTATGCCACCTGGGATGCTGAAAATTCCATGGTTATGACATGGCTGGTCAACTCCATGGAGGAGGATATAAGCTCCAATTATATATGCTATCCTACTGCTAAAGAATTGTGGGATAACATTAGTCAGATGTATTCTGACCTGGGCAACCAATCTCAGGTTTTTGAGTTAACTTTAAGGTTGGGAGAGATTCGTCAAGGTGATGATTCTATCACCAAATATTTCAATTCATTGAAAAGGTTGTGGCAAGATCTTGACCTCTTCAACACATATGAATAGAAATCCGCAGATGACTGCAACCACCACAAGAAAACCGTGGAAGACAGTCGTATTTACAAGTTTCTTGCCGGCCTCAATGTTGAGTTTGATGAAGTATTATGGAGGATTATTGGCAGACCACCTCTACCACCCATTGGCGAAGTCTTTGCTGAAGTCAGAAGAGAAGAAAGCCGAAGGAGCGTAATGCTCAAGAAACGGAGTACCGGTGAGTCAATTGAGAATTCTGCCTTAATTACTGATGCAGTAGCCTACAAGACTGCAAATTATCAGCGCAGGTCTGATGATAAGTTGCAAGTCTAATGATAATTACTGGTGCGATCATTGCCACAAGCCTTGCCATACACGTGAGAAGTGTTGGAAGCTTCATGGCAAACCTGAAAACTGGAAAAGCAGCAAGCAAGGAGAGAAGAATCGTGGGATTCCTTCTGCCAATGAAGTCGACCCAGGCCACTTCAACAAAGAGCAGATTGATCAACTCTTGAAGCTGATAAAATCCAACTTCTCGTCTGGTATTCCTAGTGTTTTTTTGGCACAAACAGGTAGAAATCCTATAGCCCTTTCTTGTTTAAACTCTTCTCTATGGATCATTGATTCTGGAGCCTCTAATCACATGACTAGTTCTTTTCATTTATTTAATACCTATTCTCCTTGTTCTGGAAATCAAAAAATTAGAATTGCCGATGGTAGTTTTTCACCTATTGCAGGAAAATGACTTATCAAACTGACCGAGAAAATTAATCTCAATTTTGTTCTTCATGTCACTAAATTAGCCTGCAGTCTTTTATCTGTTAGTAAATTATCTAGAGATTTTAATTGTCGTATTACCTTCTTTGAATCACATTGTGAATTTCAGGACCAGAACTCGGGGATGATGATTGGACGTGCTAGGACGATTGAAGGTCTTTACTACTTTGATGAAGTACCTATTAGTAATAAAAAAGCTCAGAACTTTATTAGTACTAGTTTAATTTCTGTTCGAGAAAAAATAATGCTATGGCACTATAGACTAGGACATCCTAGTTTTCTTTATTTGAAATACTTATTTCCAGAATTATTTAAAGGGATTGATTGCTCTTCTTTTTATTGCGAATGTTGCACTTTAGCAAAACTTCATTGTTCTACTTATTTGCCAAAACAGTACCAGGCCTCCAAACCTTTTTATTTGATTCATAGTGATGTTTGGGGTCCTTCTAAGGTCACTACCCTTTCCGGTAAAAAATGGTTTGTTACTTTTATTGATGACCATACTCGTTTATGTTGAATTTTGTAAATATTTAGAGTCTGAAAATACTATTTTCCTTATTTCATTCATTTTACAAGTTACACTTAAATAGAATGTAGAAAACAAACTCCTAATAGATATCCTCTAATTGTAGGATACTTATCTAAACTTGAATTTAAAAAAAAATTATTTAAAACTTTATTCCGATAAGACTTTAAAACTAAACTAATTATCTAAAACTTTATTCTGATTAGACTTTCAAACTAACTGAAAAATCCTAACTTCTTGACACTCCCCCTCAAGTTGGTGCGTAGATGTCAATCATTCCCAACTTGCTGACAAGATGTCCAAAGTTAGTTTTGAGGAGTCCTTTGGTTAGGATATCTGTTGTTTGTTATTTTGTTAGAACAAACAATAGGCAGATAATCTTATTCTCAAGTTTCTCTTGATAAAGTGACGGTCAATTTCAACATGCTTAGTCCTATCATGTTGCACTGGGTTATGTGCAATGCTGATTGCTGCTTTGGTGTCACAGTATAACCTCATAGGTAGAACTATAGGTCTTCTCAAAACCTCTAGAACTTGTTTTAGCCACAATACTTCACAAAGCCCATGTGCCATAGCTCTAAATTCAGCTTCAGCAGTATTTCGTGCAACCATATTTTGTTTTTTACTCCTCCAAGTCACTAAATTACCCCATATAAAAGTGCAATAGCCAGTAGTAGACTTCCTGTCTGTAACTGAACCTGCCCAATCAGCATCAGTGTATACCTCAATTCCTCTATTCTCTATTTTTCTAAACAAAAGTCCCTTTCCTGGAGTACTTTTTAGATATCTAAGAATTCTGTAAACAGCTTCAAGATGTTCTTCCCGAGGATGATGCATGAAGCGACTTACTATACTGACTGCAAAAGCGATGTTTGGTCTAATATGAGACAAGTAAATAAGTTTTCCCACCAAATTCTGATATCATCGTCCATCCACTAAGGCTTTTTCTCCTTCACCTAGTTTTAGATTGTACTCCACAGGTGTATCAATTGGTTTGCAGCCACTCATTCCAGTTTCCTTCAATAAATCAAAGATGTATTTCCTTTGTGAGACAACTATACCTTTCTTGGAACGAGCAACTTCCATTCCAAGAAAGTATTTCAAGGCACCTAAGTCCTTGATTTCAAAATCAGTGGCTAGGCATTGCTTCAATCTGTCTATTTCAACTAAATCATCTCTAGTAAGAATAATGTCATCCACATACACTATAAGCACAGTGATTTTACCTTTAGCTGAAACTCTAGTGAACATTGTGTGATCAGCCTGACTTTATCTGTAACCTTGTCTGTTCATAGCTATAGTAAATTTCTCAAATCAAGCCCTAGGCGATTGTTTGAGACCATATAAGAACTTTCGCAACTTGCACACATTTGACCTAAATTTTTCAGAGAAACCAGGAGGAGGATCCATGTATACTTCCTCTTTTAAATCCCCGTTGAGAAATGCATTCTTCACATCCAATTGTTGTAATGGCCAATTTAAGTTTGTAACAATAGACAAGAGAACTCGTACAGTGTTTAACTTTGCTACTGGTGCAAATGTCTCTGAATAGTCAATCCCATAGGTTTGAGTAAACCCCTTTGCCACTAGGCGAGCCTTGTATCTCTCAAGTAAACCATCTAAATTGTATTTGACAATAAATACCCACTTACAGCCAACTGTTGACTTCCCTTTAGGTAAATTGACCACCTTCCAAGTCTGATTCTTCTCAAGAGCATTCATCTCTTCAAGGATAGCTGCCTTCCATTCAGGTACACTTAGAGCATCATGTACATTCTCTGGAATTTTTACACTAGAAAGTTGTGAGGTAAATGCATAGAAAGAAGGTGATAGATTGTGATATAAAACAAAGTTAGACAATAGGTATTTGGCACAACTTCTAGTACCTTTCCTTAGAGCAATAGGTATGTCCAGATCACTAAGAACTTGAGAATTTGAATTTAACTCACAAGAATGATTAGAATTAGAATTACCTGAGGAAGAAGTCTGATTTGACCTTGGATTGGAATCATGGCCTTACTGCAAAGTAGGGTTCTCTCTTCTTTGATTAGTACCCTTTCTTGAGTAAACAATAAACTCATGTTGTTTATTACCCTGCATTGCACACAAATCTGGTTCTAATGGCACATTAGAAGGCTTTCCAGGTTGATTAGCATTTATATTATCAGATTTAGTGAGGTTTCTTGTGGTTCGGGTGCATTAGGTTCTAATATGGGATCAAAAATGGTAGAACCAGGTAAAGCAGTGTTTGGAGCATGTACGACAGTATTAGGTTCAGGTATGGCAGCCTCGAGACTTTTTTCTGGACGGAGTGAGTCTAGCACAGAAGAAATAGAAGGGGTTTCTAGGTGAATAGTGTTAAAGATAGAATCTTCAGTCCTATTCTCCCCCTGAAGATGATTATCTACATAATATCTTCGTTTTTCAAAAAATATAACATCCATGGTAACAAACATTTTTTTTAAAATAGGATCAAAACATTTATAACCCTTTTGTGTTGGAGAATATCCAACAAAAATGCATTTTCTAGCCTTTGGAGCAAGTTTGCCCCAATTCTGGTTGTGAATATAGATAAAAGCAACACAACCGAATATTTTGGGCGGAAGTGTGACTGAAATTCTTGAAGTAGAGAAACATTGATTAAAGAAATCATATGGTGTTTGAAATTGTAGAACTTTTGAAGGCATTCGATTTATCAAATAGGCAGCGGTGAGTACAGCTTCCCCCCACAAATACATAGAAACTTGAGTTGTAAAAAGTAAAGATCTAGCAACTTCAAGGAGATGCTTATTTTTGCGTTCAGCAATTCCATTTTGTTGGAGGGTATCCGTACATGAATTTTGATGAAATATGCCATTTTCCACAAAATAATCTCCCAAAAACTTGTTAAAGTATTCTTCATCATTGTCAGTTCGGAAAACTTGAATTTTAGTTTGAGACTGAGTTTGTACCATGTTGTTAAAAGTTTTAAAAATCATTCCCACATCTGATTTTTCCTTCATTAAATATACCCAAGAAATACGGGTATGATCATCAATGAAGGTAATAAACCATCTTTTTCCTGTTAATATAGAAATTCTATTAGGTCCCCAAACATCACTATGAATCACAAAAAAAGATTTTGAGGCTTTGTAGGGTTAGGAAGGAAATGATGCACGATGATGTTTTGCTAATTCACAAATTTCACATTTAAAGGAAGAAGAACTTTTATTGACAAACAAGTTGGGAAATAAATATTACAAATACTGAAAACTAGAAGGCCTAACCTAAAGTGGCACAACAAAACTTCATTGTCATTATTAATAGCAGAAATAGAATTCAAACAAGTACGTGGAGGTTGTCGCCTCAAACTTGGTACTTCTTCAAAGAAATACAGCCCCCCACTTTGTCTAGCACTGCCAATCATCTTCCTCGAGGTCAAATCCTGAAATTCACAATGATTTTGGAAGAAATTAGCACAACAGTTCAGGTCAAGAGTTAATTTGCTAATAGACAAAAGATTGCAAGATAGGTTAGGAACATGTAGAACATTATGAAGAGTGAGAGTGGGAGAAAGAATGATAGACCCTTTTCCAGCAATAGCCGAAAGGGATCCGTCAGCAATTTTAATTTTTTTATTTCCTGCACATGGCTTATAAGCAGAAAACAAAGATGGAGAGCCTGTCATGTGATCGGTTGCTCCTGAATCGATAATCCAAGAACAAGGATTCGAATGATGACAAACAAGAGCAGCAGAAAGATAATTACTTTTTTGAGCTAATGAACAAGAGGGAGAAGATGAATTGAAGGATGAGGATTGAAACAATTTATACAAGTGCTCTAATTGATCCTTGGTGAAAGATGATGACTTTGAAGAACCTGATTGCTCTTAATCTGAAGTAGCTTGGAAGGCTCGTCCATCACCTCCTTGTTTCTTCTTCACATGAGGAGGCTTGCCATGTAGCTTCCAGCAAGTTTCTCTTGTATGCCAAGCCCTTTTACAGAAGTCGCACCAAGGTTTCTTTGAATTCCTTCGATCTCCATCAGGTTCAAGTGCCTTTGAAACAAGAGCAGAACTCTTTGAACTCTCTACTTCACTGGTGTCTTTAACATCATTAAGCATGACATTCCGTCGTGCTTCTTCTCTTCTCACCTCAGAAAACACTTCTCGAATAGATGGAAGGGGTTTCTTGCTCAGAATTCTGCCTCTCACTTCGTCTAAATCACGATTTAGCCCAGCCAAGAACACATATACTCTGTCATTTTCCAACATCTTCTTATACCTTACACTATCACTCGAACAATCTCACTGCTCATCATAGCAAAGATCTAATTCCTGCCAAAGGATCAACAGTTCATTATAGTAAGTTGTGACCTCTCGATTACCTTGCTTGGACTGCCACAGTCGAGTTTTCAACTCAAATATCTTAGATGAATTTTCTAAATCAGAATAGGTATCTCGGACTGCATCCCACACCGCCTTGGCTGTTGGTAAGAACAGATAAGGCTTACCAATCCTAGGCTCCATTGAGTTTATCAACCACACAATAACCATTGAATTTGCTGATCTCCAGGTCGGAAGAGAAGGATCTCCAGCAGCTGGTTTTGTTCACTAGTCAAATGCCCCAGCTTTCCCTTTCCATCAATTACCAACTTAACGCACTGTGCCCACTCTAAGTAATTTTTTCCATTCAATTTATGAACAGTTAGTTGCAAAGAAGAGTTATCCTAGTTATATTCAGACTGCTGCAACAGCGGCTGAGGAGTTGTGGTGTTACTATCATCATTTTCGGCGGTAGATGCCGATGAGCTCTTTGTAGTTCCAGTCATGGCAGTTTTCACCATTGAAAAATAGACCTCTAAATATTCATTGCTCTGATACCATGTAAATATTTAGAGTCTGAAAATACTATTTTCCTTATTTCATTCATTCTACAAGTTACACTTAAATAAAATGTAGAAAACAAACTCCTAATAGATGTCCCCTAATTATAGGATACTTATCTAAACTTGAATTTTAAAAAAAAAAATTATCTAAAACTTTATTCCGATAAAACTTTAAAACTAAACTAATTATCTAAAACTTTATTCTGATAAGACTTTCAAACTAACTGAAAAATCCTAACTTCTTAACAGATTTATCTCATGCATAAAAAGTCTAACGTAAAATATTTATTTGAAAATTTTTACACTATGATTGAAAATCAATTTCAAACTAGAATTGGTATTTTACATTCTGACACTGAAACAGAATATTTCAATGAGCATTTGGGTGAGTTTTTGAATGATAAAGGCATTTTTCATCAATCTACATGTCGGAATACCCCTCAACAAAATGGCATTGCAGAATGGAAAAATAAACATTTACTTGAAGTAGCACGTGCCAAAATGTTTTACATGCATATCCCTAAGTATTTATGGGGTGAAGCGGTTTTAACAGCAGCTTATTTAATAAACAGGATGCCTACCAAGGTGTTAAAATACAAAACACCTCTTGATTGCCTTAAAGAATTTTTTCCTGCAACAAGGTTGTTTTCTGATTTACCTATCAAAGTTTTTGGGTGTACTGTCTATGTTCATGTTCCAAGTCAATTTCGTTCAAAACTTGACCCACGTGCTACAAAGTGTGTATTTTTGGATTATTCATCGAACAAAAAGGGGTATAAGTGTTTTGACCCTCAAACAAAAACATTTCATGTGAGTATGGATGTGTCGTTTTTGGAAAAAAAAAACTCCTTATTTCACTAAAAATTCTCTTCAGGGGGAGACAAATGGAGTAGAAGATAATTTTTGGAACATTTCTATACCACTTCCAAAAGTTATTTGTCCTATTTAAGGACCACACTTTTCTGATAATAATCAGTTGAGAAAAACAAGTTCTTTAGTGCCTAGTACAGGAGATTCTCGTTCAGGGGGAGAAGTACTACAAACATATCAACATGATCTAAATTCTTAACTTCAGGTTTATACTAGGAAGAGATTTCATCTGAGAAGTAAAGACTTGAATGTCAATCCTACAAAAGCCCAATTTGAAAAACCGAGTTCCGGCACTGAAATTTCAGGTAATTAGATCCCAACTCCATCTTTGATTCCTTCAATTGTTTCCAATGATTCACCAATTATTCCTGATCTTGATGTCTCTATAGCTATTAGGAAAGGTGTTCGAAACTGCACCAAACACCCTATTGCAAATTATCTTTCCTATCAAAGACTGTCAAAAAACCATAAAGCTTTCACATCTAGGATTTCACACTTGTTTGTTCCAAGAAATGTACAGGTAGCATTGGATGACCCAAATTGGAAATTAGCAGTCATGGAGAAGATGAATGCCTTGAGGAGAAGTGGTACTTAGGAGATAGTTAATCCACCCAGAGACAAGAAAATAGTTGGGTGTAAGTGAGTGTTTACGATAAAATGTAATGCGGATGGAAGTGTTGAGAGGTACAAGGCGAGACTGGTGGCTAAAGGTTTCACTCAGACTTATGGGATTGACTATCAAGAGTAGGGATGGCAAATTTTTCTGGACCCAGATAAACCCGGATGTATAAAAATGCGCTATTCGGAATCCATTTTAGAAACCCACACATGTCCGGGTCTGGTTCCGGTTTAAGGCGAACCCGTATGTCCGGAATTCGGACCCGAATATTTATTAATTTTTTAAAAAATATTTTTAATATAAAAAAAAAAACCCAAAGCCAAAGGTGCCCTAGGGCTTCATTCATTTACAATTTCACAGCCGCAGCAACACATTCCCTCTCCCTCTTCAGCTCGTCTTCATCAAATCAAATCAAATCGTCGTCGTCGTCACACTCACTTGCCCACCTTCGCGGCTGTTCATCATCATAATCAGCTTGTCTTGGCGTCTTGCCCACCTTTGCGTCACAGCTGTTCATCATCATCATCATCAGCTCGTCTTGGCGTCTTGCCCACCTTCGCGTTGCGGCTGTTCATCATCATCATCAGCTCGTCTTGCCAACTTCGCGGCTGTTCATCATCAAATCATCGTCGTCGTCACTTGTATCAGCGGCCGTCACAAACAATAACTAGCTCCGATACAATCAGAAGTTACGAGCTTGCCTTCACCGTTCGTTTTCTCACCAGATGCCAATCCTTCAAGTTCTTGAATGCCGAATCATGAGTTCCTGCAGGGTTCGAACCAAGCTGATTTGTATTTGGTTTGTTTAGGCCATGGATTTGTATTTAATTTGCTGAAATCCTAGATTTGAATTTCCATTTGATTTGTCAGTTGAATTTGGTTTTTTTTTGTAAATTAAATTCATCAATCCGGGTTGGAAACCCGCAATCCGAAAACCCGGATTTTTCCAGGTTGAACCCGGACCGGACCCGGAATGGAAAAATGCAGGTTATGTCCGGGTCCGGTATAGAAAAATATTCGTACAGGTCCAGATCCGGAAAGGCTGAACCCGGACCTGGATTTTGCCATCCCTCATCAGGAGACTTTTACTCCTGTTGCTAAAATAAATTCTATCAGAATTTTGTTATCTCTTGCAGTGAATTATGATTGGCCTTTACACCAACTTGACATTAAAAATGCATTGCTCAATGGTGATCTTAAAGAGGAGGTGTTCATGAGTCTACCACAAGTATTTGAGAAGAGTCTTGGTAGTGATAAAGTTTGCAGATTAAAAAAGTCATTATATGGTCTCAAACAGTCACTAAGTGCATGGTTTGAACGCTTTGGAAAGGCAGTTATCAGTTATGGCTTCTTGCAGAGTTAAGGAGATCACACAATATTTTATAAACACTCAAAGGACAGTAAAATTGCAGTTTTGATTGTTTACGTTGATGATATCATTTTAACCGGTGATGATGAAACAGAATTAGCAGCCCTCAAGAAGAGACTTGCAAAGAAGTTTCAAATTAAGGATTTGGGAGTCCTTAAGTATTTCCTTGGAATGGAATTTGAAAGATCCAAGGAAGGTATATTTGTGAATCAGAGGAAATATGTTCTTGATCTCCTTGGAGAAACAGGTTTGCTTGGTTGTAAGATGGTTGAGACCCCAATTGATCTTAACTTGAAGTTACAACTTGCTAAGGTTGAAGAAGTAAAGGATAGGGAACAGTATCAAAAACTTGTAGGGAAGTTGATCTACTTGTCTCATACGCAACCTGATATCGCCTTTGCAGTCAGCATGGTAAGTCAGTTTATGCACTCACTAGGGGCAGAGCATTTCGAGGCAGTCTACAAGATCTTAAGATATCTAAAAGGAACTCCAATGAGAGGCCTAATGTTCAAAAAACATGGACATCTTTAAGTTGAAGTCCACACAGATGCAGACTAGGCAGGAAGTGTCACTGACAGGAGATCAACATCTGGCTATTGTTCCTTTGTTGGTGGGAACCTAGTTACATGGCGGAGTAAAAAACAGAATGTGGTAGCTAGAAGTAGTGCAGGAGCAGAATTCAGAGTTGTTGCCCATGGAATCTGCGAGGTTATGTGGATAGAAATAATTCTTGAAGAACTGAAATTTGCTTTCTCAACTCCTATGAAAGTCTATTGTGACAACAAAGCTGCTATTTCTATAGCTCATAATCCAGTTCTTCATGATCGAACAAAACATATAAAAGTGGAAAAACACTTCATCAAGGAAAAACTCAATACTGGAATAATATGTATGACATATCTTCCAACAACTGAACAGTTAGCTGATGTATTAACAAAGGGATTGCACAAGAAGCAATTTGATAAGTTGACTAGCAAGCTGGCTATGGAAGATATCTTCAAACCAGCTTGAGGGGGAGTGTTGGAAATTAGGCCTTGATTTTAGCCTTAATCCTAGAGATATTTTAGGATCCGTTTCCTATGTAAATATAGATGATAGCTATAAATATTGAGGATAGCTGTCAAATATTAGCTCTTAATTAGTTTCCTTTTCTGTTATAATTGCTCTATTTAAAAGGGATCCTTGTACTGATTGAAAATAAGAAGGATACTACTTTTTCCTCATAATTTCTAAGTTAAAACATGCAGCACATTCAAGGGAGGGCTACAATGGAGGTTACATGCTGGATTTGGTTTCATGAATCTGATAACTGAAACTTTAAGAGGAGTAGAATTAGCTAGCTCCACATTATAACACACAAGATTCGTGCTGCATAAAACTTTATAAACAAGTAAAAGATGACTAGCAAAAACCTCAATAGATATAATGCTTAGATTGTCAGTGTAATAAATTGAAATATTGGTATTAAAGGAAGAGAAATGTAACCTTTTTTTCTGGATTACCTTAATATGAGGTGTAAAAAAAAAAAAAGCAACAATGTTATATTATTATAAATTACAAGGCTACTGAATCTAAGTATTTAGTAAGGACATCCACAAATCTTGTTCTAAGGTCACCTGATAGGCACTAAATTGTCGAAGCTCATAAGAAGAAATTTTCACTAACCTTCCAAATCAAAAGGTCTTCCATCTTTAAAAAATTTTCTAGCTAGCTCCATCTGCAAGAAGACGAGATATATTTGGATCACACATTTGACAGGGACCCAAAAGAAACTTAAAAAGCAAAAAGAATAGTTCATTTCAAGATCATGCGAGATGTATTGATGTTCTAATGATAAATAAATCTACCCACACTATAAATTCCAACGTCCTCTTGTATCGCATTGCAGTTTTTAACTTCAAATATTAAGAGAACAAAAAAACAACAAACTAAAAAATCAATTGTACCACTATTCCACAATCATAGGAAGGCAACAAAGTGAAATCATATTATCATTTTTAAAATTTTATAGGGGGAATTGACTATAGTAGCTTAATGACAGTTTTACTTAAAGTTCTATAAATCCAACATTAATAATTTATCAATGCAAATATGCCTCAATCCTAAATCAATTTCACTGAAAATTGAATTCTTGCTGTTGAAAAAAAAAAAAAAGGGAAGTACAGTCTTTAGAACTTGGTACGGTATATACCTCACTGATCATCCCCATTTCAAACTCAATCCATGCATTTGGATGCTTGCATTCTATCAGTTCCTTCATAGACATTCTGAGCAAAAAACTTCAATTTCATTATTTCAGACTTTAAAAGTTAAAGATAACTGGAAACCAGAGGCAAAAAAGGAAAAGAATAGACATGCAGGGAAACAGAATAATCCATGAAATTAGCCCACAAGAAAATCTACATCTATGTGCATAGATGAACAATAAATTCACCGATATAGGAAGTCATAGAAGTAAAGATCTTTCTTGAAAACTACCAAAAAATCCCAGAGAAAAAAACTCCTCAAGCCACTGTTCTAGAAATTAGATAGAGAACACAAAATGCTCCTCTAAAAATCAGATCCCATATAAACCAATTCAGGACAGATAAGAAACAGTTAGTCTGTTTACAACCAGTAAATTCTAATATGGCAGGTGGTTTCATGTAAACATAACCAAGGAGCCACAAAAATTGAGAGAAAAACTTTGGAATACCTTTCAGCCGATTGCAAGGTAAAGCAACTGGAAACAAAAGCTACGAAGAACTTTGCCTCTTATAAATACATTAACCTCAGTTTGCCACATCAAATAGCAACTTCTGCTTATATAACAACAGCAACAGCCAAGGACTTTACATTAATACGAAACTGCTCCAGACAACTACAAACATACACTTATTATTAAAGAACAGTAAAAATAAGTAGAATGTTGACTAGATATTGAATACCCAAATCATACTAATCAATAAGCCATTAACTGAGAGATTCAGATCCCAAATGTAAGATAAATTGGGAAATGATTCATTTTCTGGGTCCAGGGAAACGACTTGTAGTAAAATCTGAAGTACAAATTGACACAACACTTAAAGCGTTTTCAAATAGTCAAAAATGCTTCCACAACTATTTAGTATTGTTTTGCTCATATACACAAAAACATTTTTTGGAATCAGAAGCAATTTTAATGATTACTTCGAAAAGTGCTTGAGAGAAATTATATGTGGTTTTTGAATAAGAAAAGCACTTGAAGGTGCTTCCTAAAGAAGCACTTATGTGGGTATTAGGCAATTTAAGCGCTTCAAAAAAAGTAATGTATTTATCAAGAAAGAAAAACAAGAAAACAAATAGGCACAAAAGTGGTCAATAAAAGACCCAGAAAGAGAAAATTACCCAAAGAAGGCAGGGACGTCATGGTAAAATGGGTCACGAACAATCGTATCCATGATATCAAATAGCAATATAGGAAGCTTCCTCTTTTCATTCTCTTTGCCACTTAAGGAAGCCATAACCACGGTCGGGGGGTTCATGTTCTTGTTCTTGTTGCTGGAATTCAGTGCCATTATTCTTGTGGGTTTTGCTTTTGAAGGTTTTAAAGGGATTGAAATTAGAGTTGCTGCTCCTGCTACTCTCATTGACGCTGAAATTTGATTTGAGTAATTCGGATTATGTGGCAGGCAGGTCGTTTTTTTCCTATGTTACTGTTTGTTTCCCGGGAATATGTTATGCTGTGCTAAGGCACAACATTCAATCGTGGTTTTATTTATTAACGTTAAAAAAATAAAATAATATGTGCAACGCTTTATACCCCGAGTCAAGCCCGAAAATTTAGTAAAACGATGCCGTTTCAACAGCAGCAATTCTTTTCCTTTCCCTTTGCCTGTCTCTATTCTTTGTTGTTTCTCTATCACTTTCCTTTTTCGATTTCCTTTCTTCCCAGCTGTTCCTTAATTGTTATTCTAACAATATACTTTCTCAGCTTTGAATTTTCATCCTTGAGTACTCCCACAGCCTTAATTTCATCATTATAGACTTCACTTGGAATGCTGTCTTTTTCCAATTTTTGAGCTACTTCAATTACATCTTCTAGTATAAGATCCTTATCTTCCTTTATTTCTTCATCTTATGAGATAATAAATGAATTTTACAACTCATCTACTTTTAAGCAACTATATATTATACCTTATGATTCAACTGTTCCAACCGTCAAATAGATTTTAAAATAAATAAACGAAAATTGAGTAGGACAATTGGCATCCCTTAATTAATTTCATAAGAATCCTATTCGATTGAAATTACATTTAAAGACAATTATGAATAGCATTGTGTAATTAACAACCCCAAAAAGTTTTGAAAAAACTCGTTCTAAAGATGTGCAATTAAAAAAAAAATCGAAAGGTTCACATTCTAATAACGTCACTATTATCCCAAACCAGTCCCTCTCTCCCCCACTTTATTCAATTTTCACATCCAAAATTTGCAAAAGCAAAAAGAAAAAAAAAAGGTTTAATTAGAATAGTGTCTTCTTTTCTCTCTTTTTTTTCTTTAAATTTTTTCTTTATTATTTGGCTTAGTCTATTTCTTTTTTCTTTGAGGTTGCAGGATAATATTTTCTTAATAAATTAGTAATTTTTTTTTCTATGTCATTTTGTATTGATGCCTTAGATAAAGAAGAAGAAAAAATCAAGAGTTATTTTTTTTAAGTGCAAAACTGAGAATTGGTTTGATATTTTATTAAATGTTATTGCTCAAATAATATTTTGCATATGGTTATGATTAGCAATCATTAGTGTGAATCTGGTTTAAGTTTGTGTTTGATCTTGAATAAGGAAGTGAGAGGAAAGAGGGATTCCATCATTTACTTACCAAAGAAAATATTGTTTATTTAAAAAAGGAATATTTTTAGTATTAACTTAGGTATAGTTAAAAAAGGGGTTTTAAGAGGATTTTGCGGGATCCTAATAGTTCGATTCATAAAGATTTACTGATGGAAAAATATCTTTGAAAGAAGTAAAATAAGAAAGATTGTGCCAATACACAAGTAAAATACCAGTTATCAGTAGTCCCAAACAGCGTATTTTTTTTGTGGGTTAAATTCCTCTTTAGTCTTTAGTGTCTAGAGTGTTAAGCATCAATTCTCAGTTGGTCAAGGTATTTCTTAAACTAAAAAAATTCAAATATCACATTTATTATGCATCAAATGTTAGTTTTAAAAGAAAAAGTTGAATTTTACTTTTTGATTAATCCTTCATGAATAATAATAAAAATATTTACAATTGCTCGTGAAGATAATAAAAGTAACTCATTTTCCATTATAAAAAATCAGTTAATTAATAAGCAACAACAATGATACCTGGGATTTTTTTTTTCCCAAAATATGGGGACCAATTAAAAAGTTATGCCTAACCCTAAAAATTAAAGAAGAATCCACCCATCTGGTAGCAAATCTTAAATAGTTATCAACAAATTAAAGTAGGTGGCAAGACGAACACGACTGTTAAAGCAAAAGAAAATTAATTTAGTTAAAATTAAAAAGAAATTAAGAAAAAAATTACTTTCATTTAATAAAATTATTTTTTTTAATGAAAATTGAAATATAAGCTGGAACACGGAAAGGAAAAATTAGCCTCTCTTAATTACTCGGAAGGAATGTTTCCAAGAATATGATGTGATCAAATGAAGACCATTTCCAAGAAAAGCATGATTAAATTGAAGAAAGAAACTAAGAAATGCACAATGAAATAATTGATGCAAGTTGTGGTTCTTTTAAGGAGAAATGATTAATTTTCACAAATAAGATTAAGGGAGATGGATATATTTTCTATCCATTCTTTCTTTTTTCTTTCTAACGTGTCTTTGAAGAAATTAACTTCTATAAATCCAAGATTGCAAGAAGTCTAGCAATTATAATTTTTGTAAAAAAAAAGAAAAAAAATTATATATAGCGAAAACTCTCTTTGATTTATTCGCAATGGCAGGAATAGAAATCGTTCCAGGTGCCATTATAGGTGTTGCATTTCAACAAGTATGAACGCCATTAAAGAAGTAAATACTACACACAATCACTTCAACCCAACCCTAAGATGGCTTGGAAAACATGATCAAGTCGTATTGTTATTAATTTGTGAAGTATTTCCAAATACTCATTGTTCCAAATTGACAAAACGTATATGGCCTTCACACGTGAGCATATGTGCTTGGCCCATTTTTTGGCCACTTGATGAAAGCTAAATATATTTTTATTTTTAAATTAAAATCAGATAGTTAATTTGATAGGAAGAGGAATTGCTCGTGCGTCACTTAAATAACTTCTAGCACAAAAGTTGTTAAGTAACTCTTATTAAACTTTTCAAACTAGCCAAACAAGATGATTGCGGAAATATTAGAGAGAAAAAAGAGCAATATGGCCAAAATACAAGAGTTTTTTACAAGAATGCTTGAGTTACTTGTGCTAAATGTGTTGTGTGTATGTGGTGTGGTGGTGAGTAAAATGGTAAGTGTTAGGCCCTATTTATGGAGTTGCTCCCTAGGTCTAGACTGTTCATGCATTACAAGAAAAAGGACCTACTATGACAGGTAAAGGATGGATAACAGTGTTCATACCGTCATTGTATCCAGCGTCAAGAATTGATGACAGAACAATACCCGTCATAACTTGTGATGGATATAACCAGTCACACAACTATCATAAGTTTATGTAGAGGGAAATATAATAATTTTGAATTTGACCCTTTTTTGTTTTTTATTTGGCATGCTATATTTTGAATTTTTAGCGAGAAATCTTAAATTTGGCGCGAAAATGAAAATTATAACTAATTGAATTTTTTTTACAATTAATTCTGAAATTAAATTTATAATTAATAAAAATGACTATTTTGTTACTACCATGAAATGCTTATCATTTTAATGAAAATCTTGCAATTGATTTAGAAATTAAAATTTCATAATTTAGTTAATTAATTAGATTGTTAAAATGAATATTGCAATTAAAAATTCACTAACAAAGAAAATGAAATGAATAACACTAAATAATTATCGATAATTGTCAGCAAACATAATTTAACCAAATACAAGTGATAAGTCCAACATAAATAGAAGAGTATTGTAACAACATAAAAACCAAATTTCAGAAACATGTAGAAGACTAGCAGTTTTGAGACTAATGAACCATGATCAGTTCGTTTCCAGCAACACAACAAAGCCAACAACACTGATCAGACCGAAAAAAAAATTCATTCTAGCAGTTTTAGTGAAGCATACAGCAAATACCAATCTAAGAAGAAGCTAAAAACGTGCAAAGATGCACCAATACTCATGACCTATTTTTGCATCAAAGAAAAAAGATGGCCAACTCCAGCAATACCCACCATCTTCATCAAATTCCAGCATAGCAAGTGTAACAAGCTAGGTAACTGCACAAGTAAATATAACATCATCAAAACATGGTGGGGAAAATGATCTTAAAACATCTCCCTTGCAATTACCACAGACTTTTTTGAAAGCTCACTGATGTGATGCGATGGAGCTTCTTTTATGATATGCACAGCTTTTTGGTTTGGCTTTGAGCACAATCAAAATCCAAAGATATCAGTGAAGCAAGCAAACATGCAGCTAGCCACTCTAATTGCATGCACATGTGCTACACTAACTATTGAATCCAAGCAATACATAGTAGAGGTTGTCATATCAATTATAAGAATTCCATAAGGTCTAAACAAAAAGTGTAAGTATATAAGGCTGCATTAAGAAGAATTGAGTGAAGCACTTAGCATTCAGCAACATTCAGCAATAGAAAATGTATTGCAAATGTAGTCCTTTTCTAGCAGCAAAATCCAGCAGCCCCTAAGCCAAGTAAAAAGTACCCCATTTCATCAATCGAAAATATCCAGAAAAATAAGTATTTACACATGAAATTAATTGAATATGAAAATATTCAATGAAGAATAAGGCTAGACCCTTTTTTTCCCTTCTCTAAAGTAAGGCATTAAAAAGGATTGAAGAAATTTATGCAACAAAATAAATAAAAATATAAATTATATAGTACTATTAGTTGTGTATAACACCTACCACATAGACAAAGCATCCACAGTAATCTTTGCGTTCTGCAGTTTCCTGTCAATAAGTAATGATATATAAATAAAATTAAAATCAATAGCTATAGCTGTAATTCTTAGGCCAAATCAATTTTATATGTACTTAAGTTCATGATTCTTTAAGTTTTGTTCTCTTTAGCATGCCTTCCTACTGGTAATCATCTCATGCCTTAATTAAAGTTTAATACTGTTTTGAATTAGAATATACCAAGAATTTGAGTGAATGCTAGAATTATAACTCTTTAAGATTAATGCATTGCATGCTCAGCCTCAGCAAACTTATCAATCAATGTTTGCATACTCAGAAAAGAGACTAAAAAGAAAAACATGAATTAAAGAACAGCTAATATAAGCAATTCCTTACTTGAAAAGCTTGATATCACATTTCAGAATAAAAATAAACATAACAAAGTTTCCTTACCCAAATTTACATGAACATCATCATCAAATTTGATGCCACAGGATAGGGACTCCCCCACTTCCCTCGAGCCCCCTCACCTACAAAATTCTGCACCCCCTTTGGAAAAATCTGTAGCAAAAATAAATTTTTGTCTGGGCTGACAATTCCAAGTAGCCCTTTGTATGTTCTGGTATGTATAGTCCCAACAAACAAATGAGAAGATTTATCAGAATTTTTGAAATATATTTTAAGACTAACAGGATTGTGAATAAACATCAACAAGAGCATCAAAGGAACAAGAAAGAAACATCACTAGCCTTAAGAAGTCTCCATGCGTCTTTTCCTCTACTTCAATAGCTTTATTAAGAATTCCACCTGATGTTGCACTAGTGAAAAAATTATATTGAATGAATAAATAATTGGAAACTTCAAAGTCTGCAGTTAACTAAATTACTAATGACGATTAAGAGATTCACTCTGCAAATTATTCAAGAAACTTTTGCAGATAATATTAATTAGATTTTGAAGCAATTTTTCAATATTCTTTTCATTCCCATTGAAGTATCAAGCATTACTAGCCAAAATGCAAACACAGGGCATTACTTGAGTAGCAACTTAATCAATTGTCACAAGTTGTACAAGACTTTTCAATCCAAAAGAAGGCTGAATTGTAGAATAAAATGTAATCCTATCATTAAAAGCCCAAACGAACATTATTAACTAGATTTTTAAATTTCTTGAATCCTAAAATGGAGAAGTTCATTCGTATAAAGCTATCAGTTTCGACCTCACTGTTCTATTTATCCCCGTCTCGCTCAATTTAGTTGATTAATAAAGCAGCTCAAGAAATGTTTCTAAAATTTAATAAATGAGAAAATTCTATAATGAATTATTGTAATACTAAAACACAACATTACCCAGAAATGTAATAGAACCTTTAACAAACACATGGAATGCAAAACCCATATGTAAAAAATATATCATTTATACAAGAGTCGGAACAACATCCTATACTATATATACATTTATAATCACAAATCGAGTAAGAGAAACAATCAAACAAAACAATAATGCAAAAAAAAAAAAATTGAAACCCAAAAAAAAAACCATACTTAAGGTTTAAAAGAGATGAGAACTTTGAAGCTCGTGTCAAAGATAGTTGAGATAACGGTGAAGCTCACCATCACTTGCTAGAAATCGCTGAGAAATAGATAAAGCTTGCTTGCGAATGAGTGTGGCTTTCAGGGATTCTTGATGGCTAGCGTTTCGGCTGTCGTCGATAGGTAAGGTTTTGGTTTCGATTTAGGACTGAATTTGATTCTGCTGTGGCAAAGAAAGACTGCGGCAGGTCAGCGGCGAGCCAACGACTGTGAGGGTTGTCATTGTCAATGAGGAGCGAGCTACATTCGAGAGAGAGAAGTTTTAGAGTAATGAGTGAGTGTGGCCTTAAACACTTGGGGAAAAAAAGGTTGAAATACTAATAAAGGTGTGAAACAACGTCGTTTCACTTCTTTCCTTGTTTTGATGTTGTTTTATTTTTTTATTTTTATTATTTAGAATTTTTAAAATTTCGGTCAAATCTAAAGTCAAAATAAAATTCTATCATAATTTCTTGATAGAGAAAATATAAATCATTAGTTGGTCATAAGTATTTGACAACAGTAAATTCTATCATATTATTTATCATAAATTTTTGATAGAAAAAATTTCTATCACATGTATGTCGTACTTATAAGATATAAAGCCTTTTAGCCAAAAATTATCACATGAGTAACTGTCATTATAGGTCATTTTTCTTGTAGTGATGCAACTTACCTAAAACTCTATCTATTTATAAGGTGTAGAGAAATCTGGAAATTGGGCTAGGCTTGTTTATGGGTTGCTCGCTTACTAAGCGCACCATAATTTGTTAGTAGTATGAGACGACCTATTGCTGAGCTCACTTTGTTGTCAAGCACATCCTACTATTGGGCAGACTTTTATTGAGTGTACATGTGTACGCCAATTTAGCCCCCGTTTGCGGCAAATTTGAGCAGACCGTGACATTCCTCCCCTACCTATCCTTGCGACGTCCTCGTTGCGTTCTCGTGCTTGTAACTTGGATGTGTTTTGCAAATTGCCATAGGTATTTTTTGCATTCCCAAGTGGTTTCGCTCTTGGTGAGATTCCTCCACTTCACCAAGTACTCGTTGTAGGCTGGTATGCCCCTTCTTTAGATTATTTGATCGGTAAGGATGTACTCCATGTCTTTACCGAACGCGGTTACAACAACCGTTAGGGCACGTCTTGACTCACCTCGACTTGGGTCTTCCGCATCGCCATGGTATGGCTTCAGTAAACTCACATGGAAGACCGGATGAATTTTGAGTCTTGACCAAAGTCAGAGTTGATACAATACATTTTTTACATGTCGTAAAACTTAGAAATACCCTTTTGTATTGCTTCATTTACTCCTTGTGGACTTTCCGCGAAGTTTTGAATTGTTGGGGTAGGAGCTTGATCATGACTTGGCTGCCTTCCTTGTACTCGACGTGGCGTCTCCTTGAATCAGCCCACTTTTTCATCTTCCGTGTGCTTTGTCGAAATATACTCACCTGATGTCGGCTTCCTCGTGTCATTCGAAGGCGAGCTTTTGAGTCGCTGGGCTTTTTCCTCCGTATGTCAAGGCTATGGCATTGGGAGTCATATGCTAGAATCCCATGATGATCTTGAATGGACTCTTGCATATAGTCTCGCTCCGCTGTAGATTGTATGAGAATTAGGCAACACCTAGCAACTTTGCCTAATCTTGCTGATGAGCGCTTACATAATGCCTCAAATACATCTCGAGAATGTTGTTGATACGCTATGTTTGCAGTCGACAACAACCGTCATGCTTCTGCACCATTCGAACTTGGGTAAGGCCGAAATTAAGTCCATGGTGACACTTTCCCATGGCCTTGATGCTAGTGGATTGGGCTTTAATAATTTGGCTGGAAGTTGGTGATCGATCTTGTCTTGTTGACACATAAGACAAGCCCACAAGTATGCCATGTTGTCGTCTCTTATATGCGGCCAAAAATAAAAGGGTTGGACTAGTGCGATTGTGCACTCAACTCTGGGGTTGCCAACCCACTACGAATTGTGGCACTCCTTGATGACTTCTTTCCGCAAATTCCTCTATTTAGGCACGAACAATCAATCTCTTTTGGTGAGGAGGGTGCGTTTGTCTTGTCAAAATTGCCTTGGTCTTGCCTTTGAGTACTTTCCCTAACAAGTCTTTCGCTAAAGGGTCATGTTGGAGACCTTCCTTGATGCGTGCAATAGACCTGACAAAATTTGACACGATCCGATTACCCGACACGAATACAATATGAATAAATGGGTATGGGTCATCAAATTTGACTTGATTATTAAATAGGATGGGTCTAGGTTGACACGATTTTTTTCCTTGCCGGGTTACAGTTAAAATTCTTAACCCATTTACCTAACCAATGACACGATTATATATATATTTTAAAATTAATTTTTAGATTCTTGTCATTAAAACTCAAATATTGAAAATAATTATCTCTTTTTACTTTTTTCGGAAGGGTAGATATATATATATATATATATAGTGTTTTATTTATAAAATTATATATAAATTTAGAACTTTAATAGTGTAAGTGTGTAAAATATTGGTACACATATATATTAAATGGGTTGTGTTTGACATGATTATAAAATGCTGCACGGCATGACCCGTTAGCTACCTCTATTCATGGCCCATACAATTATGAGGGAACAGAGTAATGCATCCAAGACAAGTTAAGAATCTAAATCGATTAAAAATATTTCTTTTTACTATAATCAAACAGCACAAACATCATAAATGCAACATGGATTCTGGCAACCGAAAGATTATAGATGGTGGATGTTCTCACAAATGCTAAACAATTAACTCATGCTAAACCACATCAGATTGTTGGTTATTGTTCCCAATTCTTTATAAATGTTAAGAGATAAGAAACTTCCTGGATTGGATTATCTGGAAAAGCAACATATATCAGGATATCGAAATGTGCCTCAATCTTAAGGGCACTGATGCTTGATGAAGCTTCTTTCATCTCATGGCCCACCACTTGATAAACAGTATTTATATGAAAGTAATTTATGCTAAATGTATTACATGTTAACCGCAACGTTCAAAAAAGATAACACTCTCGGTGGAGGAGAACATACAGTAATTTTACGATGCTTAGAGTATCTCCAAAAGCCTATATAAATTTTACTCTTTAAATACCTATTTGCTTACCTATGTGGCAAATAAAATGGTGAAAAAATATTATATTCTCCAAAAGACTTTTCAAATAGAAAAAAATTAATATTATTTTAATCATATAATTAGTTTTTTAAAGGAAAAGTCAATAGCAATTAAAGCACTTCTCTCTCTTTCTTCAATGAAAAGTAATAAAATATAAATTGAAGAGGGAGAAATTAACTCTCCAAATTTGAAGAGAGAGAATTAATTCTTATTTGAAAAATCTTAATTGAAGTGTCTTTTGGAGCTTTAAATATTGATGTGGCTCTTCAAATAAGTAATAAAATCTTATTTGAAGAGCCTTTTGGTGATGCTCTTACGGGTTGCTCGGTATAGTTTTGTAATTGATGTTTTCATTTTTAGTTTCAGGATTCAAGTGTAATCAGTGTTCGGTAGACTTTATCCAAGAACCATGTTGTAAAACACAAAATCCAAATTCTATTTGATAGTTATAAATTAGAAGACAACTTTGACATGTTTTCTCTGTTCTTTAAAGTATACTACGAAATAAATTACAAAACATTATTTGATACTATTTCCAAGACATGATAATAAATTCATTTTTTCTTTCACCAACAGTCATCTCCCTCATCACTCATCATCTTTATCCCTTCTCAACCTTATTTTTTGCTCGGCTTTCAACTGTAATCGTTCATCTCTCTCCCTTGCCAAGAAAACTTATCTCTTACAACTCACCTCTCATTTTCTCTTCTTGTATTCCCCAGCAGAGAACCATATATGAAGGTGTTATTTTCTTTTAATTTTGTTTAAACTTTCATTCAATTTTTTTTTCCTCACCAACGCTTCGTATCGTAGGCTAAGGCTAAGTAAGAAAGTCAAATCTGCATATACAACAGAGTACAATTTCTTTTACTTGTCCCCCCTTCTCCCCCGGGCCCCTAAAAGAAAAAAACTGTAATTAGTTTATGGGATTTGGGTTGGCAACATTATTATTTTATCCATAAGAACTTGAGACCTTGAGTGGATCAATATATGGATTTATTTACTTTTTTTTTTAGTTCTTTTCATTTGATATAAATTATTTTAAATTATATTAATTTGTATTAAATTTAACTACAATTATAACTTAAATATTCAATAAAAACTATTTTAAATATGCTACTATTAAATAAATATTCATTGTTTTTATCTTTCTCAATTGTATCAATCGAACACATGTCCTTGTTTTCAATTTTAAGATATAAGATACATAAAATAATATCAAGACACGTACTTAACTTTAAAATGCAGTAACGGTAAAACACCAAATTTAATTTTCATTTTTATTTTCAAAAAATATCTATTCAAAAACAATATCGAACAAGCTCGTATTTTCTAAAGTATCTTAAACATGAATAGAAGTTTTAAGTGAGGCTATCATGTATAATGAAATAGCCTAAAAAGAAAAAGTCATTGGATAAATTGTAATTTGGTGTCTAATAAAGGATCTATTTGTAAATAATACAAAAATTCTTGGTATTTTCATAAATTCTTTATGGACCAAAATGCAAAAATGACATAATTTGATTGAGGGTAATTTGAAGATTATAATTATTTAATGGGGTAATAATGGGTAGTTTCGGGCATCTAAGTTTGATTCCCAATCCTCCTTGGGAATAAAATCTATGGGAATGATTCACAAATTTATGGACTCCAACTATTCATTTTAATTTTCACTCTTTTTGTAAAGTAACTGCTGTTAATAGTTCTAATTTCAAATTCTGATTTTCCAATTCAGAAAAGTAAAAACACCCTAAGAGTTGTAGACGCTGCTACTCTCATTGACGCTGAAATGCATAGGTAGGCAACTCATTTTTTACTTTTTTTTTTCAAATATTTTGTTTGTTTCCAGGAAGAGTTGAACTATTGTCTATTGGCACCTTTTTAAAAATTTTATTAAAAACTCTATCATGTATTTATATTTTTACACACAACTGAAATTTCCTAAAAAGACATGTATTCGATAAAACTAACTCATTAACTTGATTTTAATGAAAACTCTTTACAACCATATTCAGTTATATGTTCAAAATTTCAATTAAAATCGATTTACCACATGGAAACAACACAACTTGAGACATTTTCAAATCCTGCAATAAGTTTTATGGTCAAGAAGATTTAATACGGTCGAGACTTTGAGTTCACAATTCTTGTGCAGTTGCAGTTGTAGTTGAGCTGAAAAAGTCAATACCGTAAGTAATTTTATGAGTTCTACTCCAGACCAAAATTCTTTTATAAAAAAGGAACTAATTTCTTTAATAATCCTTCACAAATTAGCAACCAAAACGTCAGTCTCTCAAAATAATCTCTAGCTATTTTAATCAAAACAAACCACTCTCAAATTTATTTGCTTGCTTATTTGAGCAAACCAACAAATCCTAGCAATGTCCTTAAAATTTTAGTAAACCAGCAACTCCTGAAGTAGAGATGGCCAATGGGTCGGGCCGACAACGTCCATGCGTGCTTGTGTCCACTATGTATTTCATGCCGTGTTGTGTCATGCTTAATTTTTTTTCTTAGGCCTGATGTTGCACATGTGCCGTGCCCACTCGTGCTGTGCTCACATGTGTTGTGTCGTGGGCCGGGCCAGGCAGGGCCGTGCCGTGTCTAAAAAAAAAATCTAATGAGTTTTTTTAAAAATTTTTTTAAGAACGCATGTCAAACTGTTGGCATACTTTTTTCAAGTCTATTTTTTTTAGGTCCATGTGCCTTTATTTAAATTTAGCAAAATCGAAAATTCAAAATTTAAGTCCATATTCAATAATAATAAACTAAAAATAATAAGAAAATAGAATATTAATTATTAAGTTTGATCTTATAGTATTAGAATTTTTTTTAATACTTAACAACAACAACAACAACAACAACAATAATAATAATAATAATTTTTTAAGGGTTAACTTAATTGTTAACTTTGACTTACATAGGGTAATAGATCATAGTTGACAATAATTTTAATACCTATTTATAAAATCAGTATATTTATAATTTTATTCATTAAAATCATGATATCAATTATTTAATAAATTATAAATAAAGATGGCCAATGGGCCGCACGACACGTGTTCGTACAGCACGGCACAACACGAGCACGTTTCAATGGGGCAAGTGGCATGACACGACACGCATGTGGGTTGGGCCGGGTTTAGAATTTTAGGCAGGCAGGCCTAGCACGGCATGATTAGAGATGAGTTAAGAATGACACGATGAAAAAGCCCATAATAAGCATGTTTTATTTTTTAATGAAAGTAATTTAAAATTTTATGATTTTACAAAAAACTTCAAATTGAATTTTTTTAATTTAATTAATTATTAGTTTCAAAAAATACTATAATTGATTTATATTTATAATTTATTAAATAAATAATTGATATCATGATTTTAATGAATAAAAATATAAATATCATGATTTTATAAATATGTATTAATATTATTGTGAACTATGATCTATAACTCTACGTAAGTCTAAGTAAACAATTAAGTTAACCCTTAAGATTTTTTTTTATTATTGTTGTTCAGTATTAAAAAAAATTATCATACTATAAGGTCAAACTTAATAATTAATATTACATTCTCTTACTATTATTAGTTTATTATTATTGAATACGGACTTACGTTTTAAATTTTCGATTCTATTAAATTTGAATAAAAGCATAAACCTAAACAAAGTATATTGACTTGAAAAATGTGTACCAATAGCTTGGCATGCGCTCTTACAAAAATTTAAAAAAAGAAAAAAAGCTTATTAGACTTTTTTCCTTAGGCATGACACAGCACGGCCAGGCACGACACATGTGCCGGGCCGAGCCTAAGCAAAAAAAAAATTAGGCAAGG
Source organism: Citrus trifoliata (assembly GCA_018350135.1). NCBI lineage: Eukaryota > Viridiplantae > Streptophyta > Magnoliopsida > Sapindales > Rutaceae > Citrus > Citrus trifoliata. The sequence continues at coordinate 14,147,357 of CM031385.1, read as the reverse complement.
CACGACACAACATGTAATATATAGTTGGCACAACATAGCACAGGTACGAGCACGCATAGGTCTTGCTTTGATGGGCCAGACTGGCACAACACGACTGGTTCGGTCCATTCGTCATCTCTAATTATAAAATAAATCAATTATAGTATTTTTTTAAACTAAGAATTAAATGAATTTAAAAGATTTAATTTCAAATTATTTGTAAAATCATAAAATTTTAAATTTACTTTTATTAAAAAATAAAAGGTGCTTATTGCGGATTTTTTCATCGTGTCTTGCTTAGCTCATCTCTAATCATGTAGTGCTTTTAAGGCCTGCGCGCCTAAAATTATTAGCCCAGCCCGGCCCGACCCAGCCCACATACGTGTCATGTCGTGCTGCGTGCCCCACCAAAAGGTGCTCGTGTTATGTCGTGCCACGTGCCGTCTAGCCCATTGGCCATCTCTATCCTAAAGTATCACAAATTAACAAACCCAAGCAGATACCAATTTGGAAAAAATCTATTTAGCCATTACTTACGTTTGTCAACAACTTTTTTTTTCCTTTTTTTCTATTTTAGGTTACTTTGGGAATAAGTAAGGTGTTGTAAAATTGTCTAATTTTTTTTAATGTTTTAATGGGGTGAGTTAAGGAAAGGTGTTTTAAAAGTTGTTTAGAGGGGTCCTAATAGTTGCATCCTTCCGGGAAAATGTTATGTTGTGCCATAAAAATCAATGGAGGTTTATTTATTAACGTTAAAAGAATAAATAATCATGTATTATACTATAGCTGTAATACGGGGCGGTGGAAGAAAATTTTGTAAAATAGTAGCTGCTAATTTATATTTTATGTAATTTATAGTTGACCTAAAAATAATGTCTCATGACCTTTTAATTCTTTGATAGCAATAATTAAGTCATAAGAAGAATTAATTCTGAAATATACTATATGAAACATAGAACGAAATAAATGAATTTTTTAATCTTAAACATGAGATAGAAATTACAAAATATGAAATAAATTTTTGTCTTTTTGAATTTTTATTTTATTTTTAACATAATATTTGTACTAAAAAATCTTTGTTTATATTTTAATAAACATATTATATCATAAATTATTGATTTTAATTTAATTTATATTAAAATACAAATAAAATTGAGCAACTTGTTGTAGTCCGTTAAAAAAGATAATTTTGGTTTCAGATGGTAACCAAACAATGTTTGTTTATTACATGGATTGGAGAATTGAAAACCATAATCGAAATCATTGATAACATTTATTTCACAAAATAAGAGAAAGAATGGAAATCAAATAGGTGGAATCCATCTCAAATTAGGTTTCGGGTATGAGAGACTGATTTCCAAGGGGTGGGAATCAATCTCCCATTCTAGGATTATTGATTTTCCCCTATTAATATTCTGATTTTTTGAAAATGCTCTCTCTTTAAATAAATAAAAAAGATAACAAAGAATTAAAAAAAAAGTAAATCAATTGTAGCCAAACAAGCCTCACCGCCATTGCCAAAATGAAGCAACACCATCGTCTCGCTGGTCATCAGTTGTGGAGCAGTAGTAGCTACCTTGTTGCCACCGGTTCCGAGTTGATGATGTTGATGAGGTTGACAACGACGATGATTTGCTCTTCTTAATGATGATGATTTTGATCATTACTGTTTATTTTTTAAATGGATTATTATTATTGACAATAATTATTAATTATAGTACTAAGGTTACGTTTACATTTCAGATTATAGTGGGAATCTTAAGATTAGAAATGTAGAGTGGGAGTGAGAGTAGGAGTAGGTTGTTTATTTACACTAGAATGAAAGTATGGAATTGAAACTAGAATCCAATGTGTTTACATTTTCTTGGATTGGGAGTAAATGATTTTAAATTACAGTTTTACCCTTATTTAAAGAATTATAGTTTTTATATATAAAATTAATAAAAAATATATATTTAAAAAATAAAATATTTATTATTATTAATCACTAATATTAAATAAATATAATAATATTATATTTTCAAATAAAAATATATAGTAATATTATTAATTCTCTATAAGTATAATAATATTTATTTTAAGTAATTTTAACTTAGAATCAAAGTAAATTATTAATTTTAACTAAATATAATAATATAATATTTAAATATGTTTAATATTATTATTTTTAATAAATATAAACTGTTAAAATAAATATGATTTTATTTATTTTATTAAATATAATATTTCATTAAATATTTTTTATTTTATTTTATTAAATATAAGGGTAAAAAGGGAAGAGATGGAGTGGATTCTCACTCCCACCTCCCCCCATTGGAGTAGGAATCCCCCTCCCCACTCCAAAATTAGGTGGGGCCTACGGAGTGAGAGGAATCACATTCCTCACTCCCACTCCAAAAAGTAAACACAATATAATAATAGTTGTAATAGTAATACTAGTACTAATAGTAGTAATAGCAGCAACAATAGAAATATATTAATGATAAAAAGTATTATAATTAATTTGTATATTAATGTTAATAACAATTTATTATTATTATTGACAATAATTATTAATAATAATAAATTTTGAATAATAATAATCACAATAATTAAAATACAAAATAATAATTATGACAATAGTTATTAAGGATTTTTTAGTAATTTGTAACAATTTAACTCATTCTAATTCTGATTTTAATAGAAAACAAATACATTAATAGCAATACAATTTATTATGATTCCAATTCCTACAACTAAAGTAAATAATTTATTATAATTCCCATTTTTATTTCGATTCCAACTTATTCCAATTACTAGTTAGTAAATGTACCATAAATGGGAGCCAATCTACCATACAACGAGTTTACAATAGTGCTAGCAAAAATAAGTCCATGTACTTCATAAAAAAAAAAAACAAATCCTATATAGCCAATTACTCGACACAAATAAATGGGTATGAGTCATCAAATTTAACACAATTATTAAATGGCCAAGTCCAGGTCGACACAATTTTTTTCTATATTAAGTCAGGGTTAAAGTTTTTGACCTATTTACTCGACCAATGATACACTTATATTTTTTTAACTTAATTTATAGATTCTTATCATTAAAACTCACATATTGTACATGATTCTCTTTTTTTTTTTTTTGGGAAGGGTAGATATACACACAATTTTTTATTTATAAAATTTTATAGGCTTAGGTGTTCTCTTTGACTTATGTGGCTCCTTATCAGTGTACCAATATTTTACACACTTACACTATTAAAGTTCTAAATCTATGGAGACTATGCTTGAGCATGCAACCCATGCATGAAACATGCATCACGTGGAAATAGCATGAGAGTAAGTACTGGAGCAAGTTTCGGTTGGTTTATTGCGTCAACTAATCGTGGCAGATTTGGTAGGGATCGTATCTTTGGTTGTTGCATTTGAGTTGTATATTGTTTCGAGTTTATAGCTAGGTTGTTTAATAAATATTTGCTACTTCTTGTTATTAGCTTTGTTTATACCGTCTTTCACAATTGCAAAGCATAGTTGTTTGTTACACTTAGAACTATTAATAGACTTCAGAGATGAATAAAGAATTATCTAGAAAATTATCCATACTTTTTTTGTTGTAGTTGTTCTCACCCGAAGAAGAATATCTTAATTCTATTCATCGATTGTTAGCTAGCTACTGACTGGGACCACATCAAGTGGTATCAGAGCGAGGTTCGACAATGGCAACTAACAAGGAACAGATTGAACGCGTAGAAGCTGAGCTTGGGGATATGCAAGATAGCATGAAACAAATGGAGTTAGGGATCAATGACAAATTGCATCACTTGGAAGAGACTCTCAGTAAGTTAGTTGAGTTAATTAGCACCTCCAAAGGGACGCCAAGCCACAACAATCATGAGAATGCAGGTTCATCATTGCCATGCCGTGAAGTGATTGAAAATGGTCGTCAACAGTTTCCATCTAGATTGGCCAAACTAGAATTTCTTTGCTACTCCGGCGATGATCCAACCGAGTGGAGCAATCGAGTAACACAGTTCTTCAAATACGAAGAAACAACAGAGGATCAGAAGGTGGCGTTAGCTTTCTTCCACCTTGAAGGCGAATCCAACCAGTGGTGGCAATGGTTGCGCAAGGCTTATAAAGAAGAAGGTTGTACAGTGACATGAGAAATATTTGTAGAGGAGTTGTGGGCTCGCTTTGGTCCAACGGAATGCGAGGATTTCAACGAGGCCTTATCCATATTAAAAAAAAATCGGTTCTCTTTAAGAATATCAAAAGGAATTTGAAAGGTTGGGTAATAGGGTTCATGGGTGGTCACAGAAAGCATTGGTAGGGACTTTCACTGGGGGAACTCAAATCGGAAATATCAAAGGGTATTCGCATGTTTAGAACAAAATTATTAAAAGAGGTAATCAGCTTGGCATGACTGAAAGACGAATAATTATCGTGGCAGAAGAAGCCGTTGCGACGATCACTCAGCAATCGTATATTGCCAGCACAACCAATCATTAACAGAGCTGCCCCAACAGTGCCCTTCAAAAGACTGTCCTGGGAAGAGATGCAGAGCGCAAGGTTTATGTTTCAATGCAATGAAAAGTTCATGTTGCAGATGTCAGTTATATTTTACAGTTGTATGTTGACTATTATGTAGATGTTAGCTGTATTTTACAACTGCTATGTGTTGACTTAAATACTAGATTTTAGGAGATATAATCCCTAATTTTCAGGGATTCTGATTTGCAATATCTTAGCTGTTTTTTTTACCATTTTGTTCATAGAGTGTAATGTATATAAATAGGTATTCTTCTCTAATGTAAAATAAGTGAAGAAGTCTGATTTTTCACATGGTATCAGAGCCACTCTTTTGAACTAAGTCTCTGAATTTTTCTCATCTTCCATTCTAAACTCTCAAGCCTTCCAATGGAGAAGACAACAAACCCTACACAAGAATCTAAGATTTCCTCCAGTTCTATAACAAGGCAGGACATCTCTTCCGAGTCTTCAAAGAACAAAGTTGTCTCCTAGAGCCATCAAGTGCCTATTTCTAGGATATTCTCCTACCAAGAAAGGGTATAAGTGCTATAATCCTCTTACCAGAAAATTATTCATCACAATGGATGTCAAATTCTTTGAAAATCAGCTTTTTTTACACGAGTAATTCTCTTCAGGGGCAAAATTTAAGAGAAGATAATTCTTGGGATCTTCTTGACAGTTTAGAACCTACGATGTCTAGTAATTCCAGCCTAGAACCCAATATGTCCAGCAGTTCCAGCCTAGAACCCAATATGTCCAATAATTCCAACCTAGAACTCAATCTACCAAATACCTCCTCCCTCAGTCCAGACATTCATCCTAACCTACCTAACACCATAGAACTTAATCAACCAATAGTGTCACCAAGGAATGAAGGGATAAAAGTCAATTTACATTTGGAGGAACCTATAGGCAAGTTTCATGTCTATTCACGAAAGAAGAATAAAACTCAAGAGGTACAGCCACTTATAGACCAAGCAGAACCAAGATCTGAACTAAGGGAGGATCAAAACCCACCTACTGAATATGCTGAGAACGAAGTTCAGAAGCCCACAGATTTGCCTATTGCGATAAGGAAAGTGGTAAGAAATTGCACTAAACATCATATCTACAAGTTCTTGTCATATGCAAAGCTATCTAAGGAGTATAGGAATTTTGTGGCTAGTCTATCTAATACCACTATTCCAAGAAACATCCATGAAACCCTAGAGTCAAATGAGTGGAAGAAAGTTGTTCAAGAAAAAATGACAGCCTTAATAAAGAATAACATATGGAAGCTTGTACCAAGACCTAAAGACAAGAGGACTGTAGGGTGCAAGTGGGTATTTACAGTTAAATATAAGGCTGATGGAAGTGTGGACATGTATAAAGTAAGACTCGTGGCAAAAGGTTTCACATAAACCTATGGGGTGGACTATCTAAAGACTTTTGCCCCAGTGGCAAAGCTTAATACTGTAAGGATCCTTCTCTCTCTTGCTGCAAATTTAGATTGGCCTCTCAACCAACTTGATATCAAGATTGCATTCTTGAATGGAGAATTGGAAGAGGAAGTTTACATGGATATGCCGCCTGGTTTTGAAGAAAAAGGACATGCTGGAAGAGTTTGTCGATTAAAAAGGTCTCTTTATGGCCTTAAATAGTCCCCTAGCGCTTGGTTCGACCGATTTGGAAAAGTCTTGAAAAACTATGGTTATTCTCAAGGGCAAGCCGATCACACTATGTTCTACAAACGATCTAAAGAAGGAAAGTTAGCTATTTTGATCGTGTATGTTGACGACATTATACTAACAGGAGATGACAAAGAAGAGCTGGAAGGATTAAAAGAAAAATTAGCATGTGAGTTTGAAATCAAGGATCTTGGACCACTACGTTATTTTTTGGGAATGGAGGTAGCTAGAACAACTAAAGGTATTCTAGTTACACAGCGGAAATACACCCTAAATTTGCTCAAGGATACTGGTATAATTGACTGTAAACCTGCTGCCACACCAGTTGAACCAAAAAGCAAGTTGGGTCTTGAAAAAAATAGTGCACCCGTGGAGAGGGGGAGATATCAAAGACTAATAGGGAGATTAATTTATCTTTCTCATACTAGACCTGATATTGCTTTTGCGGTTAGGTTAGTGAGCCAGTTTATGCACTCTCCAAGAGAAGCTCACTTAGTGGCAGTAAACCGAATACTTCAATACCCGAAGTCAACACTGGGAAAGGGACTTTATTTTGATAAGGGAGAAAAAAGGAATGTAGAAGCTTTTGTTGATGCGGATTGGGCTGGAAACACATGGATAGGAAGCCTACAACAGGTTATTGTACTAAGGTGTGGGGAAACCTTGTAACTTGGAGAAGTAAGAAGCAAATTGTAGTGGCATGAAGCAGTGCAGAAGCAGAATTTCGAGCACTAGCACATGCGGTATGTGAGCTTATGTGGATAGAACGTGTTCTCAAAGAACTACATTTAATAAAAAAACAGTCCTATGCAACTTTACTGTGACAATAAGGCATCAATTAATATTGCCCATAATCATATCCATCATGACATGACAAAACATGTGGAGGTAGACCGACATTTTATTAAAGAGAAATTGGAAACTGGAGTTATCTGTTTGGTGTATATTCCTACAAGACAATAAACTGTAGATATGTTGACAAAAGGAATACCTGGACACAAGTTTGAAGAGTTTGCATGCAAGCTGGGCATGAAGAATATCTATGCTCTAGGTTGAGGGGGAGTGTTGCAAATGTCAGTTGTATTTTACAGCTGTGTGTTGACTATTGTGTAAATGTTAGTTGTATTTTACAGCTGCTATGTGTTGACTTAAATACTAGATTTTAGGAGATATAATCCCTAATTTTCAGGGATTCTAATTTGCAATATCTTAGTTGTTTTTTTTACCATTTTGTTCCTAGGGTGTAATGTATATAAATAGATATTCTTCTCTAATGTAAAACAAGTGAAGAAGTCTGATTTTTCACAGTTCACTACAGGTCACAAGTGTTCAAGGGCTCAACTCTTAATTTTAGAGAGTGAAACCATATCAGATGAGACTACCTTTGAGGAAATTACAGAAGAAGTACAACGAGGAATAGAACAATGAGAGACCATTGATCCTAAAATCACCTTATATGCACTAACGAGATGAGCAACATTTCAAACTATGCGTGTGATAGCAAAAGTTGGACCATATGAAATTATAGTCTTAATTGATAATGGATCGACGCATAACTTCAGTAGTACAAGGTTGGCCAATATGCTCAATCTACCAATCATGCCCACGGCAACATTTTCGGTTCAAGTAGCAATTGGAGAAAATTTGACATGCTAAGGGAAATTTGAAAAAGTACGGGTCTTGATACAAGAAGTTCCTTTTTCTCTTACCTTTCATTCACTCGCTATCACATGATTAGATATAGTTCTAGGCATTCAATGGCTTGAGATGCTGGGTTCAGTTGTATGTAATTGGAAATCCCTCACAATGGATTTCAATTGGGAGAATGAGAATCGATGATTGGAGGGGATTGGACCTCAAACACTACGAACAACCTCCTTGACAGAAATCACGAAGGAAATAAGACAAGGGCATTCAATTTTTGCAGTTTGCTTGCACATGAATATAGAGGAATCCTTAAGCATGACACCACCAGACATGCAAGATTTATTGACGGGATATATGGACTTGTTTCAAGAGCTAACACAACTACCGCCTACATGTGAGATTGATCACCGTATCACGCTTAAGGAAGGAATCGAGCCCGTCAATGTTAGGTCGTACCATTACGCCTATTTCCAAGAGGCTGAGATCGAAAAACAAGTACACGAGATGAGTTGCTGCTTCAATTAAAAAGAAACCTAGCAACGGCAACAAATAGAATGAAGCAAGTGGTTGATAAAAAACTACGAGAAGTTGAGTTTCAAGAAGGTGATATGGTGTTCTTAAAACTTCAGCTACACCGTCAGTCTACTGTTTTCAAGTGTGCTCATCAGAAACTGGCAAGTAAATTCTTTGGGCCGTACCAAATTCTTCACAAAGTGGGCAATGTGGCTTATAAGTTACAGTTACCAGCAGGGTCACGTATCCATCTAGTATTTCATGTGTCTTTACTTAAAAAAGTTATTGGCAATTTGCCTCAATCTACCAGTGACCTACCGTCTATTGATGATGAAGGAGTACTAATATTAAAACCTGATTATATTGTTGATGCTCGATGGTTGAAACGGGGTAGCAAGTTTGTTGAACAAAGCTTAGTTCGCTGGAAGCAGCTGCCACACGAAGAAGCAACTTAGGAAGATACTGATGTGATCAAGCAACGGTTTCCTCATATGACCCTTGTCCTCAGGGGTCCACTTCATGGAGGGTTGTTAATAAGGAGCCACGTAAGTCAAAGAGAACACCTAAGCCTAACAACAAATATGAAGACTATGCTTGAGCATGCAAGCCATGCATGAACACATGCATCACGTGGAAATAATATGAGAGCAAGTACTGGAGCAAGTTTCGGTTGGTATACTGCATCAACTAATCGTGGCAGATTTGGTAGGGATCATCTTTGGTTATTGCATTTGAGTTGTATATTGTTTCGACTTTATAGCTAGGTTGTTTAATAAATATTTGCTACTTCTTGTTGTTAGCTTTGTTTATGCCGTCTTTCACGGTTGCAAAGCAAAGTTGTTTGTTACACTTAGAACTATTAATAAGCTCCAGTGATAAATAAAGAATTATCTAGAAAATTATCCATACTCTTTGTGTTGTGGTTATTTTCACCCAAAGAAGAACATCTTAATTTTATTCATCGATTGTTAGCTAGCTACTAATTAGGACCACATCATACACATGTATATTTTATGATATTGAAATATAGCATTATTTGTATATATGTAATTAAAAACTTTAATAGTGTAAATGTGTAATATTTTGGGGGTGTGTGTATATGTGGGTGTGTATGTGTGCGTGTGTAACGTTTGTTAAATATGTAAATATTAAACAGGTTATTGGGTAACCCATTTATTTTCTGTGTCAGATTTTTGTCCTAATATTTTAACACGATTATTAAATGCGTCGTGTTTAGATCAACTTAAATTTGACACAACACAAAGTTGACATGATACGAACACAACTCAATAACCTATTTTGCCAACTCTATAGCCACCCCAATTATTTTGAGGAGAGCTAGCAACAATCGCCTACATGGATGGACAAAGATTCAATATTGAGTTAAGTTTTTTCTCAGTATTGAATCAATTATTATTAGGTAAGAGAAAAGAAAAAAATAAAATAAAAATTAAATAATGAGCATTACTTTAGTGCTTAGCAAAATCGCAATACAGCATTAAATCGTAACCCATAGAGATGACTGTTTGAATTAATTCAAGCATAGCACGTGACAATGTCAAAATCTTGCCACAACACTATGGGTACGTTTGATATTGAGATTGGACCGTTGGAGCTTAAAAGATATAGGGTGTATTTGGGATTGAGGTTGGGCAGCTGTAGCTTAAAAGTTATAGAATTAAAGTGTTTAGTAAACACTAACTACTGTAATTTTTAAGTTATGTTGATATGATTTTTCACTTGTATAATACAAAATCTATTATATTTTTAATAATTTTATCAAAATTATTATTTAAAATTTACATTTACTATATATTATTGACTTTTGTTTCATAATTACAGCTTTTTTTCACAGCAGTTGTATCTTGAAAGCTACAGTACTTCAATTCCAAACGCACCCATAATACTAAAGTGTTTGGTAAACACTAACTGCTGTACCTTGGAAGTTATATTAATATGATTTTTCATTTGTATAATGGAAAATCTAATATGTCTTTAATAATTTTGTCAAAATTATTATTTAAAATTTACATTTACTATATATTACTAACTTTTATTTCATATTTATAATTTTTTTTCGCAGCAGCTGTAGTTTAAAAGTTACAACACCTCAATCTTAAACGCATCTTATGTGTTTAGCCAATATTTATTAAAACATAAGTTGAGCCAGCAATATCGTTGCCACATTTTTTATTTTATTTTAATTTTTAACTTATTCTTTTAAAAATTTGAAAAATATAGTAGGGCCATCACCATATAATTTATATATATGTATAAATAATATGTATAAGAGTCTGCATATTATTTTTTTTTCTAACTAAATGACCGTATATCATTACACAATCTACATCAATTTTTTTTTGTAATTTTTGAAAATTTTTATAACAATTTTAAAATAATTAAATAAAAATATTATTGAATATCAAAATATTAAGATTACAATTATCATACTTTTCAATAATAATAATAATAATAATAATAATAGAGATCTCAATATTTGAATCTAACTTAAATCTTAATACTATGTGTTATTCATTTTTTGGATAATAGATTTCATAATTTATAAAATTATTTATTCAGCATCTAATGATTGAATATCACATCTATTAGGATTTAAATAGATAAATATCATATTAATTGAGATTCAAGTTAAAACTTAAATATTAAGATACATACCATTGCTGTCACCATAGAATGTTAGAAAATATAAAACGAAAGGAAAAGAAAAATTCTTAAACTTCAGGTTTGACCGGGAGTTGACTAGTCACAAGAGACTCAACATCCGCGTGTACACGTTTTTGCTTAATGTGTAAGTAAAAGGTAATAGTAAGACTAGGACTCCCCATTAATCAAGAATAAAATGCCATCTCATTGTGAGAAATAAAATTTATTCGTCTGTCGGCATTTAGGTCTTTTCATAGTAAGATTTGGTTTAATTTTCAAATTTTCTTCTACTTTGACCCTGTTAATTTTTGTTACAAATCAAAGACTGGTTTCAAAATTATGTCAGTATAAAATCGCCAGGCCGGGAGGAACCACTCTGTTCTGGGATTCAAAAATCACTCACTCTTTTCAGCTCTCAATCTTCGATTTAAAAAGAAAAACCAGCAATACGGATCGTAGCCGAAAGACGAAATGACAAGTCGGTTCGGGTCCCAATCATCTGGAGTAACGACGATGAATGTGATCAACACACCATCCGCAGATCTTGCCCTCACCAATCTCGCCTACTGCTCGCCCGCGGATCTCCTAAACTTCCGCGTGCCGAACTCCAATCTCTTCCTTGCTTCCGTCGCCGGCGACTCCTTCGTTCTATCACTTGCATATCCTTTTTTTATTCTTTTTATTTTCTTAAAATGTCGATTAAATATTTTATTGTTTTATAAAATTTGATCACTATTCAATTTGCGATCTTTAATTGAAGATTACTTCTCATCCAAGCGTAAATAAAGGCCAAATTGCTTTGAATTCTGTTCAGCGTCGACATGCTAAGGTTTCCACTGGCGATCATGTATCACTCAACAGGTTTTTTTTTATTTTTTATTGTTGTACATCTGTTAATCAGTTGCTTACTTGACATAATTTTCGGTTTTTATTCAATGAAATGAATGTTTGTTTGGTCGTAGATTTATTCCTCCAGAGGATTTTAACCTAGCATTGCTCACTGTTGAATTGGAGTTTGTGAAGAAAGGCTCTAAAAATGAACAGGTTTGCACATTTACTTCCTTTTCTGTTATTTTATTTGCTCACTTATTCTTATTAAATTAAAAGCATTTTTTTTTTTCAGGTTGATGCTGTTCTTCTGGCTAACCAACTCCGAAAAAGATTTATTAATCAGGTATTTTTTTTTACATTTGTTATGATAACTGTGAAACAAATAGCAACTCTATGTGCAGAGAGTTGTATAAATGAGAATGGGAGTAGTGTTTATTTGATATGTTTAATTTAAATGATGCTATTGGAATTCTTTCCAGGTTATGACAGCAGGGCAGAGGGTTGTATTCGAGTATCATGGAAATAATTATATATTTACAGTAAATGGAGCTGCAGTAGAGGGTCAAGAAAAATCTAATGCACTTGAAAGAGGGATTATTACAAACGAAACTTATTTTGTCTTTGAAGCAAGTAATGACAGTGGAATTAAGGTCTGATTTCAATACCTTTTAAATCAAAATCTGATGTTTCAGGTATGTTGTCATTGACTTGGTGAATGTTTATTCATTAGTTAGCTTGTGTTTTGAAATGCAGATTGTCAATCAGCGAGAGGGTGCCAACAGCAATATCTTTAGGCATAAGGAGTTTAATCTTCAGTCATTGGGTATAGGTGGTCTAAGTGCAGAGTTTGCTGATATCTTTCGAAGAGCTTTTGCATCTCGTGTTTTTCCTCCTCATGTGACCTCTAAGTAAGATAACTAATTCTTCAAGTAACTTGGATATGTTTATTGATATCTTTGTGATCCTAAGTGAAAGACTTTTGATGCTTCAGATTGGGGATTAAGCATGTAAAGGGCATGCTACTTTATGGCCCTCCTGGTACTGGCAAGACTCTTATGGCTCGTCAAATTGGAAAAATGTTGAATGGAATGGAACCAAAGGTTTGAATTCTAATGAATCTATTATTCTATGTGTATTTCTGTCTGGACTAAGGGTTGTGCAATTATTTCTGGCAAGAATCTTTTGACCTTTTTGTTAGACTTATTGATTGCTTCATATCTGGAATGTAACCCTAGTGACTACTATGTTTTGGCTGAGTATTGGTATTGTTCTCTACCAAGTGATGGAAAATATTTTTCATTCCTTCTTTTTGGTGAATTTACCAGATTGTTAATGGTCCTGAAGTTTTGAGCAAATTTGTTGGTGAAACTGAGAAGAACATTAGGGACCTGTTTGCTGATGCTGAGAATGATCAAAGGACTCGTGGTAAGGGAAAAATAAACTGGCAGGTTTACTTTTAGACTTGTATCTTGATCAGAAATTAATTCTCATTATGCCCTTTTACTTTTCAGGGGACCAAAGTGATTTGCATGTTATAATATTTGATGAAATTGATGCTATTTGCAAGGTATGAGATTTGGCAACTTACTGGTCTTTCTCGTTTTTCAGATTAAAAGTGCCATTAATTGTATTTCCTACTAACCGGGTTAAGAAAATCTTTCATGTTTTGCAGATTTTTATTGGTTCTTAATGCTTGCAAGAAATGATTGGTTAATTACACGATCTAGGCTAACTCTTCCTGTTATGTTGATCGTGTTACTGATGCTCTATGCTGTTTTAGTTTTTTCAAATAAGAACTTGCTCCATTGTTTATTCTTTACAATACATGTCGTTTATAGATTCATGTCATTTTTATTATTTGGTAAAATGTAATCTTTACTTATTCGCTACTGTAGTACTGTTGTTAATTTGGGTATGTAATTTCTTATATGCTGTACCTGTTCATTATATTGTCATTTTTATTTTAATTTGAGATGAATTCATTAAAATGGATAATAATACAAGATGTTTAAAGAAGGTTTACTCTTGAGTCAAGTGGTGGGATCCAATTTAGTAGAAAGAACCTTTTCCTTTTCCTTTCTTTTCATTTTTTTTTCCCAAGCTGGAGTAGAAAGAACTTTGATTTCACATCAATTGAAAATGTGAATAGCATTACCAGAATATTAGATTCGGTGTTGGTGATGCACTGGATTATTATTGATTTTCCTGTCAAATTTTGTTCTCAAGATTGATCTCATGTTGCTTATCTTCTAATGCGATATGCTTTGTTGCTGTAGTTGTATTTCCACCAATGGCTTGAATACTTGTATCTGTTGTTAGAGTGAATTCATATTGTTTGGTTGGGCAATTTTTGCAACAAAAAATAATAATTGATTTTTTTTTTTGGCACTTTCAGTCCAGAGGATCAACTAGAGACGGTACAGGAGTTCATGATAGCATCGTGAACCAGCTACTTACAAAGGTTAGTGAGAGTGTTTAAATAATATATGAATCTTGCAAATTAATACAATTTTTCGTATTCATTTAACTTTCTGTACTTGTGGGTCCTCTTTAACTATAAAGGCCTATAGAAATGTTGTCAGTCTGACCAATAAACTATTTGCTTTTCAGATAGATGGTGTGGAATCTCTAAATAATGTTTTGCTGATTGGAATGACTAACAGAAAGGATATGCTTGATGAAGCCCTTTTGAGGTTGATTTCTCTCTCCCCCCCTCTACAGACATGCACCCACAAACCACAAATTTATGGCAATTAAAGATCTAGTTGATGTGTAATTCAAAACAGAAGCCATGTTGATGTGTGTTGATATAATTGCCAAAGTAGTTATGATTTAGGGTAACTTGTCTGTAATGTAATATGCAGTGACTTAGATTTGTAATAAATGATTATCTAATGAGAGAGCCCTCATCTTAAAATGAAAACCAAACTATAAGACAAGGAAAAACTCAAACTTCAATGCGTTGTTTTTGTATTTTAGAACATTGGCATGTTTTTTTTTTGGGGGGGGGGGGGGGGTGGGGTCTTTTAGCTTGTTCCTCACTTTATTAAAAAATAGGGGTTTCTAAGTAGATAATGACTTGATTTATAATTTTATTCTATGGAAATAGGATGTACTTGAATAGCAATTTGAATTTTAAATTATGCGTGTTTGATATTTTGTTTCTCAATTCTCTGTCTGATTATTAAGATATTATTCCATTCCACCAGTGTGGTATAAACTATTCATTTGGTGTCCATTTAAAAAACCTTTTTCTTCTCTTAATTTATAGACCAGGTCGTTTGGAGGTTCAAGTTGAAATAAGCCTTCCAGATGAAAATGGCCGCCTGCAGATTCTTCAAATTCATACTAACAAGATGAAAGAGAATTCTTTTCTTGCTCCTGATGTGAACCTTCAAGAGCTAGGTATGTGCATTTATAGTGTATGCTTTTAAATATTAGAAGATCTTATGGTAGGAGTAGGACTAGGTATGGCTATCATTCATTTTTATTTCAGAGCACATCATTTTTTGTTCTTAACATGTTTGCAAGAGCCATAATGGACTCCTTTTGCACTTTGGATGATTTTGAATTTTAGTATTGTTTGATATGAATTGGGTTTCAATTTTGCCTGATTCAATGACTTGGTTTGTGGATTTTTTCCACTAAAGGAAACAAAAAGGTGATCTGATTGACTCGTTTACACCATTATCAAGATATTACTGATTACCTCGAAAGCTCTAAGAGGTTTATTTTTGTGTTATTTCTTTGAATGAATTAGAATAAGCGCTTTAAAATTTTGAAACATCTAACATACTAATGTTCGAACTGCATTAGTGGATTTGAGAAATCTGTGGAGAGTTTTGCTCATTCATTATATTATGTGTCCAGCTGCTCGTACGAAGAACTATAGTGGAGCGGAACTTGAAGGTGTTGCCAAAAGTGCAGTATCTTTTGCTTTGAATAGACAATTAAGTATGGACGATCTTACCAAGCCAGTAGACGAAGAGAGCATTAAAGTTACTATGGATGATTTTCTTCATGCTCTTTACGAAATTGTTCCGGCATTTGGAGCCTCAACTGATGACCTTGAGCGATCTAGGTAATTTTTTTATCTATAATAATGAAATTCTTCTGGATCAGGGAGCACTTTTAGCTTAATATTTACTTGCATTTGGATCATTTTCTGCATGCCAGAAATAGTTTGGGAGGTGGTAATCTTTATCCTGCTCGGTTCTTATTACTGTTGAATTGAAGGTCCCATGCGTAAATTACAGTTTTAGTATACTGACAGATCATGTACGCCTGAAAAGTAAATGAAATGTAAAAAATACATTTCTGTTATGGCTTGCATTTGATGACAATTTTATTCTCATGTTCCAAGAATATAAATCCATTTTGAACTTCGTCCGTTGATAACTTAAGTGACAGCAGGTGCTCAACTTGTGTCTTTATAGTTAGTACTTTGTTTATTTTGCTTATTCTTTGTATGCATTGGAATAGTGGACCTGGACAGAAGTGTTGTTTTTCCTCAAAATGATGTGTTTTATCTTGGATATGATATATTTTGGTGTGCGTTACTGCTTTTATGGCAAAAATTGTGAACTGTTTAGAGCATTATAATATGTACATTTCTCGGAGCTGGCTTGTCTCTTAACATTATGATCAATATTTTGACATTCAGCTGGTTTATTTATTGCGTTCTCTGCATTGCAGAAATTGATTTATAGATATCTTGAAGTAGCTCGAGGAATGTGCAACTGATTCTTTCTAATCTTGATTTAGTTTACAAATTAAAAAAAAAATGATTTAGTTTTTTTCCCCCCATAGGAAGGGACCTTCAACATGTATGTATTCAATTTTTTTTCCCAAATTCCAGCAGAACTATGAACCTATTAACTTTCTATCTCGAAATTCATGAATGGGTTTGCACCTTTATTATTTGCATAAATTGTTCGTTGCGACATTATCTGCAGGCTTAATGGTATGGTGGATTGTGGTGATCGACATAAGCACATTTATCAAAGAGCTATGCTACTGGTGGAGCAAGTTAAAGTGAGCAAAGGAAGTCCTCTTGTCACCTGCCTTCTAGAAGGCCCTAGTGGCAGGTATGCATATGGTCAAATTTTTAGGTTGCTTTTGTTGATTGTGGCTTATTCTGAATCACAGTGATTTTGGACAGTGGTAAAACTGCATTGGCAGCTACTGCAGGCATTGACAGTGATTTTCCATTTGTAAAGATAGTAAGCTCCTTTCCCTTGTTTTGTATGACATTAGCTCTCTGTAATTTGGAGTGTAATTTTATTTTTCTTTTTCTAAATTTTATTTTTTTAATCGGGCAGATCTCAGCAGAATCAATGATCGGCCTTCTTGAGAGCACCAAGTGTGCACAGATTGTCAAGGTTAGTGAATGCCAATTTTCTGGGTCCTGATTACTTCTATCATTGTTGGGAAAAGTATTGGTCTAGTCTGGAAACTTTTACTTCACTGAAAGAGGGTTTTCTGCTTACACTTGGAGATAATTATTATTTGTCTCTAGCGTATTGAGAACTATGTATATTTGTTGGTTTTAATCCGTAGCTAGTACATTTGCTGGCTCACAAAAAGCTCAAAGTTCCATTGAAATTGTTTTGTTTTGAAAGGTGTTTGAGGATGCATACAAGTCACCGTTGAGCATCATTATCCTTGATGACATTGAGAGGTACTGCCTGCAGCTTTGAACTATGGCTTAGGTTTTCTCATACATTTTCCATTGATGTATAACCTACAATTTCTCATACTATTTTTGCAGGTTACTGGAGTATGTTCCAATCGGACCTCGTTTTTCAAATATAATTTCTCAAACAATGTTGGTCCTCCTCAAACGGCTTCCACCAAAGGTTCACTTTTTAGATCTATTAATCAGTTCACTGCTCTACCATGATCAGGCTTAAAGATATCATTTCTCATAACAAGATAAAATTGCATGGCTAAGCAGAACATTGTTGGTAAAATCATCATATCTTGTATCACGTTTAACTAAAGAGGGTATAATGTAGTAAAGAATATCTTTAAGTTGATCAATGTTTTAAGAAGGATGAAAGTTAAATTGTATTATCATGGAGGTCCAACTTGTGATAAGTTTAATGATGTTACTTAAATTATGAATTTGTTTTGAGTAGTATTTGAAAATGCAATTTGAAACTGCCTGAGCCTTGTACTTTTGATAAAGTTGGTGTCAGGTGCATGAATGCATTCAACTTTTGATGGATTTGTTGCGATGGAAAAGACTATCCTTGTTCATTGTTGCTTACAGTAATCCTTTAGATTGTGCTGATGACTGAGGGTAAAATAGCAAAACAAGAAAAAGGGCGTCATCTTTTGAAATTTTGCACAACCTTTTGTTTGGATAAGATGACTTAGGCTCTGTCTAAAATAAGCATCTTATGGTCCAGTAATCATATAGTTTTCCATGCAGTTAATTTTGTAGTAAATTTTTGAATTTATGATCTTTTTTTAGGGTAAAAAACTTTTGGTGATAGGGACAACAAGCGAAGTGAGCTTCTTAGATTCAGTTGGTATTTGTGATGCTTTCTCTGTCACTTACCATGTTCCCACATTGAAGACAGATGATGCAAAGAAGGTAAGCATTTCTGTTGTCTTGCATTTTTGCTAATCTTATGAGATGGTCCTTTAACAAAAAAGGTTAAAAAAAAAAAAATCCCTGTCTGCATGCTTTTCTCTAGTAATGCTTGATAGTTTCAAGAAGTAATGGGAGAACATGTTTAAGCATTGTATTGTATTGATTCGGGTAGAATGGTTCATGTTGCCTTTTTACATACGCCTGCTATATATGAGGCATGCCGGAACTTAGGCATAGTTTATGGCTTTGGGGCCAATTTTCAGGTGGACCTTAAAACCTATCTTGTTTCTGTGAGATATATAAATAATAGTAATGATAATCATCATCATCAGTTATTTATTAATTTTTATTTTACTGAAAGCATGATTTTGCTTTTGTCAAATTGTTACTCCATTTATTTTTTATTTTTCTTTTTTGTTCATTTATTTTTTATTTTTTCCTTTTTGTAGGTAAAAAGTAGATAACATAAGCTGATATCTCCATTATAAAACAATAAATAAATGTTCTTTTTTTATCATAGATATACAATTTTTTAAGATGTTATATTTCTCTAAGGGGCCTGCGTAGTGGTTGGATCTAACCTTCTAGGATGAAACAACCTTCCAATTTTTGGAATACATTCTTAAAGAAGAAACTGTGTGGTTTGCTTTTATATGGTGTTCAAAATGGTAGTTATGTCTTTCGATACGATGTGTTGTTGGCTTAGTTTAGCTATAATGGGAATGCTTTAACAGTCCTTATTGTTAGCAAAACAAATCCTCTTTTTGCTAATTGATACTCGTTGATGCAAGTTTATCTGGATCCTGGAAGGATATTCTAAATTGTAGTTCAATTCACAGTGTTGTGTTATGAACCCTGGATGCAAACTCTTTTTAAGAATTTAGCTTCTGACATCTGAGTTTATATTTAATCTCATCTCTTTCTTGCCAGGTTCTGAAACAACTCAACGTATTTGCTGAAGAAGATGTTGATGCAGCTTCAGAGGCCTTAAATGATGTGAGTTTAAATATTATTAATCCTGTCAATTTCCTTTTTTGTGGTTATTTCTTTGTAATAATCAGTTCATAGATGTGTAGGCTTTAAACAAAGACAGTCAAAAGCCTAACTATCATATTTGCTGGGAAACTTGATGCCTTTTAGCTTTCTAGATTTATTTTTCAATTAAATCTAGATGGTGATCCTCTTTTATGAAAAATTGTTCATTCTTGAGGTGAACTCGTTAGAGGTAAACCTTTAAATGGAGACTTATTTATTCATCTGTTTCCACCCTTTTGTTCTAGATTTGTTTTTCAATTAAATCTAAATGGTGATCCTCTTTTATGAAAAATTGTTCATTCTTGAGGTGAACTCGTTAGAGGTAAACCTTTAAATGGAGACTTATTTATTCATCTGTTTCCACCCTTTTGTTCTAAGTCAAGTAAAATGGACGGGAGGGTGTCAGCTTCAAGTGCTTGTTATTTCTAGAAAACTTGGGCTTTAAATGTGTCCTCGATACACTTGGCTTTTTATCTTCATACACTTGTGTGTTCAAATACCCTGCTCTCAAAGATATGGAAACGTCATCGGCTTCTTTTGGTTTTTTTGCTGATCACAACAGCGTCTTCTTTGCTTTTAACAGTCACAGCTGAAGCTTTTCCGTGCTTGTACCTTGTCACTTAGTCTTTCTTCTTTTTTTTTTTTTTCCTGGTCTCAATTATTATGATCCGTTTCTTTTTTGGCTGTTTGTTATTTGATTATGTAACTGAGACTGGATGGATTGGAGGTCATTATCTTTAGTAGGAACTAATATCTTCATTTCCAAAGCTTATGATGCCATTCCACCAAACACAACATTGCTTTGTATGTTTATTAGCTTTTTGGCTTCTGGTGAACTGGGGATACAAGATTCTATTGTTGATTTCTGTCTTTCTTTTTTCTTAGATGCCTATCAAGAAGCTGTATATGTTGATTGAGATGGCAGCTCAAGGAGAGCAAGGTGGTGCGGCAGAGGCAATATACTCTGGCCGAGAAAAGATTAAGATCTCACACTTTTATGATTGCCTCCAGGATATGGTCCGTTACTAGTTTGAATGCTTTTTTTTTTACCTTTCACTTTATGATCTGTTATTGAAATGGTGCTTAAGCTACACTGTATAGTTGATTAGTGCTCCTTTTTTATTGCAAAGGGCTGCTTGGTGTTGTGGGTTCCTTCTCTCATTTTGTTGATTGTTTCGTTCTGGCATACTATTTGTTGCCCCTCGTTGTGTAGTTACTATTTTGAGGCATTAGAAATTCGAATTGGGGCGAGAATTTAGAATAGGAAAAAGTTTTTATGGTGATAATATGAGAAGTTCTTCATTTTTTGTGCATGCTGCCCATTTCGCTTTCACTTTGCTTGAGTTCAATGCATTTTACGTAATTATTCAATTTGAATCTTCAGTCTTGTCGAAAGAATTACTTTGATATGAGAGATAGGCAGGAGACAGAGAGAAATGTTATGCTCTTATTTTGTTTGAATATTTTGGATATTACAAAAGAATAATAGTTGGATTCTGCATTTGCTAAGACTCCAGTTATTTGAATCCCATAAAATTTCTTTTACCCATTTTTACACTATAAGCTTGGAAATGTTCCTTTTTTTTTCCTTCTTCAAGCCTAATCAGAATCCTGTTTCATGCATCCAGACTAATATCTTCATGGTTTGGATTGGGACTTAAGATTTTTAGTTATAAAAGCATGTATTTAAATGAGTAATGATATTTAATTTACACCCACCAAATTACTCGCTAAAACTATGTTTGAAAATAATTTTTAATGATTAAAATACTCCTAAATCAAATTACAATTATGAACACTAATATATGGTAAAAGGGGAAGAAAAATTGCTCTTTGAACTTATCTTTATGTTCAATATATTTTTATTAAACCCTAATCAATTGCAAAGTCCTAATCGTCTAGAGGTGTGATTCTTCTAAGTCATTTATACTATCCAGTGTCAAAAAACTTCCTCTAATATTGTCTATACAACACAGTACGGAAAAACCTCTTCTAATGTTATCTGTACTGTACAGTACAGAAAAAAGTCCTCTACTGTTGTCTAAGAGCCTTTAACCTTCTATTATTTAACCTCTAATGTTGCCTTAAGAGCCTTTTGCCTTCTACTCTTTTTATTTCTATGAAGTAATTGACTGTAATTGAAAAGCCTTACTCTTTTATTTGTTGGGTGAGTGGTTCTTTTCTTCAGGTGAATGGGTCATCTTCTTATTTGACCATGGCATCACCAACATGAGTCTGTTGGGTGGATGATGAGCTGTTAGATATATACTTTGGATTTTGAATAACTACATATAAAACATTCATTAAGGGCCTATCAATCAATTTAATGGCTTTAATGAGTAAAAATATTATTATTATAAAAAATTAAGTTTAATAAGGGTGTATCGGGTATTTTAGTGGATTTATTAAGTAAAATTTAAAATTTCAAAATTTGAGAGTAGATTTATTTAGCAAGTTCAGCGAGTAATTTAGCAAATTCAAATAGTCTTATCCCTTTTAATTTATATTATTAGATTTTATTTATTCCCATAAGTACCCTTATTAAAATAATAAAGATATTTTTAGTTTCTAATCATTTTTCATTAAGGATGATGATTATGAAAATAATAGGATTAATTAAAAAATGAAGCAGATGGGATCAATTATCGAGCTCCAACATTTTCATGTTGTTTTGTCATTTCCCCTATTTTTGTTTGTCAATTCAAATAGTTTTATCCCTTCTAATTTATATTATTAGATTTTATTTATTCCCATAAGTACCCTTATTAAAATAATAAAAATATTTTTAATTTCTAATCATTTTTCATTAAGGATTATGATTATGAAAATAATAGGATTAATTAAAAAATGAAGCAGATGGGATCAATTATCGAGCTCCAACACTTTCACGCTGTTTTGTCATTTCCCCCATTTCTGTTTGTCAATTATTGGATTTGGGATGTCACCCTCTAGTACTTACTGTAGAACAATGTAGATTTCCACATGAAGACATTTTTATTCTCACTAATATTTAAGGAGACATTTATCTCACCCTCTATTACGAGAGGTTATCATCCTGCCCAGTTATCCAAAAATATGGGAGTCCTTACTGAAGCATACACATTCATTTCAATTCAGATTCATTCAAGCCGAAACAATAATGTCATTGTCAGAGAAAACAATTCGATTTAACCTAACTTACAAGGCATTTTTGAAATTAATGCTTTATTTCATTCAATGTGAGATATCAAATACAGCATATATACGTAATTCTGTATAAGTTAATTACAAATTGCAACTGAAATCACTAAATAATTTATAAGAATGGCTAATATACAAACATGCTAATACCAGCAATGATATATTTAGAATCATTTATGCATTTCTTACGCAAACGTTCACATCTCAATGTCTTCTAAATCCGGAAGAGGAAATCGAAGGATTGCAGCAATGCCAGTCAATTGTCCTAGTTCTGTATTTGATAGAAAAACAAGGGTTAGGAGGACTCCAAATGATATAAATACAGGTTGATTTCTCTAATCCCCAATGAAGTTTGCCTGAAAATTGCTTGGCATCATTAGTTGCAATTACTAGTCACAAAATACCCATTCCATTGTGTACCAACTGTTAGTTTTAGTATCACAAGAGATTAAACAATTTGAGTTGCAGATCGAGTACACCAATTAATGGGGTTACTAAAAATTGAAACTCATGATGCTGTGTGTGTTTTAGAAAAAGAGCATGTATGGTTGGTGAAATTATCCTGAATGTAAACTAGAGTTCTGAAAAAGATAAAAGGGGAAAAAAGTAGCAAAACTGGAAAGAGAGAGAGCATAGAGATAAAAACTCACGTTCTCCTGAGACATGCATAGATGAAAATATATGAGCAGTGCCTCCTGAATCCTTAACCGAGGTGACCAAATTAACATACTTCTGCCTTGTAGCGATATCAGAATTCCTGGAATCCAATTTGATAAGAGAAAATGCTTCACATTAAGGTTCAAAAATTTTGTGATTTTGACCATGATGCATGCACAGAAAATTTAGAGATATCTAAGCAAACAATTATCGATCAAGATGATAAAATATAACAACTAAATATTAGGGAACTTCCACCAACAAACACAAACCAGCCTTGTCAAGAGTTCTGAGAAAACAAAAAATGAGCTCAAGTGTCTCCTTTAAATTTTGTCACGTGCTCATGTGAATGAAGAAAGTTAGCATTAATTAGCATGAATATACACTAGAACGTGCAACTCTGATAATTGAATGCGTGTAATTAATTATTTGAACATAAGAATTAATTTTAGTGATACTACTGGAATTCATAAAATGAATGAATATCTCAAGGCAAGACTTGAAACTCTCAATTTGTCATTCCCAAGATATTTTACCATGCATGATGAAGACCAAACTCCTTCCCTATCCATATAATCAGAATTTGAACTGCAGACCTCTTGTACCACCTAAGCATAACCAATTCAATCAACTAGTAACCATTCTCATTCCCTAGACTTGCAATTGGATTACACAAGAATATATTTTATCATTTGATAGCTCATAAAATTCCAGGGGCATGCACGGAAAGTTTGAACTGAGGACTAGTACTAGATGTTAAAATAATTTGAATTTAGGAAACCTGGGTGATATTACATTACATATCAGTAGGTTGCCCCATCGGGATTTGAACTTCTGGGTTAAAAACCATGGATCATATACATCTTGGGATTGATTATATAAGAATATTCTTATTTTTCTACCTATTGAAGTGTAATCTATTTATCCCACATAAATTCTTACTGCTGGCAAATCAACACACTATAAAGTATAAATTGTTAAATTTAGGAATGATGACACTTATGAGGTCTGACTGTCGGTAGTCCCTACAACACTAAGCTGTGATTCTGTAAAACAAGGTCCAACGCCAGCACATTGGATTGTCAAAGATAAGCAAGTCAATAGCAAGAGATCGAGTCTAACAATTTAACTTTATAAGATTCTGCAACATCTCAAGCAAAGAACTGAAGTTAAAAGGAAATTGAAAGTGATGGTAAAACATCCACATAAACAAAGCGAACATATTAGCCAGCACATCCAGATAATTATGACTTACTGCATACCAACCTGAAAAGATCATCTGTGATTAGAAGTGTTTGAACAGCCATTCGCTCATGGGCAACTTCCACATGCTTTGGTCCATAACATGCACGTGTAGGATCCTATAAAGCACAGAAAATAGTTCATTTACAGAGACATCAACAATGGGAACATAAAAGAACAATTGACGAGTTAAAAGGAGAATGAAACAAACAATAAGTTTTAACAAGATAACTTTTGTTAAAGTTATTGTACACCAATATTATTCCCAATAATATCATTCACATTGATACCCAGTGTCTTGGGACTGAGGGCATGAACCCAGTTGTCAGGCAGGGTCTTTAGATTTCAGCATTTTGAATAAAGAGGTGCTATAATCAGAGAATTGAACTTGCTTCACGAAGTCAAAGCTTAAAAAGCATCCATCACTTATGAATAGGATATAATTAATCAAATTCCTGTGGCTTTTAGTTTTAGTGCTCAGTTAACTGCAACATTCTCACGGGCCGGGCATTTGAAGAATCCAATATTTCTCCATCAGTTTGTGATGTGGCTTCTCAACACACACACACGCACAGGAAAAAAAAATTCACAGATCTCAGAGATAGAATCTGACATTTGTTAGCATGTTGAAGAAGTCCTTGAGAGCTTGGACCTGGACAAAAATGAGACAACAGAAAATTATTATTAAAAGGTACACAATAAGTTTGATCACTGACAGGACAATATGGGATTAAACATTAAAAATATGAATTTCTTAACAAGAGAAAAAAAGTACATTTCAGCACTAAACTTTAAACAATTGCCAACACCACACAGGATAGTACAATCGATGTTCTAGAGCAAATTAAATTTGAGACAATTTCAAACCTTTTTTTTTTCCTTTCTTTTTCAATTTTTATAAACGAAAAGGAGAAAGATTGAACAGTTGAAACAATTCTAAATGTTAGGCCAATTTGATTTCTTTCAGCCATTCTTACCTCTTGTGCTGCTTTGGTGTCTTTGATCATTTTCATTACATTTGGTGCATCCAATACCTCTCTCAAACTATGCCTGTGTACCAAAGTTTAATGTCAAATAAAGATATGAAGCACATGGTCACATAAGTTTGAAAAGAGCGTAACATCAAAATGAACAGTAAGAAATCACATCAACATGTTTGTGCTTCACAAAAAAAGTTTGCCACACTCCTCCCACCCCAAAACCCCTCATTTATTTAAATTTAAGCATAGCATACTGGTAATTAAAGCCCCACCCATGTGTTCAGACTCTAAACTTTTTGTGCCACCTTAACTATCAAATTCACAGGGTAAGATAAATGCTAATATTGGACAGAAGCATTATGTAAGAACAGCACTGTTTTATGATATTTGCTCGACAGAAATCTATATATAGATGGATTATGATTCTGAGATCCAGGAAAAATAAATTGAGTGATTGTTATCTTTTTTGTAACTTTGAAAGTATCGATAGAGACTATCGGGGAACAGCAGTTCTGAATCAATTTTTTACTAATAGGTTTCATATGCCACATTCGAAATGCATGCGTTAACTTTTTCTCAGTATGTCATCAAGGAAAAAATCTCCATGCCGAATATGTTGAAGAAAAGAAAAATAACAGGTGAAGTTCTGTACATTGACACATAATTTTATTTTTTTATTTTTCATTTTAAAATAGATTGAATTGACATAAATGAGAAGAAACAGAAAAATCTAGCCTATGTGAAATTTAAATACGTATGAGAAACACAAACATAAAATGGAATACCACACACATAAATTATAGTGATAATAGCTCTTAAGGGTGCCAAATACAAATGAAAATCCTTCATCACTGTAATTACTAAAACTAAGCTAATGTGACCAAACATTTGAGAAAGAAATGTTGACACAGTAGCAGATAGGTTTTACATCTTTAAGATAATTATTTCTATCTTAAAACTTATGCTTTGATACCTAGGGAAAGATGTTTAAACAACATATTAACCATACTTTAAGATAAGAACCATACTTGTATCCAGAACTTGTATGGACAAGAATTATGCGTGACTTGTTCTCAATAATTGGTCTCAACTGCCTTCTTTCTGCCTCTAATAATAGGTGACGATGAAACTGATCCTGAATCACAAACATGAACAGAACACCAACTATGAACAATTCAATTATTCACTGTTGAGTTATAGATTATAATTATCATTAGAAAACTAATAAGAAAACTAACAAGTAGTCTTTCAAATGAAATTCAGGCTTCTAAAAACAAAAAATAAAACAAAGACATTAATCACAGACCTTTGTGAAACCAGGACTTGCAATCACAGCACACCGAACCACATTGAAATCAACATGTTTTAGGAAAGCCTGAGACATATTAGAAACTTATTAGAAGGCACAAAAATCCAATTTTAGCATTCAAATACAATGTGCAGAGATATTCAGGAGTAGGAAATAAAACTTGATATTACTATTCAACTAATTCTTACCTGTAGAACATTCTCAAAGAACTTATTCAAAGCCTGTAAAGACGATTGGTTTAAACATAAATTAGAAAGGTCTAAGAACAACCATGTTCTCACTGACTACCATCATATATATCCATCTAAACACATACCGACTCATAACCAGCAATTGCAGGACCATGCTTGCGAGGAATTGAAGTTTCTATTCGTGAACGAGTGATCGTCATGCTGTTTTTATTAGCCATGTGAACAAGAGGAGGTTAAATTGTCAAATAGATCAGTTTATCGACCAAGAAGAGAAAAAAGCTCGGGGGTGTTAGGGGTGCCTGTGTGGTTGGGAGAATCAGAGAAGAATCACAGCACATGGTATGTGATACTATAATAAATGCATCTGTAAATATGTACAAGTCATAAAGGCTTTTCACTATAATTAAAATTGAAAAAAAAGAACCGTCATTTTCAACTTTATCTCAACATCATTTGAGTCTACAAACACCAACCATCAGATTCCAGTGGGGCTACATTTCATAATCTCAAATTAGAAACAATCCATATTTTAGGTCCACAATTCGTGTTAAAATCAAGATAACTGAAGAAGATCAAACATTCAGATTGGTGTACTAAAGATTTAAGTGAATTAAGCAAGAAGCAGCTGCATAAAAAAGCTTGATAAACAAAAACATGGTAACAATCTGAAAGAAGCCAAAGTGATTATGAGAAAATAGCTGATTCTCACACCAAGCAAAAGTTTTCATTAGAATACGGTCCTGTTTAATAACACCCAGGCAGCAAAATTTTAAAAAGCCAAAAGCTTGTATCAATCCATTATCCATTATTTCTAATTACAACTCTTACTCCAAGCATATAAGATTCAAAATTAAGATGTGTACATATCCTCCAACACTTGAAATCACACGAATTCCTCCATATGGATATCTGAATTAATAAAGAAATAGCTTCAGATGCTAATCTTTGAGACATCAAGTTTGAAAAAACAATTTCTGGGGTTAGTAAGTAATTTAGCAATTATTAAGTCTTAGGATTTTAAGGATTGATTAATGTTGTTTAAGGAACTTCATTATGCATGAATCAGATAGGATTTACGTGTTATGCTCTAGCAGGATTTTCTTTCATGTTGTAGTTTGGTTTACTTACTTTTGAATCAAAGCTTATGCAGTCAGAATTATTTGGTGCCAGTGATTTTATATTTGTATCCAAATAACTTCAGTGGGGACCAAACGTTTAACATGATGTTGATCCTCATAGCTAACAAATGCTACGTACAGAAATTTAGCAATTAAAAGAATATATTAAGTCTCTATTTTGTGAAAGTTTTGTGCCTTGACCAAATACCATACCAAACAGTCCATGCAGATATTCCAAATACAATTCACAAAACAATATAGATTTACAAATTAAATTAAAATATGACCAGATTTTAATTGCAGCAATCAACTTATAGCACAAGCATGGATATTTAACAGTGAATCATGTCCCAACAGGTTACTCATACCTTCTACCAACAAGGAGGATATGTGCTAAACCTTCTTGCATTAAAACAACAGCAAGATCTGCACTGGCAGTTGGATCTGAAATTGAGAGCACAAAGAGTACATAAAATAGTGGTATAAACGAAAAAAATTCAACAACAATAAAACCCATACATATTCCAATCAACTGATAGAGGACTTTACCACGATCAAAATCAAACACTATTGTACATAATTTTGTGGCCAGACCTGGCTCAAGCCAACATAGACTTTTTATGCTCAAGTTACTGTGAATTATAAATTAAAATTAAATGGGATAGAACTTCCAACCTTCCTTCTATTTCGATCTAATGATTTTTTTTAATAATAATAATCCTTCACAAAATGTTTAGTTGGTAATACCAAATGTCGCCTTTTAACTTTCAGCTTTAGTTACTTTTTTTATGCCAACTCATAACGTTGCAAACCCCTGGATCCATATAAAAGGACAGTTGCAAGTAGAAAAATAATATAGTCCCAAAAAAATACAGAAAAATTTCAAGTACATAAGCCTGTGCTCTGCTTTTGCAAAGTAGTTCACAGAATGATAGCTTTTTTTATCAATTTTTTTGATAGGAAATAACCAAATGTCTGCAGGAAAAGTGAAAAAGAGATCCAGGCGTCTAGTGGACCATTTAGAGGGATGAGACACTATACAACTTTTGCCGTATAAATCTGAAACTGACATCAAATTGTAAGGAGGAACTCATTACCAGTAACAAAAATGTTCTACCAGCCTAGACTAATTCATAATCCCAACCCGGCCAAGTAGAATTTTTAAAATCTTTAAGTTCCTTTAGAACAGACGCACAAAGAGGTGCAAATAAATTAAAATGCTTCTAGCTTGGAATCTTCAAGATAGTTGAGAGACTTATAAAGCATACCTGCTGCCTGATGAAGTGTATCTAAGGCCAATGAGTCCCAGAGATCCTAAAATTAAAGACAAAATACATACCAAACATTAAAAAAATAAAGGGAACAAAAACCAGAATATGAGTAAACATGCAATGTCTAAGAGTAGAAGTGATAAAGTAAGCATTAAATTAATAACATATTTATAATGTTTGGACCGAGGAAAGAGAAATTTTAGGGATTTTGACTAGAAATTTTAGCTCCTTGCAACTAGAGATAACAAATTAAGTGCATTAAAAACTGCACCTAATTAACATATATTCTCTTCAATTTCACATGGACTCAGGTAAGAGTGTAGTTACAGTAGGGGCCTAGAAATCCAGTTCATCCAAGCCTCAGAAAAAAAAAAAAAAAATACCTGAGGACTTGACCAAAGAGAACCACAATCCGCCTCAGTCTGAACATGAGGTTGACAAACAAACCCAGGGGCAAAGCAAAGCCAGGGGGAAGGGGCAGCCGGAAAGGATAGTACCGGAGATGCTAAAAAAGAAAAGAAGAAACAGGAGCGTGGGCTGGAATATGCTGTTTTAATGACCTTTTAAATGGCTTTAGAGTTCCTTTGAACTGTCATATTTCAGTCTCAGTCTGATATTGGTAGTTGGTCTAAGTTTTTTGGAAGCTAGTTTCTAACAAGATTGAAACTTGTGTATACATTTCACACCTTTATCTATTTGGGCACAGTTCTTTCAAATTTTATCTGGAAGTAAAAGCTTCAGTTTTGACTGCCATGGGGATCAATTATTTAGTGACTACTTACGCTGCTTCTTTTAAACTGATCTCTTTCTCAATAAGTCCAGTCTCCCTCTTGATTGTTCTCTCACTGTCTCTCCAACCACCAATTGTTTTTTCTATTGACGATCTTCACCATGCTCAGTTGCGCAAAGACTTGCTGTAACTGATGTTTGTTTATCACCTCAACTCAAATAGTACTTGTACCCCGTCATCATGGGTGGTACTCTGGGGAAAACTGACCAATCTGAGCCATAGTTTTTAGAAAGATCTCTCCATGGGGAAGGTAGAATTTCAGCTC
Source organism: Citrus trifoliata (assembly GCA_018350135.1). Lineage (NCBI taxonomy): Eukaryota > Viridiplantae > Streptophyta > Magnoliopsida > Sapindales > Rutaceae > Citrus > Citrus trifoliata. The sequence continues at coordinate 14,116,900 of CM031385.1, read as the reverse complement.
CCTACTAATTTCACTCATCTCTTCAAAGTGACCAGAGTCTATGTTACAGAAGTTCTGTTAATTTGGAAAGTCTAGTCCTGCTACCTAGGACATCAAACGGCCTCCCGCAACCAAAAACCCCTCGACATATTGGTTCATTAACCACAAACTAAATGCTGGTTCTCGAATCACTTAATGAATCATTGCTGGCCAATCCCCTCTCCCCACCACAAAACTTATTTATTATTATTCATTAACCACTAACTGAATGCAGACCCTGAATCAATAAAAGCATCATTGCTGCTAATAAATTCTCAACTAATTTTCAAGTAAATATACTACACGATAGATATTTAACAGACTTGCAAGTCATATTCAAAAAGAGGAAAAGGTAACTTAACCTATCACTAGATTCAGCAAGTAAACAGAATCTGCACCACGAATATAGCGTGTGCAAAGTGGCCAGAAAAAGGACAAAAATATTACAAGTATACACAAGTCAGTAAAGGCACATACCTTTCTCAACACAAATGCTCGATGCAGCTCAATCTCCAAAGTATGGAAAGCTCCAATCTGAAACAATATAGAAGAGTAAGAGCAGAAATAGCCATACATTTATAAGATCGAAGCTCAATGTAATACATTTCTTACTTTAACATATTCATTTTCTAGGATATTCTTTCCACGTATACGCAATACAGACCCTTCTTTGTCATAATCCACCACCTGAGAAACAAAAAATGTTATAAATATTTCAAATTAGTAAATATTTCCTCTTCATGTTATATTCTAGTGCCGACCTTGATACAATCATGTTGCACTTAGGAGCACATTTAACAACCTTGAAGTGATTTACCATAATCAAAATCAAAAACAATTTTTTTTTTCTTATTTTATAATGTCCAGCTAGACTAGAGATAAGAGAGAGCTTTCTGAAACAAAACAAGCATATAAATTGTCCTTCCAAAGAAGCAATTGATACACACTTTAATAGAAACAAAAATTTCGGAATTAAAAAGGCACTTGAAGTGCTTTCCAAAACAGCATTTCTTATCAGATAATTTTGCAAAAAACTTCACCTTAACTCAAAATTCCAATATTTAGTAAGTATTATGAGTTCAATAAGCACAAAAAAAAAACAGAGAGAAAAAAAAAATTAAAAACAAATACACCTCAACTTTGATTTCCAACTTAAGCTTGACACGCTCTGCATCTCTTGAACCAGATGCCATCTGTCTCAGAACTTTCCTATAATTTAATACAGGAAATGAACTATTAAATTTATGCGTTGAAAATAGTAAAAGCAAATAAAGAGCGGAGGTCTTGATGGAGCTACCTGACAGTGACTGCCATGACGGAATCTCCAGGAGCAATGAGATTGTAAGCAAACCAAAGATCATCCAAATCAATCGGCTCCATCTGACAATAAAGGAAAAAAATTGATAAATAAATCAATAGCCAAATAAAATTAAATTAAATTGCGTGATCTTAAAGACTGAAATTGAAATTGACGTTGTACTGTACCTTGACGCTACCAGGCCCATTCTGTACTAAGTTTCTGCGTAAGATCTTCATGCTTTGCTTTTTGTTTACTTTGTCTATCAGCCTGCTTTTTTTTTTTTTTTTTGTTATTTTATATTTCTAGTTTGCGAGCGAAAGAAGACCGAGTTAATTGCATCAGCTACACCTCCGTACTTCAAAAATTATCTCAATATCCTAAAATTTAATTTTGCCAAAATTTTTAATAACACTCTTTAAAAGCTAATAAAAAATTATTAAGCTATCCTTATTTTAAAATATTTCAACTCAAAAAACAGCACCTCTCCTCCCTCTACTCAAGCAAACAAACACTCATATCTACTATAATTCCCTTCATTACCTTTATTCAAACAAACAAATAAACACTCATCCTTTATTCTCATACATGTTAAATCGAATATCAACCAGCATCATCTCTGCAATTCGCTCACTGACATCACCTCTATCGAAACAAAAATTCATTCTCCATACATGCTAAATTAAACTTCAACACGAGCAAATTGAGCTTAAGAAGGGGAAGCTACCACAATTAAGAAAGAGAAACCTAGTTCATCGCTACATAATCACCGACGAGAGCTGATCATTTACTACAAAATAGTCAGAATATAACTAGTTGAGGTAAGTAATTCCCTATAATTAATTTTCCTGTTGATATTTAGGAAAAAAAATAAAAAGTTAGGGTTTTATATTGAAAAAATAGATTAATTAGTTGTGGGTTTCTCATAACATGTTCAAAAACAAATTTTTAGTTGTTTTGCTGCATGCAAATTGTGCAAAATTAATGAATTGTGCTGATTATAATTTTATCATATAACACACGATTTGGTTGTGTAAGGTTATGTAAGATTCAAGATTGTATATGACACGACCTTCATGTATTGCACGATTACATGACATTCATGTATTGCCCGATTACACGACCTTCATGTATTATACAATTACACGACCTTCAATTCCAGATTAAAGAGTAAAAAATTCATCATCTCCATGTGTGTTCTGTAATTTAATTTTTTGTTTCTTGTCAATAGAATATACACATTACATTTAGTTTAATTAGGCTCACAATAAATTAGAATAGTACAGATGTCTTTACCTTGTGAAATGTCATTATTTAGAGAGATCTTTAATTTCTAATTATAAGTCATGATATGTCTAGTTATGAGTGGAAACACTTTAATTTGATCACTGCAAATGGTGTTATTATGTGTATAACATTACATTAATTTCCTATAGTTGATGTTTTTTTTCTTAATTGATTTTATGGATTAATTATATGCAGGCATTCATCATGTATGCTTGGGCAGAGTAATTTCGGAGATTTTGAGAGAATTTCGACAGCAAGAAGAGATTTGGGTGAAAGAAATATGAAGACAATGAAGTTGAGTGAATTTGATACATTCATTAAGGACATTTCAGACTTTACTCAAATTTATTAGGGTATCTATGAAAACTAAAAAGAGAGAGGGTATTTAAATAATTTTGAAACTATTAAAGGGTATTTAATTAAAAACCCTAAGATCATGAACCAAGAAAGTAACCTGAAGCCGATGCTTCTTTGTAGTCGATTTTGCAGGACCGTCATGGGCTGGGCCTAGGTTGGGCTTAATCAATAAAACTTGAGCTTACGCCCAGGCCTCTTATTATTTTTTTATATTTAAAATTAAAATTTCTTATTAAAATCCTTTTAAAAGAAAAAAATTAATTTGTAAATCTCCATTAGGTCCAAAAAGTTAAGTTTATACACAAAGTGGACAAAGTTAAAAATACATATACAATATATCATCACTAAACCATCTCTCTTTCACTAATTTTTATCTTTACTAAACTTTTCACAATATATTCTCTTCCGATTATTTCATTCACTTCTTAAAGACAAAGTCTGGCGAATATAAACATATATTATTGCCCTAAATGTAGTGATTTAAGTAAAATGAGAATGGGCATAGGTTGGTTTGGGTTGGGTTTTAGGTTAACCCAAGCCAAACCAAAAAATTATTGTTCCAACCTAAATCAATCCAAATAATTTTTAACCCAAACCAATTCATTTGGGTTAACTTGGATTTGGTTTGAGTTTTGTGATTTATAAGTCTTTTATTTTGATATACTCAAATATATCAAAATTATTATAATTATTAATTATTATACATACTAATTATTAAATAAATATAAAAATATTTTCTAAAAAAATAATGGAAAAAATTTAAATAATAAATTTTGCAATAACTTCATTCCAAATCAAATAATATTTTGAAATCAAATAATAATTTTTCAAGATATACTTGGTAAATTACTCATCTAATTGTAATGTATATGGAAATGACAAAATTGATATTTATATTTCTTTCTTAAATAAATAGCACTTAAATTTTATTTCAAAATTATTTCTTTCCAAAATAAATTTTCTTTCTTAAATAAATAACACTTATATTTTTTTTCAAAATTATTTAATAAAAAATTCATTGACTTTTTATTTTCTATTTATATCTTAGAAAAAATAATTAATATTTAATATGACAATTACTGCTATTTCTTAATTAATTATTAAAAAAGACAATATTGATTTAATCCACTGGCATGGCTGTTCCTCTACCGTCGACGGTGCCGTCACTATTGCTGGTAATGACAAATGAACCATGATCAAGGTAAGTTTGGCATCATTAGAATCAAAGTTTTTCCATCTATGTTATGGTAAGACATTTATAGAAAAAAAAAATCAAGAAACTTTTGATCTAGGAAAAAAATGGATCATTTTTTCTGAAAAGCATCAGAAAAAATTATCCATTTTTTTCCATATATAGAAGCAAAACAAAATATTATGTTTGGCAAAGTAATGGTGTAGCCACCTTTACAGGTGGCCGGTTGGCCCGTTTCACAACTACAAGGTCTTATTTTAGAGAATGGTACTATATTTGAATAGATCGAAAAATTAAAAATATATGTAATTCATCAACATGAGAACACACCTCCGTCAATAGTGGCGATGGTTGTTTAGGGAATGAAATATGGTGACTAGGATAAAGGTGTTTGCTCATACATTATCGTGCTCCCCTCAAAGTAAAAGTGAGCAAATAGTTGAGCAGATCATCTCGACCAGGATATTATTGGTCACCTTGACCAGAATAATATGTGGTGGCCTTGAGCGCATCACTTCGACCAGGATATTATTGGTCACGTCGACCAGAATAATATGTGGTGACCTCGAGCAGATAACCTCGACCAGGATGTTATTGGTCATCTCGACCAGAATAATATGTGGTGACCTCGAGCAGATCACCTCGACCAGGATGTTATTGGTCAGCTCGACCAGAATAATATGTGGCGACCTCGAGCAGATCACCTCGACCAGGATATTATTGGTCACCTCGACCAGAATAATATGTGGTGACCTCGAGCAGATAACCTCGACCAGGATGTTATTGGTCATCTCGACCAGAATAATATGTGGTGACCTCGAGCAGATCACCTCGACCAGGATATTATTGGTCACCTCGACCAGAATAATATGTGGTGACCTCGAGCACATCACCTCGACCAGGATGTTATTGGTCACCTCGACCAGAATAATATGTGGTGACCTCGAGCAGATCACCTCGACCAGGATGTTATTGTCACCTCGACCAGGAAGTTACCAGAAAGCACGTTCAGTCAAAACATTTTTTCCGAAATATTAGGGACCATATTCTTAGTGGATGAAAACCGTTATAGTTTTCTATAAAAACCCTAGAAAAGGAAAGGAAAGGGGGGCTCTCTCTCTCTCTCTCTCTCTCTCTCTCTCTCTCTGGGCAACTAAACCCATCGGACCTTTTTCTCTCTCTACAACTGGAAAACTTCTCTTTCTCTTATGATTTCTTTAAGATTAATTATTCTCAATTATTTTCCTTTAAATTTACTTAAAAGCTTTTTGTTCAAAGCAATCATAATTAAGCCATATGAATTGTGGTATGAGTTTTTCCAAGTAAGACCCAAATCACTGACTTGAGCGTCGGAGGGTTCTCGCCGGAAAAACTTCCGGCACCTCCTGACTGTTGGTTGTGCTCACAGGCTCATAGGTTGTCTGCTCATGGATCTTCTGCTCATGGGTCGTCTGCTCATGGATCGTCTGCTCATGGGCTGTCTGCTCATGGATCGTCTACTCATGGATCGTCTGCTCATGAATTGTCTGCTCATGGATCGTCTGCTCATGAATTGTCTGCTCATGGGTTGTCTGCTCATGAGTTCTCTGCTCATGGATTGTCTGCTCATGGGTTGTCTGCTCATGTCTGCTCATGGGTTCTCTGCTCATGGATCGTCTGCTCATGAATTATCTGCTTATGGGTTATTTGCTCACAGAACATCTACTCATAGAAAATCTGCTCATAGTACTAACTAATCAGCGGCTTCCCACCAAACAAATTCAATGCTGATGCAGGGATCTGAGATTCGATCAAATCATCCGGATTTCGGCATCAACATTTGGCGCCGTCTGTGGGGACCGGTACAAGAAGCCAATTCTTTGTTTCTATCAATTTTCATTTAGTCGAAGCAAATCAGAATGTTACAGTGCATAAAGGGATGAGCTTGCTTAAACAAGGAAGCAAAAACCTTAAATGAGAGCACATTAAAGGCACACGTTTGTAGAAATCAGAACAGGTCAGAAGTTAAATTTTTATTTACAAGCAATGTTTTCATGAAAATTTAATTATTTCTCTAAATCCTGCTATGTGAGATGAGGATGTCTTATATTCATTAAATTGATTTTGCTCATATTAGGGCTGACGGTATAACTTAGTTAACTTGATTTCTCGAAAGTTACTCAATATGAGAATGATTTAAGAAATGAGAGCTAGGCTAGCGTTGAGAAGCCAATCAAAGTTTACTAATAAGGCATGCAAAGGCTCACCAAAGTCTCAAAGCCTGTTTTATGGCGAGACCAGAAGCCAAGCGTGCCAGGATCTACTCGACCAAGCGAAGGCGAGCAGACTCCCAAGCATTGAAAAGTTTCTAAGGCATGCAAAGGCTCACCAAAGTCTCAAAGCCTATTTTATGGCGAGACCAGAAGCCAAGCATGCCAGGATCTGCTCGACCAAGCGAAGATGAGCAGACCACCAGAGTTCCAAAAGAAAAATTTTAATGCGTGCAAATGCTCCAAAGTCTCAAAGCCTGTTTTATGGCGAGACAGGAGGCCAAGCATGCCAGGATCTGCTCGACCAAGCGAAGGTGAGCAGACCACCAAAGTTCCAAAAATTCCTAGGGCATGCAAAGGCTCACCAAGTCTCAAAGCCTGTTTTATGGCGAGACCAGAAGCCAAGCGTGCCAGGATCTGCTCGACCAAGCGAAGGCGAGCAGACCCTCAAGTGTTATAAAAATTCTTAAGGCGTGCAAAGGTTCCAAAGTCTCAAAGCCTATTTTATGGCGAGACAGGAAGCCAAGCATGTCAGGATCTGCTCAACCAAGCGAAGCGAGTAAACCACCAAAGTTTCCAGTCTTGATTTGTTTCACTCTCAACACTAGAAACTGGAGGACTGGTGTTTAGGGAATGAAATATGGTGACTAGGATAAAGGTGTTTGCTCATACATTATCGTGCTCCCCTCAAAGTAAAAGTGAGCAAATAGTTGAGCAGATCATCTCGACCAGGATATTATTGGTCACCTTGACCAGAATAATATGTGGTGGCCTTGAGCGCATCACTTCGACCAGGATATTATTGGTCATGTCGACCAGAATAATATGTGGTGACCTCGAGCAGATAACCTCGACCAGGATGTTATTGGTCATCTCGACCAGAATAATATGTGGTGACCTCGAGCAGATCACCTCGACCAGGATGTTATTGGTCAGCTCGACCAGAATAATATGTGGCGACCTCGAGCAGATCACCTCGACCAGGATATTATTGGTCACCTCGACCAGAATAATATGTGGTGACCTCGAGCAGATAACCTCGACCAGGATGTTATTGGTCATCTCGACCAGAATAATATGTGGTGACCTCGAGCAGATCACCTCGACCAGGATGTTATTGGTCAGCTCGACCAGAATAATATGTGGCGACCTCGAGCAGATCACCTCGACCAGGATATTATTGGTCACCTCGACCAGAATAATATGTGGTGACCTCGAGCACATCACCTCGACCAGGATGTTATTGGTCACCTCGACCAGAATAATATGTGGTGACCTCGAGCAGATCACCTCGACCAGGATGTTATTGTAACCTCGACCAGGAAGTTACCAGAAAGCACGATTCAGTCAAAACATTTTCTCCGAAATATTAGGGACCATATTCTTAGTGGATGAAAACCGCTATAGTTTTCTATAAAAACCCTAGAAAAGGAAAGGAAAGGAAAGGGGGGCTCTCTCTCTCTCTCTCTCTCTCTCTCTCTCTCTCTGGGCAACTAAACCCATTGGACCTTTTTCTCTCTCTACAACTGGAAAACTTCTCTTTCTCTTATGATTTCTTTAAGATTAATTATTCTCAATTATTTTCCTTTAAATTTACTTAAAAGCTTTTTGTTCAAAGCAATCATAATTAAGCCATATGAATTGTGGTATGAGTTTTTCCAAGTAAGACCCAAATCACTGACTTGAGCGTCGGAGGGTTCTCGCCGGAAAAACTTCCGGCACCTCCTGACTGTTGGTTGTGCTCACAGGCTCATAGGTTGTCTGCTCATGGATCTTCTGCTCATGGGTCGTCTGCTCATGGATCGTCTGCTCATGGGCTGTCTGCTCATGGATCGTCTACTCATGGATCGTCTGCTCATGAATTGTCTGCTCATGGATCGTCTGCTCATGAATTGTCTGCTCATGGGTTGTCTGCTCATGAGTTCTCTGCTCATGGATCGTCTGCTCATGGGTTGTCTGCTCATGTCTGCTTATGGGTTCTCTGCTCATGGATCGTCTGCTCATGAATTATCTGCTTATGGGTTATTTGCTCACAGAACATCTACTCATAGAAAATCTGCTCATAGTACTAACTAATCAGCGGCTTCCCACCAAACAAATTCAATGCTGATGCAGGGATCTGAGATTCGATCAAATAATCCGGATTTCGGCATCAACAATGGTGATGGTTGTCGTAGGGCCATTGCTAGAAATGGAACAAATATAATATGATTTATTTATTTAATTTATAAAATTTTAATTTTGAATAAATTTGTTGTTAGGATAATTTGGGATATATGTAGTTCAGTGTTAGGATTTGTGGAGTGAAAAAAAGGAGTGAGACTATTTAAACCCACAAAAATACTTTTTTATTCTTATTTAATTGTAAAATTCAATATCACAAAAAGATTTATAAAGAAAATTACTAATAATTACAAAGTACAACATTATTATAATTATAATAAATTTAAAAAATTTATTCATGCTTCATGGATCACTCTGCTAATTCTATATTCCTCTTTCTTCATTATATCAAATTTAAATATCCTTTGAAGCATGATTAATATTGATATATGAATTTATTAATAGTTATAGTTTTATCTTATCTTATGAATAGTCAATTATATAGTAAAATTTATGAAATATCAAGATGATATAGAAAAATGAAATTGACATAGAACTTACTTATTCTTAACTGAGGCAATTAATTACAGATAACACTTCCAAAGAAGAGTCATTTATTTCCAAGAGATCATATGTATAATAATTGCCTCCATTTCATGGTATTTATGTTGCAATGCCAAGTTTATGGCAATCTGAATATTAATAATGCTATACATGAACTTACATGTTGGAGAAGAAAATGAGAACGAAAAGAAGAGATGAATATTTATACTGAATATAAAACATTAGGGAATTTTTGGTATTTTTAGACGTGCATAGAACAAAAATCTTTAATTTTTTATTTTTGATATGGGTTCATTAAGAAAGAGGTTATAAAAATACATTTTTTATGTTCAAATAACCGCACTAATAAAAAAAATTGATTTTAAAAGAAATATGATCAATTGTGTCAAATGGGTTAACTAAACCAAACTATAGTTGGACCGTTTAATAAAACAAAACTCAAGCCCAACCCATTTGATTGTTTACGCAACCAAACCATTTTGAGTTAAACCATGGGTTATAAGTTTTATGCTCACCCCTAATTTAAAACTTTTTTTGGTTATTTTATTTTTATTTTTTTCTTGAAAGAATTTAGAAATAAATCGAGTACAAAATCAAGGTATGAAGTTGAGAAAAATAATACAAAATTGACTTTAGAATAGATCAATTTTTGGCCGAAAATCAACTTGATGCATGAAAAATAGAGGAAACGGATAGCCAGCTAAATTGCAACAGCTAACTGCCTGGATGGTAGAAAGCATGCCGTTCGCAAGCGGTTAACCAGTAACAGCAGTTTGGAATTGCAGTTGCTGATTAAATAAGCTACTTTTGTTGTGCGAATGCAATAAGCAGTTTAGTGTTTGGTAAACTGTGTATATTACGGCTACTGTGAATTTAAAAAGCAGTGTATATATGTTTGATAAATTTTATTACAAATATATTGTTATATTATATAATGACCAAAATAGACATTTTATTTTTTTTGAGTATATTTAATGATATTTAGATATGACCTTTATATTTTTAAAACACGTAAAATTACATAAATTGAAAAAAGAATTCAATAAATTTGTTAGATAAAATATGATAAAAATTCATACTAATACATATTTAAGATAAAATAAAAAAGCAATATGCATTATATACATATTAAACTTGATGGAATAAAGTATAAACACCATAACTATAGAAAAAAAATATAACTATAGAAAAAACATGGTTATGAAATTAATTTTAAAGTTATGGTTAATTTTCATGTGAAACTGTTCAAAGTTCAAAAAATTTTATATAATTATATCCAAACCTTTTTTAATCTTATACCAAAACTTTAATCCTAGAGAGAATATACAATAGTTGTGATGGTGATATGATTGTGGTGGTAATATGATATCTAATGGTTTAATATTATAGTGTGTGGGAAAATAAGACATAATTATTTTTTTAAAATATTAAGGTTATAATAAGAATTTTAAAAAATGTATGATAGCTTATTTAATAAGTTATTTATGAGAAGCAACTCTTTACCTGCTTTTAAAAACTGTTGTCAAAATGAAAAAAAATTATAAAATAAACACTTTTACAAAATTTATCGAACGCTATTTTTGTTACAAATTATAAAATAAACAGCTTATTAAGTTTTAACCTTAATCCAAACATGACCTTACTCTAAGCAGTGCGTTGTGTCAATGATAATAAGCCTCTCAACTGCTGGCGGCTAGCCGCTATCTGGAAGTGGTTAAGCAAGTGTGTTCTTAACTCACGATATTATTTTCTCTTCTTTATCTTCCTCATAACAACACCACTCACTCTATCTCTAAAACCCAAACAACACACCTAAAATCTCACTAGAATCCATAGCTTTCTTCCTAATTTAATGCTTCCAAATCATTTCCCATCAACTTAGACATCAATTTCTCATCCTTTAAACAACAATTACCACTCAAATTTAAAAATCGCAAATCAAAACCCCTAACTATAGCCAAATGGATTTCTTTAAGTTAGCTAGTCTAACCCTTAAAATGCAATGTAGCAAATCCACATACAACCAATTAACCTCATCGACATGATGCAGTACAATATGCAAGATCTGAACTCAAAGACACATAAATTAAGGGCGAATTGTAACACCACAAAGCTCATCAGAGAGATCGATCTCCTTCATATGTTTCTAATTGCATTCGAGTGTTTAAATTTCTTTCTGAGAAGTAAAAATCTTAAGACCACTATTTGCTATTCCTAGGATTTCATTAAGGTTAGAAACATCAAATTCAACTAGTATCCCATGAACAGGGGTAATTACTCAGTTTTCATTAGGGATGAGATTATCCTGTTCGAGTAAAAAACTTTGACCAGATTCAGATAAATATGTTTGTTTAGCAGCAAAGCATTTTTTCAACCCATATTGTCAAGCATGTTTTTATGCGTTTTGCCAAAAATAACTAGATTATTCATATTATCTGTATTGACAAAGTCAGAGTGAGTACCATTTTTGGAATGCACAAAATTGTGGGATATATAACAGCAAATATAGGTAACATGTTTTGAGGAACTAAAGACTCTTTATTAATTTATTGGAGTTGAGCCTCTAGCCTCTCCTGAAATCCTTTTCATCTTCAGGAAATAATGGACAAGCTTGCTTTTTCATGTCAATTTGTTGAAGTAATATATGATGTTTTTCCTTTAGATGCTTTGCTAGGGTTAATGATTTTTGTTATATCATGCTTTCCTTTCCTCTATGAGTGGCACGAACTTTCAATAGTAACTCTTGGATCAGCAAAGTCGTGCAAATAATGTGTTATAATTAAACTAAATTGATAATTAAAAAGGGCATAGCTATGATCTCAACGATAAAACTAAATAAATTGTAGGATTATTAATTTAAAACATTAATTAGCCTCTAATTAAAGTGGTGTTACTTTCTTGTGTATTTTTTTTTATTTATGTTTAAAGTTTGAATGACATTGTATTATGCTTTTATTTTCTACTATATAAATTTAAGCTCAGTACACTAGTATCAATAGGCAACATAGGGGTTAGGGGAAGAGGCGCTAAGTTTAAGAATTAGCAACACTAAAATGTCATATTTAAACAGAAGATCAATCAATGATTGACCAGAATTTTTCTAATTAGAACGACATTTCTTATGTTAATGACACCAAAAAGATATTTAATGAATATAATTAAGATATAGATAGAATATAATGAAATAGAGCACTTCCAAGTTTTATCGAAAAAGATTATTTTTTAGGTCAAATAGAGCGATATCTCAAATCAACTTATTGGTGTTATCGTATTCTAAGATTCTTATTTTAAATTAACCGTTGCTAAAACTAATTTTTATTATGAAATGATTTTGGATTAGTTGGATTTTATTACTTTATGGGTTCGATGAGGATTAAATCCATAATAGATTGATTTATTTTCATTACTTACGGAATAAAATTGATTGAAAAATTAATAATCCTCAAAATGATGGACGATAGAACATTGATCTAGATCAAATCTGCACAATCACGATTTATGAATATTGCTAATTTATATGATAAACCTTGATAAACACAAATACACGTACGCACACAGACACACACACACACATATAGGAAACTTGTTTAATAAACATAGAACAACATCAAAATAATGTCTTTATTTTAAAATTTTTCTTTTAAGGAAAAAAAAAGTTTTGACTTAAATGTTATCATTATCAATTAATAGGGAAATTTCAATTTACTCCCTAATAAAGTGATTATTATGAAAATATCCTAAATTATTGCAGGCCTCAATTTACCCTTCATTCAAAAAGTAAGTGTAAATAGCATGAATTGATGGAAAACTTTTGATCTTCTTAATGATTATAATAGTTTTTGGGTATTTTAAGGATAATCAATTTATTAGTATTCAAATTGAAATTAGCATGGAAACATTTCCAACCTATTATTTTTATAAATCCACCTACTTCCAAAAAATAATTATAACTATTTCACATTATTTTTAAAATATATAAATCAACAAAACTTTTATACAATTAATCAATTATATCTTTTTATACACACACACATATATAAAACTTAAGTATTGTTAACCATTAAGATTATTTATTAAATAAAATTTTAAATTATCATTTTAATTAAATTAAATTTTTATTTATTAAATAAAATTTTTATTAAATAAAATTATCATTTAAATTATATTGTTTATTCTCATAACACAGCGCACTATTATGTTATTTGTAACAAACATTAAAATCTTCATACGATAAATCTTTTAATTGACAATAGATTAAATTGATAATTAAATAGTGGCCAATTATCTAATTAACAAACATAATCATGACAATAATTTAGAGAATAAACAAATACCCAAAAAGTAATAAAACAGTTAAAACATAAGAAAGATCTGACAGTAGTGATGAATCAAAACTTCATTAACCTTTAATCAAAATAATAAGTTTAGTTCTTCATAGAGAGAAGAGAAAAATTTAAATCTAGGGTTTCTTTTTCTTCTTTCTTTGACAATAGATTCCTCTCTTCAATTCTCTTCCCCCTCTTCTCCTCTAGAGTTCTTTTTAAAATAAAATACTAATATCTAAAATATTATCTAAATATTAAATTCATAATTACAAAAATAACCAAAAAGATAAAACACGTTAAAATAAAAATTGCAGATTCTTAGTTGACAGAACGCGCCCACGCCTTATCAACAAAGTTATTCTGAAGCTCATAATTTCTCTAGGAAAAACAATCATCCTCAAATATCATCTTGTATCTTAATTTTAGCACCAATCAATATAATTGCACCTACAAACATAAAACACAAGTAAATTACTATTATTAAGTGCAAAATATTGATATTAAAGGAAGTACACAATACAAAACTAGTGCATAAATTGCACTCTAACAAATTCCCCTACACTAAGATAATGCTTGTCCTCAAGTATATAACTCTAGACTAATCCCAAATCTTCACTCAATTCTCATCTCAACTCATCCAAAAACAATCTTAAGCAAACATACCTCAAGAATTTAAGTCAATCAACATTCGAGAGATAAGAATTTTAAAGCATAAAATATCATAAGCTAGAATAAAAACATTCAACCACTAAGAAGATCCATTCAAAATTCAAGTGAAACAAGATTTGATAGCCCTCTCATTGACTTTACTCCATGCACTCAAAGTGTTTAGGGTATCATTTATGCACTCAAATCAAATCAAAGAATGCTATTACCATAAGCTTGCTTATATATCACATTTCAATCCACAAAACATGAATTAAATACAAAAATCTAAGGGTCTTAAAAAGGTTGTAACGGGGTTAAATGGGTTAAATGAAAAAGAAAGGTCTATAAAAGAAAAAAAGATTTCTAAAAGAAAAAGAGATCAAAATGAGAAGAATGAACTCATTGAATGAACCTTATGATATCAAAATACTTATTTCTATTCAAGTCGCCAAAAATGTAAACATTTGTTTTTTTTTTGTTTTGTTTTTATTTTTTTAATCAAACAAAAGAAATGAACCTTGCACAATTTAATTCAAGCATAATGCTTATTGTTCTAATTGAGAAACTTTAATTCAAGGTAGCAAGAGCAACAAAATATATCCAAACAATGAGTCCAAAAATCTCCTTTAATTGAGGCTCAAAAAGAAGGAAAATGGGTAAGTAGATGGAGAGAATTAGCTGGGTAATGGTTGAGACTCAAACAAAGATAACAAATAAAGGTCTTCGGGTGGAGAAAAAGAAAAAAAATGCGAAAATAGAAAAATGGAAAGTGGTTTGCCCTTATCATTTTAATGCATAAAATCCTGTAATGCGGCTTCAATATGCATAACAAATCAAGTTCTAGAATAAACAAACTAAGATTGATATTCACATAACAAAAATAATTAGAGCAAAGTGGTTGCTCATAGGCTCAAATCCTCACAAAGTTGATAATTTGCCATCAAATCATGTGCACTCTTCAAATGAATCAACCATCAATAGTGTTGTAGAATGAGAAGAAGGTATGTGTGATATATAAAAGGAATAGTAAAAAGGATAAGAAGTGAGAAAGATGTATGTAGTAATAGAAAAATGAAAGATAAATGTGAGTGATGAAAGAGTATGATAAAATAAAAATAAATGTAAATAATTTGAGATAAATGGGAAAAGAGTAGTGAGAAAGAAACGAAAAAAAAAAAAAAATATATGAAGCATACTAACTCCAAAATCATTTAAGGATGAGTAGAGTGAAAATAATAATTCCAGACATTAATATTGCAAAAATTCCTCACCCACACCAAGAACTTACATTGTCCCCAATGTAAGATAATCAAAACTCACATAAAAAAAATAAAGCGTAAGGATAAAAGATTAAAGGCAAAACTTCCCTAAATTGTGAGTTTTGATCCACATAACGTCTATGGGCTTGGCAGAAATGATGGGATAAATCCCACACTCTCGAAGTATGCAACCAAATTCTGCTCCATCTTGTTCAGCTTGTGCTCCATTTTCTCTAACTGAATACTCAAAGGTGGTGCAGATGTAGAAGGAATAGTTGGTGGGGCAGCAGTTTCGTCGTCAAACTTGTCATCAGAGGTAGCACTACTCCTAGTATAAAGTTTCTTTGGAAGTTGAGTGGGTCCTGGTTCAGTAAACTGAAATCTCCCCTCCTTGAATTCGACCACACATGTTCTTTCAAACACAGACATATCCAAAATTTTTTTTTACAAGCAGGATGCAAATCATTATTGTAAGGATTAAGCACACATAAGTTTATAGCTAACAGAGTAATGTGTGGACCAAGAAATAAAGTACTATACCGTTTAAGTACACTATGAAATTGATCTGCTAACCAAAAACCTAAATTAGGCCTCACATCATTTAACATGCACTAGATAAAATAAAATTCAGTTTTAAAGAAAACGCCCGAGTGATCTTTCTTTCCTAAAAAATTATATGTTAAGAACCAATGCACACATTTCAAAATAGGATCACATAAGAAAGAGCTCTTTGATTTACTCGGGTCATAGACATTGTGATCAAAAGATAAATTACGCCAAAGACCATAAAGTTTAAAATTTTCGCTAAAGTCACAAGTTGTTCCTAAATATGCATTACTAGAAGAATAATCATTATCAATGAATCCTAAAGTTAAGTTAAAATCTGTGATAGATTGTGAAAAATTTTGTCCCATTAACCTAAACTTTATAACATCCGGAGTATGCAAAGTAAAATCATTCGGTATATTAAATTGAAAAGTAGCATAAAACTCCCTAATCAACTCAACATAATCCAAACAATCAACATCAACAAACTTACGCAAGCCAATCTTATCTATCAAAGAATCAAAATTATCTTTATCATTTAATTTTTCAAGAGTTGGGTAATGAATATACTTAACTGGAAGTATTTTTCGCTTGTAAATATCTTTGTACCTTTCTTTCTCTTGTTGAGTCGTGAATGTGAGGCACCCTCCGAGATTGGATTCAGCAAGTGGCAAAACACTCATGCCCTTTCCATGTTTCGATCTTTGTTTCACAGCTTGGCATGAATCTGAAACTGTGTTCCATGGAACCGTAATGGGAGCGGCAATCTTGGATTTCTTTGTGACAAGTTTGTTTTTAGACGTTGATGACTTGGAAGTTGAAGCTTTCCTCTTCAGCATTATTACAATAATTTCACTCACGGGTAATGATTCACGCGGCTGGAATGCTGGTCGGTGGATTGCTTGCGAATGCGGCTGGGATTTGGGATGCACGACTGCTGGTTGTGCGGGTTGCTGGACGTGGGACTACTGGTGAGCGTGAGCTTATTGTACTGGATGTAGGAGACGCTAGTACAGCTGGTTGCGCTCGGCTGGAGCTGCGCGGCTGGTTGCAGGATGGAGTTAGAGTGAAAACAAATTTTTATGAATTAGAGATTTTGTGAACAGTGAAAACAATTTTTTTATTAATTAATTTTTTATCAAATAAAAAATTAAAAAAAACTTTTTTATCAAATAAAATAAAAAAAAGAAAAAAACTTTTTTTTCTTATTTTTTTAAGAGACACTTGAGACAAAAAAAAAATTACAGAAGTACTTTTTTAATATGCATATGGGCAAGCTTTAAAACCATTTTACTTTAAAAATCAAAGAAGTACTTATTAGTTAAAACGTGGTTACGCCTAATTAAAGATTTAATAACATCTATCTTAGCTTTATCTACCTCAATTCCTCTAGCAGAGACTACATGACCTAAAATAATGCCCTGATCTACCATAAAATGACATTTTTTTATAATTCAAGACAAGCTTTGTTTCAATGCATTTTTCAAACACTTTCTTCATATTATAGAGACAATCATCAAAAGAATCAACATAGACTATAAAATCGTCCATAAATACCTCTTTAATGTTCTCTATATAGTCTGAAAAAATACTGACCATGCACCTCTGAAAAGTGGCAGGGGCATTACAAAGATCAAATGACATACGTTGGTACGCAAAGGTTCCAAAAGGATATGTTAAGGTAGTTTTCTTCTGATCCTCAAGCGCAACTGGTATCTGATGAAAACCTGAATAGACATCAAGACAACAAAAGTGAGATTTTCCTTCCAACCTTTCAAACATCTGATCAATAAAAGGAATAGGAAAATGATCGTTCCTAGTGAGTGAATTAAGCTTTTTAAAATCAATACAAACCCTCCACCCATTCTTAACTCGGGTGGGTACTAACTCACCATAAGAATTCTCAACAATTGTTATACTAGTTTTCTTCGGTACCACTTGTACTAGACTTACCCATTTACTATCCGAAATTAGATAGATTATACCTGCATCAAGAAGTTTCAGAATTTCTTTCTTCACTACTTCCATCATGAGTGGATTCAAACGGTGTTGAGCTTGAATCGAAGGTTTGACATTTTCCTCTAGCAGTATTTTATGCATGCACGTGGATGGAATTATCCCTTTAATATCAGCAATTTTCCACCCAATAGCCTTTTTGTAATCTTTCAGCACTCTAATAAGATTTTCTTCCTCTAAAGTACTGAACTTTAAAGAGATGATCATCGGAAGTGTCTCACCATCTCCTAGAAACATGTACTTTAGATGACTCAACAATGGTTTAAGCTCTATTTTCGGTGCCTGCAAAATAGATGAAAGAAGTTTTGCATGAGATGAAGGTTATTCAATATAAGACATATGATGAGTTAAAATTCTCAAAGAATTTAATTCATAAATTGTCTCTTGCAATACATAATTTAAAACAAACTCATTTTCATCCTTTTGCAATCCTTTGAGGCCCAAACTGTTATTTAAAGCAACTACCAATGAACTTTCAGCATACTAATAAAAAACTTCCTACATTATAGGGTTAATAATATTCATAGAAAATACCGAATGTTCCTCACTAGGATATTTCATGGTATCATTTATATTGAATTCTATAACCTCTCCATCAAACTCCATAGTGAGAGTCCCTTTATGTACATCTATTTTAGTCCTAACAGTCTTAAGAAATGTCTTCTTAGCAAAATTGGGACATAATTAGAGGAGTTATCATCTTCCATATCAAGTACATAAAAATCCATAGGAAAAACCAACTTATTAACTTGTACGAAGATATCTTCTAATACCCCATCAGGATATGCATTAGACCTATCAGCTAGTTGAATTATTACGCCAGTTTCTTTTAATGGACCAATATTCAAAGATAAATAAATGAAACGAGGCATGACATTAATAGAAGCTTCTAGATCTAACATAGCCTTTTCAACTCTAACACTACTAATTTTACAAGGGATAATAAACATACCTGGATCCTTGCACTTAGGAGGTAGTTTCTTTTGGAAAACTATTAAAATATTCTCCCTCATGTAAACTCTTTCATCTCCTCTTAATTTTCTCTTGGAGGTGCATAGTTCTTTAAGGAATTTGACATATCGAGATATTTGTTTTATAGTATCTAATAAAAGAATATTTACCTCAACCTTGCAGAATGTCTCAAGGATGTCTTTCTCTTATTCCTCATTCTTGGATTTTGCAAACTGGTTTGGAAAATGAGGAGGTATCACCATAGGTAAGGGTTTCGCTCTGGTGGGTTGCACATCTTGAGATTTAGGCATCAATTCATTCTTCTCAAACTCATCTTTTACATGCTTTGTCACTTTTTTACTAGGCTCTTGCAACTCCTTCTCACTTCTAAGGATAACAGCACTAGCGTTTTGTTTTGGATTCACCTCAGATTGTGAAGGAAATGTCCCTGATACTTAAGACTTTGGACGACTCATTGTAGTCGTCAATTGACTCATTTGGCTCTCTAAATTCTGAATGCTTGTTGTAGTTGCCTGTTGAAATTGTTGAGTGTTAGTCGCAAGTGATTTAACAATTTCTTCAAGAGATATACCTGACTTGGAGTTTGACTGTGGAGGGGATGATTGTCTTAGTGGGTATTGTTGTGGGAATCATGACGACCTAACTCCATTGCTGAAGTTGGGATGATTCCATCCGGATTGTATGTTTGTGTATAAAGATCATATCTCCTCTGAGGCATGCCTGGAAATCCTCCAATTGTATTGGCTTGTTCAACGGGTTCTTCTTGAAGTGTAGGACACATATTAGTTGAATGACCCATATTAGAACAAATGCCACAAGTCTTCACCTGTTGTACATTATCTACAATAAACTTTTCTACAAGAGAAGTAAGTTTATCTAAATGTTGTTCAACAGAAGAAATATTTACCTTATTCACCTTTCTTGAAGTGGGATCTTGCACTGCTGCCAAATTGTTGTGAATTGACAGCCATATTTGAGATCAACTCCCTTGTTTGAGTAGGGGTCTTGTTCACCAACACACCTCCACTAGCAGCATCTATCATTCTCCTATCTATCAATGACAGTCCTTTGTAAAAGTATTGAATAAGAAGTTGATCAGAAATCTGATGTTGAGGACAGCTGGAACACAATTGTTTGAATCGCTCCCAATACTCATACAAAGTCTCTCCAGGAAGTTGTCTGATCCCACAAGTGTCTTTTCTGATGTTTGCAGCTCTTGAAGCAGGAAAGTACTTCTTAAGGAACTGCTTCTTTAAACCATTCCACTTTGTAATCGATCCAGGGGGTAAGTAGTATAACTAGTCGTTAGCTAGTCCATCTAAAGAGAAAGGAAAAGCACTTAGCTTAATCTGCTCTTCAGTCACGCCTTGTGGCCTCATACTTGAACACACAACATGAAACTCCTTGAGATGTTTATAAGGATCTTCACCTGTAAACCATGAAACTTGGGTAATAAATGAATAAGATCAAACTTTAATTCAAAATTACCTCAAAGTTTACATATTGAATGCAAAGTGGTTGCTGATTCAAGTCTGGTTCAACTAACTCTCTAAGAGTTCTTTCTACAGGTGCAACTCTATCCATCACTTGTTCTTCTGAATCGCTAGATTATTTAACCAAATCAGGCACTGTATCTATTTCAGAAAGCAAAAGCGATGAGGATCGTTACTTAGCTCGCTTCGTCTGCTGTCTCAGCTGGCGAGCTGTCTTCTCAATTTCAAGATCAAACGAAAGTGTACTTGTATGAGAAGAACGAACCATACACCAAGTAAAACATAAAAATGATTAAATAAACGACACCAATCCTCGGCAACGGCGTCAAAATTTGATGGTTGTCGAAACCAGCAAAAATAAATACCTACTCTAAATAAATTGTGTATAGTGATTAAGCAGAGTCGTGTCCACAGAGATTGATAATTATTTAAATCTTTTTAAATGTAAAATGCAAAATGAGGGGATTATTGACAATAATAAAAATCAAATTAAAATAATAAGAATGCAAATTAAAATTGTAATTCAAATTGGGAAAAGCTCTAGTTGAAGAAATTAACTTAGCTTGATTCGATTACTGATCATTGATTCAAATATAAATCATTACTACTTATGAATAGACCGGTTATAGATACTGAGACCCTGTAATAGCCAATCTCTCCTTAACTAGTCGATAACCAAGGTACGACCGTTGGTTATTTCCCTAATCAATAGACAACCCTAGATACGATCATAGAATTTAATCAATCGATAGCCTGAAAAATCAGAGAGACCCAAATCCTAATCAACAAACGCATACGATGGTTTATTTAAATTAGATTGTTTTTTCTCATAACACAACGCACTACTATGCTATTTGTCACAAACATTAAAATCTTCATACGATAAATCTTTTAATTGACAATATATTAATTGATAATTCAAGAGTGGCCAATTATCTAATTAACAAACATAATCATGACAATAATTTAGAGAATAAACAAATATCCAAAAAGTAATAAAATAATTAAAGTATAAGAAAGATCTCACAGTAGTGATGAATCAAAGCTTCATTAACTTTCAACCAGAATAATATGTTTAATTCTTCATAGAGAGAAGATAAAAATTTAGATTTAGGGTTTCTTTTTCTTCTTTCTTTGACAATAGATTCCTCTCTTCAATTCTCTTCCCCCTCTTCTCCTCTAACGTCTTTTTAAAATAAAATACTAATATCTAAAATATTATCTAAATATTAAATTCGTAATTACAAAAATAACCAAAAAGACAAAACACATTAAAATTAAAATTGCAGGTCCTTAGTTGACAGAACGCACCCACGCCTTATCAACAAAGTTCTTCTGAAACTCATAATTTCTCTAGAAAAAACAATTATCCTCAAACATCATCTTGTAGCTCAATTTTAGCACCAATCAATAGAATTGTACCTACAAAAATAAAACACAAGTAAATCACTATTATTAAGTGCAAAACATTTATATTAATAGAAGTAAACAATACAAAACTAGTGCATAAATTACACTCTAACAAAACTTAAGTATCGTTAACCATTAAGATTATTTATTAAACTAATTTACACTTGTAATATAAAATCGTAAATTACTTCAAGAAACATGATCTCTTGTATCTAATAGCTTGAGTATTTAATTTTGTTTAATCTCTAAGTTTTTTTTATTTAAGTTTTTTAAAATATAAAAATTTTTAAATGTGGGCACTCTCATTTTTTTTAATGTAAACACACTATTAAGCGATGTAGTTTAGCAAAATTAGTGTTTAGTTCATTATAAACTCATGTAATTTAGTAATGTGTCTAAATTGATTTTATTAAACCACATGATTTAATAGTGTGTTTGCATAAAAAATAAAAATAAAGACGCTAGCATGAAGAAATAATTCTTTTAAGATAATATAAATTTATGGTAATTAATTACTTTTTGGAGGTGGCGAGATAGGCTTACAAAAATTACGGATGGAAATACAACCAGCCCCGAAATTAACCAGAATTAACATCATTAAAAGATTGAACAGTTGGAGGTGGAGTGAGGAACCACGTTGAAATGCGGAATCTATCAGTGTCCACCTGCTTGCACCGCAGTTTGCATGCAATTTGTTCATATCTCTCATTAACACGTGTCGCCAAGGTACAGAATCCCCACGACATCACATGCATAATGCATATCCCTTATGCAGCAGCAGTTTCGTTCACCTCGAAGTTTGTGATACGTACTGATATCGATGATATGTTTGTGCATATCTATAAACTATTGAGCTGGAACCACCGAACCACTGCCCAAAACTTGCACTCTCTTGTTTTACAAACGATATAATTTGTATCATGAGACCCACTCAAGCAAAGTACCAGTAGCAATAAAGGTACAGGATATCAGGTATAATTTATCTGTTTAATTTGCTGAGCTGTGTCATTAACTTTGGTTGCTTTCTAACAATGGAAGAAGTAGAAAATTAATACTTCATAAAACTTGAAGTAGTTTATAAGCTGTCTCCGGTTTTTGTCGGTGAGTCTCTTTGTCTATCTGCTGAAACAAGATAAGTGCCGTTATGTTTTGTAACTGGAATCAACTTTTTGATTAGCTAGATCAGAACTTCGAAGCTCGAACTTGGGTGGTCAGTCGAAGATAGCTGCTTGAAAACGACTGTCGACTGTCGCGTTTAAAGTTTTGTGCTTTGATTTGTTAATTGCTCACACTTTTTTGTAATTTGTATTTGACAGCGAATGATTTAGTCATAGACTCATAGTTGAATCATGCTTTGGGTGGTCAGTCAAAGATAGCTACTTGAAAACGATGGTCGTACTTATGTTTTGTGCTTTAATTTAATAATAACTCACACATGTTGTTTTTGACGGCAAATGATTTAGTCATAGTTATTCTACAGTGTGTTTCATTTTCTGAGCTGCTTCTTTATAGTATGCTAATGTCACATGTAGGCTAATTTTTTATTTTATCGGAACTAATTGAACGTTGAACTTTCATCAAAATTTGGTAGATGGAAGATACAGATCCAGCCGAGGAATGGGCTATTCAAGAGTACTCAGCTGAACAAGAGTGTGGCAAATTGAGTTGGATCGTGAACAAGGGATTATGTGTTGGAAAGAAGGTTTTGGTTACAGGTCTTGTGATATCTTCTGCACCATTGCTTCTTCCTTCACTTGTGGTTATCTCAGTTATCGGGTTTGCTTGTTCGGTCCCTTCTGGGCTCTTTTTGGCAAGCTATGCTTGCACCAATAAGCTCATGAGTAAGCTGCTGCCGGGGTCTACTCCGCCTCACTTTTTATTAGATTATGGAACAAAGTATAGAGATGAAGAATTTGAGAATTATGATATTGGAGAACAAGGATACGTGGAGCTTAAAGGACATATTGATATCGGGAAGGAGCAAGATGAAATTGATGGAGGGAAGGCTTTGGTGAGTGATAAATATGAGCAAGGAGGTTTCCATATTAATGATGCGAATGAGATTGTGGACGAAAATGAGTATCAAGAAGGTGTTGGTGAGTGTGAAGATGAAATGGAGGAAGCAGCAGTTGGAATTGAGGTGAAGTTTGAATCAATTAGAGACGAAGAAGGGAATCCGGTGCCAGAAGGAACCCAGGGTCAGCTTCCTGTAGATGAGGTGCATGCTGTTGTTGTTGAAATTGCTGGAGATGAGACAAGTGGCATAATTGTTGAAGAAAAAGAGGCGCTGGCATTTACTGTCACAAATATAGCTATAGAATTATGTCAGAATAAAGACATTGAGGAAGAGCAGGAATTAGTGAGAGAGACCAGGGAATTATTAGAAAAAATCAGGGAGGAGGGTATGACTGCTAATGGAGACAATGAGAAGCAGGGTGTAGAAAAAATGTCTGGAGTTGCAGGGGAAGGAGACAGGAAAGTTGAAGAAATTGGGTTGCCTTCTGAAAATAAAAATTATTATGGCACCGTCAGAATCGAACATGCTGAAGGTTTGTTAGGTAAAAGAGATGGCGATAACATTTTGGAATCAGGAAAATCTGAAGTTGAGAAAGATGGAGCAACTAATAGTGGCAGTGCTAGCAAAAAACCTAAGGTAGAGATGCATTATTTGTTGGAAGGAGGAAAAGCTAATGAAAATATTACTAGTAATGTTCAACAAGATTATCAATTGAATAAGGAGAAGGAAGCTGTGATCTCCACAAATGCAGATGCAAGAGAAATTGCTGATGAAAGTGGATTTGACTTGTATGATGATAATAAAATTGATGCCTTGCAGCAAAAATCCTCTACAGATCGTGGATCTGTTGATGGTAAAATTCAAAAAATATTTGCTCCTTATACCAATCAAAATATTGCTTTTTATTTTTAAGATAACTTCTGAGTTCATGATGGATGTGCAGATATTGAGAAACCTTCCAAGTTATTAAGCCTTGAGAATGCTGATTACATAGAGCTTCTTGTTTCTGCAGGAGAACATGAATGCAATGGCATTGCTAAAATTTTATCTGAGAAAGACTTGGGTTTCCACAAGGTTAGAGATTAATGTATGTGTTTTCCAGATTAGTATCTGAATTAAATATCCCTCTTGTTGTAAGGCAATGCTATGTTCCTATCTACATAAAAGTTCTATCGTTGTCTGAGTTATTTCAAATCTTTGTTATCTCTGTTAACAAATCATGTTAAGTGCAGAGAGGCTCTTGATTATTTTGAGGCTGATGAACAATCAAAAACTTGATTATCTTCAATGTTTCTAGGCCTCAGCTCTGTTGTCTTTCTTTCATCCCTTGCAATTGGAGTTGCACATTGTGTCTGCCCGTGTTTGCATGATCTAATTTCATAATCACTTTTTTTGGCTAATTTCATCATATTCTAGGACAACTGATGTATGTTCCTATGATTCCTTCGAGTTGAATCTTCAGTTCTGATCCACTTTGTTCTCTTCTTTATAATTCTTAGTCAATTTGAAAGAGAATTATACGGTTTGATTTGCTGTTCATCTTAAAAACCAAAGGAGTCTATCCTGCAAACTTTTCAAGGTTTCACGCTAGAACTCAAGCCTTCCTTTCTTTTACATGTGTGCACACACACACAGAGGAACAGAACCTATATATAAGCTTGTTATAGGTCAGTGCTAATTAAAATGGAAGATACATCAATCATTGTCGGCATCTAGCTACTTTAAAGTGTAAAATGCAAATGTCTGTATTTGTTGGAGAACTTTAAATTGTAAAATACAAATGTCTATATTTGTTGGAGAGCACGTCTGCTCCAAATGGTCCCAAACTTTTCTTTTTGTTTTTAAAGGCATCGGATCTTTGAAACATCAAAGGAAAAGCATTCATGGAGTCATCACTTTATCAGTAGAACTACTTTCGCCGCAAGCCTTATATTTTTACGCTCTCTCTTTTGCTTAATTCTTAGAAATATATATTTATTTCTCGGTTGAATGACTAGCATGATCATGCAGTTAGTGAAATACTAGCAACATACAAACAGGGAAAGCTCAAAGCTTTCATCATGGAGTGTAGTGAAATGCTAGCAACATACAAACAGGGAAAGCTCAAAGCTTTCATCGTGGAGTGACTGTCACAATATCTATAATTTATATGCATAAATTTGATCATGACCATCTATTATCTTGCCAATATCGATGGTCTGTTTTTCTTGTAGGTAATGTACAATGAGGGAAAGATCTGGGAACAAATTGTTGGAATGCAAAAAATAGTGGGATATAAAGCAGTAAAACAGGCAACATGTCTTGAGGAATTAAAGGCTCTTTATCTCTTTGCTGGAGTTGAGCCACCAGCCTCTTTTAAGGACCCTTGTGATCTTCAGGAAGTAAAAGACAAGCTTCGATTACTCATGTCTATTATTGGAGTCAAGTAGTAGCAGCAGATGTGTTTCGCTTAGATTGATTTGCTTGGTTTTAATGGGATTGCTGTTATGTCATGCTTCTTCCTATGTGTACGGTGTGAACTTCAATGTTGTTTTTGCATGCATCTGGATTTTGGATTAGAGCAACGGTTGCCATAAGCATTTTAAAGTATTTTGAAGTGGGGTTGGCAATTGGTGGGGATTTGTTGATCTTGATCCTGTCTAGATTGATTAAAATATGTGTTTTAAATTTTGTTTGGAACAGTAAATCGACGAAAATTGTGTTTTCAATTCTGTTCGCAGCAGTAGATCGGTACAAAAGCATGTCTTGATTTCGCCAAGATTTTGAATTTTCTTAATGACGTGAGTTTTGTGCTATACGTTGTAGATTTTATCATAAATGATGTGTCTACATTTATAATTGATGTCATACTTTTATGTCATCATATGTCATACATACACGATTCATGTGAATTATTAAATTGATTTGTTTTATTCCAATTAGTAAGTTAAAATCTATCGATTTGATTGGTGAATCGATTTATCTAGATTTACCGATTCGATTGGTGAATCAATTTATCTGAATACTGAGTTGGGATAACATTTTATATCGAATCCCAGAACGGAGCGGGAGAAACTGCCAATTCTACTTTCATGCATCCAGTTTCAATTGTTGCAATTGGGTTTGTTAGATAATAGTAACGAAAGTTACCGACGGATTCTGCAGGAGAATAACTAGAAGTCTGAAAGTACCTTTTTAATCCACAAGAAGAAGTGGAAATCTCTCAACAGCACTCCTTAAATCTTTAATATTAACCTGTAATAAAAGAAAAGAGAATAAGGCTTTAAACTACTAATCTGATATGCGAGTTAATTCCAAATTCGGCATGCACTGGGACTTTGTAATTCTGCTGCATCAGTATCAACTGTAAATACAAGTTTTACTCTGTCAGATACATTATACATACATCATTTCTGACATGCAGCAACGGAAGAAGTGCCAACAGTGTAAGCCGCCAGGTACTAAGTATTCATCTCTGAAACTGGATAATCACCTTTATCATCTAATATACTTGGGCAGTATCTGATAACTAACGAGAAACTATCAAATAACAAATATCTTACTGATTAAAACAATCACACAGAGGATGGGATAACATTAGCCAACTGGTTAGATCCACTAGTGATATCAGAAATATACCCAACCAGGCTAATTCTATCCCAAGCACAGACATAAACATGTTATCCATCTTCATAGCTACAAATAATCCTTTATTTCTGTCCCATATAATAGGGCATGTTGAATAATCACCAAAACTAGAAATAAAATCTGACAAATATTATCTGAATGATCATAACAAAGAAGAAAACAGCTACTATTATCTGCTAAACACCAAGAGTGGAGTGGCTAGCTCCAGCCGCTTTCCATATTTTAACCCATTCCACCATTGCTTCAGCAGCACGAGCAAACAAAGGATCCGTTCCTCCAAGCCGATCCTTCACAGATTTCGCCATCTCAAGCAAACAATCCTCAGCAGTAGTCACTGTCCGCGGCAACCTTACTGACTGAAAGAAAGGTATTATTTCCTCCATCTTTTTCACCCCTTCCCATTCCTTTTTCAAGCTCTCTATCGGATTACCCTTGTCGCTCCTAAACACATAAGGTAGCCCGGTTTTCACACCAATACTCAAGTGATCGCATATAACCTTGATACACATCCCACACCAGATATCTTCAATTGTTTCCCACCTCAGCTTTCCCTCCCCAGTTAACTTCAGACCTGGGAACAAAGCTGGCCCCACCAACGCACGATTAAAAGCAATGTTAATTCCGCTGATGGGCATCAAAGTCCCAGCTGGAACAGTCATAACAGCATCAACATAATGCGAATTTCTGTGTTCCGGCTTGAGAGCTTGCGTAGGTGCATCATAATCTGCCAAGTTGAGCCAGAGGCCACAGGACAAAGCACAGTCAACTCCACTTCGCAGGCTAAATGGATATCCACGAACAAAATCTGCTCCCTCCCGAAAAGGGTCATAGAGTGTATTAAAGAAGAAAGGAGTAGCTGGTGTTGTAAGATTGGCAAGATGCTGGCTCAAGGCATTGGTTAAATTGTCATCATTGTCCTTTGCTGGAAGGCAATCATCATCAACAGAGATAATATATTTCTTTCTAGATACCAGATAGCCAAAGTACCTGCATGAATAACCAGAGAAGACAATGGATGTGGTAGGACCAATAACTTGGTCAATGTCAGACTTAGTATAGACACGATGGTCAAAACCTTGTGGTATTTTGAGTTCCCCTTTGAGATCAGGGTCTTGGACAATTATAAGGTGGAAGCGGGAGAATAGCGGTCTCCATGCATTTAGGAATGATGTCAAGTCAGATTGCAGAGCTGCTATAACGATGTCAACCTCACTGTCGTCGATGCGTTCTAAAGCCATCTCCCAGAAATTGAAAGTGATAATTCAGACCAACAAATTGTTTGCTAAAACCACCTCGTGTTTGGCTCCAATGTCCTCAAATACGCCCAACCATACACCAAAAAGAAAAAAGAAAGTCTTAAAATTTCTCAGAACATCCTGTGAAAACAATTTAAAAAATGTCAGAAACCTAATGGTTCAACTCAAACTTACTGAAAAAACAAGATGATGAAAATTTCCAAATTTACTAACTGGTAGGGAGAACAGGGGTGAGGATATGCTTGATATTAAGTGCCTGGATCATTAAAAGAACTTCATCTTTTCCAGTTGCAATGAACAGCTTCAAAACTTTCTCTGTAAGCTTTCCAGCATTTAATGTTCTCTGGTACCATGTACACAACAATGATATTATAAACATCCCGATATTATAGACAACAAGAATGAGAAAGAAAGATAACGATATAACAGTCAGTCTGTAGAAAGGCAATGCTATCAGTAATGTAGCTCTAGTAGGATTTGTACAATTCACATAAGAATGAGAAAAAGGATCTCATCTGGCATGACTAAATGCAAAAAAAAAAAAATATATCAAACAAGCCATCTACGTATCTGCTCAAAAATATCTTTAGTTTTTCCATCCATTTTTGCTGATTTGAGAGATAATATAATGCGCTGATATTTAATTCTTACAAAGCAGACAGACTGGTCTAATCTTGATTTAAGAGGCGCAAAAAAGGGCATTTTGTAAGAAAACGGATCAATCGTGTAAATATTGCAAGAGGCAGGAGTCGTAAATAAATAAAGCAAAATGATCTTTGTTTTGAGATGTGTCATTCATCAAGTAAACCAAACCAAAATGATACATAATTCAAATTTGACAGCCCAAAGAAACAAACATCCAAAACCCAATTAATGATTCTTCAAAACAAAATCGATAATCACAAAATTAACTTGATCGATCAATTAAACAACAGATACCCAGTAATAGTAGTCAGCAATAATCAATAAATCATTGACTAAAATAAAGTAAAATAGAGAAAAAGAGCGGGGGAAGGGGAGGTTAATTTACCAGAAAGAGATCTAGAAGGATGTGATCAGGAAGAATAGAAAGATCGGAGATGTGAGAGAGATTAAGAACAGCCTTATCTATAGTTAACGACAGCAAAGAGGGCGGGGTTCTCATTCATTTATTGAGAAAGAATTGTTCAACACTTTTGTCCGATTTTAGCTTGCACCCTTAGCCAGCTTGCTCCCTCCGGAATTTTGTATTCTCCGTCTCTCACGCCCTTTCCATGACCGACATGCTTTGCTTTTCTACCCCACTTAGTACACACCGTTCCACTTTTTTCCGGAAAATTTATAAAAATAATCAGAAAATTTATAAAAATAATCATAAAATTTTTACTATTTTCACAATGAACATTTTAAATTTTTTTATCAAAATTAGCCAAACACACATTTTTCTTCCTAAATTACCTTTATTTATAAATTAAAAATAACTATTTTTCTCCCCTTTTATCAAACCAAATGCAGCTTTACACTCTTAAATCATTACCGACGACCGTCATATAACTTAAAATTGAAAAGTTAGACATGTCACATAACTTAGAATTGAAAAAAAAAATCACAAACCAATGCATGCAAACATCGTACAAGTACATCTTAATTTAATTCAAAATAATCAAATAAAATAATAAACGAAATGAAAGTACCTAAGAAGAGCCAACTATGATGTTATTGATGGGAATGAAGGTCAAGTTAAGGAAAAATCCAATGCACCAAGTCTATTGCATCAAAAGACAGATTGTCCTACGACTTGCAGCAAGCAACCGCACTGAAACTCTCTCGCAAGTTTAGAAAATAACTCATACCACTCAGTGATGTTGTTTGGTGTTGGATTCGGATGTATTATGATCAAATTTCACTTTTATTGTTCGCCGTCGGCGTTTACCGTTGCCTTTTGCTGTTGTCGGTGATGATTCAAGAGTGCAAAACTGCATTTGGTTTGATAAAAGGGGAGAAAGAAAGTTGTTTTTGGTTTGTAAACAAGGGCAATTTAGGGAAAAAAGCGTGTGTTTGACTAATATTGATTGAAAAAAATTTAGAGGATTAGTTGTGAAAATAGTAAAAATTTTATGGTTATTTTTATAAATTTTCCCTTTTTTCCTTGCATCCTTATTTTATTTTATTTTATTTATGAACGTCAACATCCATAAAATAGTCATGAAAACTTTTAAATTTTTAATAAAAAAATCATTTTTTAATAATAATACCCTAAAAAAATTTAAAAAACTTACGAATCTAACCTTTTTTATAAATTTATTATCAAAATTAACTATATAATAGAATTTCTTACAACAATAACAAAACACACTTAAATTGGACTAAATTACCCCTCTAATAAACCAACTAAATATATTTGGTAACACTTTACTCTACAAAACTCCCTCCAAAAACTATACACAAATTCAAAAAACTCCACTATACACAAACTCCATAAAACTCCTCTCATTTCACCTGTATCAAACAACAATTATTACCTAGTACTGAAGACAAAATCAATCAATACAAAAAAAAGAAAAAAGAAAAAGATCCAGGGCCCCTTGAATTCTTAATAAACATAATATTTTATTTTGCTCGTATAAATGGAAAAAATGGATCACTAGTAAAGAAAAAATTATACAAAACTAGATAAAACGATCAAGTGGGAATTAAGCCTAGTTTTCCTAAAATTTATATTGTAAGATTAAGTAAGTTTTATGTATGAGTTATGTAGGGGCGAATATCTTTGTTACTTTTGTAACAATTTATTATTAGTGAATGTCAAATGTTGAAGCCGAATATCCAATGACAATGAAAATAGTATGAGATACAAGTTGTCCTACGCAACTCATTGCTTCTTTACCAATAGACATATTACATGATGAAATGGTAGACTACTTTTTTGATATTAAATAGTGTATAATTATAAAAAGAGCTGGAAAATTCTTCGAGATGATTGAAAAAAATATTCTTAGAGATATTTTAATGAACACCTAATATGCCGTACTTTATAAACATTAATTTTAAGAAAATTTTGAATTGTTCACATCAATGCATATTCTAATGTGTCTTTTTTATTAATAATAATCCACCAGTCAATTAAACGTTGATTTGATAGTGTGAGAGAGTCATAACATTGAGTTGAAGCCGATCCTCAAACCATCGGCAATACATATTTTTTGCTGATGGGGGCTGTGATGTTGAGATTGGGATAATGGGGCTGTCATGCGCAATGTGGGAGATGCGGGTGATGAGGAGTTTGGGTGATTTAGGAGATGAAACAATTTAGGCGATTTGAACTATGGAATTATTATTTTGAAATTTGTTGGTTTATAAGTTAGGGTAATTTAGTTCAAATTGAGTGCATGTGGCTATTATTATAAGAAATTTTGTTACATTGCTAGTTTTGATAATGAACTTATAAAAATGGCTAGATAAATGGATAATTTTTTAAAAAATTGACTCCAATGTTTTATAATAAATAGAAATATTATATTAAAATAAATATAACAATATAAATATTTTAAAATAATTTCATATAAAAATATTTTAACACTTTAAAATCTTGTATTATATTAAACTAAATTTTATAATAAATACAAGCATAATATATATATATATACTTTCAATTATTTTCAGTATTATATAAAATAATTTTAATATTATTAATACATGAGATATGTTTTATTAATTGCAAAATTTGTTTAAGTTAAAGATTTAGTTTTAATTTTTATAATAAAAATAAATATATTATTAAAATAAATATAATAGTTTGTATTTTAACTTTAGTGCCTTATGGCGTTTTTACACCATTATGAGACGGATCAGCTAATCAGTCAACCCAAGAGCAAATATATGGAGCCGTGCCTCGACTTCTAGGCAGGCTATAGTTCATTTGGTGACTAGTTTTCAACAGCAACAACTTTCTTTTACTTGCTTGATGCTTGTGGGTTGCCTGCGGTTTTGGTATTTTGATGATATGATTCGTAAGGTCATAGACAGGATTTCAGTGTGGGCCAATCGATTACTTTCTTTTGTGGGTAAACTAGTTCTTATTCTACACGTATACTTCCTTTTATGCTGCTTCATTTGTTTCATGTTTTTTGGTCATCTACTGCAGTTATTCAACACTTGTAAAGGAAGTCTACTAGATTTTTATTGGGTGATACAAATTCCAGGCGGCATATCACTATACAGATTGCCTTCTGTGTGTTTTCTTGGGTAGCATGGGATTGGTGCTTTCTTGGATTTGGCTGAGGCTTCTGACCTAAAATTGTGGTGATGTTTTTACTTGCTTTTTGGCTACGATGAATGTCTTCTTTCCAGCATTTTCGAGTTCACCTTCTGTGCTTCATTTTACGGCATATTTGAAAGGCTTGAAATGTCTTTAGATTTAATTCTATTGCCTTTCTTGTAGATGTTATCGTTTATAGGGTGGTTTCTAACCTTAAGCTTCCTAGTTTTGCGTGTGTTTTTAAACCATCTCAGTTGAGAGCGGTCTTAGATGCTTGGCTCGGGGAAAGTTTGCGGATTATCTTGCCTCTCTGTAAGTCGGTTCATTTGGTTTCTTGGTTGAGGATGCTGCTTGGGTGGTGATGCTTAGTGTGGATAGTTGCTCTTCGGGAAATCCTCGTTTATTTGTTGCAGTAGCGTCCTGCATGATCATTAGGATGTGGTTCTAGTTCTACCTGCTTTTGGCTATTTTCTTCGGTACCAGTTGATGCTTTTTGCTTAGCCGATAACTATTTGCGAGGGCTTGAACTTGCTATTTAGTGATACAACTTAAAAGTAATTTTTAATTCTCAAATATAAGAGTGTTTTGTTGTATTATATTTCGGTGAGTTCGAGGTCAATGCACAGAAAAAAGATTTAATTTGTTTATTTTATTTTATCTAAAAATTGAAAATAAAACTCAAATATAAACAACTTAATTTAAATAAAACTAGGAAATTGAATTAGTTAGGGTTGTAGATCCAATCTTAATAGTAAATAAAACTTAATAAATTCTTTTTACCATTTTTTTTAGATTTTTTTAGATTTATTAATAGTAAATAATTATATAAATTATTATTATTTCCCCTTTAATTTTATGATGGATTAAGTATTTATTGTGCCAAAATTTAATTTGTCTACAATAAATCAAAATACCATTTTACCATACCTTTTATTAAGATATTAAGAATTTATTATGGTAAACTCCCTTATTTGTCTACAATAAATCAAAATTTCAAAATATAAAATATGTATAAAATTAAATAGAAAATAATTTCATTTATAAAATTAAAAATAGAATTTGATTAAATCATGTTTATTTCCTAAAAGTTTCAACTTACCCTAACTATTATTATTTAGTTAAGCATAAATGAAATAAAAAGAATTATTAAAATTAAATTACTTATAGTTAAAAGTAATAAAAACAACTAAAATTGAAAATAAAACTAAATTTATTTATAAAAATAATTATACCTGAAAATCAAGATTACAGGGAGATTGAGAGAATTTGAGAAGAAGAGAGATGTAGAGAGATGATTAAAAACATAAAAATGAAGCTCTATTTATAGAAAAATAAATTTATAATCTAGTTCTTTGCAGTCCATCATAAGCTTCACGCACGCACTCCTAGCAACTATTAGATCAAGATTCGATGGCTTGTCAAACTTCAGGATTTTGTTGTGGTTAGGTTATAAATTTTCTATTTCTTGAATTGTGAGTGCATAAGTAGTTTTAGCAAGAGTATATTTCAAATTAGAAAAAGTTTGTGCATTTTGATTGTTGATAATATCTTGCTTTCTGATAAATGAATGCATTGTGTCTTCCAAATTTTTTCAGGGTGGTGGAACATATGGTGCATAAGGCTGAGCATTTTAAAAATTCTGTGGAGGTGATGCTTGTGAAGATTGTGCATTTTATTATTCATCCAACTAAAATTTGGATGATTTCTCCAACCAGGATTATAAGTCTGTGAATATGAGTTTGGTTTATTGAAAATGTTAATGGCATTAGCTTGATCATTTAGACACTCTTTAAGTGCAGGTAGAGTGGGACAATGTTGAGGGAAATGATCATTCGAACTAAAAATTTTACATGCAATTTCTTGAACATATTTTACTTGATCACTCTTTTTATGCTCTAAAGCTTCAACTTTCCTAACTAGGGATGCAAATTTTGCTTATAAATTATGATCTTCCCTAAGGTTATGGACTCCTCCACTAAATGGAGATGGTTGTTGTTTATTTGTTAATTCAAAAATTCCAATAGTATCTCAAGGTTGTGCATTTTCAGCTAATTGGTCAAGGTAATCTAGTGCATCTTCAGGATTTTTATCCCTAAATTCATTATTACATATCATTTCAACAACCTGTCTACTTTGTGATGTTAAGCCTTTGTAGAAATAAGTGACCAATTGCCAAGTTGCAAAATCATGGTGTGGACATATGTTAAGCAATTCTTTAAACTTACCTCAACATTGATATAATGTTTCTCCATTTTTTTTAAATGAAAGAAATGATTTACCTTTTAAAAGAATTGGTTCTATGAGGTGGAAACAATTTTTTCAAAAACTGTTCTTGCATGTTATTTCAAGTTCTTATTGATCCAGGTTTAAGGTTTTGTAGCCAAGTTTTACCTTTATCTTTTAATGAAAAAGGAAAAACCTTTAATCTAATTATGTTCATGCTACAATTTTGGTCTGTATATGTATTACAAACTTACTCAAAATCTCTTAGATGCAAGTATGGATTCTCATATTGTAAACCATGAAATGTTGGTAAAAGTTGGATAATACCTGATTTAAAGTTGAATCGAGATGCTTCTGGAGGAAATACTATATACGATGGTGCTTCGGTTCTAGTTGGATTCATGTAGTCTTTCAAAGTTCTTGGTTGATTTTGATCACGTACATGTTGAGAATAGTTGTCTCCTTGATAATTTGAGGATTAGGTTCGCCCAAAAAGTTGTCGTCTTGGTTCTTCTCCATGATTGGTGGTGGAGATTAAGATCTTCAAATTAACCTGCCACTTGAAGTTCGAGACCAACGTCTTATGCAATTGTTATGTCACAAAGATAATATTCAAACAAATTAGTAACACAAAAACTCAATGAAAATTGCACAAAATATGAAAATTAAATATGCAAATAATATAAGTGTACAAAAATTAAAAAATTAAATTGCAATTTTGGTGGTTGAACCCACCAAATAAATTAACAATATAAAATAAAATGTAAAATAAATGCAAAATAAAAAAATAAAAATCAAATAATAATTTTGGTGGTTGAACCCACCAATATAAAATAAAGTAAAAAAAATGCCAAATAATAAAATAACTAAAAATTAAATAAAAATTTTGGTGGTTGAACACCAATATAAAATAACAAAATAAAATAAAGCAATAAATAAATAAATATAAAAAATTAAATAACTGGAATAAAAAAATAAATAAAAATTAAGAGTTAGTAGTTAGAAAGTTAATAGTTAATAGTTAGGTTACTTGGTCCAAATTAAGTCCAAATAAGTCCAAGATGTAAGTTCAAGTTTGATTATTGAGAAATTTCGTCTAGGGATCTTACTGTAAATTATTTATAATTTTATAGTCACACTGCAATTTTTAGAAGTTTAGAATTAAGCCATATGGGATGAAAGTGAAGATTCTAAATGATTTTGGGGTTAGAACAAAATTTTGAAAAAGAAAAAGGGTTATAACCAAAACTTTACACAAAGAGAAAAAAACAAAAGGGGAAAAATATAAGCACTAAATCTCCCATCCTGAAAGATCGTGGGTAAATCCTCTTGTTGAATAACCCAGAAACACAGTGTAGATATGTTGCCATTTTCAGTTCTACTCTTGCCTTTTTTCTTCTGCAAGGGCGATATTCTCATCCTCGTTGAACTATTTTGTCCTATAAGAAGGATTTCCTATCTTAGTTGGGATTACTGCATGTACTTCGAAGCTAAGAGTGAAAGGTTTTCCTCTTATAATAATATTCTGAGTAGTTTCGTAGACAGAATAGTGTCAGGAACACCAAATCTGATTGTCAAATAGCTTTCCCCAACCCTGAGCAAAACTCTCTAAAATTCTGGTTGTCAAATTGTTTCATATTGTCACTTACAATAGTGTCAGGAATGCTGAATCTACAAATTATGGATCTTCAGATGATCTCAGTAGTTTTCCTCTAGGTGACTATAGAAAAAATGTGCTTCTTTAGCCCATTTAGTGCAATAATCTACATTCACTATAGCATACTTGGCTTGTGCTCTTCTTGTTGGCATCGGGCCTATAAGGTTAACTCTATTAGATTATTTTTTAATTAATCTAATATTTGGGGCTACACATGAAACAAATAAAAAGTGTGTACTATTATTTAGTTAGCTAATAATTAAGTGATCTATTTAATATTAATTAAATGGCTAAGGATATAATTGCTGTGGGTTAAATGCATAGATACCAAAGTTTTAATTATCACTTTAATGAGGGGCTGAAGTGATAATAAACACATGATAACTGCTAAACGGTTTTTATTAAAACCGTCAATTAAGTTATTTTAAAAAGGAGATTATGGTCCCCAATCTCTCTTAACTCTTAGTAATTCTAAAAACCTCTCAACGAGAATTCTTAATCAAGGAGAAGAGATTAGATTGGAGGACCATCACCAAAAATCAAGAAATCTTTGTGCAACAACGATGGATTATGCTTCTAAAATTGTATTGCTCAATAATTTTAATCTGGATTCTTATGAAGATTTAGGAAATAACAAACTCCTCATACAATAAATGACCATGGCGAAGACATTACATTTATCTTCTCTGGAGGCATATATGTTATTTTAGCAAATCTCTAGCACTTGTCACAACTTCTGACTATCTCCTTTGCATCCTAATGCGTTGTTTATAAGCTAATGGCCATGCGGCATAGTAATTACTATATATCCTCTCATGCATTTCACTCAACATATATTCAGCTTGACCTCTTTCAGGACATCCCAAAGAGAGGAAGGAAAACCCCATTTTGTAGAGTACTTTAGTCAGACAATAACGAGCTACTTTGTACTTTAGTCTTTTAACTGTATCTTTGTCGCTCAGAAACTGTCCTCTTTGTAGAAACTTCTTTATGGGTGTTATACATGATTCTTCCGAATAAACGGAGCTTACCTCCTTACTTTGATAAAGTGGTATTCGGTTTGGGGATATACTTTACTAACACTTGTTCTAGTAATTAAACAATCTTTAATGAGGCATTTTGACAGGTTGTCAACTTTATTGTTCCTGGTTCTTGGGACTTTTTTCATTTTCACCTTTTCGAACTCTATTATCAACTCTTTAGTCTTTTTCAAATAATCTTCTATGTTCTCTTTCTTGGTCTGGTGTTCCAAGCTAAAATAGATTGCTAACAATTAGGAATCACTCTTGATGATGAGTTTTCATGCCTTGAGAGCTTTGCGTATCTTTAACGTATCAATGATTGTGTTGTATTCAGCCTCATTGTTGGATAACCTAAAACCAAATTAAACAATCCCCAATGAGGCATTTTGACATTGTTCTTGGTTCTTGGGACTTTCTCCATTTTCACTTTTTTGAACTCTATTATCAACTCTCTAGTCTTCTTTAAAATAATCTTCTATGTTCTTTTTCTTGGTTTGGTGTTCCAAGCTAATATGGATGGCTAACAATTAGAAATCACTCCTAATGATGAGTTTTCTTGCCCCCGAGAGCTTTAATATCTTTAATGTAGCAATGATTGTGTCGTATTTAGCCTTATTATTGAAGAACCTAAAACCAAATTGCAATGCATATTAGAGGTTTACCCCTCCGAGGCTTATGAAAATCAAATTAACTCTACTCTGATGCGAATTTGAAGATTTATTTTCATAGGCATCTCAGTACTCCCTAAGTACATCAATGGTAATCTTCTCGTTCATCTATTCCATGATTCATTCTCCATTTAGATCATTGGCAAATTCTGCTAAGAATTTGGTGATGACTTGTGCCTTAATGGTTGATTGGGGATGATAGGCTATGTCAAACTTACTTAACTCGAACGATTATTTCACAAGCCTTGTTGACATGACAAGCTTTTTGAGCACCTGCCTTAATGATAAGCTTGCGACCACGGCTATAGTAGAGGCCTGGAATTCGGTCCTGAATTTTCTAGTGGAGATCACTAGAGTTAGCTCTAGCTTTTCTGACGAGGGATATCTTTTTTCTGCATCTATCATAGCTCTATTGGTATAATAGATAGGCATTTATGTTTTATCCTCCTCTCTAACATGAAACAAGCTGGTAGCATGCTCAGAAATAGTAAATATAGTAGGAGGGTATCTCCTGATTTTAATATCTCTTGATTTCAACTTGACAAGTGTCGGTAAATGAACCAGGTATCCCTTCGACTGTTGGAAAACTTTTTCATATTTCAGAGTCCACGATAGCTTTTTCCCAAACTTAAGGGCTTTAAGAAAAAATTTATAATGACCCATAGCTTAAGAAATATAATGGCTCAATGCTACAACTCTACCAGCTAAGCTCTGCACCTCTTTCACTTTTCGCAGAGATCTCATTTTTAGTACTGATATAATTTTGTAGGGGTTGGGTTTAATATCCTTCTGTTGCACCATGAATTCTTGAACTTCCTTGGTGTTATCCCGAGTGCGTACTTCTCTAAGTTTAACCGTATCTTATATTTGAGGAGGAGTTCTACAAGGTTGGCCGTTGTTATTGACTTAATTATCATATCATCAATATAAACCTTCATAGTTCTACCATTTTGGTTCTTTAAGATCGTATTGACCGAATGTCGGTAAGTTATTCCCACATTCTTTAACCGAAAAGGCATAACTCTGTAGCACAAAGCCTTTGATTGGTGATGAACACAATTTTCTCTTAATCTAAATCTTACATCCTAATCTAGTTGTAACCCAAAAAAGTATCCACGAAAATCAGCATTTCACGATAAGAGGTTGTGTCAACGAGCTAATCTACACTGAGGAGAGGGAAGTTATCCTTTGGTAGGCTTTGTTCAAGTCCATGAAATAGACGTACATGCACTATTTTATGTTGGACTTCTTAACCAAGACAACATTTGAAACACGATTTAGATAGTTGGATTCTCTTATAAACCTAACTTACAATAAGCAATCTATTTAATTAGCTTGTGATGTAGATCAACATTAAGTCTATGGCGAGATGCCTCTGTGTTTATGCCTAACATATCCTCATTTCATTAAGAAATACATCTAAGCTCCTGCAGAAAGGTGACTAGTTACTTCTTGGTTTCCGGTGTGAGATGTGAACCAATCTTGAAAACTTTTATGGGTTTGTCTTTCTTAATACGATCAGTGAGAAGGTTTTTTTATTGGCGTGCCTTTTGTATTCTTTAGTGATTCATGATCTAATGACGCTTTAATCAGTTCTTATTAGAGAATGATGAAGTTTACTTCTTTGGAGGTATCCCCCGCTTGGATTTTTACTGTGTTTAGCTTCATAACTTTCTTTCTAGCGTTATTTTTTATCTAATACAACATATTTGATATTTTAAGAGTTAAATCTACAATGACTAGATGCTTCGTGGTAAGAAATTCAGCAATTTACTCATTAGATGCTATCTACTAGCTACCATTTAATGCATGCTTGTAACACTGATGGGCAATATATTGATCTCTCTTTAAAGTGGTTATAATTTTTTATATGGGCATTTCATGGCAAGGTAGCACCTGGAAAGAGTTGATATAGTGGTTGCCATAAATGGTGGCCAAAAATAATATTTTTCAACTTCAAAACAATTTACCATGTGGACTACTTTATGGGAAGACTTATCCATTGAAATAGGCAGAGTGACTATCCCTTTTGGTATAACAATTATACTAGAAAAAACCAACCAAAGGAGTTTTATTGGGAGTTACTTTAATATACTCGTGAGTAAGCTGATCCATTGTATCCTTGAATATGATATCCACTGAATTTGCTGCATCGACCAATGTTTGCGCCACTCTATCTACTACAACTTTTAGAGTGATTACTAGGGTATCATCATGTGGATAGACCATATTCTCTGCATCTTACTCGGTGAATATGATTGGGACTAAGGGTATAGTTGTTGAAGGTGAGCTTTAGTTGGCCATGTTAACCTCTTTGTCAATGAAGTATTTCTCTCAGAAGTTTTGATTGACCATCTATAATTGCCAGTAAGAGTAGAACCTCATGATATCATGCCCACATAAATATCTTTTTTGGCACACAAAGTCCTAGCCTTTTGGGGCTCTCTTTTTGAGGCTCTTTTCTCTCGATTTTTTTCACAGACTTTCTAGTATCTCTCACCCTAGCAGCAAGCTCCTTTCCTTCAAATACCTATTGATGATCAATGCCTTTATCTCTTATTGCAATTGAAAACATTCAACGGTACTATGACGAAAGTTTTTGTAGAACTCACAATACTTCAAGCTTCTCTCTATATTAGGGTATTTGTTTTATTGGCCTGGGAGGCCACAAGCCCACTATTATAGATGTGGTAGAAAATCGGCTCTAGAGACTTGTTTAGAAGGAAGTGAGAGTCATACCACAACATTTTTGGTGGCTTATCTCTTTCACGGTGCTTTATCCGAAGTGGTGGAGGGATTTTTGGCACATGTTGGTCGTGGAATCCTCAACACATTCCTTAGATTGTTAGGGTTAGTGTATTAGAGCTTTTCTACTAGGGTGTGTCTCTGGTTTCTTTGAGTGATCTTTTCTCTCGATCGTGTCCAGCTTGCCCTTCTGGAGTTTGAGCTAATATTTGTCTTCTTCCTCGATCTACTGTAAAGCACTTGACCTAAAATCCTCATATGTTAATTGTTTGACTTTTTGAAAAGATTTGTACAACTTCACTCCTTAAAGATTCTTTACAAAATGACCAAACATTTTCTCATGACCAAAGACTCCTATATAGAGAATCCACTAGGAAAAATGGTTGATAAAAGAGGCTAGTGATTTTGTCTCACATTGCTTGATGAAAGCCATTTTAGAGGAGGATTTCTTATGATAAGAAACATAGCGAAATTTCTTAATGAACTTGAAAAGTAGTTGATCAATGCTAGCTATTCTCCCTAGCTTGAGAGACCGAAACCAAGATTTAGTTGGGACCTAGAGAGTATGTGTAAACATATGATACATGGCCTTTTCTCTAACTCCCTTTATATGCATCTGATCCTGGTACAACTTAACATGCTCAATAGGTTTAGAGGTTCTCCTATAATGTGGAATCTGAGGCATGATGGAGTCGGTCAAGAGAGTTGTTTT
This sequence comes from Citrus trifoliata, assembly GCA_018350135.1. NCBI lineage: Eukaryota > Viridiplantae > Streptophyta > Magnoliopsida > Sapindales > Rutaceae > Citrus > Citrus trifoliata. The sequence goes on along the minus strand of CM031385.1, from coordinate 14,075,000 downwards.
GCAAATGTCCATGGTAAATGCTGGCTTATAAAGGATTAATGATTGATCCATAGCGATTGAACTATCCTTCTAGGAGAGGTTTTGTACTTGTTTCTCTAGAAAAGACATTTTGTTGAGTATTTCCTGAAGTAACCTTTGAATGCCAGAGGAACCCTCTTCGATCGGAGGAGATCTGTTAGCATTTAGCAATTCTCACAAATCTTTGACGTTGTTTGTCATACTTTTGGCCTCTACTGCAACTAGATCGACTATTAGTGGTGGATCTTTCATCTTTAAAACAAATCGGCTGTGCTTTTGGATATATGTGATGAGGTTTAATTGCTTGTTTGCTTAGACCACTATCTAAGTATTGAGCTTGCAAACCAATGCTATGGCAAATATTATTAGTGAACTCATGAAAGCGCCTCATAATGATGAACTCATCAATATGGTAAATACTAATTGAGGTTTTTATGGACTTCACCTTTTCTGTTTTTGTTATCTTCTTTATAGGTTCGGTGTTGGGTTCATTCTCATTGTCATCATTCTACTCAATTATAGCAAGGTTATTGTTGGAAAAATGCTCAACTTCCATCTCATTCCAAACACAAAATAAAATAATTTGGCAACTGTTGTGGAGTTTGTAATTGGGATCCCTAGCAAAATGAATCCAATTTTTTTAACTAGATTTTTACTATGATTCAATTTGAACTATCAAGTAGTTTTTATTGGATCCAGGTCAATTTGAACTATTAAGTAGTTGTTTTTACTAGATCCAAGTCAATTTGAACCATCATGCCTTGGATTCCATATTAAGTGTTTGGGTCTAGGCGTATTTTTCTGACATTGAGGGTTGGAGGTAAATTGAGGTGATTTGAGAGGTGAATTGAGGTGTTTTGAGAAGTAAACTGAGGTGTTTTAAGTTTATAAAAATATGGAGAGCTTAATGGAGCTCGTGAGAGTTAATTTAAAGAGTTGACATAAAGAGTTCAGGAGAGTTAAGGGAATAAATCTAGTGAACTCGAGGATAGTTCCAGAGAGCTTATATGTGAGGCTCAGTACAAATCGTGGTATAACTCAGGTAATCTCATACATGAAATGCAATTTAGGCATCAAAACTATCTTAATAAGAAGAAAATAATTATAAACAATAAAGAACACACAATATTTTATGCGGTTCAACCTTTTGGCCTATATCCAATAGAGTAATCATCTCCAATCCACTATGTATATTATTAAATGATATGCTTTACAACATTAAGAAAACCTTATTAAAGTTGTTTATGGTGAATAATAACATGAGGTTATGGGTCTTATGGAAATTAGAGAGTTCCTTAAGATAAGAGTAAGGGAAAAACTTCTTTAAAAGATGAGGTGACCAAGATCTTCCATGGAGGTATCAAAATGGATAGAGAAGAAGATGATGCAGCTTCTCAAGAAATTAGATCTGGAAAAAATCTCTAGGGTTGATGGAGCAAAAAGAAAGAGATAGAGCTGGAGATCCCAAGTAAGATTTTGGATGATAGAATGGTGCCTCAAAGTCTAATGGACCTTAAAGCTTCAACAATGATGTTTTTACTCTATTTTTTTAATGTGGAATTTATCATTTTTGGAAAAAACCCTTGATCTTTTTTAGAGTGCGCTTGAGAGTCGTTTTGGTCTATTTAAACATGTGGCATTCATTTATTAGCTGAGGTTATTTGAGTAATTTATCTTGTGGTCGCTTGATGGTAACATTAATAGGCTTAGGAGGAAAGGAAATCTCTAGCCACCCCTTTTCCTCTAAGATGGGACACTGCTTGTGATCTTGTTGCTTTATGGGACACTGTAGAGGATAATTGACATGGCAACCTCTCCAACTTGTGATCTTGTTCCTTTATGGGACACTGCAAAGGACAGCTGACATGACATTCTTCCATTACTCAACCAAGCAATCTTCTTTGCCATCGGCTCCTTGCACTTAGCTAAAAAGAAGATATTTTTTATTTCTTATATGATAGCATGCACTATTCACTTGTGGCCTTTAATTGTAGTGATGATGATGAACTGCTGTTGATTAATACATGTAGTGGGGCTGATGGTTATGCTAGATAAAAAGGAGGAGAGAGAATAAAATAAAATAAAATAAAAATAATTATACTTTGTTTTTAATAAGGGTACTTTTAAAAAGTAGGGGTTAGTGAGATAATTTGTGAGGTAAAACACCATTACTATGTTTGAATTTTGGAGCAAATCAATCAAGATGAGCTATATCTGCCTCTGCATTGTGGGTCTATTTATAAAAAATTCAACTCAATTGAACATGACTTCTTTTTCATTTTTTTGAGAAAGACAAAACTTAACCGATCAGGCTATATAATAAAATAAATGGTATATATTTTCATGTATTAATTTTGAATGCGAACAATAAAGACTAAAAAAAAATCGATTAGTAATATTTTTTTATTTTTTGTTACTTAATGGCAACTCAATTCTTCCTACCTATGTGAGCGACGTTCAAATTCCAGGTCTTTTGTTTTAACACAAAAAATTTAACCAATTGAAATAATTGGTACTCAAAATGTTTTCTTAAGGAATTGATAAAAATCAATGCAAAGAATGCATATCATTGTTGAAAATCCCCTATAAAAAGATTGGTCACTGGGGTTGGCAATAAGGGCCCTTTTGAAATTTAGGTGCAAATGCTAATGTTCGGTAAATTTTTTAAATTTTGATAGAAGTTTTAAAATATAGGTAGGAGATTGCTTTTTATTAGCAGTTTTTTTAAATAAGGCAGCATACTTTTTTAAATTTCTATTATAACCAAAGATTTTACCAAAAAGACAATTATGTCTTTTTTTTTTCATAAATCCTAATACATAAATAAAAGGCAATTTAAACTTATGTTTATTTTGAACATTATTGAATAAAACAATATTTTTGTAATAAAATTTACTAAACTCATGTATTCTACTTTTCAAACTCATAGAGTTGTAACAATACAATTTATCAAAAACCAAGTTAGTTCGTTAATAAGCAGCCTATTTCATCCACATGGTAGGAACAATTTATTAAATCAACTATCACAATCCCAAACAACATTTTGCTCCAATACCTAAAGTTGGATGTTTTCCCCCCATCTTGACCCAATTCTTGATTTATTTTGGTCCAACTATAAATTTCCTGAACGTTAGTTAAAAAAAAAAAGAATCAATAATTGAAGACAATTAAGACACATCCTAAAGTGATTAATATCTTAAAACGTATAACAAAAATGTATACGTCAAGCACTAGGTTTTTATTTTTTCTTATTTTTTATTAAAAGTAAACAATGGAACAATAAAAACTCGATAAAGTAATAGTATTGGGATGATGAAAAATATATTAATTTTGTGTACATTAATATATCGATAAATTAATAAGTTATTAATTTATTAAGAAATCTTTATTTTTGGAAAAAATATGATCACTTTTATAATATTTTTAAAGATGATGTTTGGAGCTTGTCTCACACTTGTTGCAAAACGACAGTATAAATTGGAATTTCGCAGTACAAAATGCGTTAAAGATGAAATCCATTTCCAAAATCAAATTCAACAAGTAGCAAACAATTTACAATAGTCACATGACATATCGTGTGAATTTAGTTTCAATTTAGGTATTTATTAATTTATATAATAATTGAGTACTATAGAAACAAAATTAGTATCTTATGAATTTATTTAATTATTAATTTACTACGTTGGCTGCAAATCAGAACCAGCAAAATAATCTATAATTTAGTTAAGATTATCAATTTATCGAAACTCTACTATAATTAATTAATACAATCATGTAAACCGGTTGGTACAAGCATTTAGAATAATTTAATTCCCTGACCTGAATAAATGTTGAGATAGGGACCTATTTCCCTTCCCCTTTCTAAACAGACCTTACCTAATTCTATTTTTCTCGCTTGGGTGGAGTCTCTTTGCCCATGGAAAGACCGCTTACCCAAATTAAAATTTTGCGTCCTATTGTCACTTTACCATTTCTTAAGGGTATATTAAATGATTAAAGAGACTGATCTGGTTTAAATGAGAAAAGGAAAAATAAATTTACAAAATCTTTGGCTAATTATACATTCCAATTGTAACCCGAATACACTGAATATCATGGATTTACATGTAGAATCTAGTTGAGAAAAATTATGGTCTAAAATAAAGAAGATTTTTAAGTACAATAATTAATGCAAGAGTTTTTCTTTTTGAAATATTAATATATTACAATCAGAATTCGATGGGCATAATTTATTGATATATTTTCTCTTAATTCTTTAATTCTTAGTCCATTTGTTGAAGAATGAAGCTCAAATCTGATTTTATAACTGAGAATGACAAGTCACTTATATTCTCAGGAAGTTTGTGATATGTCAGTGAGAGCATTATGTCTAGTCGGTCGTAGTACTTCTGAGAGGTGTATGACATTTCCATAATGTCAGTTGAATGAATAAGTCAAATACGTGATGTATCACGCGTATCGCTTACTCATACAGCATCGTTGCTTGCTGTTTTGCCTAACAAAATGAACTAGCGGCTTACACGTGTCCTTCAGAGGATTCAAACGGCTGCTAAAGCCCTTATGTGAGCGGCAAGATTCTTGGTACAATTAATTGCATTGGACCATAAAAATGTATTAATTTAGTAAATATTAATATATCAATAATTAATAAATTATTAATTTATGAAGAAATTTATTTTTAAAAAATCGATTATGTTCATAATATTTATTATGTTTAATTTAAATAATAGTTAGTTGTCCTTGATAATAATTAGATTATTTTAGAGTTTTTATTTTTTTATTTTAAAAATTATATATGGAGTCTGTCTTGTTGTTGTTACCAAACAACAATACAAATTGAAATTTCACATTACAAAAGAGTTAAAGATGAGATTCAATTCTAAATCAATTTTAAGAAGCAGCAAATAACACTGAAAAAATATTTTAATGAAAGCCGCATGACATATCATGTAGATTTAGTTTCAAATTAAGTAATTATTATCTTATAAATTTATCAAATTATTGATTTACCATTTTGGTGCCAAGTTGAGACTAATAAAAACTATTATTTTATCAATATTATCAACTCATTGAGAATCTACTCTACTTCCCCATCTGAATTTCAGAAACAAGGACCAAGTCTTGAAAAAATATAAAAATAAAAAATAAAAAGAAAGTTATGGACAAAAAAATGAGCCTTTTTAATTACCCTGGAATACTGGGTCTAATTGACTGATGAAAACCATTCATCATCGAAATAAACTCTCTCAATTACAACACATCATGAAATGGATGTTCTTCCTTCTTTATATATTCAGCTTTTCCAGACAATTTTCCTTCAAGAGTTTCTTACATTTGTTAGAAGATAATAAAAAAGAAAACAAAAGAAAAATAATAATGGCAAGTTCCACTCTTTCAAAACTTGCAATTGCTAGGACAAGCATTCGGAGTTCTAAGCAATTTCTTGCACCAAAACCTAGATACATTCAGGTATATACCAATTAAGTGCTTGTTATTTCCCCATTAATTTGTTTCAAATTCTTCTCCTCAATTTTAGTTAATTAGAGATTCAATAAATTTGTAATTTAGTATTACGTAGTTAGTGCACGTGGGAATCAATGTGCTTTATTTTCTAAAAATTTTTTACAGCTGAGATATATAATTCTCTATACACGGTGTATATATATAGGCAAGTACCCATCAAGACGCTTCAGCAACTTGTGAAAAGACAACGGAAGCAATTAAGCAAGGGGCAGATCATGCGATGAAGGCTTCTGGAGACATGAAAACCAAGGCTGCCTCTACTGCTCAGCAAGTAATTTTATATATATAAGAGTACTGATTTAGTATAAGATCTTAGATTTTATTAAAATTCTTAAAAGTATTAAGTTATATGGTTTAACAGTATAATATTCAGTAGTGTTCAGGTGTGGATGTTTGCATTTGAAAATAATAAGAAACGACATCTAAAAATAGAATGGACCAAGTCCAAAAGGCAAAAAAAAAAAAAATTATAAACTCCAATTTTCTGTCTCTTTTTTTTTTTTTTCTTTTAAATTCTGTTTGTATGATAAAGTCGTAGACATCTACATCTAAGCACGATTCTATATATGTTGAATTCTAGCATATTTTTACTTTTATTTAGTTAGTTTGGAATTAATTAATTATGAAAATGCATCTAGATAAGTCAGACTACAAAAGATAAGGCTGGAAAGGTGTCTGAAACAGCACAGGACATTGGTGATAAGGCAAAACAAACAGTTCAAGATGCATGGGGTTCGGCCAAAGATACTGCTCAAAATGTCAAAGACAATTTGCTCGGAAAGGCTGATAAATCTAAGGAAGCCGTCAAACAAAATGCTGAGCAAGTTACGAAAAGCATGAACACCAAGAACTAGAAGTTTCTTTTAATTAGTAATATATTTATATCCATCAGCTCTAATAATCTTAATTTATTTCCTCTATATTACCTTGCTGAATTAATAATTTTTCCTTTACTTTTTCTTGTTTCTATCATATGGAAACGGATGAAAAGTGTATACTTTTTTGCTCCTTCCAATGTTAATCCTTTTGTAAATAAGTGGCTTTATTAATAATAATGCTCAAGAGAGTCGTTTTAGAAATTCTCTAAATAATAAATAAAATAATATTACAGTTAGAAACTTTTGTATAAATTCTTTTTATACTCAACCAGATGCGGCATAACATGATTGATTCCGATTATATTATAAGTTACATACAAAATAATTATCATATTTTTTCTTTGTCATTAACAGTAGATGTACACATCTTGCCAGCATGGGTAATTTCCAAGGGTAATTATCAGAAACTTCCCCTAAGTTTTGAGTTATTTTCAGTCTGATAGATTATATTTGAGTATTCTTGGACACCTCGCCTAACGTTAGTATACCATTTCAAATAAGTTAGGTTAGGGAGGATAAAATCGTAAGAGAATCCTCTAATGGCAAACAAATTCAAACAAATTTAAATTTTTCACTTTTGGGCATGTTTATTACATTGTATTATGGGGTATTAAAAGACTATTTACATTAAAATAATATCAATCCTATGTTTGGAGTCAATTTACAAGGGATTAATGTGGATGACTGCAACTGCTAAAAAACTATTTACATTAAAATAATACCAACCCTATATTGGAGCAAATTTGCAAGGGATTAATGTGGATGGCTAATGAGGCAACTGCTTGCCGCATTAGCTTTTTTTTTTTTTTTGACTTTTGCTTTTGCTTCTTTATTATTATAATAATAAACAAATATAATTTTTAATTTAATATAATATTTTTATTTTACATTTTAATTTATTAATAAATTTATAATTTATTATAACTAATAATAAATATTTAAATATGAATAAATTTGAATAATATTAATTTAAAATTAATAATAATATAAATAATACCAAAAATTAACACGATTTAAATATATTAATAAGTGTTAGTTCTAGGTGAACGAGTGCTGCAAATGCATGTTCACTTGGGATTGATTGAAAATGGCTTGCAGTTTGTTATGCTGCCATATGATTGATTGAAAATGGCTATCAAAAGCTTTTTATTCGTTTATGGCACAGTGATCCAGAGTAAGAAATTAAAGAAATCCTAATTACATTGAAATTTATAATATTTAAGAATATTTTAATTAATTTATATTCAAATTTAATTTGGTTTCTTATTTAGAATCTTAATTTTTAGTCATTGTTTATTAGGATAATATTCCTAATTTAGGTATAAGTTTTATTAAAATAGGTTTTATAATCAAATTAAGATAAGTTTTAGTTAGTATAATAAGTGTCTTTTGTAACTTTTACAAGAGAGTAGATTTTTGAGTTTAATAATATTTCAGTTTTCAAAATTCAGTGTGAGTAGTTGATTGAGTTAATTCTCGATATTCTGCAGAATCAACGAGTTTTAAATCCTAAATTTTCGGTATTATTTTAAATCAACGTGACGTTTATTATTATTTTATTCCAGTATTCTCTAAAATCAACAGAATATTTTGAATATTAAATTTCTGCTGCATCACACTACTGCTGATTTTTTAACAGGGATTCATGCTAATTTTTATTAGATTGAAAATGGGATTGAATTTTGGAGATAACTTGAAGAGTATAGTAATCTTTTGAGGGTATTGGATTTTGTTTTTTATTTTAATCATGGTTTTTAAATGTATTGGTTTGAAAAAATTGTCATGGGTTGCTGCATTCTTGCTTGCTGGAGTTGTGAGTTAGGTTAGGGTGGACTTGAGTGCTTCGATTTAGTTGTGAATCTGTTGTAATTCAAGCAAAGTAAGCACCAACAGTGAAGATTCACTACACGACTCCACTAGTTCATACTCTGAAACGATGATGTAATGGTTAATAAATGTGAAAAAGTTGATTGATTTAGGATTTAGAAATTGTTTTGACCCCATGATCGGCATTAATGCACTGTCATATAAGTTGTAGTTAAATTAAGAATGGAATTGCATGTTGAGGAAAGCTTGAAGTGTGTAGTTAGTTTGCTGTCAAAGCGGCCAAATTTGATTTGTTTTTCCTTTTTTGGGTTATAATGTGCAGTTTACATGACTTAATTTGTTAAAGACTTAATTTTATTTGTTTTGAACATTTACAAAGTCCTTCTCATTGTACCATTTCTCAGCTTTATTTACAAGGACATTGAGGCTATGGTTGATGGTGAAATGCTTAAACTTGGATCCATAATCCCTGAACAATATACTTTAAAGAAGCTATGAGAGGACATCAAAGATATGATGCATGGGAGGCCTATAAGATATGCTGAAAATGTGAAGTTAAGATAGTGCTTCCTATGGCAGAATACTTAAGAAATTTTGCACAATGATTTAGAACTTTAAAATCCTTGAGAAATGCTAAAATTTTAATTGATTGTCGGAAGATATATCACAAATGGTTGATATTGAGATGAAGTGATATTGGCAGTGTTAGCTTGGTACCTTTGAAGTGATATGAATGTTATTTTCTTGTTTGGGAAGTAAAGGATTCGCTGCATATTGAGTTTGGCTACGGCAATTTATATAGCCACTGACACTGCTAATCGTTGAAGATAATTGCAAAAATGGCAGTAGCAATTGAAGTTAAATTTTAAAATTTTACTTGTACATTTCACATCTTTTTAAAACATAAATAATTTAAGTTGTTTGTATCGTTCATCAAAGTCATTTTGAAAAGTCACAAGGGTGATTTAGTATTTTACTTGTATTGACATCTCATGATGCCAGACCAAACATGCTGGTATTCTTTTCAGTATTCAAATTACTTTTTTCTACGTCAAGGATATTTGTTTATTTTATCATGCAATAAATTGTCAAATTAATGATATACTAACGTCAGGGGAAGTATCTGAGAGTGATCTAGGAATGGTAAAATGTCGGGTCAGACTCGGGCTTGGCCAAACCCTACCCAACCCGATCAAAAGAAATTTGAAACCCGACCTTAAAAAAGTCCAAACACTATTTAGTCAGCCCGACCCGAATCGGGCGAACATCGAGTCGGGCCCAACCCGACCCTACTGAAATAGTTAACCCCACAATTCAATTCTCATTTCTCACCACCATTTCAACCAATTCAGCAATTACTCAACCATTTCAAACACAATTCAATTCCACTTTCCACAATCATTTCAACCAATTCCACAACTATTTCAACCCCACACACAAATCAATTCCAAAATCCAACATGAAAAACACACAATGCAATTAAATTAAAAACACACAATGTAATTCCACAACCATTTTACCCATACACAATTCAATTCAACAACCCAACATAGAAAATAAAAAATAAAAAACTCATGTCTTATATAAATAAAAATACAATGCAATTAAATTAAAAACACACAAAGTAATTCCACAACCATTTTAGTCATACATAATTCAATTCAACAACCCAGCATAAAAAATAAAAAAAACTCATGTCTTATACAAATAAAAACACAATTCAATTAAATTAAAAACACACAATGTGTGATGTTGTGAGGATGTGTTGTGTGCGTGTGTTAAATTGTATTAATTTTTTTTTTGTTTTAAATAGGGTCGAGTCGGCATTAAGCCTGACCCTGACCCTAAATTTGTTCAGACCTTAAAATTTTAGCCCTAACCCGACCTTAAATTTGAAAATTCGGGTTAAAGTCCTAAAAATTAGGGTCGGCTCAATCGGGGCCAAAAATAGGATCGGGCTAAATTGTCAAGCCTAGAATGATCTATCAAACAGTGAATGCTGCAAACCTCATGGGAGGTTTATGATAATTAGCCTAATTTCCAAGTTCCTTCTAAAATTAGGGTCCTGTCTTCATAAATGATTCCATGTTGTAAATATAGAATAATGCAAGAAATATAAGGAGAAAATTAAGGGGAGTGGGATGTTATTATTTATTATGAGAATAAATCTTAATTCGGATGGTCACATTGTATAAGGTGAGAATTCACTTAGGGTGTGTTTGGTACATTATATTGTATTATATGATATTATATTATTTTAATACAGGTATATTGTATTGTACTATATTGTATTAGTATTGTATTATAATAATATTGTACAATATTTGTTGCTACATTTATTATATTAATTTTTAATTATACTATGTTTGGTGCTGCACTGTATTGTATTATTTTTTTGTGATTATTTTAAATTATATATTTGGATAACAATATTAATTAATTCTTAGAAAAATACTAAATATAGAATTTTAGATTTTAAAGCTTTTACATTATTGTTTTTAGTACAAATTAAAAAATTATAATTTAAAATTAACAAATTCTAAAATTTTAGACTTCATACCACTGCTAAAATAAAAATTAAAGATGGATTATGCATCTTTTCTTGCTTAAGAGATAGAAAAAAAAAATCAAAGTTCTTCTAATTGACTAAAACCTAAAAGATTTGCCTAGTGTTTTATTAAACTTCTTTCATGTTAGGCCAAAAATTCATGGTTCAAGATTTTAATAATAATAATACTGTTAGTCAAGATCATAGGAAAAAGAAAATAACTTTTCTATTATTCACCAAAAAATGACTGAATACAATAGCTATAGATATATATATAAAGAAGGAAACACAATATTAAGTTAGGAGCATGGATATTCTCAATGCCCAACTTGAACAAAGATGTAGGAAAGTTCCTTGAACACAGCTTCGATAAATATATCTGCAACTTGATCTTTAGACCTGATATAAGGTGTAACAATGGCACCACTTGTCACTTGCTCTCGAATAAAATGACAATCCACATCAGTATGCTTAGTCCTAAGCTGGATTATTAGCAATGTATGTCGCAGCCTTATGGTCGCAATACATCACGGAAAGGCCTTGGATTTGGGAACAAATAATATCAGCCATTGCATAATATTCTGTCTCAACACTAGACTTTGCTACCACATTTTATTTCTAAGGTGCTTCCTCCCTTGTAGAGAACCCTACTCCAATAGCCTTCTTAAGATAAATGAGAATTTTACACACTACTTTCCAATGAACCTTCCTCAGATTTTGCATATACTGACTAACTGCTCCAACTGCAAAGGTATTATTAGGTTTAGTAATAGTCAAGTAAATTAATTTTCCAAATAGATTTCTGTACCTTCTTTTATCTTCAAAGACATGATTTTTCTTGTCATTTGTCACATCAAGTTTTAGATTTGGGTCCATAAGAGTATCATTGAACTTTTGTATGTTCTTTTCTTTTCATCTGCCTTATTCATGTTTAGTCAGCAGACTTTAAATATATTTTCTTTAACATAACACCAAATCGTGCTTTCCTCTAGCCAATTCAATGCTAAGAAAATACCTCAACTAACTTAAATCTATAGTTTGAAAATGTTCTTTCAATTGAACTTTCAGTTCTTCAATGCCACAATAAACACTTCTAGATATAATTATATCATCAACATAAACCATAAAAATAACTGTACCTTAAAATAGTGTGCTTCACAAAAACTAAATGATCAGATTGATACCTCTTAAAATGAAGAGATTAAAGAAACCACTAAATTTATCAAACCGCACTTAGAGAGACTGTTTCAAACCATACATGGCTTTCTTTAGTTTACACACTAAGCCAGATTCCCTTAAGCAACAAACCCAGGAGGTTGCTCTATGCACACTTCTCTCTTTAAATCTCCGTACAAAAATGTGTTTTTAGCATCAAGTTATTAAAGGGACTAATCATGGAACTCTAACAGAGTTAGGGTGAGCAACAGGAAAAAATCTCTAGATAATCAACCCTGAGTTTGAGTAAGCCATTTCGCCATTAAATGAGCTTTTAACCGCTCTATGGTATCACCAAGATGGTATTTTATAATAAAAAGTGATCTACACACTAAGCCATACTCCTTTTATGGAAGAGAGTTGATGTATAGTTCTTTGTTTCCTACAAAACTCAGAAAGTATAGAGTGATGATAGTTCAAGGCATTGACGGAATGAAGAATTTCAATAGTAACACTAAATTGATATCTTATTTCATTAAAAAAAATTCAAATACATGAGGTACTTCAAATTTCTCTTATAACAAATATACCATGCAGCACGAGAACAGTCATCAACATAAGTAATAAAATATTTAAAACCTTGATAGTTTGGAATGTTACATAGGCCAAATACATCTCAGTGAACTAACTCAAACAGATGCGAATTCACTTTGGTGACTTGAGAAGGATAGGAAACGTGATGATGTTTGCCCAAACGACATGACTAACCATGTAACATAGAATTGACATCACCTGATAAATCCAAAATGATGAAGTAGTTGAAGAAGAAGATGTTCTAATTGATAATGTCATTGTTCTTAAGAGGCAGTAGATGAAAAAAATAATACTAGGTGGAGGTAACAAAGTAAAAGGTGATAAACTCCATTCATCTCATGTCCACCACCAATCATCTTTTTCGTACCGAGATCTTGAAAAATACAATAGGATGTCACAAAACAATTAAGACTCTTTGTCAATTAACAAATGGATAAAAGGTGCATGGGAAACTTTAGAACATGAGGAATGAAGGAAAGAGATAAATTAAGATAAGCATAAACAATCTCTTCACCTACAACATTAGTTCAAGAACCAGTATGCATGTTTATCTTGGCTTTATTTTGTGTGCCTGTGAAGACACAACACCTCTCAAGTTTAGGGGGTTGTGCTATGGTGTAATGTGTTTGTAAGTGCATGTGTTTGTATTGTGTGTTATATGTAGTTCTGTTATCCAGTATTTGTGCATGCATTTGAAAGCTTAATGAAGATAAATTTAGTGTTATCCAATATTTGTGACTACGAAGTAAGGATAATTTTGTAACACTCCACTTTTTCTTAACTAATTTATTGCAGAAATATTTAAAGCTTCATTACTTCTTTAATATAAATACGAATTTTAAAACAAAGTTTTATATAGCAAGCATAAATTTCTTACAAAATATAAGAGACATGCATATATTTTCCAAAAGCGTTATTATTACATAAACCTAAGATATTTATTTTTTTAATAGAAATAGAGTTGTATCTATCTTAAAACCCAATGATTGATATGCCCATATACACCTCACCTTGGTTGGGACTTGGCGTTAGCTTGGCTTACTCATCGTTACCTGTAATGTAAGGACTTTATAAGCTAATGCCAATGAGATAACACTTTGATACATTTATAAATTATTATGCATATAAATGAACATATTAAGTTTTTAAAAGAAGCTTAGAAAATACAAAACAACTTTGTTAGGGCCTTAGGTATATTGTACCACAAGGCTAGCATTCTTATTTTTTAAACTAACATGCCCTTGGGCCTAAACAGTTGATCTTTTGGGTATTACGTATCGCCGTCCCCAAAAAATTTACTTTTTACTATGCTTAGAGGGCTTGCCCCTTGGAAACTTTGCCACCCGGTAGTATAACCACCCCTTTTTCATAAATTCATTTTTTGAAACGTTTTCTTCATAAAGTAATCCATGAAATGCATGTGTCCAATGCAACTTATGTCATAACATTTGAAGTTCTCAGATGCACAACAGATCAACACACAATACTATTTATGGAAAACAATCTTTAATATAGGCGGCAATGTCGTCCATATAGAGATTAAACAAAATAGAATTATAGTATAAGTGGTAGAACCAACCATAACATAATTTAATATCATAGATTAGGTGGCATAGTTGACCATAACGTAATTAAGTATTATAGATTATGCAGCATAATCGACCATATAAGAATAAGTAAGAAATTAATATAATTTAGGTGGCATAGTCGTCCAAAAGTTTAGATCATAACCAATTACGTCATAATAGCCATAACAATATTAAGAATTAATTAAAGCTGAAGTGAAGTATAAAAATAATTTTATCCCTACATTACAATTGAAGTGTTACTTACCTCTTGACCTTGACTTCTCTAGACCTTTTTAAATTGAAGATTTCTTTACTCTTGATGTTATGTCTTAGAATTGAAGAGGGTGAAATTTCTAAGTTGTATTGAAAATGAAAGGGGCTAAGGGTCTAAGATTATGTCATCATTACTTAGAATTAAATATTTTATATTTTATTATCATTATTATTTTAATACTTATGAGGGCTTGTTAGCTTAAAGTAAATTCTATTGTATTTAAGTGAGAAAATTGTACCTCATAATTTCCTCTTCCCTTTTAAAAAATTTCATCCTCGAAATTTACTTACTAAATGGCTCATGATACTTATTCTTCATCTCTTCCTCACGTTCCCATGTTGCCTTCTCCTCTAAGCTATTTTGCCATAGTACTTTAACTAAAGGGATCTTCTTGTTCCTTAAATCCTTTTTCTTTCTATCAAGAATTTGAATTGGACGTTCTTCGTAGGTTAGGTCTCCTTCTAGTTGAAAAGGCTTATAATTTAGCACATAAGAGGAGTCTGAAACCTATTTCTTTAACATGGATAAATGAAAGACATTATGTATTCTTGATAATGATAGGGGGAGGGCAAGTCGATAGGAAACATTCCTGACACGTTTGAGTATTTCAAATGGCCCATTAAACCTCGGACTTAATTTTCCTTTGTTGCCAAATCTCATCAATCCTTTTATTAGTGCAAAATTTTCCTTTGTTCCTAAATCTCATCAATCCTTTTATTGGGGCAACACCAACTTGAAATTCCAAAGGCCTTCGCATTTTATCGGCAGAACTTTTCTGTCGACTTTGAGCTACCTGCATTCTTTGACCTATTTTCTCGATTGCTTTGTTAGCATACATGTATACATAATGTTGATTTTGATGATAACAAACAAGATTAAGAATGATTAAGTTTTTAAAAGCTCAAATTATTTTAAATAAATCATTATTTTCATAATATAAAGGTTTTATACTTAATGGAAAAATGATTTCATGAAATTGGTTGTTTTCAATTAATGGTTTAAATTGAAAAAGTTTTGAAACTCTAGAAATGGACTTATTTTTAAAGTTTTATGACAATTTGGGCTATAGTATAATTATAGAAAGTTTTGGAGCAAAACTATAATTTTAGAAAATAATTTCACTGTAGTGATCACTATAGCAAACGGCTAACCGATAATTTCCATAAAGTATGTTATGCAAAATATTGTTAGAATGATGATTCTGGAAAATAACGGTGAACTGATTATTTCCAGATTGCTAACCTTGAACTGTTTAATGAGAACGGTTAAGCCAAATTTGTTTTGCAGGTCTTTGGAAATTAACGGTGAACCGATAGTGACAAACGATCAAATGTTTATTTGAAATACAGCTCAATGGTAACTTTGACCAGAATAAACGGTTAACCATTTACAGTTAACGGCGATTCGTTTATGGGCAGACAATCAATAACGGCTAGTTTTCAGCTCTAACTATAAATAAGCTCAATCCATTTCAAACAAGATAAATTCCAACGATCATCATTGAGTAAAATATTGAGAATACAACTTTCTTTGAGCTTTAAATCATTGTATTCATCTCATTCATTCACACATTGAGCTTCATTTGTGATCAAACACATTGTGTGAGAGAAATTCATTTGTAATCCTTTTTGTAAAATCACGATAAGAGATTGTAAGTGTTAAGATATACTTGGGTTAAGAGATTGGGATAATCTTTTGTTGTGAAGGTCCATTGACACCTTGGAAGTCAATTATAAGCATTTGAAGCCTTGGAGGCTTGCTTAGTGAAATCCTCAAGTCCGGTGAGCTTGGAGGAGTGGACATAGGTGGGGATTGTCGAACCACGTAAAATCATTGTGTTTGTTTTCTCTTCCCTTAATCTTTTTATTGTGCTCGATTGATTTATTTGTTATTACTTTAAATCCGTTTTAGATTTGCATTGAATTTTGTTTTAAAATTGAATAATTTTTAATATCCCAATTCACCCCCGCTCTTGGGTTGCATAACTAGAATTTCATGCTTCAGATGAGGCAGTAATTAAGTTGGGGCCAAGATGCCTTCGTTCACCCATCTCATCCCAATGAATAGGTGATCTACATTTTCTACCATATAGAGCTTCGTATGGTGTCATACGTATTGTTGCTTGGTAGCTATTGTTGTAGTCCAACTCAACCAATGGTAAATACTTGATCCATGATCCTTGAAAGTCGATAACACATCCTCACAACATTTCCTTAAGTGTCTGAATTGTTCTTTCTGACTAACTGTCTGTTTGAAGGTGAAATGATGCACTAATTTTTTATTTTGTTCCTATAGCGTTATATAAATTTTCCCAAAATGTGAAGTAAACCTTGTATCTTAGTCAGAAATAATAGAAATATATATACAATGAAGTCTTACTATCTTCTTTATGGATATTTCTGCAAACTGGTCAATGGTGTGCGTCATTTAAATAGGCAAGAAGTGAGCAGACTTTGTGAGTCAATCGACGATCACCCAAATAACATCATGCATTTTTACAGTACTTGGAAGACCAATGACGAAGTCCATTGTAATTTCTTCCCACTTCCATTTAGGAACTTGATTAGATTCCAAAAGTCCTACTGGTCTTTGGTGCTCTGCTTTGATTAGTAGACAAGTGAGACATTTTGGTATGAACTTAATTATATTAATAATGCTTCTTTAATTCTTTGTACATCTTTGTTGTGTAGGATGAAGTGAATAGAGGGCTGTGTGAGCTTCAAGTAGGATTTCTTTCTTTAGATCTTTATTATTTGGTACACATATCCTATCCTTAAATAAAATAATTCATTTTTCTGACTTCTTGAACAACATCTCCTTTGAGTTGGCTTTTATTTTCAAGTTCTTCAATTAGGAATTGCTTTCCTGCCCCTCCTTAATCTTTTCTAATAAGATCGAGTGAAGTGTCATGTTGACTAATTTTTCTGCTACTAGCTCGATCTCTACCTTACATATATCATTTTGTAATGGCTTAAGTAAGATCCTTAAAGCTAACATGCTTGACTTTCTACTTAATGCATTTACTACCATATTTGCTTTTCTAGGATGATAGTTTATTTCGTAGTAGTCGTAGTCCTTGACAAGCTCTAGCCTTTGCCATTGTCGCATATTTAACTCATTTTGTGTAAAGAAGTATTTGAGGCTCTTGTAATCAGTGTAAACCTTACAATGTGCCCCTAATGGCTAAGATTGGAGTAATAACCAATCATTGTTTTAGTTCTTTGAAGTTTTCCTCGCATTCTGGCGTCCACACAAACTTGACATTTTTCTTTGTCAATTGGATCAATGGCATTACGATCTTGGAGAACCCTTCTACAAATCTTCGATCATATCCAGCCAAACCCAAGAAGCTTCTGACTTATCTTGTATTAGTTGGTCTGGACTATTGGCCCACAGCTTCTACCTTCAAGGGGGTCTACTGAAATTCTATTCTTAGACATGCATGTCCTAAGAATCTAACTTTTTCGAGCCAAAATTCAAATTTCTTGAATTTTGTAAAAAATTGCTTCTTTTTCAAGTGTCTAAAGAGTAATCCTTAGGTGCTAAGCACGCCCTTCCTGTGTTTGTGAGTAGACCAAAATATTGTTAATGAACACTACTATGAATTTGTCTAGGTAGTCTTTAAATACCCTGTTCATGAGGTCCATGAAGGCTGATGGAGCATTAGTTAGACCAAATGGCATGACCACAAACTCATAGTGTTAGCATATATGTATGCATAATGTTTATTTTATGATAACAAACAAGACTAAGAATTATTAAGGTTTTAAAAAGTTAAATTATTTTTCATACATTTTAAAAAAATCATTATTTTGATAATATAAGGTTTTATACTTAAAGGAAAAATGATTTTATAGAATTGGTTAGTTTTCAAGTTCATGGTCAAATTGAAAAAGTTTTAAAATTATGAAAATTGACTTATTTGTAAAGTTTTATGACGATTTGGGCCATAATATAATTATAGAAATTTTTATGGTAAAACTATAATTTTAAAAAATAATTTCACTGTAGCAATCACTGTAGCAAACGGCTAATCGTTTACTAAAAACGGATAACCGATAACTTCCAGAAAGCATGTTCTACAAAGTATTGTTATAATGATGATTCTGGAAAATAACAGTGAACCGTTTATAAAAAACGATGAACCGATAATTTCTAGATTGATAACCTTGAACTATTTAGTGAGAATGGTTAAGCCAAATTGTTTTGTAGGTGTTTGGAAATTAATGGTGAACCGATAGTGACAAACGGTCAATCGTTTATTTGAAATTCAGCCCAACGGTAACTTTGACAGGAACAAACAGTTAACTGTTAATGGTTAACCATGATCCGTTTACGGACAGACAGTCTGTAATGACTAGTTTTCAGTTTCAACTATAAATAAGCTCATTCAAATTCAAACAAGGGCATATCACAACATTATCATTGAACTTATATTCGAGAATACAATCTTCAAAGAGCTTTAAACACATTCATTCTTCATCTATTCATACATTAGGCATTGATTTGTAATCTTAAATATTGCGTGAGAGAAAAACAATTTATAATATTTTGTTTTGAGTTATTGTAAGTGTTGAGATACACTTGAGTTAAGAGATTGGGGATAACTCTTGTTGTAAAGGTTTATTGACACCTTGGAAGTCAATTGTAAGCATTTGAAGCCTTGGAGGCTTGCTTAGTGGAATCCTCAAGCCTGGGTGAGCTTGGAGGCGTAGACGTAGGCGGGAATTGCCGAACCACGTAAAAATCATTGTGTTTGCTCTCTCTTCCCTTACTCATTTATTATTGTGCTTTATTGAATTTATTATTTTTTATTCCATTAAGGCATTAAATTAAATTCTTGTGTGGTTTGCTTAGTTTAAATTTTAAAATCTCAATTCACCCCCCTCTTGGGTTGCATAACTAGAATTTCATTTGGTATCAGAGTGAGGTGCTCTTGTGTAGACTTAACCGTCTAGAGTTAAAGATCCATAGCAACCCAAATTAGCTCAACCTTCATGGAAGGCCAATCCACCATTAGACCTCCATTCTTTGATGGTAATGACTACCTATATTGGAAAACTAGGATGAAAATTTATTTGCAAACTTTAGATTATGAAATTTGGGAAGTTGTTTATGATGATTCATTCATTCCTAGGAAGAATGTTTTAAGTGAGTTGGATAAGAAAAACTTGTCTTTAAATTCCAAGGCTATAATTTTGTGCCTTAAATAAAAAGGAATTTCATAGAGTTTCAAATTATTCTAATGCTTATGCAATTTGGAGAAAACTTGAAATTGTGTATGAGGAGACTACAAACGAGGCGGAATTTCATGAAGTGTCGAATTTGGCACTTATGGCAATTGGAGATGAATCAAATGATGAATTTGATGAGGTAAATAATCTTCTTACTTATGATGAATTACATGATACTTTTAAATAATTGCATGATGAGTGGATGAAACTTGGTAAAAATAATGCATGCCTTCAGAAGAAAATGCTAGAACTTACAAATGAAAAGGATGCCATGCAAAAATGAATTGATTCATTGAATGAGAAGATAAAGGAATTAGAATTAGAGAATAAAATATTGAATGATGAAGTTGCATTATCAAATGAGAAATTTAGCACTTCACACAAGCATATAGAATCACATGTAGATAACTTGAAAAATGAAAAGGATGCTTTACAAAAATGTAATGATTCATTAAATGAAAAAAATCAAAGAATTGGAATTAGATAATGAAATGCTACATAATAGGATTGCATCATTTACATGTAAACAAAGTACTTCATATGAGTATGAGAAATCACATGTTGATGAATTAATGAAAGAAAATGAAGTGCTTAAGAAGAAGAGTAATGAGTTAAATGAGATTGTTTAAAATTTACAAATGGGCAAAAGATGTTGGATAACTTAATTCACAAAAATGTGAATTTGACAAATGAGGTATTGACTATAAGGAAAATTTGAAACAAAAATATTATAAGAATTACTTTGAGAAGAGTACCTCCATTAATGATCAAATTGTATGTCATTATTGCAATCAAAATGATGATATGAGTTTTAGATGTCCAGTTAAGATAAATGTATATTGTGGAGCAAAATATATTTGGATTTCAAAAGGAATAATTGCTAACACTCAAGGACCCAAGAGTATTTGGGTACCAAAGGCACAACATGAATGTTTTCTTTGGAGGTACCACAATCAAGGAATACTGGAGAGCTCCATGATGAAAGCTTGTGAGGATAATCACTTGAATATGATCTAGGAGAAAAAGATGAGGCAAGATGATTTAATTATTTTGATAACAATTCTTGCCATATTAATTTTGTTGAATGAATCATAATAAATGAATTTACGAAAGTATGCTTGTATGTTTGCATGATGAAATTATCATTGTGCATAACATTGAGTGATTTATCATGATGCCTTTGTTTGATTTTTGAGGATTGTATGGTCTTTGATTTCATCTTCTTAATTGTCTATCATCATTGTCAATCTCTTATATATGTGTGAATTCATATGCCATTAATTGTGTTATATCATCATTCATTTATAAAATTGACATCATTATTTGATACGTTTTCATATGCTTGGTCTTGTATGCGCTTATGTCTCATGTATTAATTGGCTTATTGAAAAGTTTTGAATCACAAAATGTTTTTAAATTTATCAAGTTTTAAGATAAATTGGTGTGTACAATACAAGTTTTTGGGTTAACCAAAATTCAATAAGAGGTAAAATAATCTCTAAGGCACAACCGGCATACCACATGTAACCAACCGGCAAGCCGTTTGCTTATGGTTGCTCTCGGGTCGACTTTTAAATAACCAGATTGGAAAACCGATAAGCCATTTGAGAAAATTTTATTTTTGGGCAAAACCTGGTCAACCGGTTATGAAATCCGGAAAGCCAAATTCGGTTTGGAACTTACTGGACACAAATCGGTCATCCAGTTATGAAATCCAAAAAGTCGGATTTGCAAAGCTTCTTTTCTGTCTCAAAACCGGCTAGCCGGTTATGCTAAATGGTAAGCCGGATTCGAGCTTTTTTAAGGACTATTCATCTTCTTCTCTTCATTCGGCAATCTGGTTGTCTCTCTCTCTAAAATCCACCATTTTTTTTTATCTAATCAACACCATTCATCACCTTAAATCATCTCTACGATCATTTTAATTGATTTAAAATTACCTATTTTACTCAATATCTTGAAAATCTAAATTTGTGCATTTTGAGTATTTCAAATTACCACTTCCATAGTGTGCTCTCCTTATGGATTTTACCATAGTTTTCTATTATATTATGCACTTACATTTTCATATGCATTGTTGCTTTCATTGTGGATTGATGATGATTATTGTTTGATATTTGGATGTTTTATATTTGGATAATGTGGAACTAATGTGCTTATCTTGAGATTTTGATGATCTATATGGGGAGCTTTTTACTTTTTTTTTTTATGATAAAGAGGGAGAAATGAGATGTAAGAGAGAAATACATCTACTTTGATATTCTCAAGCATATGAGATTTTTTTTAAGTTATATTGAAATGTCATATTAAATCTTTGATGAGTTTAGTTTTCTTGATTTCTAAAATGTGATTAGTAATTATGGAGCTTGGATAGTTGATAACATGCATGCCAATTTGGTAAACAAATCAAAAACTTTTTGCCAAGAACAATTTTAAAAAATTTGGTATGAACTTTGGATGATTTGATTTCTTTATTTTTTTTGTGATTGATGATTATATGTTCGTTGGTTGATGAATTGATGGAGTTATTGATTTGTTATAATTGTCTAAGCTTATATGGAAGTGTTTTTAACAATTTTTTTTATTTGAGGATTTGCTCATTTTTAAAGGGAAACTCTGCTGAAATTTTTGCTCGCACAAAATTGGTAAAATCTTTATCGAATTATTTTTAATGATATTGTTTCAATTGCATCTATCTATCTTTCCTTTTTATGATGAAGGGGGAGATAAATATGATATGTTTTTGGATAAAATCATTTTGGTTAAAATTTTAAATTGGCCATATATTTAGGGGGAGCATATAATATAATTTTGGATAATATGCATTTTTTACTTTTTTGTTGTCCAAAGGGGGAGGCAAAGTAATATATAATTTCAATGTTGTCAAAAGGAGGAGAATAATATGCACTTTGAGTATTCTTTTGATGATTGATATTTGATTATGGTGATGATTTTGATGATTTTGGGATATAATGATGATTTGATTACATAGTTATTTTATATGATAATTTTATGTTATGAGTTGTTGATTTGGTAATTGATGGAATAATGGTTCATGATATTTTGGTGTGATGATTTGTGTATATAGTTAGCTTGTAACATGATTTATAATAATTTGGGAGTAATATTACTAAATTTATATTTGAGGTGATGCTTGTTGTTAGAGGAAGAATCTATCGAAATTTCTACTAGGACAACATGGGTAACAAATTTGCTACTCTTTTTATTTTTATTAAGTTTTCTTTTTGATGATGAAGGGGGAGAAGAATACATGTTTTTAAATTTGTAAAAATTTCTACTTTTTTTTTTTGCATTAAGTTTTCTTTTTGATGATGAAGGAGGAGAAGAATACATGTATTTAAATTTGTTAATTTAGTGAATTGGCAAATTATAAGGGAAGTTTACATTTAGGGGAAGCAATTTGTGGAATCATTCTTTAAATACATTCCAGGTTTGTCATCATTAAAAAGGAGGAGATTGTTAGCATATATGTATTCATAATGTTGATTTTGATGATAACCAACAAGATTAAAAATGATTAAGGTTTTAAAAGGTTAAATTATTTTTCATACATTTAAAACAAATCATTATTTTGATAATATAAGGTTTCATACTTAAAGGAAAAATGATTTTATAGAATTGGTTAGTTTCAAGTTCATGCTCAAATTGAAAAAGTTTTAAAACTATGGAAATTGACTTATTTGTAAAGTTTAATGACGATTTGGGCCATAGTATAATTATAAAAAATTTTAGGATAAAATTATAATTTTAGAAAATAATTTCACTGTAACAATCACTGTAGCACACGGCTAAGCCTTTACTAAAAATGGCTAACTAATAATTTCTAGAAAGCATGCTCTGCAAAGTATTGTTATAATGATGATTCTGGAAAATAACGGTGAATCGTTTATGAAAAATATTGAACCGATAATTTCCAAATTGCTAACCTTGAATCGTTTAGTGAGAACGGTTAAGCCAAATTTGTTTTGTAGGTCTGTGGAGATTAACGGTGAACCGATAGTGACAAACGGTTAGCTGTTTATTTGAGATTTAGCCCAATGGTAACTTTGATCGGAACAAACGGTTAACCGTTAACGGTTAACGGCGATTCATTTACGGACAAACAGTCTGTAACGGCTAGTTTTCAGCTCCAACTATAAATAAGTTCATTCAAATTCAAATAAGGGCAGATCACAACATTATCATTGAGCTTATATTCGAGAATACAATCTTTAAAAAGCTTTAAACACATTCACTCTTCATCTACTCACACATGGGGCATTGATTTGTAATTTTAAATATTGTGTGAGAGAAAAATAATTTGTAATCTTTTGTTTTGAGTGATTGTAAGTGTTGGAATATACTTGGGCTAAGAGATTGGAGAAAATCTCTTGTTGTAAAGGTTTATTGACACCTTGGAAGTCAATTGTAAGCATTTGAAGCCTTGAAGGCTTGCTTAGTGGAATCATCAAGCCCGAATGAGTTTGGAGGCGTGGACGTAGGCGGGGATTGCCGAACCACGTAAAAATTATTGTGTTTGCTCTCTCTTCCTTTACTCCTTTATTATTGTGCTTTATTGAATTTAGTGTTTTTTATTCCATTAAGGCATTAGATCAAATTATTGTGTGGTTTGCTTAGCTTAAATTTTAAAATCTCAATTCATCCCCTCTTGGGTTGCACAACTAGAATTTCATACAGTGTCTATAATGTGTTCTAAATGTTGTTTTAGGAATATCTGCTTCTCTAAATCTTAACTAGTGCTATCTTAATCATAGATCAATCTTTGAAAATACCGATGCTCCTTGTAGTTGATCAAACAAGTCATTGATGCGCGGAAGTGGGTACTTGTTCTTGATAGTCACAATATTTAGCTCTCGATAGTCGAGGCTCATTCATATTAATCCATTATTCTTTTTTACAAATAATACTAGTGCTCCATGTTGGTCGATTTTATAATCAAATACTAGTAGTGTCAATGTGCAAGTGTACACAACAAGTAATAAAGTTATCAATATTCAAGATCGTCTCCACATGGATTGATGTTACTCGAAATGTTGCAGCAATCACAATAGTGCAAACTAATTTAAATCCGAAGTTAACAAATGTAAAAAGTGTTTTATCATAATTAATGATTGTAACAAAATAAAGTAAGCAAAACCACAATAAACTAAACTAAACTAAATGTGTCTGAGATTAAATTGAGATCATTGTAGTTGAATGATCAAACTTTCCTTATGGCTGACTGTTTTTCATCAAGTTGACACGAATTGTTACGGCAAGTGCTGCAGCACTGGGGGGAATTAATCTGCATCCTCAACTATCGCATATTGGATCTCTCATACCCTTAAATACACTAGTAATGATCAGTTGCTAATTTATTCATGATATGACTTTATAATTCGTTCTATCTCTCCACCCTACAAGGTAATCACCTATGTCTAGTGTGTCACAAATCTTAACTTTAAGTATTACCCTTATGGGATTCAAGATAACTTAATCTAGGAAACTTAACTTAAGATCAAGTAATACTCTAATAATATATGCTAAGACATGCCCTTTTGCTGCTCTATCTTAACTGTAACTATTAAATGGGTGGTCAACCGAAATAATAGTTATATCAATAATAACTACTAGAGTATAATGCTACAACAATGACATAACAACACATAAGAATAGTCAAGAACGCATAGGATTGTTTGTCATTCAACTACAAGCAAATTTAGTTCATATTCTGAATAAGAAAAACAAACATAAATATATTGTTCACGGGATACATTAGAACAGTCAAAGGAAGAAGATAAATATAAGTTGAGCACAGTGAAAGACAAATCCAAATAATTCTTCAAGATTCCTTAATGTTGCCGAAACAACACTCTTCAATTCCGATTTTCCTCTCTTTTTCTCTCTAATGATCTTAATGATACCCTTCTTGCTGCCTTTCTATGTGGTGCACGCTTCCATTTTATATTGCAAACTAGGGTAAAACAAGAGTGTATAGGCGTGCATGAGCTAAATTAGGAAACATGTAGATCGCGATTCTGCAACTGGCCCACGCCTAAATTTTCTCTCGCGCTGCTCCCAGATTGCTATAGCATTAGTTGCTCTAACATCCGCTACAACACTGCACTATTCTCGATTGTGCTTTACTTCTTTTACGGCTATCGTCTTTCCCCCTCTTACTTATCCATTGTCACACCATTCCCCACATGAATGAAGACTTTTCTGAAAACCTACGATTATGCACCTGTTTTTAGCACCAATTACTTTGATTCAAACAAAACTTATTAAAACTCAACTGAAATGAATGTTTATGCAAAATATAATAAAAACGCCTTATTTGTTCTCTAAGTGATCTTGATTTAAGTCTAGAATTAATGTAATAACTCTCATTTCCTAGAGTTATCACTCCCCATGGTGAATGACTTGGGCGTATGTAGTCGTTGTCTAGTAACTCTTGCAATTGACTCTTTAACTCCTTTAATTCTGATGGGACCATTATATAATATGCCTTTGAAATTAGGGCAGTTCCTGGTAACAAATCGATTTTAAATTCAATTTCTCAATCAGGTGGCAATCCTAGGAGTTCTTCAAGAAAGATCTCAGGAAATTCGTTCACCACTAGAATATCTTCCAACTTTGGTCTTTACTCTTCTGTTTCGACGACCATACTAAGTAAAAAGTCAAGCCTGTTAGGTTTAATGATCCTACATAAGCCATTACAAAATGATATATGCAAGGCAAAGATCGAGCTAGTAGCAGGAAAATTCACCAACATGTCACTTCGCTCGACCTTATTAGAAAAGATTAAGGAAGGGTAGGAAAGCTTTAAGGATCCTACCTAAGTTTCTTTCTTTTTCTTGCAATCTATCTTGGCATAGTGCTTTGATAGCCAATCCATGCTAAGAATTACGTCATAGCCATGCATCTCTAAGATTATTAGGTCAACACATAGTTTATAACCACTAATGTTGATCTCGCATGCCTTAACTAATTGTCTGAGTTCAATACTTCACCCGATGGTACCATGATACTAAAAAGTTTATTTGTTACATCAGGGACCTTTTTTATTTTCCTAATCAATGCTGGTGAGGCAAATGAATGTGTAGCTCCTGAGCCTATTAGCACATATTTAGGAGTTTAAAAGATAGATAGTTCACTTGATACTACTGAGGGTTTTCCTTTCGCATCTGTCTTGGAGAGCGTAAATACTCGACCATTAGCATTTTCTTGTTGCGTACCTATTCTCTGGTCAGTCCTTGATGAAGTGTCCTTCTCCTTTACATTTAAACATGTTTTGTACTGGCTCGACATTCTCCAAGGTGAGTTCTATCGCACTGATTGCATCTTGGCTTTTTTAAGACTTTCTTCTTATGATTCTTTGGGCATTTGCTTTTATTCTGATCTTAGACCACTAGCGTTCCCTTTCTCTTATTATTATTATTATTATTTAAGCGTTGTTTTTCGTGGTTAGCTACAAAGTTCCACTGGTCCACATTTCCTTTGTTTCATCGTTTTTCTTCATTCTTTTCTTCATCTACTTGCTCAATTACCAAGGCTCGATCGATGAGTTCGTTAAAGGAAGCATCGCGAACTCTAGCCACCTTTAAGTCTTTTTGCGAGATCTTTGCGCAATCCTTGAATAAAGTGGTTCTTTTTCAAGTCTTCTATTGCAACCACATGTGGGGCATATCGAGAGAGCTCATTAAACTTTTGGATGTACTCTAGCACAAACATCATTCCCTGTTATAAATAACTCAACTCACTTCTTTTGATTGAGCGAACAATCTTTGAAAAGTATTTGTTATAGAAATGTTCTTTAAATTCCACCTATTGCATCTGTTGCTTTATTATGAATTCGTTTGATAAAGTCCCATCAATATTCCGCCACTCCTCGTAGAATAAAATAGACACAGGTGACTTTTTCTTCTTCTGGCACTTTGGCTACTTCTATCATTATTTCCATAGTTCGTAACCATTGGTCTGCTGTAATAGAATCTACACCTCCTTCGAATGTGGGTGGATTTAATCTTCTGAATTTACTCCTTGTGTTGTTTATTACTCGAGCATGTTCATTCCTTCTAACTTCCCTTTCCAAGAGTCGTGCCACAATGTCTGTAAGTCGATCAATTACTAATTGCTCCCCTGAAGTTCCTTCTGCCCTTTTGCTTCTATTACCCCTAGCGCTTGACATCTTAATGAGTTTTTAATCTAATTTCTACATGTCAGACAAATCAAATGCAAAATTTCCAATTATCATAATTTCAAGTTTTAACTAAAAAGCTGAGCCTTGCCCTTCCCCTTGACTTGTGCATATGGACGTTCTACTTAATCACTTTAAACGTTGGGCTTTGATACCAATTTGTAACACCCTACTTTTTAAAAAAAATAATTTATTATCAAAATATTAAACCCTCATTACTTGTTTAATATAAATACCGATTCTAAAGAAAGTTTTACAAATACGAAATCTTAAAAAAAAGTTTTACATAACAAGCATAACTTTCTTACAAAATATAGGAGACATGCTGATATTTTCCAAAAACATTATTATTACATAAAGTTAAGATAATTATTTTTTTGATAGAGGCAGAGTTGTGCCCATCTTAAAACCCAATGTTTGATATGCCCATATGCACCTTACCTCGGTTGGGACTTGGCATCAGCTTGCCATACTCATCGTTAGCTGCAATATAAGGATTTTATAAGCTAATGTCCAGTAAGATAACACTTTGATGCATGTATAAATTATTATGCTTATAAATGACCATATTAAGTTTTTAAGAGAAATTTAGAAAATAAAAAATAACTTCGTTAAGGCCCTAGGTATATTGTACCACAAGGCTAGCATTCTTATTCTTTAAAATAATGTGCCCTTAGGCCTAAGCAGTTGATCTTTTGGGCATTGCGTATCACCGCCCCTAAAAGATTTATCTTTTGTTATGCCTGGAGTGCTTGTCCTCCTTGGAAATTTTGCCACCTGGTAGTACAACCACCCATTTTTCATAAATTCATTTTCTGAAATGTCTTCTTCATAAAGTAATCCATGAAATGCATTTGTCCAATTGAACTTATGTCATAACATTTGAAGTTCTTAGATGCACAGCAAAACAACACACAACACTATTTATGGAAAATAATCTTTAATATAGGTGGCAATGCCGTCCATACAGAGATTAAAACAAAATGGCATTATAGTATAAAAGGTAGAGCTGGCCATAACATAATTAAGTATCATAAATTAGGTGGCATAGTCGACCATAACATAATTAAGTATCATAGATTAGGCAACATAGCCGACCGTATAAGGATAAGTAAGCAATTACTATAAATAGGTGGCATAGTCATCCAAAAATTTAGATCATAACAAATCACATCATAATAACCATAACAATATTAAGAATTTATTAAAGTTGAAGTTAAGTATAAAAAGAATTTTATCCCTACATTACAGTTGAAGCGTTACTTACCTCTTGACCTTGACTTCTCTAGACCTTTTAAATTGAGGATTTCTCTACTCTTGGTGTTATGTCTTAGAATATAAGAGAGTGAAATTTCTAGTTTGCATTGAAAATGATAGGGGTTAGGGAGTATTTATAGGATTTCTTAAAGTTAATTGATGGTTAGGATTTTGCCACTATAACTCTTGATCAATGGTGCAGATTATCCTTTTTAAATATCTTACTAAATTCTATAATTCTTAACTATTTCTACAAACTTCTCTTACATCATCACTTATGTCATTACTTCTGTCATTGCTTATGCAATTATTAATTAGAATTAAATATTTTATATTATTATTATCATTATTATCATTATTATTTTAATACTTAAGAGGGCTTGTTAGGTTAAAATAAATTCTATTGCATTTAAGAGAGAAAACTGTACCTCACAAGTTTATAGATGAAAGTTAAGATTATGTCTCAACACCTAAGCTTTGGTTGAGTTTTGTAAGGATGTTGTAGCAAAACCATGTAGACCAGTAAGCTTAAAAATATCTTAAGTTATTTTTTTGGGAGGGGGGGGACTTAAAAATTTTCCGAAGTACCCCAAACTTGTGCTAGATAGGAAATAAATTTTGCTTTAATGGCTTCGTTACTAGTAACCAAGGCTCAATATGTAGCCTATATGCAGATTTGAGTCGAAAGGCATAAGAGTAATGAGCATTGTTGTAGCAACTAAAAATAACAATTTGGTCCTCTATTTAGGATATTAAGTAGTCAGGTCTGTTCATAAGTCATATGTTCAGCCTTGAGTTAAAGATATCTATAGATAAGACTATGTTATAACATTACTGCAGCAACTCTGATATGTGCATTGATTAAGTAATTGAGTGTCATTATTACAAGTGATAGACATTCACATAAAAATCAATGGTATATTGAAGAGAATTTGACTAAAAAAATAAGAAGGAAAGAATATTTTGTTGTAGCACAATTCGAACCTATTTGTGACTTCTGCACCCCCGCATATGAATGTACTTATATCATATATTTGAGTTATATGAATGGTTTGTGTAATGTTGTAGCACCTTCGAAACTTGATCAAAGTGCCACATACATACTCTGGACATAATAAGACCTAAGTCTAGTTAAGAGTGTGATTTGAAGGTTGATTAATCCTAACAAGCTTGACGACATAGCTAAGTTGATTGCTGCATGATTGTGTGATTGAAGAGTTAGTGTTGTTGTCATTTGAGGATAAGTAATAGTTTAAGTTTGGGAATATGATAACTCTATAAAGTGAGAATTATCATGAAACTTTTAAAGTTAAATCAATATTACTTAGTTAGTAAATGATGTGTTCTTATTGCATTTTAGTTGCATTTTGCATGATCATCCATTTTAGTTTATTTTTAATTAATTGAGTTATTTTAGATCTTTTTTGTGCTTAAATTATATACATGATTGAAAGTGACCAAAAAGCTCAACCTTTAAGGAAGGAATGCTACTTCAACAAACTTACAGAGATAATTAAAGAACTTGACAACAGATTAGTGAAAACAAGTTTAGATTAGTAAAGATGCTGTAGTTGTTGTTGTAGCAATCCTATCGCAACGACAAACTAGATTTCGCGTGCAATAACTAAAAGATTATGATCCAAAGTTTAAAAAAATGGAAGATACACACTTTACACTTTCGGTTGCCCTAATCCTAAGTTATAAAAGGAGCACGCATGAAAAGAAAAAGAGAGAGCTGTCACCTAAGGAGAATAGAAACAACAAAAAAACCAAAATTAAGAGAAAGATTGAAGGCTGGAATAGAGGACTCAAGGATGAAACAGAGGAGAAATCATAAAGACCAAGAAGATTTGAATTCTTCTTCTTATTTTCTATTTAATTATATTATGGGAATATATTGGATGACTATAACAATTTTATTCATTGTTCTATTACAAATCATGAACTGAATTTGATTGTGGTTGAGTGATAAATAATTTTAATGAATGTTTTACTGACATATGAGTGTTGCTCTGTATTTGTTATAGCATTTTGTCTTAACTGTATTTATTTCAATTCCTTATTTCAGCTGACTACTCATTTAATGGATACTATCTAAGAAAGAGCTTAAAAAAAGGTCTGACTCAATGGAACCAATTAAGACAATAATTAGTTTTAGAGTAAATCTTAATTTTAATAAGGCCATACTTGATCTAAAATTAGTGAACAACTAGATATAGGAAGTCGCCTTGTAGAGTAAGTGGAATCTAGAACCTTTAATGCTATATTTAATATTGTTATAACAATTGGTCACTATTAAGTTGTATTAGGTATAATATATCCAACATGCGACAACTGAGGACGTATGAGGGATTCTACTTAGTACTATAGTAGATGCTGTAGAAAACGGTACTTTAATTGAAAAAATAGTCAATGCTATTAAGTGAGTTTATTCACTTAACTACTAATTTTCCATTGATTACATCCTCTTATTTGACGTGAGAATTTTCCTTTTTGCATTTTATTTATTGCATTTTTATTTAATTAGATCATTAGTTTCATTAATTGTTTTATTTTAATTAGATAAAAACTGTACTGTTAAGATTC
Organism: Citrus trifoliata; assembly: GCA_018350135.1. Classification (NCBI taxonomy): domain Eukaryota; kingdom Viridiplantae; phylum Streptophyta; class Magnoliopsida; order Sapindales; family Rutaceae; genus Citrus; species Citrus trifoliata. The sequence goes on along the minus strand of CM031385.1, from coordinate 14,043,338 downwards.
AATCCCTGTGGAGACGATCTGAATGCTCATAAGTATATTACTTGTTGTGTACACTTACTCATTGACACTCATGGCAATAGAAAACACTCAACGATAGCTTTTAAAAGCTTTTCTCCATCCAAAAAGTTGCAAATCATTGATTTGATTCGCACTGGTGTTTGCATGACGTAAAGAAGATGAATAAGAGGTGCACTTTATTTCGCGACTTTTATTGATGATTGCTCTAGAAAAGTGTGGGTTTTGCTTTGAAATCTAAAGACCAGGTGCTTGATATATTTAAGTTCTTCATGCTTATGTTGAGAGAGGGACATGAAGAAAATTAAAATGTGTCAGGGCAAATAATGATAGTGAGTACAAAAGACCATTTGAGCAGTATTGCAGATCTTATAGACTCAGACTTGAAAAAATTCTACCAAAAACCCCACAGCAGAATAGTGATGCAGAAAGGATAAACAAAACAATTGAATAGAGGGTTATGCGTATGCTTTCTGATGCAAAGCTTCCTCAATCTTTCTAGGCAGAGGCTATGTATACTAAAGTTGACTTAATTAACATTTCTCCTATAGCTCCATTAGATGGCGATGTAGTTGAGAGACTTTGGACCAAGAAAGATGTTTCTTATAAACACTTGAGAGTGTTTGGTTGCAGAGCATATGTTCCCATTCCTATTGATGAAAGATCGAAGCTTGATGACAAAACTAAATAACGTATTTTCTTAAGCTATGGGCATGGAGAATTTAGATACAAATTATGAGATCCAGTGGCAAGGAAATTGACCAGAAGTAGAGATGTTGTGTTCCTTGAAAATAAGATAATTGGTGATGCAGAGAAGAGTAATGAGTCTCAGTCCTCTCCAAAGATTCATATTAGTCCAACTTCAATTTCTCCACTTGTAGTTCATGATAATCATAGGGGAGCTGGAGAGGATAATGATGAAAGTCTAGTAGAACTAGTTGACCAGGCGCTTTTAGAACCACCAACACCAATAGTTGAGCCAGATTTAAGAAGATCAACTAGAGAATGATGACCTTCCACTAGATATCCTCCACATGAATATATGATGCTTACAGATGGAGGAAGTCAGAATGTTTTGAAGAATTCATGTGTCACCAGCATAAAAATAAGTTGGCTAAAGTCATACAGGAGAAGATGAAATATGTGATTGAGAACCACACATATAACTTAGTAAAGCTTCCTAAAGGAAAGAAAGCATTGAATAACAAATGAGTTTACAGGTTGAAGACTGAAAATAACTCACAACAGTAGTACAAGGCTAGATTAGTCGTTAAGGGTTTTAGTCAGAACAAGGTGTTGATTTTTTAAAAAACAAATAGTTTCTCCTATGGTGAAGATTCTTCTATTTGAGTTGTTCTAGAATTAACAGCTAGCTTGAACTTGGAGATTGAACAGTTTTATGTAAAGACAGCTTTCTTGCTCGGTGACTTAAAGGAGAAAATATACATAGAGCAACATGAAAGATTCAATGTCAAAACTAAAAAAGAACTTATGTGCAAGTTGAAGAAAAATTTGTATGTGTTGATACAGACACCAAGACAGTGGTACAAGAAGTTTGATTATTTTATAGAGAATCATGGTTTCAATATGACTATGTGGGACCATTATTTTTCTGTGAAGAAGTTTGGTGATAATGATTTCATCATTCTTTTTACTTTATGTGGATGACATGTTGCCGGTTAGCCAGGATGCTAGTTGCCATGAAGATTTCTCGCGGTAAAAAATATGAAAAGTTATGGTTATCTCAAGAAGTATATGTTGAAATGGTTCTTAAAAGATTTAACATGAGTAAAGCAAAATCTATTTGTTTTCCACTTGCCGACCATTTTAAGTTTAGCTTCGAGCATATTGTCGTACAAGTGAGAAAGAAAAGTAAAAGATAAAAAGAGTTCCTTAAACTTAAACGATTGGTAGTTTGATGTACTTCATGGTTTGTACAAGACCAGATATTGTTCATGCAGTTGGTGTACTCAGCCAGTTTCTCTCCAATATGGGCAAAGAACACTGGATAGTAGTAAAATGGATTCTCAAATATCTAGAGACACTTCCAAGGCATGTGTTTATATTTTGGTGGTGACAAACATGTGTTACAAGTATACACAAATACAGATATGGCAAGGGATGTTGATTCCAGAAAATCTCTATTAGGATATTTGCTCACCTTTGCAAGAGGAGTAGTCTCATGGTAGTCCAGACTTCAGTAGTATGTTGCCTTGTCGATCACATAAGCAAAGTATATTATAATTACTGCAGGTTGCAAAAAAACATTGTGGATGAAGAATTTCCTACAAGGGTATATTGTATACTATGACAGTCAAAGTGCCATTCACTTGGCAAAAAATTCGACATACCATTCGAAATCTAAGTATATTGATGTGATATATCATCGGATGCCAGACGTGCTTGAGAAGAAACAGTTGCAACTTGAGAAGATACACACAATAGAGAATGGGTCAGATATAATGATAAAGTCATTACCCAAAGAAAAGTTGAAAAGCTATATGCAGAAAGTGGGCTTCGTAGTGCCCCTCAAATAATCTAGAGGGGAAGATTTGTTGGGTCCATCTCATTTGGGCCCAAAAGCCCAAAGTCCAAAAGATTAGCTTGATGTGCAATTAACATTAAGCTTTGGACTTGGATGAAATTTACCATGAAATTGGGCTTTAACTCCATTTTCTCCATAGTTTTGAGGGTAAGTTCCTGTTATCGCCATCTACAATCCTACTGATCTTAATTTTTATTTTATTCTCTCATTGGTTATTATTTGAGATACCTACTTGTTAGATAGACAAATATCAAACAATTACTATAAGCTAAAAATATTGAGATTCTTGATGTTAATAGCTCTAGTATTATGTAGTGAAAATTTTGTGCTATAATCCCATTAATATAGTGGAAAATTATATCGGATTAAGTCCCGTAGTTTTTCCCACGTTGGGTTTTTCACATAAAATATATCTCTTACGGTTGGTTTTTGCTTCGGATTTATTGGTTTATTTTTCTGCTATTTATTTGTGCTACACATCCAATTTTAATCACACAAAAGAGAAAGAGTTTTATTTTCACTTCATTTGCAGCTGCTTGTAGGAGTCCCTTTCCTAACAATTATATATGAAATTCCATCAAAAAAAAGAGAGAGAAGAAGAAGAAGAAACAAGATTAAAAAAAAAAAAGAAAAGTGGAGGAGAGGGAGGGATCGACAAGAGAAGAGAGAAAAATAATTTTTAAATTAAGGCTCATATTTTCAGAATTCGAAACATTCAGTTTTTATTATTTTCAGGGAACAACAGGAATTGTTGTGTAATTGAGCCAAAATTGTTGTAAGGCACGACCGCACAATAGTTTTGTCCTATTTGCTTTTTTTTTTCAGTTAAATTTGTATCTACATCTAATAAACTCTCCTATTGAATTAAAGAAGAGTTTAATGTATCTATATCGAAAAACGAAAATTTTTACTTCATCAGCTTAAATTTGTTATCTATATCTGTAAACGAAAATTTGTACTTTTAAATCCATGAACATTTTTTCATGATTTACTAATAAAAATACTTTTGATATTAATAAATACAACTGTTATCCAATTTCAAATTATTGATTTAATTAGATCCTTAAGTCACTAATAAATACGTATCTGACTTTTTTTTAATTTAAAAAAAACTCTACTTTGTAGAAAATGAATTATGTGCTTCTTATTTAATTGTTTTCAAATGAAATATAAAAAATATTTTATAATTTTATTTTTAAACATATAAAATGATAAAACAAATTTTAGGATAAACTATTAACTAATTTTAGGGAAAAAGACATCTACACTCCTAATATTTAGGAGGATGATCATGTGGACCTAGCAAGTTTTTTATAGAGGATACCAAAATCTCCTTGTGATTATAATTAAAGGTGGCCAATGGGCCAGACGGCACGAGGCACGGCACGGCACGAGCACGTCTCGGTAGAGCACGCGGTACAGCATGGCACGCACGTGGGCCATGCCGGGTTTAGATTTTAGGCACGTAGACCTTAAAAGCACGGCACGATTATAGATGAGCCAAAGCACGGCACGCGAAAAAGCACGCAATAAGTACTTTTCATTTTTTAATGAAAATAAACTTAAAATTTTATGATTTTATAAATAACTTGAAATTGAATCTTTTAATATCTTTTATTGGCTCAAGTTTTTTAAATTTATTTAATTCTTAGTTTCAAAAAAATTATAATTGATTTATATTAATAATTTATTAAATAAATAATTGATATCATGATTTTAATAAATAAAATTATAAATATAATGATTTTATAAATGTGTATTAATATTATTATAAATTATGATATATGACTCTACGTAATTCCAAGTTAACAAATAACAATTAAGTTAACTCTTAAAAAAAATAATATTATTGTTATTGTTAAGTGCTAAAAAAGAATTCTAATACCATAGAGTCAAACTTAGGAACTAATATTACATTCTCTTATTATTATTAATTTATTATTATTGAATATGGACTTGAGTTTTAAATTTTTTATTCTATTAAATTTAAATAAAGGCATATGGATCAAAAAAAAAATACATAAGCTTGAAAAAAATAAGACAACAACTTGGCATACGCTCTTAAAAAAAAAAAAAAGCTTAGTGGGCTATTTTTTCTAGGCACGGTATGACACAGCCCATGGCACTGACACGTGTGGGCACGGCACGTGCACGCGTGGACTTCCTTTAATGGGCTTGGGCCGGCACGGCACGGCCCGTTGGCCATCTCTAATTATTATATTCTTTTTTTAACAAGTGACTATAATATCCTTAGTAGATATTAACTAAAAAATTGACTTTAAATTTTTTAATAAATAAAAAATAATTGAAATAGTTTAATTCATCTAGTAGATTAATAATATTGGATTATTTTTTTATATTAAAATAAATTTAAAATATAAATTATTATATTTATTTCAATAATATATTTTTATTTATTATAAAATTTTAAATAAATCTTTGGGTTAAATAGATTTTTCAATTAATAATATATCTTATGTATTAATAATATCAAAATTATTTTATATAATATTGAAAATAATTTAAATTTTTATATATCTTTTTCAATATGATGATTCTATTTATTACAAAATTTAGTTTAATATAATATGATATTTTAAAGTATTAAAATATTTTTTCAATATTGAAATTATTTTAAAATTTATATATTGTAACATTTATTTTAATATTATATTTCTATTTATTATAAAACACTAGAGTCAATTTTTTTTGAGTTAATAGAGCTAAAACAATATTTTAATCAAAAGGAGGTCTTAGGCAGCATTTTTTTTGAAATCTGAATGTAGTTAAATTTTTCTGAAATCTTTGTGAATCTAAATACGAATATGCGAATGACATTTTTGTTTTTCTTTTTTAAATGTTGAATATAAGTGGCATCTTATTTTTTTATATATAAAAGGTCTTAAACACAGTTATTTAACACTTATGTCCTTACAAATTAGAACCAAAAAGAAAAAAAAGAAATTATATTTTAGAGTTTAGGAAATAAATATATTGTATAGAGATATTTTTGAAATATAATATTTACTTTTTAACCAAAATTTTTTCCCACTCACATAAAATCACAAAAGTTTACTTTTTTTTATTAAAATATAAATATTTGAAATTCAAATATAGGTTACAAAAAAATAACCTATAAATTTTAGAAATTGTCTGAAGTTAATAAAATTTTCCTTCCTGAAAATATAAGGGTCTACATGACCAATTTTTCAATCTTTGAGATGTAGATATACTTTTTTTCCTAATTCTAAGTTACCTTTTTAACTAAGTTTACTTTTCTATGTAATCAAAATATTATTTAAGAAAACAATGTAAACATATTTTGTCAATATCTAATAGTATTTTAGTGGGCAATCTGTGGATTCTCTTTATATAGAAAAATAAAATAAGATAATAAAATCATTAATGATCTTAATTGGTAACACAATAGAAGTTGAAGTAAATTTTGTGTAGTTGATTTGTTTTTTTCCTTTCCTGCCTTATATAATTGATCCAGTTTTGGCAACCTCCACTAATGCTTCCAAAAACTATTATTGATAATTTCTAATAGCCATTGATTTTATAACAATGTATTAGATTTTAAAGAAAGTAACACAAGCTTCTCTCTGATATATAAAGGAACGATACAAAATCAAAAACAAAAACCTGAATGCCCTTCATTTTATTTTATCTTCTTCATCCTCTCAATTTTGATTTTGGTAATCTTTACCTAGGATTCATCGATAATCAATTTCTTTTGAAAGAAATAAATTAATATTACGGTATTCTTAAGATAATTAATATTTAAGATTTGGTAAAACTACTTTTTTTTCATGAGAAAAAACAGAATTCTCATAAACAAGACTTAATTTTTAGCTCTAGCAATTAGAAAAGTTAGTGCTTGAATTTCTATTTTTCTTTTTGATAATTTGATTTCAAATCATGATTATAAATATGGCTATTTTCATTTCATGATTTTATTTTTAAAAGCTGTTAGTTTATTTTAGTTTTCATGTATGAGGCAAAAAGAACTGTTTTACAATATTAAGTGTTTTAGAGGAGGAAGAGGATCAGATTTGATTAAAAGAAATGTTCTCAAAGTCGTGCCTTTTAGATTTAACTTGATTAATTGCTTAAAGCTCACTACACCAACTCACTTTCAGATGATAAACTCAATTAATCTATCATTAGTTTTGTTTATAAAGCATCTTTTGTCTTGAATGTTTATATACGCTTGATTTTGTACTAATTTTTACTCTTTTAACTTTACCGGTTTGCTGGAGATATCAAAATTGAATATGTCAAATCAAGATGCTGATATGCGTGGGAGTTTTCTTGGTGGGACTTTGAGACTTGCGGTAATTTCTTAATCTCAGATCTTTGAGATTTATTTTATTTATATCTGCAAAAAAAAAAAGGCACATCGTTATTTGAAGATAAGAAAATAAATTAAAAAACTAAATGACTAAAAAAAAAATTTCACTACATGACAGGAATTTCTTTTGTCTTTTTATCTTCTTTATTAAATTTTACGTTATTTTCGGTACATATGGCACTATTCTTTCATTTTTATTTTTTTTGAGAAGTAGTTATTAGAGATTTGAATCAATATAGAATTAATTAATTTACTACATGTTTGAATTAAATTTGTTTACGAAACCTTAAATACTCAGATCGGGCATAAAAAGTACTCAGTTTGATTAAATTAGACATTAGACTAATTATTTATATAATTATTGAATCTGAAACAACTAACTTTAAGTTTATTGCGAAACAATTATTAAGTTTAATTAGCTGTAAGTAAGATGATAAATATTTATGTTCTCCAAATAGATAATTTCATTTTGCTTCCTTTTAATGATTCGATCAACAGGTTGTGCTATCTTAAAGTACTAGCATAATAATTGTAATACTTATTGTCGTTATTGAATGGCAAGCAATTACTAAATGATAAAAAAAATTCAAAAAGAGCATAAAAAATATAAAGAGATAAAAAAGCTAAGGCTTATCACAAATTTATATTATGTGGTTATAGCCTCTTGTATTTCTCCTTTCCAATTAAATTGAATTATTACTAATTAGAAAAATCGTTAACCGCCCTTAATTAGTAGAGTGAGGACTAATACATATGTGGAAATGCTATCAATACCATTATAAAGAACTTTTAGATATTTGAAAATATTATTTTTAATATTTTATAACAGATAAAAGTGCCTTTGAGAAAAGAACCCGATGATGAATTTTGGTTAGCAGGAGAATATGGACAAGGGAAAGGGATCAGCAAGTGAATCATCTTCTTCCTCGGATGGAAGTAATGAACCAAACTCTGATCAATCTCCACCATCCAATTTTCAAAGGTATTCCATTTATATTTGATATCACATATCAATATAAAACTAAGGTAGCTTGTATTTGAAATTACACATTTTAATGTCAATATCAATATCAACTGTTAAAATAGACACTTTGCTGCCATTTATTTATTTATTTATTTGAGTAGATCCCAATGCCTAAATATGGGAAACGGTTACTTTACAGTTTCTGTAAGGTACGCCTACTTAAAATAAGTAAAATAGAGGTGGATTCAAGAAAGTCACACTCTATTTTATTAAAGGGTTATACCTTACTGAAGCTGTAAGATATCAAGCTCCCTAAATATGATTGGAATGCCCTATTTTTTCGTTGAATATACAAATATAAACGTTAAGTTATCTGATAGTTCACTTTTTTTTTTTTTTCTTTTTGAAGCTAGCGTAATCATTATTTAGGCAACCTTTGCACATCAGTAAATAGAAAATAAAACAAACTGTATCCTAAAAAAATATTTTGTTTAGAACCTTCGATTAATTTCTTGTTCTCATTTACACTTTTGGTGTTAATATAATTTGCCTAATGTTAAATTCGTTTCTACCCCTCTTTAAACAGACCTCCATTGACACTTGAAAGTGGAGTGGCAAGTTTTCCAGATATCACCATGACACAATCACAGCACGTAAGCGTTGCTAAGTAATACTTAATTATTTATTATATATTTTTTACAACTAGTTTTTCTCTCTAATATAATTAAATTCGCTTTGTTAGAAAAATAATGATCAAGGGTTTCTTTCACTTGCTTCCAAGGGTATGGCTAAGTGATTTTCAAGTAATTTTATATAACTGATATCCACGTTCAAATCTTGAGAGAAGTAACGGGTTAAAAAATAAAATTAGGCTTTCCACCATTTTAGCTTTTAAAAAAATAATAAGTGTTTCTTTCACCAGTGATGATGCAGTAACAAATTCTTATACAAACTTATCTTGTACAAACTGATGTGCCATCAATTCATTAGTTAAATGAAAATATAAAATAATATAAATAAATCATGTGGGTAAAGGATATTTAATTCAACCAATAAATTAACGCCACATCAGTTTATACAAAATAAGTTTGTACAAGAGTTTATAACTATATCATTACTCTTCTTTCACTTAACTGCTTTATCATCATTTTTTTTTCTTTTGACCAAGTATATATCATATCTTAGAGAAAACAACACTTACACCCCCAAGGATGGGGAAACGGTTACAAAAACCCATAAATTTTTAAAGAGGGACATCAAGACCCCTTTTAACCATAATGCCTTTGAATTTAGTAATTAGAAAATTGACTTTGAAGTTTAATTTGATATACATAATATAATCTATCTGGTAGACAAATAATATTAAAATATTTTTAACATTTAAAATAATATTAAATTATTATATTTATATTTATTACAAAGATTTTGAATAAATCTTTGGGTTAAATAGATTTTACAATTAACAAAATATCTTCCTATTAATAATATTAAAATTACTTTTTACATAATATTCAAAATAATTTTAATTTTAATTAATTTATTTTAATATTATGTTTCTATTTATTACTAAAAATTACTTTAATAAAATAAAAAAGTCTAATAGATTGTAAAATATTAAAATATTTTTTAAATATTAAAATTAGTTTAAATATATACTATTTATTTTAATGTCATATTTCAATTTTTTATAAAATTTTGGGTCAATTTTTTTGGGATTTATAAAGTCAAAGGATATTATGGTTAAAAGGGGTTCTGGTGTCTTTTACTAAAAATTTGGGATTTTTGTGACCATTTTCCCAAACCGGGGTGTAGGTGTCCTTTTCCCGAAAATATGATATAATTTTTTATTATATTATTGATAGTTGCCCTTTAATATAGCTCAGCTGACCATAAATGCACTTTGTGCCTGCGGTCATCTCTGCTCGAGTAAAAATGGGTAAAGATAGGTATCTAGTAGGTAAGTTTTCTCATTCAATTAAATATTTTTTGAAAAAAAATTATTTATTGATAGTCATGTATGAGTTTAATTTAAGGTAGAAAGTTGCAATATCACGATAACCTGATCCTAAATCTTTGAGTATTATTAACATAAAATCTTTCTCTGTTATAGGACTTTCAACACTAGCAAGTTTGTCAGCTATTAATTTCATTTTAAAACAAAAAATATTCAACGGTTAATGTTTCTTTTTCAAAGTGTGTTCAATTCATATATAAGTTGAAGAACTAGAGCCCCACATTGTAGCCCAAATTTCTTCCAAAGTTTTCCATACATCAAATGAACTCACAAAATTGATGAGAAGGCTTAGAATACCTTCATTGATCGACAATAATGACAATCTAAATAAAGTTTGATCTTGTGATCTCCAAATCTAATATTCAAGATTATCAATCTCTTGAGTGGATCCATCAACTCCAGCTAGAAAAAGATGATTCTCAAGTGCTGACTTTCTTCCATTGATAAAATTCTCCAACTGATTTTCTTTGAAGGAGGCTAAAACTTGAGAACACCATAGCAAATAGTTCGAGCGATCTAATTTGATTGGAGTAGTGAAAGAAAAATTGATTTGAGTATTTTGATTTGTATTATTGGTGGTTGAGTTCCTAGAATTCATTTGCAGATTGCTAGAGCTAGTTCTGCTTGGCTTTGATATCATGTTTGAAAGCTTAAACTGTGATGATCAATTTGTTTGGCAGCTGAGAAAATGAAGAAGAAAGTTCAAGATCTCTGATTTTTATTTCTTATTTCTTAATGATCAGTGATTACACAAACTGCAGTTATATTTGTTCATTATAATTAGAATAGAACGAAATGAAACAAGATTAACTAACTAAAATAGAATGAAGAGCGTGCTTAACAAACTTCGCTGAACTGGCACATCCCTTAACTAACATTGCTGACTGGACCTTCAACTCACACGTGCTGAGCGTGCATCTCTCTTATATGTAAGATGTGCTTGCTTAACAAACGTTACAAGCAGGAGGTAGAATGTTTCAATTAAATGGTATTCCTGAGCAAGATATGAATACTGTGAGGAATCAACGTGGCAACAATGATCAAATTCTATCAAATTTCCCATCACTGTTTCGTTTGGATTCTTCTTCCAGAATTATTCCTACACTTCAATCTCCAAAATTGGTCAGATCTCAAATATTTCATGAAATTTTATATATTTTATTTTCATATTATCTTGTTATTGGTTTCTTTATTTTCACACACATGTTAGTTGGTTCAACTAGTACAAAGGATTTAGTGTATTGAATCTTGCTTGCATATGTGGAGAGAAGATTTATAATGATGATGTTGCTTACGTTTAAAAAAGGAAGAATTTGTCAATTTTCTCCCAATATTTAAAGGCACAGGCTGTTAATAGGAGGGTATTATTTTCAATATTTTATTAATTATGTCCCTTTAGTTTAATAAAATAACATTATGGTTAAATGGTTTGGCACTTGGATTAGAAGATACTTATTTTCTAGTACAAAATGTTGAGGGGAATAAATTTTATATTAATTTTTTTTATTTTCTCGTATTAATGGTATAGCTATTTTGCATTTATATGTATATAGACAACATCAGGGAATAGGTCTAACTTTACACAGTGGAGTAGTCGCCAGTCCCAGCATCAGCTGCCAATTCATGACCCTTCTGCTGCTACTTTTGGGTATTTTCTCTAAACTAGCAATGAATTGAAATTAAACGAGATGTTTAAATAATTTTAATACCCACTTAGCCAAATGTTTAAATTAATTGCATGATCTACTTTCCTTAAAAAATTAATTAGATGAATGAATATCTTGAGATCGACTAATATTTAATAGTATTAGTTAATGCGTTTTTCGGTAAGCAGTTTTTCTAAAATAAAATAAGAATCAACGTCACAAGTTTGATTTCTCTGTATTCAAGCTCAATTTTAATTATTTTAATTTTGAAAATCAATAAGAATAATTTTTTCATGAATTCCCAACAAAACTGTGTTTTTTTTTTCTAACATTCTGTAAATATATATTTTTTAAAAATATATAACATTCTGTAAATATATATATATATATATTTAAAATATTTAACTACTTTGATTTTCTCTTTTAATTAGGCCACAAGAATACAGGTTCCAAAATTTGTTGGCTGAAGCAGGAATTGGATCAAATAGCTTTGATCCAATTGAATTACAAAACATGGCAATTCAGATGGTAATAATTCGTTCATTTTTCTAGTGTAAAATGAAATTATAGATTCTTTTTGGTTATTAAAATTACACAATTTTGCTGTTAGAGAACTGGCCTTGACATGGGATTGTCACTTCCTACTGAGTTAGAAGGCATTAATCCAACTAATTCCAATGGCCAGGTATGCTTAGTTGCATGATTCGAAAACTCTAATAATAAAATTGCTTTGAAAATGATGTATTCTTTTATAAAGATGTGTGTCCGTATAAAATTTCATGTGGACGTATGCATCTGAATTTGACTCAATTTAGTATAGTGTAAATTTATTGTTTTATAGCTAATCATTGAATAATTAAAGTATAGACTTTTATAATTTTATTTAGAATTTTATTTTTTATTCTTATAATTACAAAAACATCTCTTTTTTTTTCATAATTTTTGTAATCATTAATTTCATTGCAACACCGTATAACCTGTTTATGTTTTAACAACTCTTCAGTTGCAGTGACTGAGAGTAGATATATATTCTATTTGAGATAGTTACTTGATAAACGTCTTTTTTTTTTTCCTTGCTTTACTTTTATGTATACTTGTATTCGATTAGTTATTCATTTTATTATTCATTTTCACCCAAAAAAATGCAGATGAAAATGACATTGGAAGATAACATCTCAGCAATTCCAAATCATCACTCTCTCAATTTGCTTCCACAATGGCAAGGCAGCCAGGCTCAATGCTATGGCTTTCCCTTTAATGGGTATATTGTTTAATTCATTGCTTAAAGCCTTTTTTAACTATCAAAACAAAAATGATTAATTAAAGTCTTCTTTTAATTTTTTTTTTCAAATAAAATAATCAGGTATTTCATGAGAAACACAGTCTATGATCCTATGTACGAAGCCATGGGCTTACCTATCGACCCTCACATACGAATGTTTATTGCAAGAAGAGACAACGGTAAGCTGTATATCCAATGTGTACTTATGCTTAAATTTGCGATAAATATTTTTTAAAAAATTTTCATTTTTTTAAAACATTACTTGAGTTGCTTTCGAAAAAGCTTAAAAAAATTGTTCATGTAATTTCACATAAATCAACTTTATTTGAAAGTATTTTAGTTGAAGACACTCTCCAAAAATCAACTTTATTTGAAAGTATTTGAAAAAGCACTTAAGTATTTTAGAAGAAGACACTCTCCAAAATTCACCCTCCATTCTTACTTAAGTGCTGGTGAAATTTTGAAAAGTACACGAAATCTTCTAGGATTATCATTGCAACATCTAAATTTTGGAATTGTAATCGTGAACCATATTTGTTTTAACTCTATTGAGAATCTTTTAGGGTATATTTGCAAAAAGATTTCTGTGTCCTTGAAAGAGTATTGCTATGTAAAGGAGAATTTTTATTTTTAACTTTCGCTAAAGGTCAGGTGGTATTTTTATTTTTTTTAAGAAATAGAAGTATGTAGATGACCATTTTGTGCTCGTGAATATTGGTACTAATTAAAAAAGTATTGCAGTGATACAATTAACAAAACTTTAAGTGGACCAGTGATAATTATTAAAAGATTAATTATGTATTTTTTAACTTTTACTAAAATTTGGTGAATGGTTAATAAGTTCCCTACTTATTGTCATTTGATATTACAAATACGTTTAGGTAATATATTCTCATTAAGCAAGTATTATTAAATAACGACTACTAGGACTACAAAGAAGTACTTGTGTTAGTGTTTCTCTACATAGCTCTAAGCAAACTTGTATACATATGCTATGTTTACTTATTGGAGTGAGAGTGAGAAGTGTGGATTCTTCCACTCCAATGTTTACTTGCATATTTTAAGGGAGTTGTAAGAATTCTCTTCGTGGGTCCCATCCATTTTTGGAGTGGAGAGTGAGAATCTCACTCCCACCTCTTTCTTTTTTACTCTTATTTTATTAAATTTAATAAAATAAAATAAATAATATCATTTTATTTAAATAATATTATTATATTATTTTATAAATTACATTTATGAAAAAAATAATAATATTAAACTTATTTAAATATAATAATATTATATTTAGTTAAAAATAATAATTTACATGAATTCTTAAGTTAAAATTACTTAAAAATAATATTATCGTATTCATAGAGAAATAATAGTATTACTATAAACTATCTTTATTTGAAAATATAATATTATTATATTTATTTAAAATAATAGTATTATATTTATTTAATATTAACAATTAATAATAATAAATAGTTTATTCTAAGAAAATATTAATTTTGTACTATATTATTAATAATAATGTTTCATTTCTATTGTTCTTATCAATAATTTTTTATTTACATAATTAAAATAAAAATTAATAAAAAATTGTGATTTACATAATTAAGAATATTAATAATTATTGTTAATATACAAATATAATAAAATAAATATTTTATTTTTCAAATATAATTTTTTTTGTTTTGTAACTAAAAACTATAATTATTTAAATAAGGGTAAAGTTGTAACTTAAAATTATTTACTCCAAATCCATGATAAAGTAAACACATAATTGAATTTTGATTCTAATTTCATACTCTCATTTCAGTGTAAGTAAACAACATATTATCACTCTCACTCCACACTCTCAATCTTAGGATTCTCACTTTTCAGGATTCCCAATCCAATTCCAAATGTAAACCATAATGTACTTTATCTCGAAATGTGTTTCTTTTCCTCTATAAAATACATATTTTTTTTATTGTTATTATTATTTTTGATAGAAAATTTTATTATTATTATTTACAAACAATTGTGATAAAATTTAAAACAATTTAAAATTGTGCCTTAAAACTTTTAACATAGCCGACACTGGACTAATTTTTTTGTTGTTATTTATTTTTCATGTATTAGGTGATGATGAACATTGACAGTTGGACTTGGGTGAACGGCATTTTCTATAATCGGAGCGTTCATGTTCTTTTTCATTCCTTAACAGAAAATTAAAAAAAGAAAAAGAAATAGACTATATAAAATTCATGTAAAAAGTTTTATGGATTGTCTTTTGATGGTGTTTTGCTTCATATTTATAAGTTTATGGATGTTTGAAACTAGAATTTGGTGCCATTAACTTGTTTTTCAGCTGATGTATTATTTTTAAAATTGAACAACATCTGGTACTATTCATTGTTGTTACTTTATTATTACTCTGAGCACTGATTCACAACACTCAGTATCGAATTGAAAATCAAAGTCAGCAAACATAACAATAAAGATGATTTATCGATGATCACATGCACTTTGAATGTCACTAAAGTTCAAGTCGAGCTAAAGAATCTAATATATATATATAATTCTTTTTTTAATTGAGAATAAGATATCCACATCAAATGAAGATTGCCCTTTTTCATAAGCGGATATGATTCAATTTTGGATCCTCAATTGCACCTTGCAATTTACACATTCCATTCAAGCACTTGAAATCGTCAAGCAACTTATTAAATAGGAAAGCGAAGTCCGTTTATGAATTCTTATTCAAGCCCAAGTTTATGAAAAAGATAGATTTAAGAACACTTACTTTTGTTTGTTCATTGGTTAGAAGCGAATGGAACACTTGTTTTATTACACAGAATGTCCTTGAAACACCCTTATCGAAGTCGGCAGTCCTTGACTTGGGTATCAAAACGTTAAGCCATGGGTGTGGCACTTCCCGCCAATATTTTTTTTTTCTAAAACCCACAGCAGAAAGTTAATTATATGTTGTCATTATTTATGGGTTCATCTTACTATTGTGACCCCCCAATTATTTTAGCAAATCTTGATGTGTGCCACCATCCATGACGGTTCTAGAACCATGAAGGATCTCTACACTTATATAGTGCATGTGGTAGTAGATGGTAACTTGTACATAGTTCCATGTAGTTAATCAGTTCGGTAGATAGTTCTAGACCATTGTCTAGACATTTCCTTGTACTCTATAAATAAAAGGCGCGTCATTTGACCAGCACACACATTACATAAAGCGTTGTAAGCTTTCCTTTGAGTAATAAGGTTCTCTCCTACCATCTTGAGTGAGTTTGAGTAAGTACCCTTTTCCTACTTCCGAATCCAGCAACCATGTAAGTGAATAAGGCTCACTTAGGGCCAAAAGAGTGAGATTTGGGGCCTAAGGCCGCACGATTCAGTAAGGAATCAAGCGGGTCATGATAGCTGGTGTCAGAGTTGATCACTCTTGGGAGGTTAGCGTCGTTTGAAAAAGAGAATGTCAGACCTCACTCATAATGACCAAAGTGTTGTGCGCGGAATGCGGAATCAAGGGCACCAAATAATTACTGAAAAATAAAGGACACAAAATTTACGTGGTTCGGTAATTAAACGTACATCCACAGAGGTAAAAAAGAATAATTGTTTATCTAACAATTAATAGACTATAAATTTTTGAGTAAAGAAAACTCACTTTCTCAGAACCCAAATATACCCAGTACTCTCACACTTTGCAAGAAAGATAAATTCTCCAGACACACTTCTCTCACTTCTCTCAAAAGATTAGAAACTTATAAGCTTAACAATTTTGAGATACTAAACAAATGAAGAATGCTTAGCTATTTACAGGAAAAATGTTGGCACTATTCATGAAACAAATATCAAGAAAAAACTGCTTTCAAAACGCGTTCAAACCGTGCTCAAACCGCGTTCAAAACGTCCACACAGTTTTGACTTGACTTTTCAACAAATCTCCACATCGGCGAAAATTTATCCAAATCTGAGCCGATTGACAATGATCCTCCAAACTTCATCCCCCACATGATCCTCAAAAGGATCCACATTGGCTGCATCTATCCGACTACCTACGTACCCAAAGGTTGGGATCAAGCCTGCCGTAGTTCCTGATTCCACAAACTCAACGCATTCGAAGAATTTGTTTCAATCCGTATAAAGATTTACTCAATCTACGCACACGATTCTTCTTTCCAGCAACTTTGAAACCACAAGGCTGAATCATATAGATTTCCTCCTCCAAATCTCCATGTAAGAACGCCGTCTTAACATCCAATTGAGCCAACTCTAACTCATATTCTGCAACTAAGGCAAGTAGGATACGAATGAAAGTATGTTTTACAACTAGAGAGAAAACTTCATTGTAGTCAATACCTTTCTTTTGAGCAAAACCTTTTGCCACGAGCCTTGCCTTGTATCGAGGAGTTGTTTGATTCAGAGATCCTTACTTTTTGGTGTAGACACATTTATTGCCAATAGCCCTTTTCCCCTTTGGTAACTTTACAAGTTCCCAAGTCTGATTTTGATGGAGAGATTTCATCTCTTCTTCCATTACTAACTTCTACTGATCACTTTCACTGCCGCGTAATACTTCACCGAAAATGTTGGGGATGTCATCATCAATAACTAGAAGTGCATAGGCTACCACCATATCTTTAGTAAGCCATCCAGGTTTCTTTATCTCTCTTCTTGACCTCCTTATTGCTATAAAATCATTATTATCTACATCATCAATTGTTTCTTCATTTTGTAGGACATCGGAAGAAACAACCTCATCTTCAACTCTAGGTGTCACCTCTATAGTTGAACCCTTATTTGATGTAGAACTAACTGGTACATATGGAGTTGCATCAAACTCCACCCGCTGCAGTACCTCTTTAGTCTTGTTCTCCACTTGTTGAGAATTTGAAACTTTCATCATTGAAGCTTCATCAAATGTGACATCTCTGCTAGACGCAAACTTTTTATCTTCGAGATCCCAAAGCTTGAAACCATTTACTCCACCTTTGAATCCCACAAAGATAGCTTTTTTAGCACGAGGATCCAGCTTACCATCTTTGACATGATAATAAGCTGGACACCCGAATATACGAAGGGAATCATAGTCTTGTGCATTCTTTCCAGACCACATTTTCATAGGAGTTTTACCTCCAATAGCAGCAGAGGGCAACCGGTTTACTAAGTGATTTGCGTAGTTCACAACTTCAGCCCAAAAATTTTTATCTAAACCAGCATTAGATAACATACACTGTACTTTCTCCAGTAAAGTACGATTCATACGCTTAGCCACACTGTTCTGTTGCGGAGTATGTCTCATCGTGAAATGTCTTTTAATACCCTGGTTCTGGCATACTTGTAAGAATAGATCAGAAGTATATTCATCCCCATTATCAGATCGTAATACTTTGATCTTTCTACCAGTTTGAGTCTCCACCAATTTCTTCCATTTCACGAAAATCTCTAGAACCTCATCTTTTGCTCGCATGGTGTACACCCATACACGTCTAGAGAAATCATTAACAAATGTAACAAAATAATGGCTTCCACTAATTGATGCAGTCTTGGTTGGTCCCCATACATCACTGTGAACATATTCAAGGATCTCATGAGTATCGTGATTAGCTGTACCAAACTTGACCCTTGTTTTCTTGCCCACTACACAATGCTTACAGAAATTTAATTTACAGGTTTTTATACCTTTTAAGAGTCCATGCCTCATCAGAGTTTGCAAAGATTTCTCTACAGCATGTCCCTATCGTACATGCCATCGCTTGGTGGTGTCACTGTGCGCCTCAACAATATTTGGTTCATCAGTTGTACCTCCCTTCAAATAATACAGATTGTGACACCGAACCCCTTACAGAATCACCATAGCCCCATGTGTAAACTTCATTATACCATCTTCAATGGTAACCTTGTAGCCTTTAGCTTCCAAAGCACTTACATAAATTAGATTTTTCTTTAAAGCTGGAACAAATCTAACCTCTTTGAGTTCTCTGACCATTCCATCAAACATTTTGAGCCAAATCGTTCCTATCCCAATTTGTACGACAAGGTTGATTATTCTCTATCATAATTGTACTGGATTCTAAATTACGAAAATCCGTAAACCATTCCTTAATAGGACACAAATGATAGGTTGCTCCAGTATTAAGTATCCACTCGCTCGAACTAGCCACATATGCTGCAGGAGTAATACTCAGTGAATAATCAGAGCCCTCATCTTTCCATGCCATGTTTGCTACTGCTGGTTTCTTCCAATCTCTCTTTTGAGCCTTTGGAAAATCTTTCCTCCAATAACCCTTTTCATGATAAAAAGCACACTCGTCTCGAGCTATATTTCTGCTTCTCGATTTGGATCGAGAATTCTTTCCACCACGCTTCTTCTGTTTTTCCATCGCCCAATCTCTATTTACCAAAGCTTCAGATGATGCTCGTTCAGAAGTTTTATCATTATTCTGAATCTCCAAGTTAGTCAATGCTGTGCAAACATCTTTGAAGACGATCACACTCTTCCCATATATCAAGGTAGTCACAAAATGACTATATTCCTCTGGTAGTAAATGTAACAGAATCATAGCCTTAAATTCATCCTTAATATCTTCATCAACATTCTTCAAATCAGTAAGTAACTTTTCAAATCTTGAGACATGATCGTGCATTGCCACCCCAGGCTTCATTCGAAAGCCATATACTTGGCTCATTGCATGAAGACGATTTTCAGGACTTTTCAGCAAGCACTTCTCCTCCAATGTACATCACAAAGTCACCGCACACTTTTTATATTTCCCCAAGTATTTCACCTCCTTGGTCAAACAAGATCTGAATTGACCACAAGCTTTCTCGTTCATACGATCCGAAATTTCTTCATCATACAAGTGTCTTTTATTTTTCAGAACAACATTGAGATCGATTTGAATAAGGGCATCTATAACTTCGCGCCTCCACATGCCGAAGTTGATTTTCCCATCAAACTTTTCAACATCGATCTTCTGGCCTCCTATAACAGGTGCTGATAGCGATTTGATAAATCTCGCCTTCCACCTGAAGTGTCTCCTGAAATAGTCTCGGTAGATCTCTCCCCAATTCTGGAAGTTTCACCTTCTACCATTTTCTCAATGAACTATTTCCACTTGAAAAACAGCCTCTATGATGTTAATTTCGCCTGAATAAATGCACTAGGAAAGTTCCCAGGAAACTGGACGGGAACTTGGTCCTAATTAAAAACCAGAATCCTTAGACTCTTATCGCCTTTGTTGAAAAAACTTTCCTATACATATAAAAATACACACTACTTATAATAGACTATCTCTCAAGCACAAATGGCCGTCTCCACCGTATTCGTGAATAGTACCATATACGTGAATAGTATTGTATCCCCCAAGTACGAATTGTCGGCTCTGATACCACTTGTTGTGCGCGAAATGCGGAATTAAGCGCACCAAATAATTACTGAAAAATAAAGGACAAAAAATTTACGTGGTTCGGTAATTAAACCTACATCCACGGAGGTAAGAAAGAATAATTGTTTATTTAACAATTAATAGAGTACAAATTTTTTAGTAAGGAAAACTCAGTTTCCCAGAACCCAAATATACCCAGTACTCTCACACTCTGCAGGAAAGATAAATTCTCTAGACACACTTCTCTCACTTCTCTCAAAAGCTTAGAAACTTATAAGCTTAACAATTTTGGAATACTAAACAAATGAAGAATGCTTAGCTATTTATAGGAAAAATGTTGGCACTATTCATGAAATAAATATCAAGAAAAAACCACGTTCAAAACGCGTTCAAAAAGTCCACACGGTTTTGACTTGACTTTTCAGCACAAAGGGGGAGGGATGAAAATCCTAACCCGAAGAAAGGGAAGAACAATGAAGAAAAGTCTATGGATATACAAAATACCATGAAGAATCAAGTTGCTTATGGGGACATTATTGTCATCGAGATAAGGGAACTCCTTGAAGTATTCCAGCAAAAATAAAGAAGTTTGATAGCATCAAGGGACAGATGAGTGACCTGAGCCAAGATGTAACAACATTGCGTCAAAATCTTGATGAATTTCAAGCTATGGTGTTAAGCTCTATTGAGGCGCTGAGAGCTCAAATGGAGGAGTTTTACAAGGGTCTTAAGAAGACCAAGACCGACTGGGCATTTTGCAAAAATGTGGTGCACAACAGAGTGCTCACCAATAATACTGCACCTCTAATGATAATTGAAGTGCCGAGATCAAGGAGGTATGGAGGCAAGCGATAAGCCCAAGAGATCAAGAATTTTCTGTGGTCTATAGAGAGGTACTTTAAAGCTACCAATGTTCAAGGCGAGCAAGAAAAGGTGAACATTGCAATAGAGTATCTTAAGGATCACAATACCGCTTGGTGGCAGCAAAAGCATGCAGAAATTTTACGCAGGACATGCATTAGCAACACTTGGGACTTGCTCAAATACGAGCTAAAGAAGCAATCTTTCTAAGGAACATGGCATATGAAGTGCCAAGAAGATGAGGAAGCTAAAGCATATAAAGTTAATCTCAAAATATATCAATGAGTTCTCCAAACTAATGCTCTAAATCGACAACATGAACTTGGATGACTTACTTTTCAACTTTATGGAGGAACTCTAACCCTGGGCGCAACCGAACTTTAGCGGCGCCACGTCAATGACATCTCCACCACCTTACCGAGGTTGACATGCTTGTGGAGTTTTGAAAGATTGAATCATCCAAACTAATGAAAGATGATAAGCCCCAACATGGGAGAGGTAAAGGAGTAAAATGAGACAAGTTGCCACATCATGACGGTAAGGGCAAACCACCACAAAAGAAGAATAATTTGAAGAATGGGAAAAAAGAGCATTATATTGTTTCGTTTACGATGGGGACTATTGGATTAAGGACTGTCCAAAGAAGAAGGCCTTCAATGCTATGTTCAGCAAGTCTAGGGAGAAACAACAATAGTTGCCACCAGCTAAAGTCTTTAACATGGGTAGTCTTTAACTCTTCAACTCGTTGAATGCCAAGAAAATTCGAGTAAAGGCACAAGATAAATCACTAATGCATGTTGAGGCCATGATCAATAAGAGTGTCTCATAACTTTATCAAGGTGGATGAGGGCAAACAGAAAATTGATGGTTGGCTCAAGACAGTGAATTTAGAGGCCAAACCACTGAACTTGGTAGTGTAAGATGTGGATTTACATCTAGGCACTTAGAGTGGTAAGGTAAACTTCTCTCTTGTACTTTTAGATGACTTTACTCAATTTTTGGGTATTGAATTCTTATGACAGTTTAATGCAGTAGTATTTCCCAGTTACAAGTCAATGTGCATTGTGGAGGGAGTTTCATGCATGGTTTCCACTGTGAGCAAAGTGGTACTAACAAGCCAACTTGGATTTTTTTAGGCAACTTATCCAACTTGTGGTCACGTGGGTTTTTGTAAGCACTATAGTGGGTAGCTGATATGGCATTCCTCTATTGCTCTACTAAAGGATATTTATACCTATTAGTTCTTTCTTGTTAGCAAAAAAGAAGATATTTTCTCTTTTCTCATGATGGCCTACATTGTTTATGTACTAGCTTTAACCTCCAAAATTTGAGTTTTAATAATCCCCTCTAATATTGAGCATATTTACTGAAACTGTTCTTTTCCTTAGGGAGCTTATATTCTGAGCTTTGAGAGCTATATTGCCATTTGGTTAAACGAGCTAGCTTCACTTTATTGAGTTTCTTTGCCATATGGCTGAAATAATAACAAGGTAACCCAAGAGGGGGGTAGGGGTGAATTGGAATTTTAAAATTTAAGTTAAACAAACAACACAACAATTCAATCTATTGTCTTAATGAAATAAAAAATAATAAATTTAATAAAGCACAATAATAAAAGAGTAAGGAAAGAGAGAGCAAATACAATGATTTTTACGTGATTCGGTAATCTCTGCCTACGTCCATGCCTCTAAACAAACCAACCTCGAGGATTTCACTATCCAACCCTCCCAAGACTTCAAATGCTTACAATTAACTTCTAAGGTGTCAATGGACCTTTACAACAAGAGATTATCCTCGATCTCTTAACTCAAGTGTATCCCAACACTTACAACCTCTCAAGGATAAAGATTACAAATGAATTTTCTCTCACACAATGTGTTTGACTACAAATGAATGCTTAATGTGTGAATCAAAGAAACAAAAACAAGTTCAAAGTTCAATAATAGTTTTATATTAAGTAGCAAGCTCAATGATAACTCTTAGATCTCTTGTTGTTTGAATTTGATTGATCTTATTTATAGTTAGAGCTGAAAAATAATTGTTATTGACTTTCTGCCAGAAATCAAATTGCCGTTAATCCTTATCGGATCGTCGTTTTGATTCGAGCAAGTTACCGTTGTGCTATAATTTCAAATTATCGGATCACCGTTTTTCAGATGTCGGATCGTCGTTAGTTTCCAAAAGCAAATCTTCAATTCTATTCGATGTCGATTAGCCACTATCAAGATGTCGGTTTGCTGTTTGCTACAGTGAACTATTTTTCAATATTATAGTTTTACCCCAAAACTTTCTATAATTATACTATGGCCTAAAATTTTATGAAATTTTTGAAAAAGTTCATTTCTAGAATTTTAAGCAATACTAGTTGATTTCAAAGTTCTTAAAACTTTTTTAATTAGATCATGAACTTGAAAAATAACTAATTTCATAAAATCATTTTTCCTTTAAGAATAAAACCTTTATTTTATCACAGTAATGATTTATTTAAAATGTATGAAAAATAATTTTAACTTTTGAAAACTTAATAATTTTTAATCTTATTTGTTATCATCAAAATCAATATTATGGATACATAAATATTAACAATGGCATCAAGCCATTAGTCCATCTTAGCATCCAAAGTTCTCCCCCAAACAAGATATCCCTAGTTTTTTTCTATTGAAAAAATTAAAGCACAAGAAACTCAAAGGGAGGATTTTACATGAGAGGCACATGGGATTTGATATTAAGTCGCTCTTTTGATCACTAGTGAATTTCTCAGTTATTCCGAGGTGTGCAATTGAGCTTTCTCACAAGTTTTGCAATTTCTAACAGAGGTGCACATAGCTTTTGGCAATGATAGTAAGAGCTACAATTAAATATCTTTGGCAATTTCAATACTTGAGCTATACTTAGCTCTGGCGATTTCAGTACTAAGTTGTACTAAGCTCTGTCGATTTCAATATCGAGCTATACTCATCTCTGATGATTTCAATATTTACTCATCTATGTCAATTTCAATACTTGAGCCATACTCAGCTCTATCGATTTCAATATTAAATTATTCTCAAATCTAATGATTTCAATATTGAACTGTACTCAACTCTAATGACTAGTAATTAAGTTGCACTTTCTAGCTCTGGTAATAGATAGCAAAGCTACAATAAGCTAGCTCTGGTGATTCACTTAGGAGATTTCTTAGCTCTTTGATCATAGAGATTCTCTCAGGAGCTATTTTAGCTTTTTGATAATGGGGATAAAACGTGAGGATAACTCTGAGTGATATACATAGATTTTATAGGAGAAGAGTTCTCAATCCCATGTGTAAATAACCTTACTAATGTACTCCTATATTAGCGATTTGTTCATGCTGACAGCTCTTTAATAACAATCAATATAAGTCAGCTGAAACAAGAATAGCTCAGGGTATCTAAAGTGTAATCCACACCTTAATTGGCAAGACGCGCTTTGGAATGTATAGGTGCCCCAGAAACAAAACCGTGGACAATATCTTGACAGGTATTAGTTGGGTCATGACACGAAGGGTAAGTATATATGAGACATTTTATTTTTTTTGATGTATTAAACTATCTAGTGTCCAAATACCATATTAGGCTCCAATTAAACCAAATTTGAGCCGGATAGGACCATTAAGGCGACAAAACTCTCCCAACAAGTATTTAATATAGTTGCATTCCTAAGTTTCAAACCGAGAATCTTGGTTAAATTAGAACAACCTTATGCTAACTGATCTACGTGCTTGTTGGTTATTAGACATTTTATTTAATGAACTTCTTTAAAGATAAGATCTAAATACCAATCTATTGATCATCTTAACAGTGGCTACTTGATATGAAAGATACTTAGATTGAAACAATAGTTATACACTCAACAAAAATTTCTTATTAATCTTCCCAACACTACAAGAAAATTAGCAATAGATAACGGGATAAAAACTATCATAAAAGGGAGAGGATGACAGAGAATATATTTGTCATTTATGTGCCTGTCACTTATTTATAATAGAGAAAAAGTCTATCATTAACTTATGGTATTATTTACAAGTCATATGTCTACCATACTAAAATTCAGTGGAAAATGAATATTTAAATTAATTTTTGGTGGGAAAATTTGATTTTTTTCAATTTAAAAGTTTGATGGAATATTAATTTTTGTGTGTGAATTATTTACATGTTAATTTTAATGGGTAAATTATTTTATTTGTGACGGAATTTATGACTGATATTTTCTATCATAAATTATTTTATTTGTGACAAAATTTATGATTTATATTTTATGTAACAAGATCTAAATTTATATTGAAAGAAATTATGAATTATTTTATTTAAATTTTACGCATTCCTATGTTTGAAACTCAATTACTTGTATTTGAAATTCAATTACAATTTCAGTATGAACCAAAAATTAAACTTTACATTCTATTAAGTCCAAGAACACTTTATATTAATAACATCCTCGTAACATTGTATAGAACAACTTCTATAGGTAGATAAAGTTTTTGATTACCAATATTTAAGTAAAATTATATCAGTAATAAACTACTAACAAACTCTAAATCTAACTTGTATCGAATATTATATCCAGCCAAAGTAATTCACAAGACAAATTCTAGCAACCCAAAGCAAATGTTTCAAATTTTACAAGCTAGGAAGCCATCAAATCTTGTAGTGGCGGAACTCCTCCCATATTCTCAATAAAATTCCAATAGATAAACTCTGATTCTCAGTAAAACACTCAGCAAAGCTCCTAAGTCCAGCAATTTTTTTTCATCTTATGCAACATCAATAGAATATACCTAGCACTGTCATTATAAAGAATTAACAACTACAGTGAAACTGTTTAAGTTTTAGATGCAACAGAATCATTATAAATTCAAACTCAATCTGCATGATAAAGAGTAAACACCAATGACTAAACCCAACACTATCATCATAAAGAGTTATCTATTGTAGTAGAACACCAAGTTTCATATGAAACTTAAATTTCACCAATTATAAGATATAATAAGTAATAGAAAGCTTTGTGTATTTTTTTAGATTTATACTAACAATATTTGCTGAGTTAATTATTTCAAAACAATGGTCAGCTCACTCTGAATGAAGATCATCTATCTCAGCCTAAGTGTTTGTAGTCTTTCAATAGAATGGATAACCATAAAATCTAAAATTATCAAACTTCCATAACACTGCAAGATACATGATATAAACCAATTATATGATATTATTTATCACTAGCTCACATCATTCATTAGCAAACTAGGTCTACTATAAAGTCCTTCATGTACCTCAAGACAAAATAGCCACATTCCATGCTTCCTTTATTCACAGTTATAAACAAAAAGATAATTATAAATATATTTATTTTAGGCTTAAAATTATAGAAACAAAGCATTTAGTTAAGCAATCTATTTTACCGGCAAAAATCTCATCTTAGAACTATAAATTCATCTTTTCTTACAATCTTCAGCAATAACAGTGTCATAGCCCTATATATTAAATTACAATAGTTAAATATCTAAAATATATTAAAGAAAGCGAGACTATGAGGATTATGGAATGAAAAGGAATACATACAATTGGCCAACAACTGTATGTACTACTAAGATAGCTATGTGGATTGATTTCGTCAACCAAGAAGGCAAGACATAGGTTTCTAGGATCTAATGCAAAGGTTAGCAATTTCTTATCTACTAAATTTTCATGATGGTAAGTCAATCGGGTGTTAGAGCTTACCATCAACTACCCTCTCAGTTGCATGCCAAGTCAAATTCTCGGTGGTTTGGCTAAGTGAAACATATGTCTAAATCTAAGAATGGGAGGAAAGTACTATAAAACCTTCACCTGCATACTTATTCTAAATTTGTTAACACTAGCATCTCGTTTCTTCTATCTAGACAAACCATAAGTAGGACATTCCCTTAATGCTCTTCTCTATAGAGTATATAATCATTTGGGCAAGCATATACTTTCACATATTATAAGCCTAAAGTAGACATTTTCTTTTTTGCCTCGTACACAGACTTTGGGATTTCATTTCTTTTATGCAACAATTCTTTTAAAAAACTTAACAATGTAGTAAAACTGTTGTCAAACCATCCAAATTTACCCTTTACATTCAACGACTTCACCAAAATGCCTAACTTAGTGAATTTTGTACATTTTGGATACAAAAGTTTCTCAGTCTATCCTATAAGTTCTCTAAATGCCTTATGATCTCCATCACAATCCTTGTAAGCATCAATGACCATATCCACTATATTACCATCATTGAAGTCCGCGGACTCAAATGGAACATCTACATTACAAGTGGTGTGTCACCGCCACTTTTCCTATGCCACTTCCAAGTTTTACATGACTTTATAAAACCATGCCAATACAAATGTTCAGTTATAATCGTAAGTGTGCGATATGTTTAATTCCTACATTTATGACATGAACATTTAATGATGCTAGCATCTTTGACATTTCTAACAACAAAATTCACAAATTCGATGACCTCTTTTTTATACTTAGGTGACATTCTACTAGACTTATCCATTTTAGTTGCTGACACATAAAATAGAGCAAACATAAAA
The DNA here is from genome assembly GCA_018350135.1 of Citrus trifoliata. Classification (NCBI taxonomy): domain Eukaryota; kingdom Viridiplantae; phylum Streptophyta; class Magnoliopsida; order Sapindales; family Rutaceae; genus Citrus; species Citrus trifoliata. The sequence continues at coordinate 14,015,707 of CM031385.1, read as the reverse complement.
TAAGAAATTATTAGTTTCTAATTTGTTCTTTCATTATAAAAAAAAATAACAAATTAAGATTGACTTAGACACACATGAAATGAAAAAAAAAATCAAAACATTTTAGCCGCACATACTAGCCAATACTTGCATAATAAAAGAGAAAACAAACATTTTGTCTTTTAGCCAAGACAATGGCAAATGGGGGCAAATGGAAAACATAAAAACAAGACAACCTTAAACATCCAAAACAATAAACAAAAACACAGAGGAAAGGCAATTGTACAACCAATTTCACTTAAATAATTTATATAAAAGTATTTGAAACCATGTGTAACAAACATATTTTGTTGGATATGCTACCATTTCTTTGTTATAAAATAAAGAACAACATCTTTCGAACTTAATAAAAGACTATTCTTTATACAATGATTGACAATAAAATACACCAAAAAAGCATAAACAATTACAATTATTAAGCCCACAATAATTAGTTCATGCATATCATAAATTCACAATCAGGTTATATATATCATATATAAGAGGTTGCTAACAAATTAATGAAATGCGACTGTGGAAAAAAAGAAAACCCAACATATGAAAATGTATTTAATTTACTAAGTTTGTTGTCTATATATGCATATCAAAGAATTAAAGTACCTAGGTTTTGATCATATCATTGCAAAAAAAACTTAAACGACCCTGGAACTAAGCAACAAAGTGTGGAATTAAAAGAAATGGTGCAAATAATCCAAAACTGAATCAAAAGTCCCAAAAAAATATATCAACAATTGATAACTAATAGAATGAATAGATGTCAATCCCTTCATCACAGCAAGATCAATTCAAGCCTTGAGTTACGCACGTAGTTTATGGCTTAACAATTGTAATTTATATATTCACTAGATTCTTGATTTATTCTTGATTTATTCTTTCCTTAACTGATGTACAAGACATGTATATATTCTTTCACTATGAAATGAATAGTAAGAAACTTTCTTACAAACATTTGCATTAGTTAATTTCTTGTTATGGTATCAGAGCCGTAATAGCTCTCACGAGTGAAAGAATAACTAACAACCTTTGTGTTTCTTCCTTCAAATGGCAGCAGAAAATTCAACTAGTGTCAACAGCATTGCCTCCACTTTATTAACCAACCCAACCCTCCCAATCAACCTTGTTGCAATTACCTCTTCCCAACTTCCGCTTAAACTCACTACAATAAACTATCCATCTTGGAAGGCACAAGTTGATGCCATGCTATTTGGATATGACCTAATTGGGTACATTGATGGCTCACTTCCATGCCCGCCACCAACTATAGACCACAATGGTTCTAAATCTCCAAATCCTGCATATACGGTTTGGATGCGTCAGGACAAACTTCTATTCCTGGCGATAATTGGTGCACTTTCAGATTCAATTATACCACGTGTGTCATCTGCAAAGACATCAAGTGAGGTCTTGGCAAAACTTGAAGGCTTGTATGCCAACAAATCAACAACCAGAATTATGGGACTTCAAGAAACATTGATGAAGCTTTCTCGTGGCTCTTCATCAGTTGCTGACTATCTTGGCTCTATTAACACAATTGCTGATGATCTTGCTCTTGCAGGTGCACCTTTGGATAACATCAAGTTAGTCATTCATGCCTTAAATGGTCTCGGTCTAGAATTCAAGGAAATAGCTGCCGCTATTCGAGCTCGAGACACAGTGATCTCATTTGAAGAATTGCATGATAAACTCGTCGAATACGAGTCCTTCCTTCGACGTGAAGAAGGTCAATCATCACCCCCTCTAATGACAATCAACAACACTCATTCCCATACTAAAAATGGCAAGAAAGGCAACAACAAAAACTGGAACAATCAGCCTCGTAACAATGGTCAAGGCAATGGGCAAGGAACTTCCAATAAATCTGAAAATCCCAACACCAACACTAGTAAAAATCCCAATGTCATTTGCCAATTTTGTAGGAAAAGAGGACATTCTACTTGTCAATGTTATCAGGCCAAGAAGATAATGCTACGAGAACATCCTCCAACTGCAAATCACACTGCAACCGGCACCAATGCTTCACTAAATTGGCTGATGGACTCTGCTGCTTCTCATCATGTGACTGGGGATCTCAATAACCTCTCTCTGCACCAACCTTACGAAGGCCCTGATGACATCATCATCGGTGACGGTACAGGCTTAAATATCACACATACTGGTTCCTCTAAACTCTCCACTCCTACCACTTCATTTTCCTTATCTAATGTTTTATGTGTCCCATCCATAAAACAAAATCTAATCTCTGTTTTTCAATTTTGTAATTCTACTAAAACATCTGTTGAATTCTTTCCCTCTTATTTTGTTGTGAAGGATCTAACCACGGGGGCACATCTCATTCGAGGGCGGAGTAGAAACAACGTCTATGAGTGGCCAACCATGAGGAAGAAATCGATGATAGTTCAAAGAGCTTGTGTAGGAATCAAAACTTCTTTTGATGTTTGGCACAATCGCCTTGGACATCCATCATCTAAAATTCTCAAATATCTTGTGTCTAATAAAATTCTTCCCATTGAGTCAAGTCGGTCATGTAGTTCATTTTTTTGTGATTCATGTTTATGTAATAAAAGTCATAGGTTGAGTTTCGGTGTATCATCTCTTTCAAGTCGAGGTCCTTTGGGTTTAATTTACACTGATGTATGGGGACCCTCTCCCATTCAATCAATTGATGGCTTTTCTTACTATGTTATTTTTGTTGACTATTTCACCAAATATTCCTGGCTTTTTCCTATGCAAAAAAAATCTGATGTCTTTTCTATCTTTGCTAAATACAAAGTAATGGTAGAAAAATATTTTAAAACATCTATTGTCACTATGTATTCAAATGGAGGTGGTGAATATCGTGGCCTCAAATCTATGATTGAATCTCATGGTATTCAACATCTATTTTCCCCGCCTCATACCCCTCAACATATTGGTTCTGCAGAACGAAAACACCGACATGTTATTGAAACTGGGTTATCACTTCTACATAAAGCCTCTCTCCCCCCTTCATTTTGGTCACATGCTTTTCAAGCAGCTATTTATCTCATCAATAGGTTACCGACACCTATTCTTGAGAATAAATCTCCTTTTGAGTTATTATTTTCTACAATGCCAAACTATTCTAAGTTACGAATATTTGGCTGTCTCTGTTACCCGTGGTTACGTCCATATACTAGCCATAAATTAGAACCCCGCTCTAGACCTTGCATTTTTTTAGGTTACTCTAATCTTCATAATGCCTACAAATGCTTTGATCCCTCAACTACAAAAATTTTCATTTCAAGACATGTTCAGTTTGTTGAAGATAATTTTCCTTCTATAGTTTCCTCCCAGGATAAGGTTACATTTGACTCTCACCTTTTATCCAAATGGTCAGCACCATCTTTTGCTCTTAATGCATTTTTTAATATCCCACTTTCCACATCACACTCCACCAAGTCAGGTCCATTCCTCAACAAGTCTCCCACATGTGTTTCCTCCAGTTCACATAGTGATTCTCCCATGCACAACTTTCACGATTCTCCTACAATTAAGGATTCTTCATCTTTGAACAACCCCTCCCATTTACAAACTCCTCCAAATACTTCTCCCATGATCACACAATCTTCATCAACTCCTAATTCTCCGCCTTCATTGTCAGAAGTAAATCCAACTCAACAAACTGTCCATTTTAGTCAAGATACTTCCAGTCCTCATTCTTCTTCTCAACTCTCGCCTTGTCCACTTAAAGAAGCTATCCACTCTTTGTGTCCATCCAACAATAATATTGATTCATCACAAGCACCTTTACTGTCAGAAGTGGATCCTCATTTAGAAGGTTCAACTCACAAGATGTCATCCTCTATGCCACCGACTAAGCAACCCCCAAGGAATGACTCTTTTAACTTTATTTATTCTATTCCCCAAATCCATCGTGAGCCATGCGCTCAAAATCAACATATCATGACTACACGCTCCAAAAACTGTATGTTTCAACCCAAACACCTCAACATCACGACAAAATATCCTCTTCCATTATCCCTTGAGCCTACCAGTCCCATACAAGCCCTTAAAGATCCTCAATGGCGACATGCTATGTGTGATGAAATTAATGCCTTGGTCAAGAATGGTACTTGGGAGTTAGTTCCTCGCACACCCACTCAAAATATTGTTGGTTGTAAATGGGTTTTCCGCATTAAAAGACATCCTGATGGAAGCATTGACAGGTATAAAGCCCGCTTAGTTGCTAAAGGCTTTCATCAACGACCGGGTATTGATTATATTGACACCTTCAGCCCGGTGGTCAAGCCAACCACGATCCGACTAGTTCTCTCCGTTGCCCTTTCTCGCAATTAGAAGGGTCAATAATGCTTTCTTACATGGTTGACTATCGGAGCAAGTCTTTATGTCTCAACCTCCTAGTTTCATTGATGCATCTCTACCAAACCATGTATGTCGGTTGCACAAGGCCCTTTATGGCCTTAAACAAGCACCACGTGCGTGGTATAATGAACTTCAAGAATTTCTTCTTCTCTCTGGATTTGTCAAATCCAAATCAGATGCTTCATTATTTATTTATAACACCAACTCTACTGTGATTTATTTTCTGGTGTATGTAGATGATCTTTTAGTAACAGGTAACTCCAAAGTTACAATTGCTGCGCTTATTGCTACCCTATCTCGGAGGTTCTCGATAAAAGATCTAGGTGACTTGTATTTTTTTCTTGGCATTGAAGTGATTCCTACACCCGCTGGCCTATTTTTATCTCAACAAAAATACATCAGAGATCTCCTTGCAAGAATAAAAATGGAAGGCGTCAAGGACCATGTCACTCCTATGTCCACATCAATTCAACTCCTTCATCACGATGGCTCACCTTCGGCAGATGCTACGTTGTATCGCAGTATTATCGGTGGCCTTCAATATTTGGCTCTGACACATCTAGATATTGTTTATCCTGTCAACAAACTTGCGCAATATATGCAAGCTCCAAATCAGACTCATTGGCCTGCTACAAAGAGTATTCTTCGGTACCTAAAGAATACTCTTCACTTTGGTCTTCATCTTAAGCAGCATCAACCTTTTCAACTCACCGCATACTCGGACGCCGATTGGGCTGGTGACCGTGACAACTATTCCTCCATATCTGCTTATATTATTTACTTTGGTGGTAATCCTATATCTTGGTGCTCAAAGAAGCAGCGTACAGTTGCTAGATCGTCAACTGAGGCAGAGTATCGTGCCATTGCTTCCACCGCTGCTGAAATTTCATGGCTCGTCAATTTGCTCTCTGAACTTGGCATTACTCTATCTTCTCCTCCACACCTTTTATGTGATAATCTTGGTGCCACTTATTTATGTGCAAATCCCGTTTTCCACTCTCGGATGAAGCACATTGCAATCGATTATCATTTTGTTCGAGACAAGGTATTTGAAGGCTCCCTTAAGGTATCTCATGTTTCAACGACCGATCAACTTGCTGATCTTTTCACCAAGCCTTTGGCTAAGCAACGATTTCTAACTCTTCGATCCAAGATTGGCGTCTTCGATGGTGACGCCATCTTGCGGGGGCATAATAGAATGAATAGATGTCAATCCCTTCATCACAGCAAGATCAATTCAAGCCTTGAGTTACGCACGTAGTTTATGGCTTAACAATTGTAATTTATATATTCATGGGATTCTTGATTTATTCTTTCCTTAACTGATGTACAAGACATGTATATATTCCTTCACTGTGAAATGAATAGTAAGAAACTTTCTTACAAACATTTGCATTAGTTAATTTCTTGTTAATAACCAACAAATCACTTTCACTTAATTAATTTTCATAAACGTACTTGGGACCATGTATGACAAACACAGTCGCCCTACATGTTTTCTATTGCTATATTATTACATAGTGAAAAGCACGGTTGCCCCACAACTCCTATTTTTGAAAAACAAAACCGAATTCAAATTATTGCTAGGGGGCTTTGGTTTTTTTAACCGAACAAAGAAAAAGATTCTCTTATCTTCCTCATTGGGAAAACAAATGGTTTTTGGAATATTTTCTTTGGTTGGCAATGAGTGACCAATGAGTGATCTTTATTCTTTTGCTGAAAGATGAGGGAAAGTGATTAAAATATATGCAAACCAAGGTTTTTACAGGACCCAACTTTTGATTTTATTTGCTTTTGTTTTGCATTTTCCTTTTTTGGGTTTCTAAGTTTCCACATTTATGAAATAAAATGGAAGCATCGGTGCAATTACCTTACTACCCTTACTTTCTTGCCACAAAGATCACAAACATAGACACAAAGCAACCTCATTAATAGCCTTACACAATCTCAAACTTTCTCTATCCATCTCCAACTATATCAACGTTAACCTTTACAAATCATAAATAAAAAAACCTTCACTCTCTTCATCTCTATCTCCTTTTCCAACTTTTTAACTAACCTCATCATTTCAGTCAATTAGCTATTCACTCACAAGCTCTTCAAAATACAAGCCTTCATCCAACCATTTGGACCCTTAAATAAATTTATATGTATAAGAAAAACAAACTTAAAATTGAAAGTCGTGTCAAGAACTCAAGGAGATGGACATTCATGCTCATGGTGGCCAAGTCGAATTCAATGAACTGGTTTTTTATTTGGGTAGTACTTCATTGTTCCCTTATTAATGGTAGTATACAAATTGTGTAAGGAAAACTAAGGGTAGGGAACAATCGCCCAGCCAGGGTTGGGGCAGTTGTAGTGGTTGATTGATTGAGAGTGTGATGATGAGTGTGGTTAAGGTTTGAGTGCTATTTGTGAGAGGAGAGTGACGATGATTGTGCCTAGGGTTTGAGTTCTATTTGTGAGAGTGAGAGTGGCGATGAATGTGCCTAGGGTTTGCGTGTCATTTGTGAGAGAGAGAGTGACGATGACTATGGTGAGTGTAGTGTTTGGAACTTGGAATTGTTTTTTCTTTGTTTAGATTTATTTTAAATGCACTGTTTTATTTTATATATTTCTTTATTTCAAAAAACCCTTTACAATCTAAACACTGCATTTTGGATTTTGAAAAGAATAAAATATTACTTTTAAATTTGATCAAACATGGTCAATATCAATTTCTATTATAACGTTTGTGACTGCATTAATTTTTATCATATGCATATCATAAACTCTTGATAGAAAAATATCCTATTAAAAGTACATCATTAATCGTTTGATAGATCAAAACTTTATCACAACTCCATCATACTTATATGTTAAAATGATTTTTATCATAAAGTAGTTGTTATCTATTAACAGTTTTCTTGTAGTGCAACGAAGATCCGTTAATAAATTTTTGCCTTAAAATATAACAATAATTACTTATCAAGTTTCAACATGAAAGTAAATAATTTTGGATCTAGTAAATATAGGCATGATTTCCTCATTAGATAGCTTGCCAAAGCAGTATTAGATTACCTTTACAATAAAATTAAAGGTAGTTATGGGTTTTTTGTATTTTAGATTATCTATTGTGAATTTCCAAATAATTTATGCATGTGTGCTTTATTTTCAAAAAATGTCTTCCCTTAGCCCACTCACTATTATTCTAAATTAAAACAAACTCACTAGTGAGAACTACATAGATTGGAAAAAAAATTGTTTATTGTCTTGACTGCTAAAAGTTACAAATGTGTCTCAACCCAGTCGTGCCCTCCTAAACTAGTAGATGACACTCATAGAAATTGGAGGAGGCTTTATGAGAAATGGAAAAAGTCAAAACATGGAGACAACCACTAAAATAAGGGAAAGTCTCAAAGAGATGTTTCGGCACAATACTCTCTCTGCAAGACAAGCGGCGTTGAAAGATGTTATGAACTCTAATATAGAAAAAAAGTGTTAGAGTTTGTGAGCATAACTTGAAAATGATGGACTATTTGAATGAGGTTGGGATTCAAGGTGCGGAAATCGATGATAACTCAGAGATTGACATGGTGCTAAAATCTCTTCTTAAAACATCTAAGGCGTTTTAAGTTCAATTATCATATAAATAAAAAGAATATGACCTTGATTGAATTAAGAAACGAGCTTCATTTAGTTGAAGAGATTTATCGTGCTGAAAAATTAGAAGGAAGTATTAACCTTACTAAAAAGATGCTTCTTTTAAGCCCAAGTAAAAAGGCAAGGGCCAAAAAAAGAAAGCTGGAAAAAAATAAACCTTTTACTAAGAAAGATGGCAAGTCGAAGGGCAACTACGTCAAATATGGACAAAAAAGTCATTGGAAAAAGGATTATACCCTAAGATTTTGAAATCAGATATGGAAAATCTTTTAGTTATAAAGACCTATTTGGTTCAAAAACCTATTGACACTAGGGTTTTGATTTTGAAGCAACTAATCATATTTTTAATTCGTTCTTTTTTACTTCAAGAAACCATGAAACTGAGTGAAAGAAGCATCAACCTATAGTTAGGGATGGGCTAGTTTTGTGTCAATAGTGAAGGCTATATCTATTTTATTATCTTCTAATAATGGGACTTTAGTTTTAAATAACTGTCTTTATATTTCAGACATTAAGAGGAATTTAATTTTGGGAGTTTGTTTATCAAAACAAGGGTATATTGTAAATTTTTAATTCCTTTATTTCTATTTTGAATAATAATAGACTAATATGTTTTGGTACATTGGAGAATAATTCATATCATCTAAGTCTCTTGATTCATTTTATGCTTGACATAGTGATAGAAAATAATGAGCATATGCACTAGTCTAAGAAAAGAAAATTTTATTTCAACATATGTCACCTCTGGCATTTGTGCTTAGATCATATAAACCTAAGTAAGATACGGAGAATGATGAAAGATGAGCTTTTAAGTCTATTGGAAAATGAATCATTGCCACTCTTTGAATTTTATTGAGAAGGAAAAATGACCAAAAGGCCAATCTTGACCAAAAGAATACATGCATAATTACCACTTGAATTAGTACATACAGATGTATGTGAAGCAATCAATATACAAGCTGGAGGTGGTTATAAGTACTTCATCACATTCACTAATGACTATTCAAGATATGGTTGTGTTTATCGAATGAATCATAAGTTCGAAGCTCTTGAAAAATTTCAAAGAATATAGAGCTAAGATAGAAAAACAATTAGGTAATAACACAGAGAAATTTCAATTCAATCGAGATTATGATATCTCTTAGGAGGATTCAAAGAGTATCTGGCTGTAAATAGGATTATATCTCAACTATTAACTCCAACAACACTATAACAAAACTGTATGACTGAAAGAAGAAATAAAACTTTTTTAGATATGGTAAGATCATTTGTGATAGATTGCGATCTAACAAGATTTGTGGTGATAAATTGTGACTTGGAAAGAAAAGCAAAGGTACGGTATGAGAAATGCAATTTAAATATTTTAGCAGCAAAATGATTTATAACCAACATATTGTATAATAGTTTTGGTAAGATGTTATTTGGTTATGATTTATTTATTAAAGTGTATAGAAAAATAAGATATAATTATCTTTTTGTTAAAATATTGAGATTGTACTAAAAACTTAAAAAAATTGTGATGGCCTTATTTAATAAATTATTCATGAAAGGCAATCCCTACACCATTTTTTTCAAATTATAAAATAAATAATTTTTATTATTTGAAGTTGAATCCTAAATGAGGCCTTCCTCAGTCACTGCAATCCCAAATTTTCCGTACAAATATAGTTGTCATAATCTAACATGGATACTTAGTAGATTATGTAGAATCACACATCTGTGACTTTTGCTTTTTCACATTAATTGCAATCACTTTATTTACCATCCGAGTCTACTGCATTATCACATTAGCCAAAAATGAATCAGATACATAACGTAGTTACCGTTGTTTTTTTTTTTTTTTCTTTTTAGGCACTTGTTACCTTATATAATAATGTAATTTATATAATTATTTCATAATTGTTTAATAAAAATTTAACGGTTATAAAAATATATGAACATAAAATCTTATTTTTTTTCATAAAATCTTATTTTTTTCATAATCGTTAGATTTTTATTAAATAATTATGAAAAATTATATACCTTAAATTATTATGTAAGGTAATAAAAATATTTTTTTACTAAGGAAAATAGAATAGTGATCCGTGCATCAATAACAATTTACCAATTGTAATTGATTGATTAAGAAATTATTGCAGTTTTAAACAATATTTGATATTGATTTGACGTACACAACTTTTCTTCACAGTCAAATCATTTCTCTCAAAAGAAAATAATCTCTAAGTTCTCTAGTTTATGTTAAAAACAATTTTCCTCATTCACATATTGTTTATCTTTTACTCATTGTTTGCACTTGTCTTCATCATTCAAAATTTTTTTATTATTTTATTCATTTCTATATTGTTTATCATTTCTCTTTATTATATTTGTTATCTATATCTATAAATTAACGAAAATTTGTACTTTTAAATCCATGAGCATTTTTTCATAATTTACTAATAAAAGTACTTTGATATCGATAATTAAAACATTATTTAAGAAATAGTACAACTATTATCCACTTTTAAAATTATTGATTTAATTGGATCCTTTAGTCACTTATATATATGTATCTAACTATTGGGTATTTTTCTTTTTCTTGGGAAAAAAAAAACTCTAGTTTGTAGAAAATGAAATTTGTACATTTTATTTCATTATTTTTAAATGAAATATCAAAATTATTTTGAAATTTTATTTTGAGCATATAAAAGGATAAAACATATTTTAGGCTAATATTGATTTTAAGTTACCTTCTGAATTAATTTTACTTTTTCATGCAATCAAAATAGTACTTAAGAAAAGAATATACACATTTTGTCAATATCTAGTATTAATTTAGTGGGCAATCTGTGGATTTTCTTCATATAGAAAAATAAAATAAGATAATACAACCATTAATGTTCTTTATTGGTAACACACTAGAAGTTGAAATTAAATTTTCTGTGGTTGATTTTTTTTCTTCTCCTGCCTTATATAATTGATCCAGCTTTGGTAACCTCCACCAATACTTCCAAAAACTACTATTAATCTTTTCTAATAGCCATTAATTTTATACCAATATGTTTAGGGTTTTAAAGAAAGCAGCACAAGCTTCCCTCTTGATATAAAAAGCAACCACATATCCTTTCTTAAAATCAAAAACAAAAACCTGAATCCCTTCATTTTATTTTATCTTCTTCATCCTCTCAATTTTCATTTTGGTAATCTTTACCTAGGGTTCATAGATAATCAATTTCTTTTAAAAGAATAAATTAATATTACGATATTCTTAAGATAACTAAGAGTTAAGATTTTGTAAACGTACTATTTTTTTATGAGAAAAAACAGAGTTCTGATAAACAAGACTTGATTTTTAGCTCTAGCAACAAGAAAAGTTGGTGCTTGAATTTCCATCTTTCTTTTTGATAATTTGATTTGAGAATCTTGATTATTAATATGGCTATTTTACAGTTTCATGAATTTGGTTTTTAAAAGCTCTCGATGTATTTTAGTTTTAATGTATGAGGGAAAAAGAACTATTTCACAGTAATAAGTGTTATAGAGGAAGAAAATGAGATTTGATTAAAAGAAATGTAATCAAAATCATGCCTTTAGATTTAAGTACACTAATTGCTTAAAACACACTACACCAATTCACTTTGAGATTGATAATATCATTAATTTTGTTTATAAAGCATTTTTTGTCTTGAATTTTTATATAGCACTAATCATTTATTCTTAATTTTACTGCTTTGTAGGAGTTCTCAAAGTTGTAAATGTCAAATCAGGAAGCTGATATGCGTGAGAGGTTTTTTAGTGGGACTTTGGGACTTGCGGTAATTCCTTAATCTTATATCTTTGTTATTTTATTTTATTTATATGTGCACAAAAGGTAGCATATCATTATTTAAAGATTAAAAAATAAATAAATAAATTACGTAACAAAAGAAATTCACTACACAACAACAATTTTTTTATTGTCTTTCATGACTTTTGTATTAAATTTTATGTTATTTTCGGTACATATAGCACTATAATTTTATTTTTAAAAATTTTTCAGAGCCAGTTATTAGAGATTTGAATAAAAAATTAATTAATTAACTACATGTTTGAGCTAGATTTGTTTACTAAACCTTAATTACTCATATCAGACATAAAAATACTCAGTTTGATTAAATTAGACATTAGACTAATTATTTGCATAGTTATTGAATCTAGCTAACACAACTAACCATTAATTAAGTTAATCACGAAACAATTATTAAGTTTAATTAGCTATAAGTAAGATGATAAATATTTATGTTATCCAAATATATAATTATATTTTGTTCTTTTTAACGGCATTATAGAATGACCCTTGTTCAATGCGTTGTTTTATCTTAAAGTATTATCATAATGATTGTGATATTTGTTGTTGTTATTGAATGACACGCAATTACTAAAAGAGAGAAAAATCCAATAAGTACATTAAAAATATTAATAAAAAGATAAAGAAGTTAATGCGTATCACATATTTATCTAAATATAACATCATTATGTGGTTATAACCTCTCGCCTTCTCCTTTCCAGTTAAATAGAATTATTACTAATTTGCAAAATCGTTAACTGCCCATAATTACTAGAGTGAAGACTAATGTATGCTTGGGAATGCTTTCAATACCATTGTAAAGGACTTTTAGATATCTAAAAACATTATTATTAATATTTGTAATAGATAAAAGTGCTTTTGAGAAAAGAACTTGATGACTTTTGGTTATCAGGAGAATATGGAAAAGGGAAAGGGATCAGCAAGTGAATCATCTTCTTCCTCGGATGGAAGTAATGAACCAAATTCTTATCAATCTCCATCATCCAATTTCCAAAGGTATTCCATTTATATTTGATATCATATTTCAATATAGAACTTCAACCTTAAAATCTAGGGTAGTTTATATTTGAAAGTGCACATTTTAATGTGAATATGCATTCAATATCGACTACTAAAATATACACTTAAGTGTCGTTTTCTTTTTTCATTTTTACTTGTTTGAGTCTCCAAATGCCTAAATATGATTGATATGCTCCTTTTTTTTAATTGAATATACGAATATAAATGTCAAGTTGTCAGACACTTCACATTTTTTGAAGCTTCACTATTTAGGCAACCATTATACATCTAATCAAACAGAAAATATAACAAACTTTAAATATTCCCAAAAAATATTTTGTTTAGAACCTTTGATAAATTTCTTGTTCTCGTTTAAATTTTGTTGTTGGTATAATTCATCTAATGTTAAATTTTTTCTCCCCCTCTTTTAATAGATCTCAGTTGACACTTGAAAGTGGCGTGGCAAGTTTTCCGGTTATCAGCATGACACAATCACAGCAAGTATGCTTTGCTAAATGTTACTTAACTAATTATTTATGATCTATTTTTTACAATATATATATTTGCTCTGATATAATTAAATTCACTTTGTAAGGGAAAATAATGATCACAACATGACACAATTACAATTTACAGCAAGTGTGCGTTGCTAAGTATTACTTAATTAATTATTTATGATCTAGTTTTGTCCAAGTACTGTTTTTCCCTCTAATATAATTAATTTCACTTTGTAAGAAAAATTAATAATCATGTATTTCTTTCACTTGTGGTATGGTTGAATGATTTTCAAGTATTTTTATTTGATTGACCACTCATGTTCTAATTCTGAGGGAGGTAAAAGATTAAAAAATAAATTTAAACTTGACTCATCCTCTTACCTTTTAAAAAAATAATAAATAAGTTTTTCTTTCACTTAACTGTTTTGTCATTTAACTATTTTATGAAAATAATTTTTTTTATTATATTAATAGTAGTTGCCCCAAATGTAGTTTAGCTAGCCGTTAATGCGTTTTGCTCCGACGGTCACTTGAGTTCAAGTAATAATGGGTAAGGATTGGTGTCTAGTATGTAAATTTTCTAATCCCATCAATTTTTTTATAAAAAAAAATTTATTAATAGTTATTATGAATTTAATTTGAGTACAAATACAAATTTTATTTCATCTTTTTGTTTATTAAGTTTTTAAAAAATAGAGAGGTGGACAAATTTTAAATAATTCTTTTCCAACTCTATATCTTCTCAAAATTTAAATTTAGATGGTCAATTAAATAATGTTACTTAAAACCTAATTGGCCAGACCTCTCCGTAGGTTAGTTAATAATAAAAAATTTAACAACTATAATATATATATATAATTTTTTTTTTCATAGGGTGAGGCGTCAACGGTACAACCAGGAGGAAGAATGTTTCAATCACTTGATATTCCTGAGCAAGACATGAATAATGCGAGGAATCAACGTGGCAACAATTATCAAATTCCATCAAATTTGCCATCACTTTTTCGTTTGGATTCTTCTTGTAGAACTGCTCCTACGCTTCAATCTCCAATATCGGTCAGATTCTCAAATATTTTACGTGATTTTATATATTTTATTTCCACATTATATTACATTTCCCTTTATAGTTTAATAACGTAACGTCAAGGTTGATGGTTTTGACACGTGTATTAAAAGATACAACATTTGGAGGAGAATAAATTAATATTATTATTATTTTCTTATTAATGGTATAACTATTTTAAATTTATATTTATATAGACAACATCAGGGCGTAGGTCTGGCTTTACACAGTGGAGTAGTCGCCAGTGCCAACATGAGCTCCCAATTCATGACCCTTCTGCTGCTACATTTGGGTATTTTCTCTAAACTTGCAATGAATTGCAATTAAATAAGATATACGTTTAATTAATTTTAATACCTACTTAAGTCAAATGTTTAAATTAATTGCATGATCTATTTTCCTTAAAAAATTAATAGATGAATGAATATCTTGAGATCAACTAATACTTATTAGTATTAGCTAATGCTTTTCTGGTAATTTTGTTTTGTCTAAAATAGTATCCGGAATCAAAGTCACGAATTCGGTTCCCCTGAATGCAACCTCAGTTTTAATTATTTTGATTTTGAAAATCAATAAGAAGCAATTATTTCATGACTTCTCAAAAAAAATAAAAATTAAATGCGTCATATCATACTAAAATACTTGCCGATGTGATATGTGAGGACTTAATAATATTTTGTAAATATATTTGTAAAATATATATATATATATATATATAACTACTTTGGTTTTCTCTTTTAATTAGGCCACAACAGTTCAGATTCCAAAATTTGCTGGGTCAAGCACCAATTGGATCAAATAGCTACGATCCAATTGAGTTACAAAACAAGGCAATTGAGAAGGTAATAGTTCGTTCATTTTATTAGTTTAAAATGAAATTATAGATTATTTTTTAGTTCTTAAAATTGCACAACTTTGCTGATAGAGAACTGATCTTGACATGGGATTGTCGCTTCCCCCTCAGTTAGAAGGCATTAATCCAACCGATTCCAGTGGCAAGGTATGCTTAATTGCATGATTCGAAAACTCTAACAATAAAATTACTTTGATACATAATTACATATGTAATATTGAAAATGTTCAGTTGTAGACACGTATTTTCATAAAGATGTGTGTCTGTAAGAAATTTTTTGTGGACATCTACATCTGAACATAACTCTATTTAGTATGATTAAATTTATTGTTCTTTAGCTAACCATAAAATAATTAAAGTGCAAACTTTGATAATTTTATTGAAAATTTTATCCTTCATTCTTATAATTATAGAAAACGTCTCAATTTTCAAAATTTTTATAATTGTTGTTTTATTGCAAAATCATCTAAAAAATTTATCTTTTAACTACTTTTTATTTGGAAAGATTGATAGTAGATATACATCTATTTGGGACAGTTGCTCCATTAATATCTCTTCATTTTTTCTTGGTTTATTTTTATATATGCTTTGATTACATTAGTTATTCATGTTATTTTTCATTTTCACCCAAAAAAATGCAGATGAAAATGACATGGGAAGATAACTTCCCAGCAGTACCAAATCCGCATTCACTCAGTTTGCTTTCACAAGGGCAAGGCAGCCAGGCCCAATGCTATGGCTTTCCCTTTAATAGGTATATTGTTTAAGTCACTGCTTTAAGTCTTTTTTTTTTTAACTATCAAACAAAAGTGATTAATTAAAGTCTTCTTTTTAAAAATTTTCAAATAAAACAATCAGGCATTTCATGAGAAACACAGTCTATGATCCTATGTACGAAGCCATGGGCTTGCCTATTGACCCTCACATACGAATGTTTATTGCAAGAAGAGACAGAGACAACGGTAAGCTCTACATCCAATTTACAATTATGCTTAAATTGGCTATAAATATTTTAATTTTTTTTTTCCTTCTAAAACATTAGTTGGATTGGCTTTGAAAAAAGCTTAATGAAATGTTCATTTATTTTCACATAAATCAACTGTATTCTAAACTATTTTAGATGAGGACACTCTCCAAAATTCACAATCCCTTCTTATTACAAAATTATCGGCCGTCTCCTTAAGTTTTGGAGAAAGTTTGAAAAGTACACAAAATCTTCTAAAATTATCATCGGCACATCTAAATTTTGCAATTGTATGATTGAATCATATTTGTTCTAAGTCTATGAGAAACTTTTAGGTATATTTGCAAAAAGAATGCTATGCTCTTGGAAGAGTATTGATACGTTAAGAAGATTTTTTTATTTTGAACTTTTGCTAAAGGTTAGGTGGTAATTTTTTAAGAAATAGATTTATGGTGTGTAAATAAAAATTTCACTTGCGACTATGAACTGTAAGTGGAACGGTTATAATTATTGAAGGTTAAGTTTGTGTATTTTTAACTTATTCTAAAAATTTAGAGAACCGTTGATAAGTTTATCAACAATTGTGACTATAAACTTTAAATTGATCGGTTATAATTATTGAAGGTTAAGCTTGTGTATTTTTAACTTTTACTAAAAATTTGGTGAACCGTTGATGTTGATAAGTTTCTAACTTAATATTGTCATTTAATATTCCAAGCACATTTAGGCAAAATATTCTCATAAAGCAAATATTGTTAAATAACACAACTATAGCTACTACAACAAAGTACTTCTATTAAGGTTTCTTTATGTAGCTCTCATAAAAGGTGCGCATATATAATGTACTCCATCTCGAAGTATATTTCTTTTTCTCTATAATATATATATATTTATTATTATTTTTTGATAGACAATTTTTTTATCATTATTTACAAACAACATTGATAAAATTTAAAGGGATTTAAAATTGTCCATTAAAATTTTTAACATAGCCATTGGACTAATTTTTTTTTTTTCATGTATTAGGTGATGAAGGACATTGACAGTTGGACTTGAGTGAATGGCATTTTCTATAATCTGGCCGTTTATGTTATTTGTCATTCCTTAGGAGAAAATTAGAAAATAAGAAATAGAGCTATATAAAGTTCATACTATAAGTTTTATGGATTGTATTTTGATTTTTTTTCTTCATATTTCTAAGTTCATGAATGTTTGAAATTGAAACTAGAATTTGGTGCCATTAACTTGTTTTACAGCTCATGTTATATTTTTAAATTTGAACAATGTTTGCTAATATTGATTATTCTGAGCACTGATATTTGAGCACTATTAAGACATTGCCAGGACAAAAAATGGGTACCGTTCATGATATAGTATTGTTCTAGCACTAAAAATAACAGCACTATTCATGCTACAGTTCCATCATTTTTGTGTGTTTTGTTTGTAGCCAAATATCATTTTTCTATTAGAATAAGTTAGCATAAGCAATTAGATTCCGCCACATGGTCGGCTGATACGGGAAATGTAGCAGCATGGTAAAATGGCCCAAGAGCTCCCACCAGACACGTTGACTTTAATACGTAAAGTGCAGAGAGGTTAGCACCTGAGGCTATCCTACGACCTTCTAGGTTTTAGAGCAAGGTTGCCCCACTGTGCCCTACACGAAGCCTCACGTAGTCTATAGGGACCACATAGATAGCTCAAAGGTTACCAGTGAGATTCACTAGTATTGAAGGAGGTTAAAAACTTAAAATTGCCTTGAGCTAAAAAAAAAGAAATTTAAAATAAATTACATCACAAAGACAGTATAGGACTCTCAATAAGGCAGAGATGAGAAGAAAGAAGCATAGAAAATGTCTTCACCACATTTTTGCTAAGATTCGATTTGAATTATTTAGTGGATCTAGGTCAAATTCAATTTAAACAAATAAATTTATACTTAGAGGAAGATTGGGCTTATAAAGGTTTAGTTTTTTTTTTCCTGCTATTTGGGGAAGGTGATATTGTTGAAATGATTTGGAAGGTGAGTTGAGTTTAGAATAATATGGAAAGCTCACTGGAGTTTGTGGGAGACCTCATGTGAGGTCATATACGATGGGCATTAACATCATCTTAATAAGCATAAAAGTAAAGAACATGTAAAATTTTACGTGGTTCAGCCAGTTGGCCTGCATCCGTAGGAGTAATCATCTTCAATCGACTATGTATATGAAATATTACATGATTTTCATTACACTATGAACAAAATTTTTATTAAAGTTTGGTAGAATGAGTAATCATCTCCAATCCACTATATATGTGAAGTATTACATGATTTTCATTACACTATGAACAAAACCTTATTAAAGTTTCGTAGAATGAATAATAACATAAGGGAGAATATGAGTTTTGTGGAGATAAAAGAGTTCTCTAGGTGAAGAATAAGGAAAAAGCTCCTTTGGGAGATGAGGTGGTCAACATCTTCCATGGAGATGTAAAACTGAAGGAAGAAAATCTAGAAACTGAGGAAGAAGAAGATGAAGTTGCCTTTTAAGAAATTAGATATAGAAAAAGGCCTCCCTTTCTTATGTCTTAAATTGAATTTGTAGGTTAGGGGCCCTAAAGGCATTTTCATCTTTTTTGCCACATGGAAAATTTCTATTGGTGCTGCCCTCCTTAGGTGGGGTTATTTATATTTATTTTTTTGTTCATTTGATAATGACCAATTATATTTATTTATTTTTTGATGACATGTAGCCCACTCATGTGGGGGCTTAACTTGCTATTTTTTTTTTTTTCACTTTTGCCTTTGAATTTGAAAAATTTATTGGAGTTGTCTTCTCTCTTACAAAGTACCTCTAACTTGTCTTGAGCTACACTCCCTTCACTCAATATTGACTATTCTTCTCTTTTATTCTCTATTGCCACATGTCACTTGCCCATTGGACCAAGTCCATGTCCCAAATTTACCCAAAACAAAAGATATAAGTATAAAACAAAGCCTCTTCTTTCATTGTGAAAAAGTTTGGCCTTTAAGAGGGATTGTCCACAAATATAGAGCAAATCCAAAAAAAAAAAAAAACAATGGGGTTGGTGATGTGATATGTAATGGGCAAGAATTTGGAGTAACAATAGCAATGGAGAGAAAAAGTAACAATAGCAATGCAGAGAAAAGAATTTAGAGAAGACAATAGTTTTGGAGAAAATAATCTTTTTTTTGTCCCCCCTCTTTAAACATCCGCTTGGCTTTTTATAAAAGCCAATGTGAGCATACAATTCCATTACTAACTACTTATAACCCACAAAAGATACACACAAACTCAACAGTGCATGATATACAGAAATAATGGGAAAGATGAGCAATATTGCACATGTAGTAAGTGGTCCACATGTCCAGAACCCATTTATTTTCAAAACAAGCTAAAAACTAAGTCCAGGCATGGTCCAAGTACGTGGGAAGCATGGTTGGCTCTTGCTTGTTATCTGGACACATATCATGATGTAACCGTAACTATAGAACAACAAGATTATTAGACTATTGCTAATGTTTTAATTGCCTGAAATGATAAGTCTTAACTCAAGTTGTTCTTTTCATATGTGCCCAAATGGAATTATTATAAAATGGCTATTTTAAGAAATCATTGGTTTAGAAAAATGATGGGTAAAGTGGTAAATACCACATTGGAAAATGAAAAAGAACTAAAGACTTTATATATACTTACATCTGTGATAAGAATAAGGGGATATTCACAAATCAATTTAGCTTGGCTTATGTGCAGTCGCATGTGCTGTGAATGTCGTCTAAATCAAATTTAAGTCAACTAGTCTTGGTTTGATTTTATCATTTTCTTTTCATAATGCATTGGAATTTAAAATTAAATATGAGGGTAATAGCTAAATTAATCAGATGTTGTAACAACTATAGTTATGGAAATTGATGAAGCATAATAGTAAGAGCTAAAAGGGTGAACATGGCTGTTCTTCAAGGGATAACACATCTTTAAAAACTACTACAAGTCATTAAAAGTTGCTGATAATTGCAACTGCTATATATTTAAATTTTAAAAAATAAATTAGACTTTTTTAATTCAAGAGTTTGTCCAGAAAAAAAATGCATTTTTTTAACCAAATTTTCCTCCATTGACTTCATAAATTGGCTTCCAATTTCATTTACAAACTACACAAAATCCAATTAATTTTCTACTCTTGTATCTCAAGAAAATTCTCTTTAACTTTAGAAATTTGTGTGATAGAATTTAAACACTGGTTTGAAGTTCACTGGAATACTAAGGTTGTGCTAACAAGATTATTCGAACCCATTGTATCCTAGGAGGAAGGAGCTTATATAATCTAAACATTGTTGAAAAGGTGGTGAATCTATTTTAAGGATACTATAACTTTACCGATCTTGGGTTAATGTTTTTGTATTATTACATATTGTTATAATTTAAAATATATTTTAACTATTTCAATTTTATTATTATAAACTTGTAATAAGTGTGTAAGGGGCTTATTACCAAGCTTAAGTGCACCAAGAAACTTATGTTACAAAGGCTATATATTGTCTAAGGATTCTAGGTTTTATGTGGCACCATTTGTGACCACTTCAGTTTTGCTTGGGAACAATACTAGTATGTTTTTACTTACAAAGTGGGCTATCTTATATCAGTTACTGATAATGATTATTGACACCATATGTCTTAAAATGTTTGATAGGGTCACTACATAGATGTATAACACTAGTCATACATGTTCTAGATTTTTTTTTTAAAAAAATATGATTTCTCTTTAGATGTTAGATCAAATTAGGCTAAAAAAGGTGTTTGGACTATATGCTCTCTAAAGGATCTTATGTAATTATCGTTTTCGGACTAATAAAAATTAATAAGATAATCTTGGAATATCTTGAGTGTATAAATAATTTGAGTAAGGTTTATTTAATCATATTATATGTATTTGTGTGATCACTAATTGAATTCACAAAACACATAAATACAAGTTATCTTATAATTAAATAATTTGAGTTCACAATTGATAAATAAAGTGAGGTACTTTATTTATGTTTAGAATTTGGTAAATTCATTGAATCATTTGTCTTAATCATGTATGAGTTTATTAATGTAGTTTGACTTCACTGAACTAGATCATATCTAAGAAGTATTGATTTTACTGCAATCTCAATTTTGGGTTAATTATAGATTCATGATTATGGTTGTTATTACGTTTAAGTTACCAATGGGCAAGACCTATATTTGTAGTCAAGATTACCTTATATCTTGGTAGGAGTAATTATGAACAATGAAATTATAGGTTAATAATATAGAATTTATATAACACATCTTTCAATGGGTACTTGGTACCTAATCATAGAATTTTTTAGCTAGAGTGTATCGACATAATATTATGTTGAAAATGATCATTACAGAAAACTTGTAAGTGTCAAATGAACAAAATGCAATTAAACTAATTGGACAGTTGAGACATAAATTTAATTAACAATGTGGTATAAAGGATTCTTCAATAAAGAAATCAATATAGCATGGGTCAAATTATTATTCGAGAGCATTATTCTTGATAGCATACAATTATGAAGGTCAATTCTAATTTTATAGTGGAGTGGATTTGAAATTAAATAATCGAACTGGTTAAATCACGGGCCTAATTATTGTAGCCTTATTATATGTACTCAAATGATCCTCATGTTAGTTCATTTAATTGATTATAATATTATTGGATTGATAAGCATGGGCGAACCTAGTTAAGGCCTAGGAGTGACTTTAGCCCCTTTTGGGCTATTATTTTTTTGTTTTACATGTGCCCAAAGCTCTTTCTAAAAAAGGTAAATAAAAAAATTTGGAAATATTTCCTATATAACTAAATATTTGTAGTTTATTAGTAAGAGTATTATTTAGTGGTTTCGGAGAGTTGATTCAAATTCCAATAGCTATGTAATTTTTTTTTTATAGATATTTGATGGAAACTGCTTAGAAAATGATACATTCACAAATGTGGTTGCTAAGAGCTCCAGCATTTAAAATAAATAATTTGTTACTATCATTTTTTAAAACTTAAAAGAAAATAATAGAATTTAAGCTTTTGAGACTTTAAATATATTCAAGTGAATAGTTAAGAAAAACTTATGTACCCCAAATTAAATTAAAATTATTTAAACTAAACCCTCCTTCCCCAGCATAATTTAGATGTTTGGATCCGCCACTATGTGAAAAGCAAGAATTATTTGGATCAAAAGCCTAAATATATTATTTGGTGGGAGGATTCACCTAATATGCTTGTGTATAAGGGGGCTTATATTATTTCATAAAATGGAACCCATGACACGCAATTGATGTACCACTTTTGGCATTAAGTTTTTTAAATTAAATCAAATATTATTTGATTTAATAGAATTAAAAGATATAAGAAATCTTTAAATGTAAAGCAAATAGTTTTTTAGTCAAAAAAGAATTAAAAGAGATAATTAAAGGGCATAGTTTTCCTACTAAAAAATATAAAAGGCTTGCTTTTTGAAAAAAGAGAGTAGATAAGTTGCAATATACAGAGTAAAGAAATTATTTTTCTCTCTAATTTTGAGAAAAAATATTTCAACTGCAAGATAGTTGATTTAAGTAATAAAAAATGCACCTACGTGTCAAGTATTGATCGAACTTGAGTTATAGAGTGGAATATCATTGGTGATAGATCCTAAATAACGACTGATGATGATGATTGTGCCCCAATGAATTGTTGGTGAATAGTTCGTGACTTGGAAGCTTGAATTATTATCACAAAAAAGCAAAGGTATGATTTTTAGTTTATAGTAATTTTGTATATCTTATGAGAGATGCAATTCAATGATTTCCAGTGCAAAATTCTTTTTCACCATCAAAATGATTGATAAAGATAATTAAAGGATTTTGAAGATATTAGAGTTGTAGTCTCTATATGCTTCAAGACGTACTACGTGTAACACCCAAAATCTAACACGTATGGAGCACATGGTAATGGAGGTTACTAATATATCGTAATCCTTCCACAAAAACTTCAAATTGAAATAACTCAAATTTTAATAAATAAATTGATAAATCCATAAGCTCAATATTAAACATTTTCCCCCAAAGACATAAATAAAGCAAAAATCTGAAAACTCTCTAATTACAACTTCATAAGATAAACAAACTGAAAGAAATATAAGTTTATCCTTCTTTTTTTCAACTAGCAAAAGTAAATGAATCTCTAGCTCTAAAGATAAGTATACATCTAAACAAGTTACTCAATTCACAAAAAAAATAATGACGAGGGATAAGCCAACAACTCAGCAAGTAAAACCATTCCTAATGTTCCCAACATACTAGAGTTATCCAATACCAAAAATATTGGATTATCCAATACCAAAAGCATTGCAAGCCTTACTCTTTTTTTTTCATTAAAACATATATCAAAAATCATAAATTTTACAAAATGACATAAATTCATATGTAATTTAGAATATCAAAAGTATAATTAATCATGAAAACATATCATATCATATATACACATAGAAAACAAAAAGTTAGCTCATGTCGCATAGTTTCATTTATTCTCTCGGTGACCTAGTGATAACTCTATAAAACGAGAGTTATCATGGTACTTTTAGACTTAAATCAAGATTATTTAGAGAGTAAATGATGTGTTTTTATTGCATTTTAAGGATATTTTGCATGAACATCCATTTTGGTTTATTATAAATAAATTTTGTTTGATTTAGAATAATTTGTATGCTTAGATCATATGCATATTTGTAGGTGACCGGAAGCTCAAATTTTAAGAAAGGAATGCTGATGCAATAGGCTTGCAAAAATAAGGAAAGAACATGGTTATAAAAGAATTAAAACAAATCTGAAACAGTGTAGTTGTTGTAGCAACCATTGCCATTTTTGTAGGAATCCCGCAATAACAGAGAAAACTTTTTCAGAATATTGTGATCTGCGGTTTCCTAATCTCAAAGACACGTGACCTAAGCTTCCGTTTACCCTAATTTTCAACTATAAAAGGAGCACACATCTTAAGGAAAAGAAAGAGCTGTCACCCAAGGAGAAAAATCACAAAGAAACAAAAGAAAAATAGAATTTAAGAGAGAGATTAAGGGTTACAAAAGGGGAGAATTTGCAGAAATCAATTAGGAGCTCAGTCTTTTTTATTCTTCTATTGTTTTCTTATTTACCTTTTATTTATGAGGGCGTGTTTAATGGCTGAAACTTTGCTCTTTATTTTTCTTATGCAAATCATGAACTAAATTTATTTTTGGTTGAGTGATAAACAATCTTGATGGTTTATTGACTGAAAATATGTGTTGCTGTATGTTTGCTGTAGTATTTTGTTTTGATAGCATTTATTTTTATTCATTATTTTGGTTGATCACCCATTTAATGATACTAGCTAAGAAATAGCCAAAAAAGGGCCTATCATAGTGGAATATATCAGAGCAATACTTAGTCTTAGATTGCGTTTCCTGAATTGAGTTTTACTTGAGTGCAAAAGGGTCATGCTTAATCTAAAATTAGTGATGAACTAAATATAGGGATTTACCTTGTAGGGTAATTAGAACCTAAGCGTGTAATGTTATATCTTATGTTGGCCTAACAACTGATCACTGTTAGGTTGCATATAGATATAAGACATCCAACAAGCGACAACTGAGGATACATAAGGATTTTGCCCGGTGCTGCAGCAGATGCTGCAGTAACTGGACAAACATTAGAAAAATAGTCAAAATCATTTAGAGAGTTTATTCTCTCAACTACTTTATATTCTCATTGGTTTTTTCTTTGAGTTTGACGTGATAATTTACTTTATTGCATTTTATTTATTGCGCTTTTATTTTAATTAGTACATTAGTTTCATTAATTATTTTATTTTAATTTAGAACAAAATCTGCACTGTTAAGATTGCTGTAGCAAGTCTAATAACATCAATCCATGTGGAGACGATCTTGAATATTTATCATTATATTACTTGTTGTGTACACTTGCACATTAACACCAATAGTATTAGAATTTATACCCAACACCAAGCCAGAAACAAAATTAGAATCAGAATATTATGTGCACATTCATAATAGAAACCTAGTACTAGTCTAGAACATGTATATTTTGTAATATGATCAGAATTAGAATTAGAATGACTATGGACAATGAGTTAAAAGATTAAAGTTCATTTTCATATGTAATTACTTGCACTAGCAATTTTGTACTGTATGTGGCACTTCGTTGGCACTCTGACCCTCTAGAGGTAGCTCCCATGCGGCTTAAAGATGTGGACCGTAAACAAATTTTCATAAATAATCTTAATCATATATGTGAACAAAATATTCATATTGAATTCATAAAAGATCATAACAATGATTTTAGGCTTGCAAAATCAATTTCATTCTAAATTATACATATTTGGAATATTTTGTTAAAACTATAAAAATAACATAAATTTGAGACTCGAAAACATTCACATAAACTAACTTTGTTATGAAAATCAATTAACTTTTAAAGAACAATGAAAAAAACACACGTAATAAGTAATAATCATACATATCTAGTACATTAAGAATGAAGTTATTGCCTCGACAAAAGCAATTATCTATCTAAACACACCTTTAAGCATCCAATAGCCGTAAACACTTTAAAGAAATGCAAGATATAACTATTAACAACTTACTCCAACTTCCTGATTTTTCTACCTCCTGTACAAGTCTAATTCTCTGAATTATTACTCTTAATCTGATAACCAAAATGACACAATAATATATTGAACTATTTTGTACATCTATGGGTATCTCCTTTAAAATTTTCAGGACGACCTGATATTAAAAACATTTTTGATACTATTTGTTTCATGAAAAATTTAAAACAATCTCACAATGCCTTAACTAAACAATACAGGTTCCGAGATTTTTATAAACTGATAAATTAATTAGAAAATTATGAAATTAATACTTGGAAAACTAGACACATATTATAAGCTCTATTTAAAATTCTAGAATTTTTCGAGTTCAGTTGGCACTTCAAATAATGGCATAATTTTTATATTAATAAAGATTGTTAAATCCCTAACTAGGATTCATAGGATAATCTTGGAAAAAATTTATTCTTTCCATAGTTAATAAGGTTTCTTATGGTTCCATATAAATTCACACTTTTTGTTCTCTCTTTGATTACCTTAAATTCATTACAATGTTTTTATTCTCTCAACTACTCGTCACTCTTTGCTCATGCCTACGATTCAAACTCTTACTTAAGAGAAGTTTTAACAATTGATAAGTCTTACTTTCCCTATGCTCTAGTAGATTTCTTATCTTTGTGTTCTATTAAAAGTCTTATTTTTGCATGATTTTAGAATGTTATAGAACTTTATGTATGATATATGATGTGTGTAAGTTGTATTTAGTGAGTTAGTTTATTGTTGAGTCTTGTTTGTTAACCCATGACACGAAAAGCACACCAAACAGTTTCTAGAAAACATGAATGTCTTGTAATAAAACATATTTTTATGAATGATTTTTTTAAAAGAACCTACTCTTTCTATAAACTATGTAGGCTTATTGAATAAATTTTTATGTCTATTATAAATCTTAGAAAACTTCTTTTCAATTGGAGAAGAAGCTGCAAAAGTATGAAAGTACACTATTAAAATCGTAAGCAACAAACCCGACATACTATTTCTTTGAGTATTGTTTATGTATATATAGTTGGTGGGGTGGGTGTTATAATAATTTCACAAAGTAGTGAATCCACTATATTTATAAGACTCTCCCCTTCAGTTTACCATTTATTTACATATAATGTAAAGATATCATTTGATGTGCTTAATACTGCCTCATTAAAACCTTACTAGTAAAACCCAGTTGGACAAAACCTAGTCGAATGAAAAAGAGTACAATACACATTTATCTAATACAACTGTAGAAACTCTTATATATAAAATATGCTCTCCTTGACGAAATGTTTTTCGAAAGTCATGTATTAATTTGATACTTCACTGAGTTGATATACGCCATTCCAATGTCGGCTTATTGGCACTGAGTTGAAATTTGGAAACAAATTCACAAATAATGCAATGTCAGGTATAATGCACTGAGCTAGGTACAATAAAGCATTGATGACATTTATATATGGTATTTCTGGAGCAAATATATGGTCGTCATCCTTATTAAGTCGAAATGGATCCTTTTTTAGGGTCTCGAGAGGGAATTGTCATTGAAGTGTTTAATAGATTAACATTATCCATATTGAAACACTTTAAGATTTTTTCTAATATAAGCCAATTGATAGATAAGCATTCCATTTGCTTTATGCTCAATTTGTAGGTTGAGACAATTCTCTGTCCTCAAAGAAATAGAGGACATCAAGATAAGTTAGATCAATAGGATATGAGGTATCAACTAAATTAGTCTCAATTTTTCTTTTCCCTTTCTTAAATGCTTCGTCGAGATCTACTAAATATTTATCCATAATGTAGGTACGTACCAAGTCCTTCTCCTCTACAGTGATAACAAATTTCTTTATTATCATATCTAACAATTTTCCTTTCTTCATCATTATCCTTACAATGCCTCTTATAGACGTCCCACTTTTAGTGGCTCCTATTTTTGTTATTCCACTATCCTGAATACCTATGACTACTACGAGGGTAATAACCACACTTTCTCTTACTTACTCATTTACGTCCATTATTGGTTTGTGTACTTGTATTCACTTCTAGGAATGATTGAAAACTAGTTGGATGTAATTTGTGTTTTTCTTTTTATTTCAAATTCTTTCTTTAAATCTTTTCAGTTGTTTTTAGGAGCTCTTTAGGAGTTCTAATTAAGTTCATGTCATCAATATAAACCACTACAATGCAAATCTAGATTCAGATTTTCTAATGAATACGCATGGACAAATATTTTTGTATTATTCTTTAATTAAATATTCACTCAAACGATTGGACCACATGCATCCAGATTGTTTCAGTTCATATAAAGATAGTTGTAGCTTGAATGAACATGGATTAAATATTCACTCAGTTGCATGTTTGTTCTTTTAGGAGGTGGTGTGTTTACATAGTGTTCCACAAACTATAACTTCTGACAGGGATATGAAGTTCATTAGTAGGTTTTCGCGTCATCTCTGGGACAAGTTCAGCACAAATTTGCGGTTTAATAGTGCTTTTCATCCACAAATAGATGGACAAATAGAAGTGATCAATTGGGCAACACATTGCGCTGTGTTTGTGATGAGAAGTAGTATAACTAGGAAGTTGCATTTCCTTAGGTTGAATTTGCTTACAACAGTATGGTGAATCGATCCACTAGCAAGACCTTTTTTTTTCTAGATTGTATACACTTGTTCTCCACACTATGTTTGTGATCTAGCAGTTGTGCTACTATTAATTAGAAAATTAAGCAAAACAATGGATAATGTGGCAGAAGAGACACTGTAAATACATGTCGATGTGCAAGCTCACTTTGCCAATGCTAAGTGTAAGGCTGATGCAAACAAGCACCGGTGGAAGAACGTATTTCAGGAAGGTGATTTAGGGATGACTTATTTACCTAGAAACAGGTTTCTTGATAAAGTTGGAGAAGCGGAAATATGACCCTTTTCAAGTGGCAACGAAGATTAATGATAATGTTTATGTGCTTCCGCTACTAGAAAACTAGAATGTCTCTCATACATGCAACCTGGCTAATTTGTTTAAATATATTCCATATGATAAGGAGTTGCATGAACTAAACTTGAGGATGAGTTGTTTTTTCTAGGTAAGGGGAAAACTGATGTAGGACATTATTTTAATATTCTAAAGACTTTATTACTTTAGGATTTTCTATTTTAATTAGAGTTATTTATGATTTGTGCCTTAGTCATTTATTCTATTATAATTGTGATTAAATTTCCTATCTAAGTTAACTTAGAGAAATAGGTTTCCTTTTTTATACATAGAGACATACTGTTATTATTTCCATAACTTCAGCTTCAATTATTCAATGAAACTCCCTTTTATAATTCTCTATGGGATTTTCCATAAAAAAATCTCTCTTATAGATTCATTTGGGTCACAACATCATCTAATATCGCTAAATGCTTTATTAAAATTGTCATATAGTTGTTTGGGTTAGAACAAGATCTAATCACTCATCGATTAGAACTTAATCTAATCGAATGGGCTTAGTCTAGTACTAGAGCAATATTTAGTATTATCTATTCTATTAATTCTGCTTATGAAAGAGTGACATTATTGGCTGAAATTAAATAGAGATGTGTGCAAGATTGTGCAGCTGTGTTGAATTTGCTTAGAAGGCAAGGGACATGCACAGAACACGGGGCTCTTCATGTCGTTATCTATTTTAGAAAATATTTTATTGGTCTTGTCCATAGATTTCGTGTTGGATTGTCTTGCACAAGGACTGTCGAGATTCTATATTGGTTATGGTCAATAGATTTTTAAAGATGACACATTTTATTACTTGTAAGAAGGCTAAAAATGCTCCCTCAGTTACATATTTGTTCTTTCAGAAGGTGGTGAGTTTGCACGATGTTCCAAAACTATAATTCTTGAAAGGGATGTGGAGTTCATTAGCAAGTTTTAGTGTCATCTTTGGGACAAGTTCAGCAAACAATTGCATTTTAATAATGATTTTCATCCACAGATAGATGGACAAACAGAAGTGGTAAATCGCACTTTGGGCAACATATTTCATTGTGTTTGTGGTGACAAGCAATAGAACTGGGAAGCTACAATGCCTCAGGTTAAGTTTGCTTACAACAATAGGGTGAATTGATCTGCTAGGAGGATCATTTCTTTTAGATTGTCTACACGTGTCCTCCAAGCCATGTTTGTGATCCAGCAGTTGTGCCACTAGTAATTGGGAAATGAAATAAAGCAATGGATAATGTGGCAAAAAATGTGCTATAGATTCATGCCGAAGTGCGAGCTCACTTGAAAGCTGCTAATGTTATGTATAAGGCTAATACGGACAAGCACCGATAGAATAAAGCATTTCATAGATGGTTTTTAGTGACGGTTCATCTGCAGCAAAGTTGTTTCCCTGGAATTCGTGCAAACTTAGGAAAACAAAAATATGGCCCTTTTCGAGTGGCAAGGAAGATTAACGATAATATGCCTTAGCTACTGGACAACTAGAATGTCTCTAACACTTTCAACTTGGTTGATCTATTTGAATATCATCCATATGATGAGGAGTTGCATGAACCAAACTTAAGGACGAGTTTTTTGTTTCTACGTGAGGGTAAAACTGATGTAGGACATTATTTTAAGATCCTAGAGTTTTATTATTTTAAGATTTTCTATTTTAATCAGAGTCAATTATGGTAGGTGTCTTAGTCATTTATTTATATTGTAATTGTGATTTAATTTTCTTTTTAAGTTAACTTAGGGAAGTATGTTTCTTTTACTGAAAATAGAGAGGTATTGTTATTTTTTCATAACTTTAACCTTAATTATTCAATAAAGCTCCCTTTTATAATTCCTTATGGATTGGCTATAAAAAATCTCTCTTATAGAGTTGGTTGGACTAGAGCATCATCTAATTTTGCTTAACACGTTACTGGAAATCTCATTGAGTCGTTTGGACTAAAATAAGATGTAATCAACTTTCTTTTAGAGCGTAACCTAATCACATTGGCCTTGTCTGTTTTTGTAACAATATCTAATGTTATCTATCCTATCATTTCCACTTCCGCTACCGCACTCCATCATATACATTTTGCTTCAAATAATGATAACAAACCATATTAACAGAATAATAACAATATGTGCGGTATTATAGAACTGGCCATATAAATTAAATTAATAATAATAATATAAGTGATATTATAAAACCAGCCATATAAATCAATATAGTAATAAATCATTAAAAAAATGAAACTATTCACTTTAGAAAATTCCACTTTAAGTGATTTTCTCAATATTTTTATCATCATAAGAAATTATGACTACTATGAAGATAATGTTCTTTTATCATAAGTTCCAATGCTTACATTCACTTCAAAGAATAATTAGCTTTTAACACGATTTAAAACTTCAGGTTCTAACTTTTAAATTCATAACATAGAACTTCAAGTTCTGATTTTGAATGAGGTTGTGTTCTGTTGAGTG
This sequence comes from Citrus trifoliata, assembly GCA_018350135.1. Lineage (NCBI taxonomy): Eukaryota > Viridiplantae > Streptophyta > Magnoliopsida > Sapindales > Rutaceae > Citrus > Citrus trifoliata. Next base: position 13,984,378 of record CM031385.1, on the reverse strand, counting down.
TTAGAAAATGTATATTTATAAAGGAGAAAATCATCATTTTACACTTCAAGTTTTACTAACACCCTAATTTTTATGTATTTAAGCTTTTTGTGATTTAATTATGTGTGCTTTATTTTAATTAAGTATTTTATATATTTTAGGGGTACCATGATCATTTCACAATGAACGAAAAATTAGACGTCAAAACAGACATCACTTTTGAACTCAGGACAGTCGAAAACCTTAGGAGTAGCATTAAAGGAAAAATGTTATTGTTCACATGTACAACACTATTCACATGTACGATATTATCCATGTTACTGTTCATGAATCTTTCGACACATACGGAACGATGACGTGTCATTGACCGATGATGTGGCATTGACTGATGAGGTGTCACGATTCTATTGGACAAAATTTATATACATTGTTGATCAGTGACGTAGCAGCATGTTAGTGGATCAAAAATCGCGCGTATGATACATGCATATACACATGTTTATTTTCAACAAAACCGCATCATTGTTCAAGCTAGTTGACTGTTCAAATCGGTCAAACCGCGTACTATTGACTGATGACGTGGCGCAATCCTGAGCGTCCAAACTATTTTTAATCTGATAGTTATGATTTACTCAATGTATCTATAAAAAGGGCCCCCCCATAATTGGGCATCTCTGAATTCAATTTTAAGTTCCATTTTCTGTAATTCCTTCTCTATCTTGTATTTTCTACGTATTTTAATAAATTCTCATTTTTCCCCCAGTTTAATTATGAGTAGTTAATTTTCTTTCAAGTTTGGGTTGAAGGTGAAGTCTCAACATATGTCATGAACTTTATTTGATAAATTTATTTTCTCTTCCCCTCTAATTTTTGTGGATGTTTTGACTTTTCGTCGACAAATAATAATAATCTTATCTAGATACCATCCTGATTTCACCGACTCTCTAGTACAAGGTTATTATTATTTGGCATAATAAGCCCTTAGCACCATATTGATTAGAGTGTGGTTCATGAGGTGTGGATTCCTCCTTCATGATTTAATTGGCACTAATAAGGAATATTTAGCCCATAGGGCATGTGGATGTGGATCCAGATATCCAAGCGCTTCAATCATAATAGTTTTCTCTTCAATTTATTCTCGCCATTTTAATTCAAATTTTAGGATAATTTAAATCACTTCCACCACAAATCCAACCACCCATTTAGAAAAATTAATTCTACACACAATTAAAATCCACCTCCTCGTGGGATCGAAACTCATCACCATTGATCTATTATACAATAGATTCGTGCACTTGCGAGTTTAATAAAATTTGTATAACAAGTTTTGGCGCCGTTGCCAGGGAGGTAAGTTATTTTAATTTGTAAAATTAATTTTTATAAATAATTTCTTTTAATTATTTTCTTGTAATTTTTTTTATTTAAAAAAAAGAATTTACATTTTGAGGTAAGAATTTCATTTCTTTTCTTTTTCTCTTCTTTAAAGTTCTGTAATTTAATTTCCAAGTTATTTCTCTTTGTAATTTTTCGTTTATCTTATTAATTTATTTTAAGTTTAGTTAATTTATTTCACGTATTTTTTTAGTGTGTTTTTATATTAAGGTGGTAACAGCGTAATAAGATTAGTACCGTAATTTTTTCGTCTTCTTTATTTTTATTAATTTTGTTCTCATTTTTTTGTATTCATTGCATGCATGGTCGAAGGTCGCTATTACCTAATCTTGAGCCTATAGACTTTCAACTTGAGAAAACACTTCGCACAAACAAACACGTTGTAATTAAAGATAAAAGTAAAATGGATTTGCAACAACAACCACCACCACAGGAGAGGCCATTAAAGGACTACTTCAGTCCCTTAGCTAATTTGAGCACATCTTGCATAAGATACCCAAATATAGCTGCTAGGAGTTTTGAGTTAAAACCTAGTGTGTTAAATTGTCTCCCAACATTCTATGACCTAGAAAATAAGGACCCATATAATCATCTGAAGGATTTTATAATGTTTGTCAAACTTTTAAATATGAAAATTTTCAGAGGATGATGTTAAACTCATATTATTCCCATTTTCTTTAAAGGATAGAGCTCGTTCATGATTCAATATATTGTCTACTAATAGCATTACATCATGGGAACAAATGGTAAAAAATTTTTTGAATAAATAATTCTTAGTGCATAAAATCAATGCTATTCGCAGGAAAATTTCAGAGTTTACCCAGAGAGAAGACGAGTAGTTTTTCGAAATATGTGAGTGATTCAATGGGCTACTTTTAAAGTGTTCACATCATGGGTACAAGAAATGACACCAATGTCAATACATTTTGGAGGGATTATTGCCACATGTGCAATAATGGCTAATGGCAACAAGTGGAGAAGAGCTAATGTCAAAAAGTGCATTAGAGATTTGGGAATTCTTCCAGCGAAAAACAAATAATTCCCAACAACAGAGTCGATCACTCAGAATACTAGAAGAATTAAGGGAGTAAATGAGGTTCACATTGGCAAGTCAAGTTCAGAAATTCAAGAAGTAAAAACGATAATTGAAGGTCTCTCTTAACAAATAGCATTGTTATCAACTGCTAAATCAACAGAGCCACATGACCATGACTCATATTCAGATCAAGCCAATGCCATAGGTGTAATGAGAAAACCATCAAATTACAACCCATACTCCAACACATATAACCCTGAATAGAGAGACCACCCAAATTTTTCATGGTCTCAAGCTTTCAAACAGAATGGACCAGCAACTCCAGCTCCATCAATGCAACCAATTCCTCAAATTTCTCAAGCCTCTCAGCCACCATATAGACCATACAATCAACACCTGAATTACTCTTAACCCAAACCATGAGAGGATTCATTCCAGAATTTCAAGAATGTTACTCACTCGACGATTGAGCAACAGAACCGCACCATTGATGAACTACGAAATGAGATGAGAGCAGGCTTCAACTCACAAGCCTAGTTAGTTTCAAACCTCGAGAAGATGGTGGGACATGTTGCTTCTTCAGTTCAGACCTTGGCAATAACTGTTAAGAAAGACAAGTTTCCAAGTCAAGCAGTGCCTAATCCTAAAGGACTGCATGAAGTAAGCATCAGTTCACTACAACAGCATGGAGAGGTAAAAGCAATCATGACCTTGCGAAAAGGAAAAGAAGTCGACAACAAAGTAGAGATGCCAGTGACGAAAGAAAATCAAATTGTACCTGTGAATGTTAAGGACTCACCATCAAAGGAGAAAGAAGAAACCAACCCACGGGAATACGTTCCTAAAGCTCCATTTCCTCATAGGCTAGCTAAAGGAAAGAAGGGAAAATCCACAAGTGAGATTTTTAAAATCTTCAAACAGGTAAGTGTTAACAACCCTTTACTTGATGCTATTAAACAAGTGTCATCTTATGCCAAGTTTCTTAAAGACCTTTGTACTAAAAAGAGAAATATTAATGTTAAAAAAATGTATTTTTAACAGAAAACGTTAGTTCTATACTCTAGCACAAAATTCCTCTAAAATGCAAAGACACAAGCTCTCCCACTATCTCATGTAATATAGGGAACCACATAATTGAGAATGCTTTATTGGATTTAAGAGCTACTGTAAATCTGTTGCCTTACTCTGTTTTCGTGAAACTTGGATTAAGAGAATTACACCCAACTCCAATAGTGTTACAGCTTGCAAATCGGTCCACGAAAATACCTCGTGGTATTGTGGAAGATGTGCTTATTCAGGTAGACAAGTTTTATTTTCCTGTTGATTTCATTGTAATTGGCACTCGACCAATACATGATTCAATAAAGCACATCCCCATTATCCTCGGCCGACCTTTCTTGGCAACTGTCGATGCTCACATTCAATGTAGGACTGAAAATATACATTTGTCCTTCCGCAATATGACTATAGAGCTGAACATCTTCAACATTGCCAAACAACCTCATAATGCAGATGATGGAATTGTTGATGTGGATTTAATTGATGACATTTTTGTTTCAAACCTTAGTGATAACCCTTTACAAACATGTTTAACTCACTTTGGTCTTGATTTTGATATTGAAAGATCAGTTAATGAGGTCAACACCCTGCTTGACTCAGCACCATCCATGGACACTAATGAATGGAAGTCAAGAGTTGAACAACTAGCACCATCAAAGAAGAAACTCATCTCATCATCAAAATCACCACTGAAACTCGAGCTCAAACCATTACCCAACACATTGGAATATGCATTTTTGGGAAAAGAAAGTATTATGCTGGTAATCATCTCATCATCCCTTAATGACGAACAAAAAGGTAAGTTGTTGGATGTTTAAAAAGAGCACAAAGAAGCATTAGAATGAAAATGCTAAACCTACTAGGACATGCAATGTCGGTTAAATCCTAACATGAAAGAAGTTATTAGAACTGAAGTCCTTAAGCTATTAGATGCAGGTATCATTTACCCCATTTCTAATAGTTCATGGGTCAGTCATGTACAAGTTGTCTCTAAAAAGTTAGGAGTCACAGTAGTTACGAATGCCGATAATGAATTGATACCCACTAGAGTGACTACAGGATGACGTGTATACATTGATTATAGAAAGTTGAATTCTGGCACACGTAAAGACCATTTTCCTTTACCATTTATCGATCAAATGCTTGATAGATTAGCAGGCCATAAATTTTATTATTTTCTAGATGGCTACTCAAGATATAATCAGATTCCCATAGCACCAAAAGATCAAGAGAAGACCATTTTCACTTGTCTTTTTGGCATTTTTGGATATAGGAGAATGCCATTTGGATTATGTAATGCACTTACTACATTTCAATTATGCATGTTAAGCATTTTTTCTGATATGGTTAAACGATTCCTTGAAGTCTTTATGGATATCTGGCTTTGGTGATTCATTTTATTAATGTTTACATCATCTAATACTAGTTCTGTAGAGATGTATTGAGAAGAATTTAGTCTTAAATTGGGAGAAGTGTTATTTTATGGTAAAATAAGGTATTATTCTCGATCACATCATTTCGAGCAAAGGTATTGAGGTTGACAAAGTCAAGGTAGATCTCATTTCTAATCTTTCTCCACCCAAAACAGTCAGAGAAGTAAGATCTTTCCTTGGGCATATTGATTTTTATAGACGTTTCATTAAAGATTTTAGAAAAGTTTCTAGACCCTTATGCAATCTACTTACTAAGGATGTACCTTTTGTTTTTTATGATTCATGTTCTGTGGCATTTGAAAAATTAAAGCAGTTGTTGACATCATCACCCATCATTCAGCCCCCAAACTGGAGCTTACCATTTGAACTCATGTGTGATGCATCTGATTATGCAGTAGGAGTAGTATTAGGACAACGAGTTGATCGAATTCCCCATATTTTTTACTATACTAGTATGACATTGAATGATGCACAGTTGAACTATTCAACTACTGAAAAAGAAATGCTAGTAGTAGTGTTTGCATTGGAAAAATTTTGATCTAATCTCATTGATTGTAAAATAATTATGTTCACAGATCATGCTGCTCTTAAATATCTTCTCACAAAAAAATATGCAAAAGCTAGACTAATTTGTTGGGTGTTACTTTTACAAGAATTCGACTTGGCATTTAAAGATAAGAAAGGCACAGCAAATGTTGTGGCATACCATCTCTCTCATCTCCATTTTGACACAATTATATAATCATTAACATTGAATGAGTCATTCCGAGATGAACAATTGATGAGTGTGGAAGTATTACCATGGTATGCTGATATCGTTAATTATCTTGTTACAGGTCAACTTCCAAAGCATTGGACCAAGCAAGACAAAACTAATTTTTTTACGAAAATAACGAATTTCCTTTGGGATGACCCTTATTTGTTCAAGTATTGTGCAGATCAAATTGTTAGATGATGTGTCCCAAAAAGTGAAATTCAAAATATCTTTTCATTCTGCCATAAATAAGCTTGTGAAGATCATTTTAGCGCTAAGAAAACAGCGACTAAAGTTTTACAATGTGGTTTCTATTGGCCAACTATATTTTAAGACGCTTACACTTTCTGTTCTTCATGTGATAGGTTTCAACGAATGGGGAGCATTACACGAATGAATATGATGCCACTAAATCTAATTTTAGTGGTTGAGATTTTTTATGTATGGGGTATCGACTTCATGGGACCCTTTGCCCCTTCTTTTGGCCATCAATACATATTGGTTGCTGTTGACTACGTATCGAAATGGTTAGAAGCAATTCCATGTAGAACTAATGATCACAATGTGGTGATAGGATTTTTGAAAAGAAACATTGTTTCACTCTTTGGATTCCCTCGAGCGATATCAGTGATGGTGGTGTCCACTTTTGTAACAAAGCATTCAAAGCTCTTTTGACAAAGTATTCAATCACTCACAAAGTGGCGACCCCATATCATCTGCAAACCAGTGGCCAAGTTGAGATCTCCAATCGAAAAATAAAACACATATTAGAAAATACGATGAGGCCAGACAGAAAAAATTGGTCATTAAGACTTGATGATACTTTATGGGCATATAGAGTAGCTTTCAAGACCCCGATTGGGATGTCACCCTACAGGCTAGTGTATGGAAAAACTTGCCACCTACCTGTGGAACTCGAACATCGTGCATACTGGGCCATTAAGAAATTCAACTTTGACATGCAGCAAGCCAACTCATAAAGAAGATTACAGCTAGCAGAACTTGAAGAAATTCGCAATGATGCATATGAAAATGTCAAAGATTTACAAGCAGCGAATAAAAGTCTTTCATGACAAGCAAATTATGAGAAAATATTTCACTCCAGGTTAGAAAGTGCTTTTATTCAATTCTCGCTTGCACCTATTCACAGGTAAGTTACGCTCTCGATGGTCTGACCCCTTTATTGTTCACACTATTTTTCCACATGGGGCAATTGAAATTAAGGACCCAAAGAACGGTGTCACGTTTAAAGTTAATGGTAAAATATTAAAGCCATATCTAGAGTACCAACCACATGGAGAGGACACCAAAATAAATTTGAGTGACCCACCAGATTTGAATTGAGTTTTTTTTTTCTTTTCGGTGATTTGATTTTTTTTTCTTTCTTTTTATTATTCTTTTCCTAATTGAAATTATTTTTGCATAAGTGTGTTTGTTTAACCATTAAGTTTTCTCTTATCATTGTTAATCATGAGTGTCATAGCTAAACAATTCCTCCTGGACATTCTTAAACCACTTCAACGTGTAAAATCTCATCTCAAAAGGCAGATTCGATTTTGTAAAACACATCGTATTTGGGCTTTGCAACCACCAGAGTTAGTATCTTATGTTGAGGATTTAGAAAGCCAACTCAAACACATCGTATTTGGGCTCTGCAACCACCAGAGTTAGAATCCTATGTTGAGGATTTAGAAAGCCAACTCACTTTCAACCCAAACTGTGTCACTGTTCAAACCGCGTACTGTTGACTGATGACGTGACGCAATCTAGAGTGTCTAAACTATTTTTAATCTTATGGCCATGATTTAATCAATGTATCTATAAAAATGAGGCCTCCCCCTAATTGGGCATCTCTAAATTCAATTTTGAATTCCATGTTCTGTAATTCCTTCTCTATCTTGTATTTTCTACGTATTTTAATAAATTTTCATTTTGCCCCTAGTTCAATTATGAGTAGCTAATTTTCTTTCAAGTTTGGGTTGAAAGTGAAGTCTCAACATGTGTCATATGCTTTATTTGGTAAATTTATTTTCTCTTCCCCTCTAATTTTTGTGAATGTTTTGACTTTTCGTTGACAAATAATAATAATCTTGTCTATATACTGCTCTGGTTTTATCGGCTCCTTAGTATAAGGTTATTATTATTTGGCATGATAAGCTCTTAACACCATATTGATTAGAGTGTGGTTCATGAGGTGTGGATTCCCCCTTATGATTTAATTGGCACTAATAAGGAATATTTAACCCATGGTGCATGTTGATGCGGATCTAGATACCTAAGCGCTTCAATCATAATAGTTTTCTCTTCAATTTATTCTCGCCATTTTAATTCAAATTTTAGGATAATTTAAATCACTTCCACCACAAATCCAACCACCCATTTAAAAAAATTAATTGTACACACAATTAAAATCCACCTCCTTGTGGGATGGACACTCGTCACCATTAATCTATTCTACAATAGCTTCGTACACTTGTGAGTTCAATAAAATTTGCACAATAGGTTCTCTCACCTCAATTGTGTTTTAACTTCAAGCTACAACAATGTAAAAACAAATTTTAATCTATTAAAACTAAAATCACTTAATAGGGGTTAAACCAGTCCAAATGAATAAAATAATAACATAATAATAAAAAAAATAAAGTTTATATACTACGCATAAAACTTCAAGTTCTATATTAGAATTCTAAACTTCAAGTTTAAAGTACTTGTGATCGTGAATAGTTACTACATAAATGAATAGTAGCTATATGCATATTTTGGGACTTTTAGTTTAAATATACCACTCAAAACGTATCTTGGATCTTCAGGTCAATAAATTAGAACTTCAAGTTCATATATATAGACATACAATTGTTATAGATACACAAAAGTCAAAACTTCTAGTTCATGTACATACAGCTAAGAATTAGAACTTCAGATTGTAATCTAATAATCCAAACTTCAAGTCCTAATTTAAATTTTAGAGCTTTAAGTTTTAAAGCTTATTTCTAATAACTTCAGGTTATTACATGCACCTTTGTTACAAACTTCAAGTCATCACACATTTATTATAAAAAAGATTAAATACATATAAGTGTACAATAATTTAAATAACCTTTATGGATTTGAAAAATATTTATCTTAAAATTTAAAATTACCAAAATACTTTTAAAATATGAAGCTATTAAAATGCCCTCTGCAGACAACGGTGATTAAAAAACAATCGACAATGAATGTGAAGATAAGGATAGAAACTTCAAGCTACACTAAATCCAACAATGGCGATGAACTTCAACGTAGGGTAACAGCAACAAATTGGGCTCCAAAAGTAGTGAAAGTTTGGTAGTTGGATCGATGGCAAATCGATAATTTTTTGTGAAGTTGACAATTGAATATTGAGGAGGACAACATGAGGAACAAACCCCAAGTGGTGGTGTGACCAAAATCTGATGAAATAGCACTAATTTAAGCTAGCTTTATCCTCGGTTGTTTGCAGGTTCGTGGGATAACTTTTGGCCATTTTCCGACAGCAATAATAGTGTAGGGATGTCCGGCATCGTCTGAGGACCCAATCGCGCCCTTTATCGCTGGTGATATGGATGGATTTGTAAAAACAGGCCGGGCTCGATTTTGGGTTTAACCTTATCGTTGACCCGCATCTTTATCTTTGATCTCTCTTTGCTCAACAATAGTTCTTTTATTGATGACCAAAGACTAGCAACTCAATATTGATAACATGGTGATAAAAATTCGTGCTGAGAACACATTATTAATCTCAAGGAAAAATTCTTTTCAATTGGAGAAGAGTTGCAAAAATATCAAACTACATAATTAAAATCATAAGCAACAAACACAACATACTATTTCTCTGCAGGAATGTGTCCTCGCCATGCCCTAAAAGTAGGGTATTTATCTAACTACACTCCCATAATTTAAAATTTCTCTTATGTGCTTTTTTAAGGTGCAATTACAGAATTACCCCAATTTAATTCTTCAAAATCTATCTTCACAAATTACCCTACACAACGCCTGCTGCTGCAAATTCATGCTTATGCTGCTGCAAGTTCATCCATCACATTAGAGGCTACAAAATCACCGAATTAAAAGCTGAAAATTCACTGAACTAAAGGTCATTAACCACATTTACACTTGATTTTTACTTCAAAAAAAGAATTTAGGATGCATAATTGTTAGGGTTATATGCATCAGGGTTTTAATTTCCCACATGATTTTAGTCATTATTGTAGTTGGCCGAGTTATTTGTTTCACTTGTATGTTTGCTAATAATTTTTTTTTTTTGTAATGTAATGAAGCTTCTTAAACTTGTGGAATTGAAATTGAAGGGAGTGATTTGAAGGCTCCTTGTAATGGTTGTGGGAGTTCTTAATTAAATATTCAAAGAGAATTGGATAAAACAAAGATTATCCTTGTAACTACTTGCTTATGGCTACACTAGTTTATGTATTAGATCTCTGTATGATTTTACTTGTTGTTTGTAGTTAAACTTCATCCATGGGAATTATATATCAATTTTCTTTAGCTGCATATGCATTCATTATGCTATAATCCGGGTTTTCTCTATTATTTGCTATAGAACCTTCAATTTACAATTCTAGCTTCTTAACAATTTGTTATTTGTTTTAGTATAAAAATTGATAGTGTACTTGCATGAGGTGAAAAGTTGGACAATTTAGTTGAGAAGAGTTCAAATCTGATTGTGGCTTGGCAGGTACTGAAAACAAGAATTTTATATTGCCATCATTCATTGGCCAAAATGCATTTGTAGCATCTCGAATGTGCATGAAATCAAATGTTATCTCCTTTCCAAACATGTAGTTATGCTAGTCAGGTTTGGTTTTTGTTGTTTAATGGCTTGGCTATTGTGGATAAATGTTTTTTGAAGGCCTTGTGAATTTTGAGACAATATTGGATCATGTTATTAATTTTTCTCACTATGAGGCTATTGATTGAAGAAGTCGTACGACATTTAAAGTCATGTGGCATTTAGGATTTGGTATTATTGTGCAGCAAATGTTGTTACATATCTTTCCAACTAGTTAACTACCGGAGAATTTCTCTTTAATACACTCATCCTAAACTTGTTTTTAGTTGTTGACACTTATATGCATGCTTAATAGCCTATTAATTAGATTGAACTAATGAAGATTAATTGTTTAAGTTTTATGGAAAATTCAACATTTTCTTTGAATATTTATACTTGATTTGGAATTGTTAACATACTTGATATATAAAGTTCGATTTATATGTCATGTGGCAGTGATGGTTTATTTCTTTTTTTTTTTGTAACTACTTTAAAAAATATTTTAGTTATCGGCAATAAAATTTAATTTGATGGGTTTGTTCTTGAAATAATGTTTTGAGTCATGCTGATCTTATAGATGCTAGTTGTGAGAAAGACATGTTGTCTTGTTTATGGAACATTTTTAAGTTGCAAAAAAGTTCTCATCTGTTAATTCTATGTTGTGTGATCATTTAGTAGATTGATAATAAATTACGATAGTGATAGTAAATTTAAAGTACTATTTTTATTACAAACCGAAATTATATTTTTTCGACTTAATAATAACAATAATATTTTTAACAATTGATTTATATGAATTTTTTTGTGGTGATTGTGGAGCATTTTTGTTGCAGTACTTGGAGATCTTGGCCCATACACTTGATGTCAATTCATAGGTTGAGGAAAAAAATTATGTAGTGTCCCACCCTTAAACATCATTGATGTGTCATTTTTTGAATTACTTATCATAAGATGTAATGATTACAATGGGGGTGTTGTTGATATTTGATATCATTAAAGATAATTTGACATAATACATATGCTTTATTTTTTTATTAAGTATATTAATACTGAGAAGATGGTTTTGTACAATATATGTGATATAACAAGATGGTCATATATGCTCAAGGAATGCTCAGTCTAAATACACAACTGCAGTCGGGTATTATCATAGATACTCGACTACAGTTGAGTATCCGCAAACATACATAACCAGTTAGTATTTGCATTGGTACACAACTGCAATTGGGTATTTTCATAAATACTCTACTACAGTCCGGTATTTTCACACATACATGACCAGTTGGTATTCATATTGGTACACGACTTCAGTCGAGTATTTTCATAGATAAACAATTATAGTTGAGTATTTTATAGATACAAACTTATAGTTGAGTATAATTAGATATACACGATAGTAGTCGGGTAACAGCCAAAATACACGACTGTAGTTGGGTATGTAGACATAGAACATAAAATCACCTAAAACATTTATTATCATGACAACGAAATCAATATAGGCTTTAACATATCAAACTTCAATTTAACAGATAACAAAAGCGATTGTACATCAAACAACATAGATCCAATACATGTTCAAATCGTAAATAAGTCATAATACACTGGAAGTGGCCGCACAATCATTATAATTATTTGCATGCTCATCCTAAACACTTGACCCATGTATTATAAGCCTATGATCGCCTCCATTTGAAAACAACATAAGCCACACAAATATGTTTATCCACCTGCGAAACAAAAAATGTAGAAATTTATCAACTAACTATTATAGATATTAAAGAAATTAAAACAACAAAAACGGCAAGTATGTAAGGTTTATAGTAGTACGTGTGCTTGTTTTTGTTTCATTCAGTCCAACTATGGGCTTATTATTAGACAATGGGATTAGTGCACTGCAAGTTACTCAATAATGTCATCGAAAACCACACCTGCCACACTTACGGTGTAACTTTTCTTCACCTTATGATGTTATCCTAATTTATTGTGGTCGACCTTTTTTCTGCTTTTCCACAGGGGGCTAAACCCCATTACTATGTACTTTCTTTGAAACCTCTCATTCTTCTTGTGTGCCAATAGGATAGATTGTTTTTACGTATCCTAAAAATATCCCGAGATACTTTGTCTATCATTATGCATACTTTGTAGAATCGGGCCCCATGATCCCTCTTGCCTTTGTACTATTAAATCTATAATGGTCTTTTTGCTCAATCAATTCATCATAAAACATACTAGGCACACGTGTTGAAGTCATTTCCTGCAATAATACAACACATGATTATACAACAAATACAAAAAAAAATCAAACAAGGTATATAATGAAGTGTGGAACTGTGCTTAAATACAAAACTATAGTCCAATAAACAGTCAGAGGATATATTTAGTAAAAGAAAATGTAATCTTTATACTAACAAAATGCTAGGTGTCATAATAGTTATTATATCTTTCACACTTGCATGACTGTTGTTGTGTAAATCCATACATACACACGACAAAAGTCTTGTAAGTTGCAAAAATACACAACTCAGTAAATAGTCAAAGGATATATTTCTTCTCCAAAAAATATTTTTCTTGCACTAATAAAATGTTAAGGCCTCATAACAGTTGGAACGTTTTACATATACGCACAATTATAATAAATAAGTTAATATGTTCATGATAGTAGTCGAGTAACTTGTTAAAACACATGACCATAGTCCAGTAATAGTAAGAGGATATATCTAGAGAAAACATATATTTTGACACCAATAGAATGCTAGGGTGTCATAATAATTGGAATATTTTGCACACTTACAGCCGTGTAAAATCATCCATACACGACTGTTGTCGCGTATGTTGGGTGCATAACAAAATTTTGGGAACAAATTCAAGTTTTAACGAATGTAGTTATAAAATCCATCAAATAGCAGTCATATTATGCAAATGCAATGAAAATGTGAGCTGCTTTATTGTTTATCACAAACCAAACAAAACCCTAAAAATAATATAATGCCAACAAAATGAATAAATAACACAAAATAAAAATAAAGTTTCAAATACTTTCTTCATGGGATGAATAATGCACCTAGCAGCAAACCAAAATCTCAGTGCATAGGTTGTTCATGAGTGATTTTGAGATTGTGAAATGAGTTTTTATTTTGTGGAGCTAAAAAGAGTGAGAAGTAAAAAGTGTTGGAGGTGAGTTGTGTGTGTTTTATATTTTTCTTTACGAGTATTTTAAACAATGTACCAGATAAAAAGGTATACCTATATAATTTTCAAGCATGGGGTATATTTAACTAAATATCCTATTTTTAGGTTATCTTTAATTAAAAAACCCCAATCCACTATATTTACAACATTTCATAATATTTAACCTTTTTTTTCGATTTTGTATGGATTTTCGAAACAGATACTGTTGTACTAGAAAACTGTGATTTCTATAGAATGGCCAGTTTTAGAAAATTATTTTGTAACAGCCCGCTTTGGGCACATAGCCAATCATGTTCTTTTTATTTCACTTTACAAGCTAGAACGTGCTTACTTAATTAAGAGAGCCCAAGACTTATAAATTAAATCAAGAACTCTTTATTGATTGCAATAAAATCTTTATTTCATAAGTTTTTTTTTAGTGGTTATTTTTTCCTCACGCTTCTTATTCGTTTCAGGTCAGAATTTTTCCCCATGCTTCTTATTTATTTCAGGTCGAAAAATAGAAATGTTTGGTGAGTCAGAAATACCAAGGAGGTTCATGGCCAAGGTTAAAGAGGTTTGAATGAGGATTGTTTTAGAATGTACTAATTGTGTTCGAAACAGTGTTAATAACGAATCAACGGGTATTTCTAGATGTATTACTTAAAAAATCAACACAATACACCCAATCGATTGGAATTGAGAAAATTTTGTCCCAATTGTTACAATCATACACTTCATGGGGAGATAAAAAAATAGATAAAGTCAAACCACATGCTTTTGTGTCACCCTTCCCACATACTAATTTTAATAGTCTAAATCCAACAATTAAGTAGATATTATCTGTTTTGGACACATAGCCCGTCACGATTTTGTTATTGGGCTTTATAACTTAAAATATGTATATTTAATTAGGAGAGTCCAAGGTTTATAAATTAGTTCAGAATTTTCTTACTAGCAATTAGGGATGTTACAATAGCTATTGGTGAGGCAAGTGCGTCAGATCAGGTTGGTATAAAAGCAAAATATAGCATTTAAAGATTATTTAATATGAGTGAGAGGAGTTTTAAAGGACTAGAGAGGCAACGAGTATTTGGTAGTGATAAGCTTTTTGGAGTCATTTGAGAAAAAAATGTATTCATATGAGTTTTGGGTAGAATGTATCAAAGCCTTCATTATATGTGCACATGTTCAAAATTTGTAACTGTTCCATCCAAATAGTGATAAAATATGTGACCATGATTTAGATAGTTAGACTCTTTGCAAGACCATTATATGTATTAAAATATAATTTTAGGGCAACCATGTCCATAAGGTTTTTTAATATTTCAAATTGCATTTGATTTGTCACATCACCTATAGCCTTATACCAATAAACCTTTATTATATCTTCTAAGGATCTTGTTAAGGTACCTTAGTTGTGACTTACAGCAACCAAAGTGATAAGATGTAAACAAGAATATCGCGGACATATGTATGAAGGGGAGGCAATTTGATCAGGTTTACAGATTTAAACTTTGAAGTTTGTAACGAATGATCAGTTTTGTATTGAAGGACAATTTCATTGCACAGTGAACGTTTAGTTAAAAAGATAAGTTAGGCAAATATTTAGAAACATGCAAGTAATTTAAATATGCAAAAGCCAGCTTACATGCTTAATATATAGGATAATTGAACAAAATCTACTGAGAAAAGTACAAAACAGTGTTGGGGAGAAAGAATGAAGCTAGGGGCCAATGGAGGCTGAGTAGGGGTGGGCAAAATCGGGTTCGGGTTGGGATTGGATAAACCCGATTGGGTTTTGGGTTGGTCAAGTTGGATAAAAATCCATCCGAACTCCACCCGAACTTATAACCCGATCCGATCCAAATTAAATTCAGATCGGATCAGATTCGAGTTATATAGGGTTCAAATTAGATTCGAGTCATTCAAGTCAATTCGGGTCAGGTGAAATCGAATCAAATAGGGTTTGGGTCAATTCGAGTCTAAGCAATTTGGAGCTTTTCTTTGCCTTCAATATGAATCCCACCTAAAAATTCATCATAAACATTTAACAAATACCAATTTGTTGTAGAGATTAGAGAATTTTTAATATATCCAAGGGCTAAAACATAAAGGCAAACTGCCCCAATCCATTAATCCACTTGAAAAATAATAATAATAGTAATGATAATAATAATGTTGATGAATGAAATTTCAATTCAAAGACCCTCTTGTCACCTTGCTAACTAAGACTTTTCTCTCCCACCTTCCTTGTCCTCCCTTATTTATCCATCCATTCATTTCAACCAACCGAAAAAGAAAACTACTATAGAATTAAATTCAAATGATTGAAAATTAAAAATTAACACAAAGCATAAAATTAAAATGAACACAAAGTTTAAATTTAATAGTCTCCATCCAAAGTACAATGTCCAATTCTAAACATTAATCTTTAAAACACAAAGTCACAAAATTAAACATAATTAAATAGTTTTCATTCTCCAAAACACAAATGACAAAGTTCCAAAATAAAAAACACATCAAAGTTTAAATGTAAATCTAGATCAACTTCCTCCACGGCTCCACCGTTCCTCGCAAGCTCTTTGACAACTTTTAACTTCAATTTCTTCTACTTCAAGTTGAAGAATTGAAGCATCTATCCCCTAGAGAAGAATTGAAAAAATAATATATGATAATTGTTTAACTACTTTCTTTAAGCTGCATTGCTAATAAAGGGACATTAAACACAAACACATACGCCCAATTCATGTGTGTACTTGATTAAATATAAGGAAAAAAAATTAGTTAATTGTGGCTTATGTCATGGCATTCATCACCAAGTAAAGTTAACAATAATCATAATTTCTAAGTAATACCATTCCACCAACTTCAATGTGTCGAAAATAAATAAAACAATTATAATGTTACAATTTGACTTAAAACTTAAAAGTTAAAACTATAACAACTATTGTCTATTATTATAGTTTAAATTACAACCTAAACGTATAATCTGAAATTATAAATAGTAATATTTATTAAGAATTACCTTTCAAATATTCACAACACTCATATCAGAGCCCACTGTTTCCACCGTTGAAGCTTGTGATCTTACAAACTCTTTAAAATGTAAAAAAAATTGAAATTAGTAAGTAGCTTAAGTACATATAAATGTTATTTATAAAGTTATAATACATCTTAACTTTATAAAGTATGAGAAAAATATTACCTTCTTGTAGCTCCATATGGAATATCTGCTCCTTAATATCTTCTGGAAGGTTGTAGACAGGATTAGCAAAAAGTTTAGTTTGTAATTAATTTTCGGTACATAGCAATGCCTCAATCATATAAGGGGTTAAAGAACTCCGATATTCATCAATGACGTGATGCCTAGTGCTAAAGGCAGATTCATATGCCACTGTGGAAATATGAACAACGAGGACATCCCTTGCAATTTTCTCTAATATCGGATACTTCGATCCATTAACCTTCCACCAAAGCAAAACTTGAGCTTAAGATTGTTCAGATACTCAACTGGGTCACTCAAATATCGTTCCACCTTATATACTACTCTTTTGCCCTCATTATGAACAAACACTTTCTAAGCATACCCAAGGAAAGGGCGAGAAACTCGAAAAATGTCATCACCATCACCACTAGGAACCTCCACCAAACTAACCTCAGTTGTAAAATTTGGAGAATAACTTGTACCACCATAGCTGCTGCTAGGAACACTCTCACTACATATTGATGGTGTGGAACTGGAGCACATTGCACTATATGCATCATAAAGCTCATTCAACAAATCTTTCACTACTTTGGTAATTTTTTCAACTTTCGAACCATCATTGGTAAAAATGATCTAAAAAATATGTTTGACAAAATATATTTTAACTCGTGGATCAAGAATAGAGGCAACAATTAACATTTTATTTATCTTCCCTGAAGACTCCCAATATTTATCAAAATTTTCCCTCATATTATAAGTCATGGCCACCACCCAAGGATCTTTACCTGCTTCTAATGCAGTCAATGAGCTCTCAATTAAGCCAATGGTATCATAACAAAGATTAGAAGTCAACCTCAAAGAGGCAGAAAATAACAATGTGGTATTATAAAATACCTTAAAAGACTTCATAATTCGTTCTGCACTCTCCCAATCCTCAGGTCCTAGGCGAGCCCACCCTCTTAGCTTTATTTTCTTTTTTGAGAAAGTATATCTCATACGGTTTGTCCACCTCTACCATTCTATCAAATGTCGCTTGAAACTTCAACACAATCGTCAACATTAAATAGGTGGAATTCCACCTAGTAGGACAATCTAAAACAACCATTCCATTTGGACATTCCACTTGTTGAGCACACTGTTTAAATGCTTGTAGCCTCGTAGTGGAGGATCTCACATACTTCACAAGCATTCCAAATGGCGGCAACACTAGCATGCAATTCATTCAACCCCGAAACAAGAATCAAATTCAAAATATGTGCACAGTAACGCACATGCATATATTGTTCCGCTAATACAAGTGCATCATCATTCTTCCAAGCAAGCAATTGCATAGTCACATAATTAACAGCAACATCATTTGTAGTGGCATTTATCAACGGTTATTGCAAACAACCTCTTTATCTCTTAATCTTGTAAACAAGATACAATCTTTTTACCAATCGTTTCCTTCCATGATCTTCAATCACACTGAAACTAATAATCCTTCTGTTCAAACACCAGTCACTATCAATAAAATGAGCTTGTGATCACCATGTAACTCATGTTTTGAACTGAAGTCCATAAATCAATTGTAAGAGACACTTGCTGCTTGTTATTGCAAACCAATAGTTCTCCGAGATGGCATAAAAAATTGCGGAATGGCTACACTACATAAATGCCTGAACCCTTTGTTATCCACAAAACTAAGCGGCAACTCACCCATAATGATCATTTTGGTGACTGCCCTTCTACAAACGTCTTGACTCCACCCTTTAGCCAAAACCATATTACTTGCATTTCGTTCCCCACCCTCAACTGTCAAGTTTTGTTGACTTCCCTCTTGTTGTTCCTAGAATGTCTTGTATGCAGGGCAAGTCTGTATATGATTTCTCATATTTGTAATCTCATTATGCCTTGAATGACATTGATATTATCTACCACAATAGTTGCACTTGCATTTGTTTGGATTGTCCTCAAGTAAAGTGAAATGATTTCATGTCTCAAATATTTTCTTCATTGGTGGTCTTTTCCGCTTTGCCTTTTGAGTTCCTTTATTTTAAAACTTTGATTGTCATCATCACTTATTGAGTTCGATTTTGAGTGTCCAGACATCTAAACATACAAATAAATAATTATTAAACATTAATTCAAAAATCAAAACACAAAAAGATATTTAAAAAATGTACTTAATAGTTAGTATTACAAATTGATTCAAATAATTGTTAATTTAATTTTATGAAACCTTTTGAAATCGATATTTCCAATTTTCCACCATAATATTTATATATGATCAAGAATTCAAGTTGCATATTCCATAAAAGAAAACCAAGAAATTAATGTAATTATTTAATTTATAATATCTAATTATCCATTGGCCAAAATAATATAATATTAATTACATATCCGTATCATAAATTCTTAATTCTTATTATAAACCCT
The DNA here is from genome assembly GCA_018350135.1 of Citrus trifoliata. NCBI lineage: Eukaryota > Viridiplantae > Streptophyta > Magnoliopsida > Sapindales > Rutaceae > Citrus > Citrus trifoliata. The sequence goes on along the minus strand of CM031385.1, from coordinate 13,965,127 downwards.
AAATTTTATGCCCACATTATATGTACTTAACCACTTAATATTTACTTATTGTTATCATGCAATTAATTAAATTGATTAATTTTTTGTTGAAGTTGAAACTTGAAACTACTGCAATTAAATTGGTTAATTTTTAATTGAAGTTGAAACTATTGCACAAGTACACATATCATATGACATATATAATTATAATTTATATTGTAACATAATATTTAATTTTAATTTTTAATCTACCATTACTATTCATACAAAAAAATCAATTATTAATAAGTAACAAAAAATTGATGCCCATTTTTTTATTTTATTGTTAAAATTTAACAATATATAATTATATATTATTAACATAATAAATTGTAATTAACATTTCACTTTCTCATATAACATATAACAATTATAATTAATGCATATATATTATATACCATCACTTAATAAGTATCAAAGGTCGGATTCAGGCTTCCAAAACTCAAAGACTTTTTTAGAGTCAACAGCCGAGATCCAAAATGCAAATAGAGCTTGAATCGGGGGCAGTTTGGCGGGTAGATCTTTAATCAGACCAAGTGATGGTGGAGTGGAGGATTGAAGGCATGGATCCGATCCTTGGTTGCAGTAGATCCATAGATCAGGTCACGATCTTCGCAAATTAGCTTCGGCTTCGGTTGGCTTCGTTCTCAGCGATAGTTGTTGCGTGTGGTGGCCAGATGAAGCTAGCTCCGTGAACTTTGCGTGTGTGTTTGCTGCGTGTGGTGAGCAACGAAGGCCGTGAATTGGTGTGGCATGTACGTTGCCAATCGACAGTGGGCTGGTTGCTTGTGCTTGAGTGCTAGTTTGTGTGTGTGCTAAGCGTTAATGGCAGACTTGGCTTTGTTCTTTGTGAGGGACATGAGGCCGTGAGGGTTGGTGTGTGCTCTTTGTGAATTGTTGTGAGTCTTGTGATTTGTGAATACTGACTTGGTGTGTGTGTTGTGTGGTGTTCGTGACTCCGTGCATTGTAGTGCACTAGTGTAGTGTGTGACTGTGTAATTTTTGGCTTTGTTCTTTTTTTTTTTTTTGGTTTCAATCGGATCGGGTTTTCAAATTGGATTGAATTTCACCTGATCAGGTTGAGACAAATTCACCCAATCAAGTTTTCTTCACCACCTGATCCGATCCGAACTTGAAATTTTTTGGATCGGATCGGGTCAGGTATATTTTGCCCACCCCTAAGGCTGAGAAGATGGGATTGGGTTAGCTAGGCAAATCTTTAAAAGTTTACAATAAATGACCCGAACATTTGGTGTTCAATGAACATAAGACTACAACTAAACTGACACATGAGAAATGAAGAAGGACAAGAAGTCAAGTCTGATGAGTCTCATGATGAGCTACATCCACCAAAAAAGGTTGCGTGAACTACTTGAAAATATTACTTTATGGTAAAAGTTTTAATACAATTTTCATTTCTTTCATGGGTGGAGATAATTTTACCGTATTATTCTTGTAAAACCATTCCATTTTTAAAATTTAATTATAACAATTTCACATTATTTTTAAAATATTCAAATTAACAAGAAGTATAAACAATTAATCAACAAAATTGTTTTTATAATTTTTTTAAATATTTATTTTTTTACTATTAAAGTTATTGCTTTTAAAATAAGTTATATTTAACTAGTTTATCTTATGATATTAAATGATCAAATTACCCCCATAAAACATGAACTCTTATATCTAATAGTTTAAGTATATAATTTTTGTTTGGTACATCTTTTCAAAAAGAATTTATTTAAATGGAGTTTTTACTAGGGGTGGGTAAAAACGGATTCGGATCGGATTTGGATCAATCTGATCAGATTTTGGATTGTTCGGATTGAGATAAAAACCATCCGAATATAAATCCGAAATTAAATCCGATCCGACTAAGTTCGGATCGGATTTGGATCGAATGATTATTTTGGATTAATTCGGTTTCGGATCGGATTAATAGCTCCGGATTAAATTCGGATTATATGAATATGTAAAGGAAAAAAGAAAACTAGTTATACAAACAAAAGCAAACACCCAGCACCAACTGTTAAGATTCAAGGGGAGGAACGCAGAAGAAGAAGAATAAAAGATCAACAGACAACAGACAACAGGCAGCAAGCGGGGAGATGACAGCAGTAGTAAGAACTGAAGATGACAGCAACAGACAACAAGCAGTACTTGCTGTCATCTTGGGATTAAATTCGAATTATATGTATATGTAAAGGAAAAAAAACTAGTTAAACAAACAAAAGCAAACACCCAGCACCAACTACTAAGATTAAGAAAGAGGAAAAATAACAGAAGAAGAAGAAGAACTAAAGATCAGCAGACAGCAAGCATCAAGCGAGAAGATGACAGCAAATAGCAAGAACTGAAGATGATAGTAGCAAACAACAAGCAGTACTTGCTGTCATCTTCGATTGGTTGTTGTTGCCTGGGACGTCATCAGCGCATGGAAGGGGGCGTCATCGACATGCGGCTAGCCGGCAGGCACGAAGCTTGATGGCTGGGTTGGCTGAATCCGTGCCTTTGTGGCTGGCTAAGTTCAATTCGTTTATGATTTGGGAATTTAGGGTAGAAGAGGTTTGTCTTTTAAGCTTTTAATTTATTTATATTTAAGTTTTTTTTAAGTGCAATCCGATTGGATTGATCCGAATCCGATCCGATCCGAATCAAATCTGATCGGATTGTAAAGTTTCTATCCGATTGAATTTAGAGGTTAATCCGAATCCGATCCGAACATATTCGAATAAGTTCGGATCGGATCGGATTGACTCGAATCCGATCCGATGCCCACCCTAGTTTTTACCAAAAAAATTATTTTTTATTCATCAATAAAAACTTTTATTAAAATTTATGAAGCTATTTTAATAGGAAAGTTTTTAATTATATTATAAAAAGAATAAAATAAGATTTTCAAATAAGTAAAGGATATTTTTATATATTTTAATATTTAGAAAAAGTTATTCAACCTTTATTTTTAGAAGTCCAAAACTTGAGTTTTTGTTAATAAAAGCGACATAGCTTATTTAGTTTTCATAAGCTTTGCTTAAAAAATAATCAAATAATAATAAAAAAATTTGAAAAAAAATACGAAATTAAATAATCAGTTAAGACCAGCATATAAGATCTAACAAATATGCACTTAATTTTATTTGATTAAATTTTCCAACTTCTTTATTGTTTGAAACTTCGTGAAGATATTGTAATTATTTTTTGAATGTGGAGTGAGTTTATAAAAATTGTAGGGTTTAAAAAAATTATGGAGCGAAACTATTATCATTTTTTTTATTTGTTTTCTTACTTTCTATAATAAATCTATAAGTATAATCCATATGTATAATAAACCAACTATTCGGTCATCTGGTGAAATTTACTCAAACGAACTTGAATTAAAAAATCAATGATTGAAGTTGAAGTATTTATCTTTTATAGCAAAATAATTTAAATAAATTTATATGCTTTTCTAGGAAGCTCAATACTCAAAAGATTCCCACCTGTTTTGTAGCGGCAAAGACCGGCACATTCTTGGTGCGTTATCACCTCTTTCTCCAACAAAAACAGTAACTCGTACATTTAACTAACTCCAAAATTAAAAAAAAAGGAGGCTGATAAAATTCTTGCGTTTCATTTCCATGGCTGCCAGTTTCCCGTTTCTTCAACTCACTTCCTCCGTCAATTTTCGCTCAAGTACATTCAAATCATCCAAGCTAAATGGTCCATTTGTCCTTCTTCTTCTTCTTCTTCTTCTTAATAAAAGAATTCTCAGCTGGTTAAAATGGTCCATTTGTCCTTCTTCTTCTTCTTCTTCTTCTTAATAAAAGAATTCTCAGCTGGTTAAAATGGTCCATTTGTCCTTCTTCTTCTTCTTCTTCTTCTTAATAAAAGAATTCTCAGCTGATAAAAATGGTCCATTTGTCCTTCTTCTTCTTCTTCTTCTTCTTAATAAAAGAATTCTCAGCTGATTAAAATTGTCCATTTGTCCTTCTCCTTCTTAATAAAATGACTCTCAGCCATTAACTTAGTGGTTTATTTTGAGTTTTAATTTTTTTTGTTGATTTGTGTAGGATCAGTTAAATTTAGCAGCATCACTTGCGCTTCTACAAATGGGAGAGAATCTGAGTCCGCTGACAATGGCGTCAAGGGCGTGGAGCAGCTTCCTGAGAAGAAACGGCGAGCTGAGTTGTCTGCACGCATTGCTTCCGGTGAATTTACAGTTGAGCGATCTGGGTATGATGATTTTCCCCTTAGTAAACTCGAGGACCAACCCCTTCTTCTTATATTTAGTTTTTACTTTCTGGGTCTGCTTTGATTGGAATTATTTCTACAATTATTTTCAATTGGATATGCTTAGATTTTCAAAAAGTAGAAGATTTTCATCTTTTATTTTACACGTCCATTTGGGTATGCATAAATGAGCAGATGACTATGCTTAGGCTTTGAAAGCTAGTTATATTTAGTTGTTGCATTTGATTTTTATTTTCCTTTTCGGTTTTGGGACATAGTTTTCCATCACGATTGAGGAATGGTTTGTCTAAATTGGGCATTCCGCATGAGATTTTGGAAGCTTTATTTAATTGGACTAGAGCCAATGAAGGCTATCCAAAGATTCCAGAGGCGAAAGGGACAATCAGTGCTATCCGCAGTGAGGCCTTTTTCATCCCCTTGTATGAGCTTTACCTCACATATGGTGGAATTTTCAGGTTGACATTTGGACCAAAGGTTTGTTTCTTTAATTAGGATAGAGAGTTCCATATTATTTAAGTAATGATATTTAGTCAAATATGTAGAAGGCGGGGACATAATTGGCTTTTTTGAAATCTTTGCTGGTTGATTTTCTTGCAGTCAGTTTTTGATTGTATCTGATCCTTCCATTGCTAAACATATTTTGAAAGACAATTCAAAGGGATACTCAAAGGTAAGCTGGTTGGCTGTTTATTATTCTTGGACGCCTTTTCACTTCCTGCTTTTGTGGTTGATTAGATACATTTAACTTTTTCTCCTAACTCCTTAATTTGCAGGGTATTTTGGCAGAGATACTGGAGTTTGTCATGGGGAAGGGACTGATCCCGGCAGATGGGGAGATATGGCGTGTTCGACGTCGTGCAATAGTCCCAGCATTGCATCAAAAGGTATCGCATTATATGAGGATTTGACATTTATAAATCCAAGCATTGCATCAATCATTTGTTTGGAACAGTAGATACAGAAACTGCTAAAAGATGGAGAGAAATGATTAGAAGAAAATGTCATTCTTACAACCAACAGTTGGCACTTGGCATAATTGTAAACAGAGAAGAAATAGGAAAAAGGATACTCATACTATTGGACAAAGCATTTAAGTAGCAGAAACATATCTTTTAGGCAGCTACTCACACTTTTTAGCCAGATGCTAAACATACTATATCTCCATTTTTCTGCTTGAAGGTGTCTTAAGGCTACCTCATGATAAGACAATCCACAGATTCGCTTTTTCTAGGAAATGTTTGAATTGACCTATTTCTTCCACTGATTTCATCCATATTTATCTGCAGTATGTAGCTGCTATGATTGATCTATTTGGAAAAGCAACGGATAGGCTTTGCAAGAAACTTGATACTGCTGCATCTGAAGGAGAAGATGTAGAAATGGAGTCTCTTTTCTCCCGTTTGACGTTGGATGTCATTGGCAAGGCAGTATTTAATTATGATTTTGATTCACTTACAAATGATACGGGAATAGTTGAGGTATTTTCTCGTAGTTGCTGAAGATTTTGCTAATATTTTTCTGTCAATGATCTTGATTGATGTATTATCGAAGTTGAGTTCCTACTGAAGCTTCACATTATTATGTCTCATATTGGTTATTGCAGGCTGTTTACACAGTTTTGAGAGAAGCGGAAGATAGAAGTGTTGCACCAATTGCTGTCTGGGAGATTCCTATATGGAAAGACATTTCGCCAAGGCTAAAGAAGGTCAATGCAGCCCTCAAATTGATTAATGATACACTTGATGATCTAATTGCAATATGCAAGGTAAAGTTCTTTTTTGCAATATGCAAGGTAAAGTTCTTTTTTGCAATATGTCAAATGTACTTTATTACATACGTCTGTTGCTACATGTGCAACTGTTTACAGAGAGAATTCTCGGTTATTCTTTATTGAATAGAGTAGCCTCTATTAAATAAAGGTTTTACAGTAAAGTGAAAGTAACAAAACACCTAAAAATCCCTAGAAACTAGGAAATAGGACGAATATGAAAAAATAGAAGATAAGGAAAAATAATAATTCAAAAACTTTCAAATTGTCAACACTCCCCTGCAAGCTGATGAAAAAATATCAATCATTCCCAGCTTGTCAATCAAATCTTCAAAGCTTGAATGTGTGCAACCTGCAACTTGGTTGAGACATATGTCATGCAAATAATTCCTTCCTTAATTCTACTTCTACGTGTTTAGTACAATCATGGTGGGCAGGGTTGTGGGCAATACTAATAGCAGACTTATTATCACATAACAGCTTCATTGGTGTAACACTTGACAGCCTAAGTTCTTCTAGTAAACTGTTTCACCAGATCAGCTCACAAGTCCCATGTGCAAGAGCCCTAAATTCAGCTTCTGCACTACTTCTAGCAACTAAAGATTGCTTCTTGCTTCTCCAAGTGACAAGGTTTCCCCAAACAAATGTACAATATCCAGAAGTAGACCTTCTATCTTCTAATGAAACTGCCCAATCAGCATCTGTAAAGACTTCAACTTAACACTTCTCATTCTTCTTAAAGAACAATCCCTTCGCAGGATTAGAGTTCAAATATCTCCCTATTCCAAAAAGTTGAAAACAGATTTCAAAGTCGCATTAGAAAGCATTATAATTCCTTTTCCAGCTACTGAAGACAAAGAACCATAGCAATTTGAATCTTAATATTTCCAGAACACAGAACATACTCTATAAATAATTCATGGCAGCCAGTGATAATGATTAGATGCTCTAGAATCAATAATCCAAGAAGTAGCTGATGTCTCCATGGTATTTAGTGTAGAGTGATGTAGTAAAAAAGGAAAAAACAGAGAGACAAAGCTATAGAACTTTTCCTTATTATTATTCAAAACACAGTGATCGGTAGAAATAAATAGGAAAACTAGAGAGCAATTCGAGGGCTAATTTTTAGGACCATAAAATCAGAGTGTATCTACTTTCCTGATTTATGGTATTTTCCTATTTTATTCAAATAACAAGAAAATAGCTAAGAATCCCTAAATTATCGACACTCCCCCTCAAGTTGGCGCAAAGATATCAATCGTGCCCAACTTGCTAACTTGAAGTTCAAATGGCTGTCTCATCAAGCTCTTGGTGAAGACATCTGCAAGCTGCTTCACAGTGGGAACAAAAGGAGTACAAATTATCCCTTCGTCAAGCTTCTCTTTTATAAAATGTCTATCAATCTCAGCATACTTTGTCTTGTCATGTAACACCGAATTATGGGCTATACTAATAGCTGATTTATTATCACAGTACAGCCTCATAGGGAGACTAAATGGCTGTTTAAGTTCTTCTAGAACCCATTTTAACCAAAGTACTTCACACACTCCTTGAGCCATTGAACGAAATTCAGCTTCTGCACTACTTCTAGCAACAACACTTTGCTTTTTGCTCCTCCAAGTAACTAGATTACCCCATATAAAAGTGCAGTATCCGGATGTTGATCTTCTGTCAGTGATTGAGCCTGCCCAATCTGCATCGATATAAACTTCAATTCCTCTTTGCTGATTTTTACCAAAAAACAGACCTTTCCCCGGAGTTGCTTTCAAATAACGAAGAATTCGAAACATAGCTTCAAAATGTTCCTCACAAGGAGAATGCATAAATTGACTTACCATACTTACAGCAAAAGCTATATCAGGTCGAGTATGAGACAAATAAATCAACTTCCCAAATAACCTTTGATATCTGCCAGCATTCACATGAACTCCTCCTTTCACTTCTCCAAGCTTCACATTTGCTTCAATTGGAGTATCAGCTGGCTTACATCCACTCATACCAGTTTCTTTCAAGAGATCTAAGGTATACTTTCTTTGTGATACCACAATACCTTCTTTTGATCTTGCAATTTCCATTCCCAAGAAATATCTTAATTGCCCCAAATCCTTTACCTCAAACTCCTTAGCTAAACATTGCTTTAATCGGCTCATTTCTTCTGTATCATCTCCTGTCAAAATTATATCATCTACATAAACGATTAAAACCGAGAGCTTGTCTTTGGTGGAGACTTTTGTAAAGAGAGTATGATCTGCTTGTCCTTGACTATAGCCCTGGCTCTTCACAAACTTTGTAAACCTTTCAAACTAGGCTCTAGGTGACTGCTTTAGACCATATAATGATCTTTTAAGTCTACATACTTTGGATCCAAACTTCTCAGTAAAACCCGGTGGAGGCTCCATGTAGATTTCCTCTTCAAGATCACCATTGAGGAAAGCATTCTTTACATCTAATTGATTTAAAGACCAGTCAAGATTTGCAGCAACTGACAAAAGAACACGAACAATGTTTAGTTTAGCCACTGGAGAGAAAGTTTCAGAATAATCTATTCCATAAGTTTGTGTATAGCCTTTCGCTACCAGTCGAACCTTGTATCGTTCTAAGGACCCATCAGAGTTATATTTCACAGTGAATACCCATTTACAACCAACAACACATTTTCCTTGTGGTAGATCAACTTTTTCCCAAGTAGCATTCTTCTCCAGAGCTCTCATCTCCTCAAAAATAGCCTCCCTCCATTCAGGAACCTTTAGAGCTTCCTGTACATTATTTGGAATAACTACACTAGAGACTTGTGAAATAAAAGCACGAAAGGAAGGGGTCACATTTTTATAAGAAATAAAGTTGGATAAAGGATGTTTAGTACAAAACCTAACACCTTTCCTAAGAGCAATAAGAAGATCCTTTTGATTTGAGAAATTTAACTCAAAATTACCTGGAGGATTCTTGTCAGAATTTTCATGATCCAACCTCTGGTCAGATTCTTGGTGATGCTGTAGGAGAGTGTTCCTCTCCTTTTTTTGTTCTAGGTACTCCTTTGAATACACAAGACCTTTATACCGTTTCGTGCACATCTCTAACATTCCAGAATTTTGGTTATGTGATGGCATTAATGGAGGTTGTCTAGAATTTTCAACAGTTGATTCATTTGGATTCCCTTTCTCATTTTCTTTCGGCAAAACATCATTATTAATACAATCAAATTCAATGTTCAAGTCAGAATCATTTAAGCATATATCATTTTCACTATTGTTTTTCTCCCCCTGAAAATGAAAATTGTGAGAATATGATTGTCCTTCGAAGAAAGTGACATCCATAAAAACAAACATTTTTTTCAAAACTGGATCAAAGCATTTATAACCTTTTTGATTTGTAGGATAGTCTACAAAAATGCATTTATGTGCCTTTGGATCGAATTTTGTTCTTCTAGAGTCATGGTTATGAACAAAAGCAATACTGCCAAAAATTTTTAATGGAATACTTGTTATTAACCTTGAAGCTGGAAAACATTCAGTGAAAAGATTTATTGGTGTCTTTAACCCTAAAGTTCTTGTAGGCATTCTATTTATCAAAAATGTGGCTGTCGAAATAGCTTCTCCCCAAAGATACTTTGGAACTTTAGTTGTAAAGCTCAAGACCCTAGCAACTTCAAGGAGATGCTTATTCTTCCTTTCAGCCACTCCATTTTGTTGTGGAGTATTGATACAAGAACTTTGATGTATAATTCCTTTTTCATAAAAAAAATTCCCTAACACATGATTAAAAAACTCTTTGCCATTATCACTCCGAAAAATCTTAATCTGAGTCTGAAATTGTGTTTGTACCATAGTATAAAATTTTTTAAACACACTTTCAGCATCAGATTTATCTTTTAGCAGAAATACCCAAGTAACTCTAGTATGATCATCAATAAATGTAAGAAACCGGCGTTTTCCAGAAAAAGTTGCCACTCTAGAAGGGCCCCATACATCACTATGAATCATAGTAAATGGTTTTGATTTTTGGTATGGTTGTGGCAGAAAAACAGCACGATGATGTTTAGCTAATTCACAAACTTCGCATTGAAAACTGAAAGCATTTTTATTCATGAATAATTTGGGTAATAACTGTTTTAAATATTGAAAACTTGGATGTCCTAACCGAAAATACCATAACATAATCTCATTGTTACTGGAAATAGAAATAGAATTGAAACAAGTCTGCTGGTCTTGCCTTCCAAAGTTTGAACCATTATTAAAGAGGTAGAGGCCACCGTCTTGCCTAGCATCCCCAATCGTCTTCCCCGAGGTTAAATCCTGAAATTTACAGTGAGAGGACAAAAAATTAATTTTACAGTTATGATCACGAGTTAATTTACTGACTGACAAGAGATTATAGGACAAATGAGGAACATGAAGAACATCTTTCAAAGTAAGAAGAGGAGAAATAATAATTTTTCCTTTCCCTGCAACAGTTGCAAAGGAACCATCTGTTATTTTGACCTTTTGATTTCCTGCACAAGGTGAATAAGAAGAAAACAACTGCGAGAACCCAGTCATATGATCAGTTGCTCCAGAATCTAATATCCAGGAGGTGTTTGGATTAATACAGGTAAAGGCTGTGGTGAAAATATTACCTGATTGGGCTAAAGAACAAGATGAACTAGAATTTCCTACGGATTGGGATTGGCACATCTTGTACAGGTGCTCCATTTGTTCCTTAGTAAAAGGAAGAGATTCTAAGGATGACTGCTGCTCTGGATTAGTGGTGCTAACCTGGAAAGCACGATTATCTCTTGCTAGCCGAGCATCGTCACCTGATTTCTTCTTCCAATTTGCAGGTTTTTCATGGAGTTTCCAACAACTTTCTCGTGTATGCCATGGTTTCCAACAATGATCACACCATGGCCTTTGTTTGCCTCCTCGTCTATCTCCTTGTTGCTCATTACCACGAGCTACAAGGGCTGAACCATCAAGATCAGTCTTTGGTTCCTCTACTCGCTTTAACATCACATGTCTCCGAGCTTCCTCGCGACGAACCTTTGAAAAAACTTCTCTAATAGAGGGCAGAGGTTTTCGACCCAAAACTCGTCCTCGAACCTCATCAAGGTCTATATTTAGTCCTGCCAAAAATACAAACACTCGACTTTGCTCAACTTTTTTCTTGTATCGAGCGCTATCATTTGGACTCTCCCATACCTCAACTTCAAACATATCCAATTCCTGCCACAAAATCATCATGTCATTATAATATGCAGTTACATCTCTGTCACCTTGTTGCGTCCGCCACATCCGAGTGTTTATTTCATATAATTGAGAATGATTCTCTAGGTCTGAGTATGTCTCTCTAACAACCTCCCAAACATCACGAGCAGTTGGCAAAAACATGAACGGCTTTCCCAAAGTAGGTTCCATGGAATTAATAAGCCAGGCGGTAACCATTGAATTTTCTGATCGCCACTGTAGGAATTTTGGGTCATCAGCAGCTAGAGGTTGAATTTCTCCATTTAAATATCCAAGTTTGCCTTTGCCATCAATCACCAAACGCACAGACTGCGACCACTCTAAATAATTTTTACCATTTAACTTGTGAATGGTTATTTGTAAGGTGTTTTCACTAACAGGCATAATTGGGGATGGCTGGGAAATCCCTTCAGAGGATGTCACAGTGCTGTTAGCGTCGGAGGAAGCCGAATTAGAGCTAACCATGGCTGCTTTGTAGTTCATGGCCGAACCCTAAAGCTCTGATACCATGTAGTAAAAAAGGAAAAAACAGAGAGACAAAGCTATAGAACTTTTCCTTATTATTATTCAAAACACAGTGATCGGTAGAAATAAATAGGAAAACTAGAGAGCAATTCTAGGGCTAATTTTTAGGACCATAAAATCAGAGTGTATCTACTTTCCTGATTTATGGTATTTTCCTATTTTATTCAAATAACAAGAAAATAGCTAAGAATCCCTAAATTATCGACAAGTGATAATTACCTTTCTTAGCTATAGAACAATGAGGTGCTGGACACAATTGGTTGAGTGGACTGAGAAATAAGTACTTGAAGTTGATCTAGTTGCTCTTTTCTGAAAACTGAACTAACTGTTTTGTTTTCCTCAATGTTAGCCTGGAAACCTCTTCCCTTTTCTTTTGTCCATGGCTTCCAATTTGCTGGTTTACCATGCAATTTCCAGCAAGTTCCCTTGGTGTGATATGGGTGTTGACAATGATCACACCAAGCACGATCGCCCTTCTTGGTGCCCTGTTGATCAACAATTACTGATTCATTTTTCTTGGTAACTAATGCTGAATTTTGAGACTGATTTTCTTTAATCAGATCCTTCTTTCCACCAACCATCGCTTGTTTTCGACTCTCTTCTCTTCTGACCTCAGAAAAAGCCTCCATTATGCTCAGAAAAGGCTTTACTCCAGGGACACATCCGCAAACATCATCAAGTTCTTTGTTCAGCCCATGAAGAAAGTCAAACCTTCTCTCCTTTTATGATCTTTATTGCAGTGCCAATCAGCATCATGGAACATATCAAGCTCCTGCCAAAGCCTGCATGGATCATTGTAATAATCTGTCACTGACAAGAAGCCTTGTTTCGACAAACTTCAAAAATCTGAGAAGAATCCCCTAGGTGGGAATAGAGTTCGAACAGTGTCCCAGATTTGTTTGGTTGTCTTGTAAACAAATACCTTCGGCCAATCTTGGGATCCATCGAATTAACCAGCCATGCCATCACCAGATGGCTTTTAGATTCCAAAGTCTGAGAGCCAGGTTCTTCCTTCAGGGCCGATGTTGCTCCTCTTAGATAACCAATTCTTCTTTTCCCTTGAATTACAAGCATTACAGATTGAGACCACTCTAGAAAATTGGTTCCATTGAACTATGCTGGGTTATTTAAAGAGTATGACTGTCATTGACACTTGAATTGATGTTTGCAAAGTTGCACTCTGTGGAGAGGATTCACTGGACACTTCTGAATGCCCATCTCCTACAGTACCTGTATGGGTGGAACTCTCACAAGCTGCCCATGGATTGGAACTCTCAAAAATGTGAAAAACTAGAAGATAAAGAAAAATAATAATTCAAAAAACTTTCAAATTGTCAACAGCAACTATGTCTTGGGTGGGTATAATTCATATTGCAACTCCCTTCCCCCAGATGCAGTAACTAATATCAGGTTTATTCTAAATTACACCAAGAGATTGTTTACAGTTGTTTTTGGAAATATTATTTTATTTTATTTTGCAAATTTCCAATTAAGTACTGATACAAGTTTGATGATTTGGAGCTTTTTTAATTCCACTTGCACATCTGCTTTATTATGAGAAATGAGGGCAAGGAAAAGATAACAGAAAAACCAAAGGTATTAGATTTTAAATGGAAAAGATTTAGTAATTAATTTCTTGTTTTTCTGAAATTTTCCTGTTGGTGGAACTGATAAATTGTTAGGTTTAAAATAAGTAGTATATATTTCTTGAGAATCCATGAAGCTGTTTACAATGATAGATGGTATTATGCTTCACACTCCTGTGTGAGTAGTAGAGTCTTGCTCATGATTTGACTGAGTTCCTGATTGAACAGCAAATCTGTCAATTGTCTGGCTGTATGTGTACCATATGCTCTTGGTTAGCATGCAGGCCTGCCCTATTTTTTATTATTTTTGTGGCTCTTGGCTTTACATTACTGCTAAATTTGTTTTGGTAATTATGTAATTTCTGCATCTGCAGAGGATGGTAGATGAAGAGGAGCTGCAGTTTCATGAGGATTACATGAATGAACAAGATCCTAGTATTCTCCACTTTCTGTTGGCATCAGGAGATGATGTAAGTAGTATTAGTTCCTAAGCATGCTTTCTGCTGGCACAAGTAATTGAACATTATTGTCCGACTGTTTATAGGTTTCTAGTAAACAGCTCCGTGATGACTTGATGACAATGCTTATAGCTGGGCATGAAACATCAGCTGCAGTTTTAACATGGACCTTTTATCTCCTATCCAAGGTATTTGGTATTATTTTAACTATTATCCCTTGGTTTTGTTCTCACTTTATCATTTGGCATCAATATAAAAGTCATTTCCATTTTATAACTTCTGTAGCTTGTTAATTTTTCATTGCACAATTACATTTGATACTCTTGTCTTTGTCTTACCTATTCTGCTATATTAGTTTCACTCTTATCTTTCTCTATATTTTCTTCTATACATCAAATATATACCATAAATAGACGGACATGCTTTTTTAGCCTTCTTGCATGCAGCATTTTGTTTCTCACTAAACTCCTCTGCCTTTCTATTATCAATCATGGTCATATTTAGTTTTGACTATCATCAGAAAAGTGAAAATAGAAATGAAAAACAGAAAGATTGTATCCTTCTGCACTTGAAATGCATGTTTTTACCGATATATCTATTCTTGTGAACTCAAAATATATGATTGTTTCTCTCTCTCTCTCTCCCCCCCCCCCCCCCCCCCTTGTCTCTCTATATATATGATTGCTTTTGTCCTCTGATGGTTACAGGAACCAGCTGTCTTATCCAAGCTCCAGGATGAGGTGCCTTAAGTTTTTATATGCTTTGAACTTATTTCTGAATCTTTTAGTCCATGTTGTTGTATTCATTTTTCTGTTATAAATTGCTTTTTCAGGTTGATTCTATTTTAGGAGATCGATTTCCAACCATTGAAGACATGAAGAAACTGAAGTATACAGCTCGAGTCATTAATGAAGTAAGAAGATTGATGCTGTTCTTTTTCTTATCTTTTTGAAGTGTATCTTTTCAGTTTATGCATTCGAAACTTTTTTTTTTAATTAAATTCTTTGTAGTCTCTAAGGCTATATCCACAACCACCTGTCCTAATTCGTCGCTCTCTTGGGGATGACGTGCTTGGAAAGTACCCAATAAAAAGGTCATATCTTGATAAATCCATCATCATTGTTACTCTTTTCTAGTCATAAGCATTCAGTATTCTAATCCTCTGAGCTTTTTCGTAGATTCTTTCATTTATGTATGACTGAAAATGAAACTGTGATGTGGTGTTGTATTAAAAACTATATAAATTAATCTGAAATGATGCTTGACCACAATTTACCTATGACACTTCTATATATCTACTTATAAATTAAGACAAGAATAATGATTCTCAGTTCAACTACTAAAAGAAAACACCTGAAATAGAAGTTTCATATTAACAGCTCTTAGTTTTTAACTTGTTCATTTTTCCTTTTTGGTTCCTCAATAAATTTTTTCTTCTCCTGACAATGCATTTAGCTGTCACATGTATCTACTTTTTTTTTTTTCCCCTTTTCTTTAATTCCCCCCCTCTCCATTCTAATTTTTGCTGTCTTGGTACCTTCTATTTTATGTTATGTAATTCATGCTGCTCTATTTATCCCTACAGGGATGAAGATATATTTATTTCAGTGTGGAACCTGCATCGTAGTCCTCATATTTGGGATGATGCAGATAAATTTAATCCCGAAAGATGGCCTCTAGATGGACCTAATCCAAATGAAACAAACCAAGATTACTGGTATGTTATCAACTTAGTGAAAGAGATAAGTTAATAGATGGATTGTTTTGCTTTCCACTCACTTGCATTTGGTACTATTTGACTCATTGAGTGTTTGATGATGCGGCTTATGGCTAATATCTCATTGTTCATCTAGTTGCTGCACTTATAAACAGCTCTGCCGTGTTTCTTGTCAGCTATTTTGTTGAATGGTTTCTGCTCGAGGTCAATATCTAGCAATTTGGTAATTACAGTTGTGAAATCAAATTGAGAGAAAGTATCAATGGTGGTCTTCTACAAGAATTCATTTTGCTTTTATTTTATGAGAATGAATGATCAATTGGTATTACAAATTTAATCACATCTTATTTACCAAACTGAACATGTCCTGATCAGTCTATAGGTTAATACTATTTTCTAGGATGTTAAAAGCATATATTAAAATTTTTTTCATCCTGGGCTTGAGCTTTTTTCCACCAGACCTCTCCTATCATATTGGCATGGGGTAGTTTACCAGTACTTCAATTTTTGGTGCCTAATGTAAAAGTTTACCTCTTATTTGTACATTTACTGTTGTTACCATCTTCTTATCTATTGTTAGAAACTTCTCTGGGATGTTAAAAGTAGGGTTAATTACCCTTAGGTGACACATATTTCGACAAATTTTAAAAAGGTGACATAGTTTAAAAGTACTCAAGCAGGTGACATTCTATTAACTTTTGCCGTTAACTTCTAACTTCAACAACCGAGGCAAAATTGGAAAAAACAGATTTTTTCTTTTTTTTTTTACCCCTCCATTAAGCCAAAGAGATAAAACTGTTGGACTTGTATAATGCTTTACAATTCTTAAGAGATCTACATCTTTATGTTCACAAATTAGCTTGGTTCAACAAGAATTTTTTTAAAAAAAAAAATTGTTTGGTTTAACCAAAAAAATTCCCTGTTAATTAGATTTAGATTCAAATTTTTATATATTTTTCTATTTAAAAAATTAAAAATAAGTGAGTAGGGGCAGAAATATCATTTTGTAACTAATTGTAGGGATAGAATGTCATTTTGTAATAAATAGTAGAGGTAGGAATGTCATTTTGTAACTAATTGTAAGGGCACAAACATTATTTTGTAGTTAATTTACTATTCTCGTTAAAGTTAATGGCTAAAGTTAGCGGAATGTCACCATTTTTACTATGCTCGAGTATTTTTAAAAATGTGTCACCATTTTTAAGTTTGTCAAAACATGTGTGACTAAGGGATAATTAACCCTTAAAAATATAATGAGAAAGTGCCCTCCCTTTTTTGAATGTGTACTTAATTCATGTTTTCCCTTGGCATTCATTAGAAATTACAGTCTGCTTCTCCAGATAAACAACGAACTTTTTAATCCTACACATTTGTATTGAGATTATAGCTACTGCCACTTTTACATGTTTATGATTGTGCAAGCAAACAGGGATAGCTTTACTTTTAAATTTGCGATTGAATTTTTGAATTGGCATTATTGGTTTGAAGCACTTCTATTTGTTGTCATTACCATAATCTCTCTCTCTCTCTCGCCCTTGGTCCTTTTAAAAAATCAAAATAAATAAAATAAAATCACAGGGTACAACCATTTTCTTTTACTGTTGTACCTGCTCTTTACAGATAACTAATACCAGTATCTATTGTTTTAGTTACTTACCATTTGGTGGAGGGCCACGGAAATGCGTAGGCGATATGTTTGCTACCTTTGAGGTACTTCCATTGCCGCTACTAGTTTTATAGACCTTTTCATTAGCTAATAATATTTATGGACTATTTACTGTCCTGGTACTGAAGTTTGCACATTCTTTATTTATCTATTTATTTTACTTGGTGTATATGTTATTTCTACAGTTACAAATTGTTAGATCATTATAACCATTTCAGATCTTTCTTATAAAGCCATTTTCATTGTGCTTGTTATACTCTTATAATTTGCAGAACATAGTAGCAGTTGCGATGCTTGTTCGGCGATTTAACTTTCAAATGGCACTTGGGGCTCCTCAAGTAAGTCCGTTGCTGTTAAATTTTCCTAAATAATTGCCAAATGAGTTTATTGGAAACCTGGTGCATGAAGTTGATTACTTTTCATGTCCTTGATTTGGAATGAGGAAAGGGATTTCTTTTCAATTTTTTGCCTTCAGATATCTCAATGCAACTTAAAACATTTAGATAATTTGTGCTATGTTTCAACTTGTCTTGGGGAGGACCTTGTCTGAGCTCAAAGGGAGTCGTATGTTACAAATATTTGTTAATGAGTCGAAGCATAGCTGATGATGAAGTAAAATCTTGCTTTTGTTGAGTGTTATAAAACGCCGCGCAGCTGCCCCGAACGTGCTAATAATATTAGGAACTGGCAGGCCTTTTTTTTTTTTTTTTTTTTTTTTTTTTTTTTTTTATGTCTGTTGGGGTAGTAGAGGGCTCAGGTTGGAGAGGGAGATCTAGAAAAGTGAAGAATCTACCAATAATTTGCGGCAGCCTCATTTATTATCAGTCAAAGCTCCTTCAAATGAGAAACAAGTATTTCTTTGTTTTGATTTCCCTTCTTCCCTTGAACTGTGTTGGGGCCTTTGATCACCCAATTGTTTTCTCTATCCTGAGCTTCTATTACTTTAGACAAAAGCCTTCGATTTTAATTATCAATTATCACAATTGATTAAGGCAAACTTTTCAGATACATGTAAAGGATAAGTATGTGTGCAGGTTGAGATGACAACAGGAGCAACAATCCACACGACAAATGGATTAAGAATGACAGTAACGCAAAGAATAAAACCCCCCATAATGCCAGTGTTGAAAGAAGATGCATCTATCGGCAGTTCTTTCAATGGAGACATAACTCATGGTAATAAGCATGAAATTTCTCCTGCTCATTTCAAATCACTATAGATATCCTTGCTATGTTGAAGCCATACAACATGAGAAATATGATGGGGATGGTTGTAAGAATGGAAGAAAAAGGCAAAAGAAAAACAAACATACAAGGCTGTCTTTGTCAAATCTTCAATTGCTACATTAAGAGGCTAAATGCCTAAATCATAGAATTTTGTTTAGAATTGTCATAATGAAACATGGATTATGCAGATATGCTTCTAATATTTCATCCTCCCTTAAAAGTTCTATCTTGTTTCATAGTAACTAAAAGACAATATTTAAAAGTGCCTACCAAACAAATTTAGTTACAGAGTCCACCATGCACCTCTGACAGCAAGAGTCGCTGAGAATTAAAGTACATTTTACAACACACAAACTGTACTAGGATTTGAGCACACGAAGAAAACATGCCTTGAATCACATGTACGCCCCACAGACCATCAACCATCCAAGCCTTTCAGCATCCAGGGGTTTGTAAAACCTAAGAAACCCTCTTACAACTCTCTTTGCAGAACAGCCCCACAAAATTGGCAACTTATCAATGTTTTAAACGTCTCCAGCGACTCTCAGTTTGTGCACATCATTCACTGGTCCGAGAGATATCAATGCGACCTCAAAAATCATTTCCAGTCTCAATTTTGAAGCTCACGAGTAGGATATCTGTGGATAACCTCAATTAGGAAGTAGATAGGAAGAATCACCGTCAGACTTCAAAAGGAAGTAGATAAGAATCAAAATCAGTACATGAGGAAATTAGTTCTGTTATTTTCACTGTAAATAATCTCAACTAGAAAACTCATGTGTGGCCAAAACATCGACGAATGGAAAGTAATCCTCGGTGAGAATGGGGTAACTCTGGTTCGGACTCTGATTTTTTGCCAGGAAAATGCTTATAGAAGGCTTTTACAGCACCTGTAACTCCATCTTCATTTTCCATGGCCTTTGCAAGTTCCACAGCATGCTCTTTCACCTGGACCAAAGCAAGTCATTGATAAGATTGAAGCCTGCACAATTTGTATAATGAGTATACCAAAAGAGGTCCGATTCATTGTTGGACAAAATTAAGAAGGGTTTTCACGGATACTGAATAGTAATGAGAAACAACTTGTAGATCAGAACCAGACTTGCTATTTGACACAATGGTAAGCTTAATATGCAGCAAAGTCAATTTTATAGCAATTTGAGCTACCTTGGGATCTAGCATGAACCTTATAGCATCAACCAACTTGACAAGTGAAAACTCCTCAACTGGGATTGGTGCAGGGCCCAATCCTCTAGCATGCACCCGCTCTCCCCAAAAAGGCTGGTCTCCAAAGAAAGGTACAATGGTTGTTGGACACTATGTTGCATGGAAAGAAATGAGTTACCTATTGGTGAATGAAATAATAAAAAATGGAAGCCCATGAAGAAATAATAAATAGAAAATAATTACTGCAGCTTTAAGACCGGCAGCTGTTGTTCCAGCACCACCATGATGAACCTGAAAAATTTATACCAAAACAATATCACAGAAATTACAATAATAATACAAACTGATCCGATATTAAAAGTGTCATAAAAGTATTCCATAAAAGCTTTTTTTATACTAGATAATATAAACTGATATGGCGTAAAAGAATTGAGATAGTTGTAACAACAAAGTTAATGAAGTAGATGCTACCATGTGGCAATGATGCAACAGTATCACATCAATTTGTATGTGAGTGTGTTGTCTTTATACCAAAAAATACATGTAAAGAGAGAACATAAAAATCTACCATTAAGTGAAAAAAATCATGGCATGCTAAATAAACTAGATGGTAATACAATTCAACCAACAAAGCAATACTAATTTGTGCAGTTTCAACTACAGGAAAATAAATAAATAAAACTTAATAAATATAGTGACAGTTACCACGGCAAGGCATCGCGAGAAAAGCCAGTCGTGGGGGCAATTGTCCAGTAAGTACACAAAGTCCTTTGATTCTGCCACTGGAAAAAGATTATCAAGTATTCACATCCATAACCATCAAAGTCCTGAATATCAGCAGCAACTAGAATCCCATGTGCTCCATGAAATCAAGATAGATACCAAGACTTACAATTCCCAAGACCTCCCCAGCCTTTGTTGATGATGCCTCTGTGCCCAGTAATTTCCAATGCTTTTACAATTATTTCAGTCATCTTCTCTGGTTCTTCAACAGGCTTAATTTGAATTGAAAATAAGAATGAATATGTAGAACTAAAGAAAATGGAAATAAATATTTATATGAAAAATGGGTATCTCGGGTAAAAAATTGGAAAGATATCCATGACAAACAACTTATATACATAAAAATGCTCCTGCTTTCCAATCATCTTTATTGTTCCAACAGATATAATCTAATTTTGCAATAATTAGAATCTGACTGAAACACTTGAGAACTGAGTAGAGCTTTAGAGATAGAAAAGAACCACTAAAGCAATTGCAAAACTTAACCAGTTGAGTTATTATGGAAATTGGAAGCAACAGTTTTATTTTTCTTTTACCAATTTGAGCCACAAAGGCTCCATAATTTCCTGCATGGTAAGCTCATAAATAAAGAATTTTCCAATAACAAATACAATATTTGATATTTATCCGAATATCTCAACAAATGCAAATAAAAAATATGATAGAAGTATGGAAGGAAACTCACAAGGCTTCCAAAACCAATATAGATAGGCTTTTCACCATCTTCTAACCATTTTACAAGAGAATCTGGAGGCTCATAGGTTGAAGCCAGATCAAGGAAACAAAAGCCCACAACATCAATCTTAGGTCCCCAGTCTGCTGAGGAAAGAATAAGGAAAGACCACGAAAGAGTAGGGCAAGACCAGATTAGAATGACATCCTCCCAATAGCAACATCGATGTGGATATCAAGAAATCTTAATTGAAAAATATATAAGTATTGACCTTTTGGTTTTGGAACAAGGTGAGGACTCCATATGTACGCGTAGGCCACATCCAGAGGAGAGCTATATGATCCACTCAAGTATGTGACACGTCTTAGATTCAGCCTCTTCTTCCTAAAATCATTAATCATGTCTCGTATTCCAAGCCATATTAATGCGTCAACAATTTGATATGAAAGCTGCCACAGAGATGAATATATAAAATTCAAATATAAATTAAAAACAAGAAATAATCATTACTTTTCATTTGGAAGAACTCTTATCCCACTGTGATATGTCGAGAACGATAGTTGGGTGGGAGATGAAATAAAACGAGATACATACTCAGGTTAAAGGCAGAAGACAAAGCAGTAGGCTATTTTGAAGGTGAAGTAGCCACAATTTATCTATGGCTTGAATGAAACAAACATGATTGGAGAGCTGAAATTAGTACTCAAAAGATTTCTAGGAAGTAAGACAAGCAGTTCAACTGAAGCTTGTAAAGCATGGAGAGTGAAGAGAAGGCCAAATAGAAGGATGTCTGTATAGAAATTGGAGTTTGGCAGTTTCATTTACATTCTCTGTTGAGAGATCATTTTGTTTTTACTTGTTTGCATATACTATGAAGAATTAGGTACAATCCATTTTAGAGTTTGGATAGATGTTGATGTGGTAGGGTATGGAAACCAATGTACATTTACAATAAAAAAATATGTGTGTGTATGTGGGTGCGCGCGCGTGTGTGTGTTAAGAGTAAGTTGATACTCACTCTATAGGCAACGGGTTGCTTAACACGGGACAACGGATGGGGAAATTCACTAGTTGGCCTGACAAACAGGAGGCAGATGTTACCAATGCAAAATCTGAAAGCTTTTATTTCAAACATACATATAGCATCAACATTATCACATCCAAACAACACTTACGTCCACGGCATAGTGAAAATTATTTGCAGTGGTACTTTTAGTGACTCTGCAACATGTGTATGACCTGAATAAGTGCTTGCTCGTGTTAGCTATCTTCATCAAAACAAGGTTAGGAAAGTCTGTACATGAACCAGTATATCTAGAAGTAAAGTCTGTAGTTTGTGTCTCCTGTTGCTATCATAGCACAGAACTTGTGAAAATACATATCATTGAAAATATTAGGGTTCTTCCCACTATCTGCCCACTAAATGAACATTACTGATTGGCAAAGAAGATTATAAACCAGTCAAAAATTTCACCCTATCAGACCAGTAAATGAACTTTACTGATTGACAAAGAAGATTATCAACCAGTCAAAATACATAAACTGTTGTCACATCACTACAAGATCCATTTTAAGTTACCTAACCATCAAAGAATGAAAGTATAGTTTCATAAAGAAGGATAAAATATGGAAAATCCATAGAGAATCTAACCATATGCTGGGGGATTCGCAATTATAGCATCTGGTTTAAATGGAACCATAGTATCAGGATCAGGGTCCTTGCATGCAGGAAGTAAAGAGTAAATAATTTCCTTTAATTGATTCCGCTGAACAGGAATTTCTGAGGGTCCTGATGGCAAGAAGCCTTTATTCTTGACCATATCTGCATAGAATACAGTGTTAAACCCACAAATACACATCATATCGAACAGAAAAGAATTATAAGAAAAATTAAAAACCAAAAAAAACCAGAAAGCACAAATTTATGGTCAAATGTCATAAATAAAAATGGGAAAGACCTAAGCCTCTCAATTCATCGCTACTCTGACACCCTTGCAGGAAATAGGAACTTTAAAATGAAAAAAGAAAAAGAAAAAAAGAAAAAGAGAATAAGAAAAGCAAGCATCTTTTCACATTAATATACCAAAAGAAATTCACAGAAATCAATCTCAGACAGCTGCCAATCTCACTTCTCGTAAATCTATGTTCTGAACTGATTCAATTCAAAAACCAACGTTTTGCAAAGAACGACATTGGTATATTAAAGATATAACTGTTATAAATTAATCTGAAATGCATGCATATTATCGAGGGAAACAAACAATGAAGATAGAGGCCAAAGCAACATTCAATTACTACAGATGAGTTATAGAGATTCAGTATGTCATATAAACAATACCATAGGTTGCAAAAAAAAATTTAAATGATATTAGTTATAGCCAAAAGCCCAAAACCAATAGCAAATGAAGAGTAGCATCTCCTCAACCCTGAATATATTCAACCTTACTCCAAGATCTTAAATGCAACTATAACAAACTTAATCAACAAAATTGCCCCTGCTGCCTCCAAAGCCATTATGAAAATTAACTTTACCAGATGCTGAAAAATTTTAATTTCTGGACTCCTTAAAGCTATTTGATGTAGGACAGGCTAAGATTACTAACGTCTAATTTTTATTTTTTAATAGTCCTTTTTGTGTTTAGTTTAACTACTTTCTTTTTTCAGAAGGAAAAAGGTAGGAAGGTGGGAAAAGCCCAAATTGATACTTTAGCCCCATACCTCCCCCGAGGGCAGTTTAGTTTAATTACTTGTTTGAGTAAATTGAGTAAGAAGTGTGTTCATTATTTGTGTTGGAGTAAGATTTTTATTTCCTTCGCCTGTAGATTCCTTCTTTTTGCTGCATATAAAATGAAAGATGGCATCCCTATATGAGAGAAAAGAAGCTCAAACTCTCCTACCAGTTATGAGAAAGGTTGTTTGTAAAATTATCAAAATACAAACTGTGTCAGGAATTACCATGCTACAGAATAAATAGATGAAACTAAGTCAAATAATGAAACAAGTAGGACAAAATGTGACAGTATTAAAAGGATATTAGAACACTTACAGCCAGCAAGAATTTTTGGATCTCCACCTAAAGGGAAAAACTCCAATCCAGCACCCAAAACAAAGTCTTTGAAGTTTGCGTGAGTTGCTAATCTAACTCTATGGCCATCTTCCTGCAAGCAAATTTCTACCAACATCAACTTTTAATGCTCTAGTTCATAATTTCAACAACATTACTGCAAAGGAGACACTAAAATACTTCAAGACAACTTGAAGCAGAAAAAAATCACCAAATTCAGTAGAGCGTGTAGATTTATTACACAATGAGAATAAATAATTTTTCCATTACACTTCCCTGCAAATCCAACACAACTACAGAGGCTCATTGCAACTCCAATCATATAGCTTGATTCAGATCAATATCAAGAATTGGGGAAGTAGAAAAAATATACAATATAAGCAGAAGATATAAAAGGTCATATTTTCCTGAAATCATATGGTAAAGGAAAATGAAAACACGAGTAGAAGCACAGAACTGCAGCAGAGAGCCAGGTATCCAAAAATCAAGCTTCTTCAAGTACTAGCTTTTTGCATATACCATAAAGCTGTCTCTTTTATCAGATCCAGCTACAGAAGAAAGCACTGCAGTCATGCAGCTACAACATATGATTACAAACTAAAAAACATATTCACACTGAAGATCAAGAAGCAGTTTACAAAAGGTAGTGTTGAAACCAGAAAATGCATATAACCTGTAACCGTTTTCCAATTGCAACAAATGGCTGCACATCTCCTCGCGTTCCAACAATAAGCATTACTATATGAAGTGGAGGTATACCATGAACATCTGCTGCTTCAATGGGTTCTTGGTCAGTAGAGTCATCAGTATAAACAACTCCAGTTCCAAAATCGAGGTTCTGTGGTTTGATGTCTGCTGGAACTTCAAATTGCACAGTTCCATCATCTTTAACAGTGGCAAGACGGTTTAGCCATTTTAACTGCAGAACTTCTAAAAGTTAGTTTTCAAATTTCAGGCTATTAAGTACAAAGAATTTAAACAATCAATTATGTAAAGCTCTAATGAAGGAGTATGTCAGTAAATTTACACCAAAATATTGCACTTTGCCCAATGAATTAAACTACAACAAGTATCTATGAAATCAGTTCATGAGGCCAAATATATAAAAGCAATAAGATACATTATGAAATATTACAAGAATGATGAAGATCTAGCATGCAATATGATACCCACACACTGTCAATGGACCCACTAACAAAAAGAACCCAAAAAGAAATGATCACATCATCCTGTATATCTGACATGCATGTAGTCACATATTCTTTTGGCACTGTTTCTGTAAGCAGCAAGAACTCAACAATCCATAAATATGTGTCTGATGGTTGACGTATACAGACAACCAAGGAAACAAGTCTTTTTCAAACCATATCACAATAATCATCATCTTGGCTTAAATAATACCAAGATCAATAACATAGAAAATTAGCCATCTCCTGCAAAAACCCTTAAGGTAACGACACAAGCTGCAAACCCTAAAAAAGTCAAAGTGGTCTTAAACCTGCACAACAATTAACATGGTTGTATTAGTAGCTTGACTATCATTGTAGCAACTCCGAATGGTTGCTAAACTAATCGCATATACCACAGACATTGTTAGAGAAATTGAATCACCAAATGCATATCTATCAGGCAGCAGAATCTGTCTCTTTGCTTTCCCAACACCAATACTGTAATGTTTTTGCGACTTTTCCATCTTATTATCTACAGACCTATGTACCTAATCAATAATAAGTTAAACAGAATGTCTTGCTGCTCACTTGAGTTGTGATTTATACTTCCAATTGCAGACTTTTTACTATTTTACTCATGTAACAAGAAATACTCAGCAGTTTCCTGTGGTCATTGAAGAACATTCAGGGTCACATAGATTCAATAGACATAAAAGGGCCACATGGAAACAACCCAATACATCAGACAGAATCTAAGTCATACTCATTTCCATCTCCTTCATTCAAGGTTAACATCAATTTTTTTAACTTTTTCCCGCAAGGTTACCATCATTTATATGTGCATTGCAGGAGAACCAGATATTTCTATATGAAAATCACAAGTAGGAATACTAAATCACCAGACTCTTTGACTCCCCAATTGCAGTAGAGATCTATTCAACAATCTAGCACGCATAATTAATAGCTTCAGCTCAAAATTATCCAGGAAAACCAGAGTTAGAAAACAAGCAATCATTAATTTTACTCTGAAAGAGCTCATTCATGATTGATAGCTTCAACTTAAAACGAATCAGACAAACCAGAGTTTTAAAAAAAAAAATCAGTAATTTCCTTGTGAAAGAGCTCATTCATATATTCTACATGCAGTGTCTTGTAATGCCTTCACTCTGCAAAATCATTTGAATTACCTTGAAAGATTATGAACTGTTGACAATTTGAAAGATCTCTGAATTATTATTTTTCCTTATCTTCTAGTTTTCATATTTTTACTATTTCCTAGTTGCTAGAGATATTTTCTGTTTTTCTTTTTTTCTTTTTTCTTTTTTCTTTTTTTGGCCATCACTTTGTTGTAAAACCTCTATCTAATAGAGGCTAATCTATTCAATAAAGAATAACTGAGAATTTTCTTGCAAATATGGCATCAAGCAATGAAAAACTAATTATTAGGTTACACAGTCATCCAATCCATGGGCAACTCGTGAGAGTTCCGCCCATACAAGTACCATAGGAGATTGACATTCAGAAGTGTCCACTGAATTGTCTACGCAGACATTTCCAAATATCAATTCAAGGGTGAATGACACTCATACTCTTCAAATAACCCAGCGTAAGTTCAAAGAAACCAATTCTCTAGAGTGGTCTCAATCTAACATTGAGAATTGGTTATCTAACAGGAGCAACAGCTGCTTCAAAGGAAGGAGAACCAGGCTTTCAGAGTTGGGAATCTGCGAACACCATGTTGATGGCATGGCTGGTTAATTCCATGAATCTCAAGATTGGCCATAGTCACTGATGTAGGATGTTATTTTATGGTTTAGAATTTTATCATTTTAGGATTTTTTTTATTTTAATTAGAGTAAATTATCATATGTATCTTAACCTTTTCTTTCTATTATAATTGTGATTTAGTTTACCTTTTTAAGTTAACTTACGGAATCATAAACAGAAAGGTCTTGTTTTTATTTTCATAACTTCAACTTTAATAATTCAATAAAACCCTTTTTTTATAATTCCCTTTGAGATTATCTATCAAAATCTTTCTTATAGAATAATTTGGATTGAAGCATTATCTAATCTCGCTTTACATGTTATTAAAAATCTCATAGTGTCATTTTGATTAGAACGAGATCTAATCACGCTTCGACTAGAGCATAAGCTAATCGCGTTAGCTTGATCTAATACTAGAACGAAATCTAATGTTATCTACCCATCAAACAGAGACAAATGGTCAAACAGACACGGTCAATCGCATCTGGGTAACATGTTGTGCTATGTTTGTGGTGAAAAGCAACAAAACTAGGAAGTTGTCTTGCCCTAGGTCAAATTTGCTTACAACAGCATGGTGAATCGATCTACTAGCAAGACCCCTTCTGAGATTGTCTAGACTTATTCCCCATGCCATGTTTATGATCTGGTTATCATTCCACCTGTAGCTAGAGAAAGCAAAGCAGCAGATAATGTGGAAGAAAAGACTTTACAAATTCATGCCGAGGTGCGAGCTCACTTGATGGCTGCCAATGTTAAATACAAGGTTGATCCAAGCGAGCACCATTGCAAGAAAGAATTTAAAAAGGGTAATTTGGTGATGGCTCATTTGGGACAGTCGTTTTCCTAGTATCCGTGCAAAGTTGCATAACCGAAAATATGGTTCTTTTCAGGTGGCAAGGAAGATTAATGAAAATGCCAATGTGCTCTCTAGCATCAGAACAATTAGAATATCTCTCACACTTTCAATGTGGCTGATCTGTTTTAATATCATCCAAATGATAAGGAGTTGTACGAGCCAAACTCAAGGATGAGTTCTTTGCCAAGTGAGGGGGACTGATGTAGGTTGGTTGTGTGGAACGAGCAAGGTACCTTCTAGAGGTCATAACTTGGGCTACAGGTGTCTATTTTAGGCATATAATATATTATTTCAAAGTTTGCAACAAGATGAATCAAACTCAAAATAGTTTTACACAGTTCTACCTCGTGGTCATGCCAAAAATTCTATTTCTTTTCTCGTAGTTCTTTCAATTTTAAGATTTTTTTTTCTATTTGTCCCATTTCTTTTAGGATTTTTATCTTTTGGATTTCTTATTTAAATTAGGAGAATTTTATTATAAAATTATATTTCGAATTTGCCTATTTTGGCAAATTTGCAATATCTAGGGTTATTAAATAAAGAGACCCAACACCCTAATTTTGTTAATTCAGAATTATTCAATAAACTTTATTATTCATAAACCATTACTTCTTCTATCAATCAACTTCAAACGTTTCCGCATCGTCAATCATCAAAAAAAATTTAGGACACTGTTTAAACACTATATTCCAACCTAAGGAATTCCTCTTAGATTTTTGAGATTCATTCTGCCCTGAGAGATAAGAAACAAGGCTCCTTGTCAATGACAGATTATTATAATAATCTTCAAGGGCTTTGGCAGGAGCTTGATATGTTCCATGATGTTGATTGGCACTGCACTGAAGATCATTAAAAAAAATACCTCGAGAAGGAGAGAGTGCTTCACCTTCTAAATGGGTTGAACAAAGAACTTGATGAGGTTTGCTGACGTGTCCTTGGAGTGATACCTTTTCCGATATTAGAGGCATTTTTTTTATATAAGAAGAGAAGAGAGTCAAAATGAGTGGTTCTTGGGGAAATAAAGATTTGATTTCAGACAATCAGTCTCAAAATTCAGCATTAGTTACCAAGAAAAATGAATCAGTCATTGTAGAACGGGGTACCAAGAAGAGTGATTGTGCTTAGTGTGATCATTGTCGTGTGATCATTGTCAACACCCATATCAAACCAGGGAAACTTGCTGGAATTGCATGGTAAACCAGCAAATTGGAAGCCACGGAACAAGAAGATGGAAGAAGTTTCCAAGCTAACATGGAGGAAAACCAGACTGTTGGTTTAGTTTTCACAAAAGAGCAACTAGATCAACTTCAAGTACTTATTTCTTAGTCCACTCAACCAAATGTGTCCACTTCAGCACCTCAATGTTCTATAGCTCGGAAAGGTAATTATCACTCTGCACTAAATACAATGGTGACATCAACTACTTCTTGGATTATTGATTCTGGAGCATCTGATCATATGACTGGCTGCCATGAATTATTTGTCGAGTATATTCATTGTTCTGGAAACATTAAGATTCAAACTCTAACTATAATGCTTTCTAATATGACTTTAAAATGTTTTAAATGTTCTAAATTTAACATGTAATCCTGTGTAGTAAGTTAACCAAGAACTTGAATTGTGTGGCTAAGTTCTATTCTTCATGTCATGAGTTTCAGGATTTTTCTTGAGGAAGGACTATTGGTGGTGCTAAGGAGAGAAATGGACTTTAAAATCTTGAGGTTAATAAATCTGTGAATAAACAAGCTCTTAGTACAAGTTGTGAATCTGTTTCTTCCTAAGAATATCATGTTGTGGCACAAAAGATTAGGCCATTCGAATTTTCCTTTACTTGAAACAATTGTTTCCTTCATTGCTTAAGAAAGAAAATGTCAGTTCTTTTCAATGTGAAATTTATCAACTTGCAAAGCATATCCTTATCCTCCTCAACCTTACAGTTCTTCTCAGCCTTTTTCCTTAATCCAAATATTTCTGGAACATAGTGGTTTATAACATTTATTAATGATCATTCACAAGTTTGTTGGGTTTATTTGCTAAAAGGAAAATCAGAAGTTCCACTTATCTTCCAAATATTTCATTTTAACTGATTCAAAAGCAATTCCAGAGTAAGATACAAATTCTTCATACTGATAATGGTACTGAATACTTTAATTCCATTGTAGGGAAACACCTTGTGGACAATGGGATTTTTCTATCAAAGTTCATGGTTAAAGAGGTTACTAGAAGAATTTAGGCTATCAAGTGTTACACCACTGAAGCTGTTCTGTGATAATAGGTCTGCTATTAGTATTGCTCACAACCCAGTCCACCATGATCGTACTAAACATGTAGAAGTAGAGCATCACTTTCTAAAGGAAAAAATTGAAGGAATTATTTGCATGACATATCTCAACCAAGTTGCAGGTTGCTGACTTACTGACACATTCAAGCTTTGAAGATTTGATTGAAAAGCTGGGAATGATCAATATTTTTTCACCAGCTTGAGAGGGAATGTTGACAATTTGAAAGTTTTTTAAATTATTTCTTTTTCCTAATCTTCTAGATTTTTCATATTTTTATCATTTCCTAATTTCTAGGGATATTTTCTGTTTTTTGTTGCCATCAATTAATTGTAAAACTCTATTAAATAGAGGCTACTCTATTCAATAAAGAATAAGCAATAAAGAATAAGCAACGATTTTCTCTGCAAACACAAACCATTGTCAATTCCAAGGCATTTAATTTTCTTACCTGTTTGCCTCTGAGTATGAGCTTTGCACTTCTTGAAGGTGCAAAAGGACTCAAGACTCTTTTGGAATAATCATCAACGAAAGTCATTATATAACAAGAAACACCATTAGATTGGACAGAAAAGACCTCAACAATCTGAATCAAGTTACCCCTTGGTCCAATGAATTGTCTCTACACTTTTTTCCCAAACAATGTTTACAAAATTCAAGTTCCTCAGTTTCTTAACTCAAAGCATTTCTTCATGTAAACCAACTGTCAATATAAGCATCCCAATACCTGATAAAAGAGAAACTACTGCCATAACAATAACTAAGCTACCTGAGAATTAATGAAGGCCATTACAGAACTTTCTTTCCATGACAGCAAGAATATCCTTATTTCATATTCAACTCTTTCAACTCCACATTAAATACATCATGGCAGTCAGAAATATTAAAAGATACAGGGCTTTGCTTCAAATCTGATACGTATTAAACACCAACGAAATTCCTGTCAATACCATTGAAGTGCCGACGGGACATATTATAATCT
The DNA here is from genome assembly GCA_018350135.1 of Citrus trifoliata. Lineage (NCBI taxonomy): Eukaryota > Viridiplantae > Streptophyta > Magnoliopsida > Sapindales > Rutaceae > Citrus > Citrus trifoliata. The sequence goes on along the minus strand of CM031385.1, from coordinate 13,933,973 downwards.
AATCTGTACACATCACAATCACTGAACTGACAAGTAATACACCAGTAGTCACATACAATCAATTTTCCAACACCTACCTTGAAATAACACAGCCATTTAACCTTCTTACACTGACATTTAAATCAACACTTGCCTCAACTTTTACCTAAGTCCTTTCCTCTTGTTATACCTTTAATAGTTTGATTTTCAGTTTGTTTGTTTCTACATTTTTTTATAATGGAATAAGCCTCAACATCATCCTTATAACTACTATCTAGCCCATACAACATATTGTAAACAAAATGTAAAGAAGATATAAGGACCAATCCTCATCAAATTTCATACCATTTCTAAAATCCAAAATAATATTGCTATAATTCATCGAGATGGTCATCTAATAAATATATACTTTATAACATACAAACTCCTGGCTTTTCCGGTTTTTCTACCTTTCTTTCCCTCTTTTGGACTTACTTCAATGATATCAAGGGCCAACTTTCAATCCTGAACCAGACTATTTGACAAGAACACATTATAGCCATTGTTTCCGAAACCCACTTTCAATGAAAATTCCTAGATACTATGCTTAGTACCCTCCGGACTCCAACCACATTTTCCGCACCTTGTCATACAATGTCATCTTATTCTTGTAACGCAGCCTCATTTCCGCAAACCTAATCAGTAACTGAATAGGCTAATTCCAAAACACACCCTAAGTCACATAGAGTATTTCTCATAGAAGACACATTACATAAAATTTTAAAAATATGAAGTAGCAAACCTTCTTTCTGAAAGGAACTCTTTCGTCAAAAAGTCTGGCTGACAATATGCCAAGTGAATGATTATGTACTATTTTCCCACGCTCAGAACTCGAACATGATCTTACGTCACTTGACGTCGATGCGTCATCACGCGCCGCGTTTCGTCCTCCTGAAAGAATAAAACGAAAGTTCGATTTTAATTTTCTTTCATTTTTCGGTAAACATTCAAAAATTACAATAATATAAAAATGAAATAAGAGGAAAACCTGAAGAATCACCGCGGCCATTGCAATTTTCGCTCTCAATTTCGGCGTCATAATCAACAGACACGTCTTCCGAAGCGTCAGAACATCGACGTCCATGATTTTCCATCGATATCCCAGGAGATGGTGTCGATTGCAGCAGTGTTACTGTTTCTGTAGAAGAAAGAATTCGGAGTCTTTAAACGGAAATGCAATATGGCTTAAGTTGCATGCACTTGCTTAAACAGATACAATCATACAATGCTTCGGCCAATGCGAAAGGTATCAATTCTGTGATCACAATTGATTTCTTTTCCTTTTCTTTTTCTGTTTCCTTTCCCTTTTCTTTACTCAGAAAACTGAGGTAAAAGTATTTTGAATAATATTCATGGAGGGGAACAGAGGTGGTGCCACTTGTACTTGGCGGGCGAGATTTGTTCAGCAAACGCGTCTGTTTATAGAAAAGTGTGGCAGGGTGGTGTCATTTCCACCGATCCGTTTTATTAACCTACCTCACTTCTAAGTTTTAATATATAATTACAATATATTCATATAATTTTAAAAAAATTAAATAAAAAAATTCAGTGAATTAATCAATTAAATATCTTTAATTATTTTTTATTATATTTAACTATTAACATTACTTTTAACATAAGTGTAAATTATCTATTTTATTCTTATGATAAAAACACTAACAAATTTTTTTTTTAAATTTTTATAAAAATTTATTATTTTTAAATCACATGTCAAAATTACTTTAATTATATGATAATTAATTTTTAATTAAATTAACACAATGTCTTTATGGTACAATGTTGATACCAAAATTTCAATCGTATGATCACGGATATTTGGTCAACATTCACAAATAAAATTGCCATGAGGAAACGCATAAGATACATGCAAAGATTTATTACAACTCAGATTACACATTAGATTAAGAATATAAATAATGACTAAGAGAAATATATAAAGAGAAAAAGGAAAGATATGATTGGAATCTTCACTGGACGTCAAGTCCACATCAAAATTAAATGTTAGTGCCTTAGTCTCATCTTCGTCATTCACACATCATCTAGGCATTGGATGTTTGACAACATAGATAACCAAGCTGACTTGCTCTTTAGCAGCCCATCAACTAGTCACTTTACTCTCACTACCAGACCTCAATCCCCCCAACTAACGCTACACCCTATTTGCTAAATAATAACTCTAGGTCTAGCAACTTACATCTAGCTTTGGGACTTACATTAATTGATAGGTAATTAATATGAGCGATGGCTGATGTTATGTTAATGAGATATTTTCCAAGGCATATGTTGAGATGTCATCTCACATTTATATAAATAACAGAATTTTTTCTTGATTTGAGTTATTTTAATTTTTTTAAAAAATTTATCATTTATTTTTTAATAATTATGTATGAATAAATTTTAATTTTTTATTTTTTTATTTATTAACAATCAATCAACAATTAAATAATTTATTCAAAAGACGATCAGATCAGAAGAGAATCTTGATCTTATATTGAAATGGTGCCAAGATGACAACTTCGTCACAACGAGGCATCACCAACAAGGCACATTGCTCTTAGGGTGCTTTTGGTGTATTGTATTATATTGTTATATTATATTATTTTAATATAAGTAAATTGAATTATGTTGTATTACATTGGTTTTGTATTATGTTGTGTTGTATTAGCACTATATTATAGTAATGTTGTTTAATGTTTGGTACTATATTGTACTGTATTATTTTTTTGAATAATTAAAATCATATATTTTAAAAATAATATTTATTAATACTTAAAAAATACTTATAAAAATTTTAAATTTTAGAAATTTAACAATTTTTAATAAAAATGTTAAAAAATATCACAATTCTTCATAAAGATCTAAGCTTATAACCTTAAATTATTATAATATAATTCAACAATACATTATTTAGTTATATTTTTAATATAATAAAATTAAAATATAATATAATATTATCGAATGATAAATTATAAATTTATTAAATATGTAAAAATAAAAAAATAAAATATAATATTATATTAAATTAAAAACTATATTTATTTATTATTATCACAAAGTTAAAGGGAAAAAAAAAAGAAGAAGAAGAAGAAGACAAGCTAATGCGACTAAATGACGGGTTTAGTTCACCAAGTTGTTGAATGCAGGAATTTGATACCCAATGTAATGAGGGTTACTAAACACCCTTTAATACGTGGTGCCGAGATGACACCTTTGGGGTAATGAAGTGGTGCCAAAAGGCATGTTACTCAGAAGTCATAATCTGTATTACAGTGATGACACATTTATGGCAACAAGGCAGCACTAAAAGGTGCTCCACTCCTATCACAAAAATTACGTTGAGGTAACATATTTCAGCAACGAGGTGGCACCAGTAAAGCACCTTGCTTATAATACAGTGGTGCCAAGGTGACACCTTTCGTGGAAGGTGGCCCCACTAGCACCAAAACGACACCCCACTTAAATGTTGTAGAACAACCCTCTTTCTTGACACTAATTTGAACGCATTATATTTACCTATTTGGTAAATTAATGTGGAATTATTGTTGATGTGATATATTCTGCTGAGTACAACGTAGCATGTGGACGCTTATTGTAGTCATCACATATCAGTTTTTTTTCTTGGTTCAATAAACAATATTCATGAGCCGCTCGAACTCCCACAAAAATAGAGTGCTCAGGACTGCTGCCCTCTAAATTAAAGGATAATAATTTAAATTCTCATAAAAATATTATAGATATATATTTTTTTTAATTAATATTGAGTGAAGATAATTTTTTTCCTCATTAAGAGTGAAAAGTAAATATCTCTCAAATATTTATAAGAGTTAAAATTTAGGTAAAACTTTATTAGTATTGATGTAAGTTGATCTCAGTAATAGTCTGATTTGTAAATATCAGTTATACTCTCATATAATATGAGTTGTAATCTGAACAATAATTTTATGTAATAAAAAAAATAAACAATATTCATGTAAATTATCGAACTATTAAATTTATAAAATTTACAATAGGGTGTTGAAATTGTTAGATGTCATTTAAAAATATTAGATTATAAATCACAAAAATTAAATACTTAAACTATTAGATAAAAGAACACATTTAATGGGATAATTTCTTCATTTTATGTCATAAAAGTAAAATAGTCAAATAAAATTTATATTAAAGTAACTTGAATGGTCAAAGATGGTTAAAGAAACCTAAATAGAAGAAATGTGTACAGAATGATTTGATGAATAGATTGTAAAAGTTCATTGTTAATATGTATTTGTTAAAAATAATATGAACTCGTTATAAATATATTTTAAAAGTGTGGTGGAAATATCTCTACCTTATAAAAAAAATGATAATAACATCAAGATCCCTCATAATCATAAGTTGTTTCTCAACACTTTACATAGTTTTCCCTTTTCTGTCCAATAGCTTCCTTACAAAATTTATGCTACTTATATTCATTTGTCAATTTACATCATCACCGGTAGATGCTATTCTAAGTTCCCAACAACGATGAAGAGGTGTTTTTTTGTTTTTTTTTTTGGATTTATCTTCAACTCTATAATGTCTTGTGAAACTTTCTAAGAAGCAGCCTCTCCAACCTAATTGATTGATACTGCATATGCCTTCAATTATAATTCCTTGAAGTAAAAGCGAGAACATAGACCTATATAATCCACTCAATCATTTAGACGAACAGTAATTGCATGAGCACAAATAAGTTGATTAAGTTAGAGTACTCTACAACTACAAGTCTTGCACTTTATGTCAACTGACTCCTCTTTTACATTAGCGTCCCAAACTTGAAATTTATGCTTTGACGCAAAATGAACATTCATTTTTTTAGCCTAATCCTTCCTATTATTTTATCTGCCTACATTGTTAAAAGAGTATTCATCGATTCTTCCACCCTTTTCATGTAGTAAAACTATTGTTACTATATTTTTCTAATGTGGTCAGCCGAAAGAGTTATGGAAAATTTTCACGATTCCCTGATAAAAGAATTCATACACTCTTCAATATTATTAATTAGAATATTGTACCTTCTATTATCAAATTGAGATCATGCTCAATTATACATGCCCACATTATTCTCTTAGTAATCAGTTGTTCACGAATACATCTTGAGTTACTCTTGAGCATACATTAGCCCCCATATAAATTTTTATTGGGTTTTACTGAGCTCTCCTTTTTATTCCTCATATGACCATCTCAGTTCATTACCTTAGCTAAACCACCTCCCCTGATTATCAGAAAGCACATCAAAACCCAATATTAGCACAAGTTCCCCCTCAAATATAAATTTATTTGTTTGAATCAAATTTAACCTAAATGCATTGAGAACCATTCAATTGATTCAGATCGGATCCTAACGAAAATTTGGTGAAAGTAATATGAATGACTGGCATGATTTTTTAGGATCATTACAACAATAACTTCTTGATATAGAAGGGCTTGCATAGCAATTAAGATTGTCATTATTTAGGTATGTTTGTTGGCAGTTTGGTGGCTGGTAAAGAAGATACTAATAGGCCAAGATTGTGACTAAGAATGAATATAGCCCCATGGATTTTAGTTTTCCTGATGGGGCTTTTAGCTTCTTGTTCGCTTATAATTATGGAGGTATATGTGACAACATTGACTATTTTTTTATTTTTTTGGTTGAAAAAGAGAACAAATTTTGATTTGAATTTCTTTCTTTGGTCATTATCATAGAATAATTGCAAGACCAAGACCAACCAAGCTCAGTCCAAAATGATATTTTTCAAGTGAATTTCTGATTACAAGAAAGTCTTAGCTCTCTCTTCGATCACCCTACATTAAGAAATCAAATGTTAAAGTGGCAACTCATAATCAGTGAATTTTACATTGTCAATGGACTTGCATCTTGTTTCAATTATTTAAAGAAAGAAAAATCAATGATACATGATATAAGTACAAAGGTCGCTTTTTAACTTGGCACATGTGTCAATTATTAAAAGAAGGAAAAATCAATGATATATATGATACAAGCAGAAAGGCTGCTTCTCAACTTGGCATGTGAAATTTACGTACAATTCTTAGGAATATCGAAATCTATTCTCACTAATATGCGGTGGGAAATCTACCTTTCAATAAAGAGAATCAACTTCATAGGACTGAAACTCATTCTCCCATACGACTACTGTTGAGCTACAAGTTCAAATGACCAATAGTATAACTTTATACGATAATAAAATCTCTTATTATATTATTGTCTGTCAAAACTAAAAATGTCAAGTCAATAAAAGCAGCTCATAATTTGAAGATAATAGTAATAATAAGGCCAACACTATGTTACGTGTAACGTAACATACATTCAAGAAGTAAAATATCTACTGGCACCCTTGAATTTTATGAAAACTATATTAATTGAATTAAAAGAAATATTTTTAAATCTTAAAGAAGAAATAATAGATATAAAAAAAGAAATAGGAAAAATAAAAATAGAATTATCTGAAATTTAGATAAGTCAAAAGAAAAATAAAAAATTTGAAAAATTGAAATATTAAAGTCAGGAATAATTGGAATAAGTTTTAAGAAACCCATACAAAAACCTCAAATAGGAAGCTATGATGATTGATTTATGAAAACCCAATACCCAAAATTATTAGAAGAAACAGAGACATTAAAAGCAGAATTAAAAAGTAATGAAAAAGGTAAAGAAAAACTAGAAATCAGAGAAGCAACTCCAAGTGATTCAGAATAATGGAAGACATCTTGGAAGAATTAACTGAAAAGTTTAGTGATATAAACCTTAGTGATTTAGAAGATTTTGAAAAAGAATATCAAATAAAAATGAATACTGCTAGGTGGACCAGAAATGAAACCGAATGTAGCAGAACCAAGTCATAGATATGAAAATAAAAGAAAAAATAGACAATTTTTTGAATATTATCCGCCCACTAAAAATACTCCATGGAAGAAAGAATATCAACCTAATAATGATAAATTAGTACCTATAAGTAATACAGGAACATTTTTAGATTTATATTGTAAACTAGACCCCCGTAAAGCTTTAGTAGAATGGGGAATGCAAATGAGATTATTTTTTACTTATAATGGTTCTAAGGATGACTGGAATCTAGATACAGAAGAAGAAAAAATAAACCTATTTGCTGACATTCTAATAACCAGTTTCACAGGAGATGTATTTAACTGGTGGAAAGAACTACGTGAAGATACACAAAGATTAATAAAATATTCAACTCAAATAGCGTTGACGAGAAGTAAAGCATTAGGGATTGAAAGAATAATTGAATATATTGCTAATGAATTCTTAGGAGAAAATTGGTTAGAAAATACAGCATTAGAAACAAAGAATGACAAATTAGAGGCGAGAATGAAATTAATAAATTTAACCATTTGTAACATGTGCTTTGTAAAAGAATACACTTGTGAATTTAAAAAATACTATTATACACAGTTCATTAGTAATGAGGATCAGAATGTTTATAAAAATTTGTATTACTCCAAGTTACCATACCCTTGGAATGGATATTTTTTAAATGAATATGAAAGATATAGTACTGTTAATAGATACCCTGACACGTTAGGATCTAGAATAAGATTTTTAAATATGAGATTAAGTGAAATATGCATCCAAAGAAATTTAATGAAAAATAGTCGAAATATAGGAGAAATATGTTGTGAGAAAATAGAAATGCCAACTCAATGGGGTTGTTATACTCCGTATAGAAGAAAAAGAAAGTTCCACAAAAAAGAGAGAAAATATAAAAAATATAATAATTTCAAATAAAAATACAGAAAACCAGAAAGGAAATATTTTAAACGAAAATATAAAAATCAAAAAGGAAAATTAGATAAATCCAAATGTAAATGTTGGAATTGCGGAGAAATGGGACATATTAGCCCAGATTGTACCAAAAAGAAAGTTAGATTATTAAAGGAAGATTTTGAAGAAATTAGAAATAACTTAGAAGAAATAAGTGATATACCGGAGTATGAAGGAAAAGAAGTTTATATGGTAATAGAATCTGAAAATGAGTCTGAATAAAGAAAAAAAAATCCCGAAATAGAAAACATTGAAGAAATTGAAGAAATAGAAAAGGAAGAAAATAAAGCAGGATATAGTCTTGTAGCCACTTTTAATAAAGAAAAATATAACAAACTTTTAAAAATAAACATGGAAAAACCAGAATATGGGATAATACATAAACTAAGAGACATGTTCAAACGAAAAAGAATAGTATTACATGAATATTATGAACAAGAAAATGCTGTAACTATTACACAAGCTGAAGGAAATATAAGATTTAGTTTAATAAACAAGAGGACAATAGACTTAGCATTAAGAAAAGTAAAAAATGAGTCAATAAAGGAAAAGATTCAATATGTATATCTAGCAGAAATACAGATTTTAGTAAAATCACTTTTCAAATAAGGTATAAACAGTCTCATAGTCTTATCAATACATGATCAAAGATTTAATGACCCTAGTATAGGACATTTAGGAACAATAGAAGGAAATTTATGTTACACTAAATTGTTATTCACATGTCACCGCAGATATTGTGTACATATTAAAGATAAAAATATAGATGAAACACTAAGTTTACACTTTAAATTATTAAAAAAGAATTTAATGAAAGAAGGAAATAGGTTAATGACGATACATTATTCTGCATTATATAGTTTTTGTAATTCTAATTATGGAGAAGTATATGGAAATAAACCTTATATAGAAATAAATAAGGAATATGAAGATATAGCCTCGTTTATAGAGCCTACAATTCAAAAATATAAAATTCCTATAAATTATGAATTAAACATAGATGATAAAAAATAATTCTTAGATAATGATAGCGAAAACTCCATTATACCTATAAGTTTTGCAGGAAGAACTCTAGTAAGAGGAAGTTCATCCAGAAGACTAAGTACTGATAGACAAATAATAAAGTCTACACCAACTAATAATGTAATAAAAATACTTGGACAATATTTTAATGGAATCGACTATACAACAAAAATACCCATATTAATACATACTGGTACAAGTCATAATTATATGAACCACACTAAAAATAAAGGACTCTTAATCAAAGAAAGAGAAATTCTGTATGAATATACTGATTTCAACGGTAATAAACATATATGTAGACAAGAAGTAAAGTCCCTATAATAATAAAAGGATTGAGAATAATAGTATCTTGTTATATAGACTCTTTTATGACTACAGATCTAGAAAAACATATAGTATTAGGAAATAGTTTTTTAAATGATTTAAAATATTACAAAATTGAAAAATATAAAATAACCTTACATATAGAAGGTCAAAAACTAATATGTGAAACATGATAAAGCAAGCTTATATAAAATACCCTATGTCTGTTGATATACAAATAAAAATAATTGAAAAAGATATAAATACATATGCCTTAATAGACACTGATAGTGAAATTACAATTATGAAATCTTTTTTATCAAATCAATGGAAACAAAACGGAAAGTTAAAAATCATTGGCATAATAGGAGATAAACAATAGGTAAATCAATCATTAATAAACTTTGACATACTTTTAGGAAGCAAAATAGTACGTATTAATCAAATATTTCAATATAATCATATGGATTGCGATATACTTTTAGGAAATGATTTTATACAACAATTCCAATATTACCAACAAACTACATATATGATAACCCTTAAAACTCCTTGTAATCATATTCTTCGTATTCCTCGTGAATTTAAACCTTACAGAGTTCAGCCAGCCCAGCGTGGTGATACACTTATTTATGAAAAACATTATCTAATACAAAGAGGACAGAGTTATAATATACAACTAGAAACAATAAAATCACAACTTGAACAAGTCTATAAGGATAACCCTTTAGCATTATGGAAACCAGACAATCCTAGAGCAAAAATAGAATTAATTGCAAATAGGATAATAAGACTTAAACCTATGATGTACACAGAAGAAGATAGAGAAGAATTTAAAATCTAAATAAAAGAATTATTAAATTTAAAATTAATCAGAAACAGTAATAGTACACATAATAGCCTAGCTTTTATGGTTAGAAAAAGATCAGAACAAGTAAGAGGTAAAGCAAGAATGGTAATAAATTATAAGGAATTAAATAAATATACGAAATTTGATAGATATTTTTTTCCAAATAAAGAAGTACTAATAAACCTTGTAAAAATAAAACATATTATTCTAAATTTGATTGTAAATCAGGATTTTGGCAAATAAAAACGGAAAAAGACAGTATTCCTTATACAGCTTTTAGTACCCTATAAGGACATTATGAATGGTTAGTAATGCCCTTTGGATTAAAAAATGTCCCTCAAATTTTCCAAAACCGAATGGATAAAATATTTAAAGATTGTAATTACATCATAGTATATGTTGATGACATATTAATAGCATCAGAAACATTAGAAGACCATAGAAAACATTTACGAGAATTTGTTAATATATGTATTAGAGAAGGTATAGTGTTATCAGAAAGAAAAGCAGTCATAGAACATAAGAAAATAGAATTCTTAGGAATGACTCTTGATAAAAAAGGAATAAGACTCCAAAGTCATATAGGAAAAAATATTACAGAATTCCCAAATAAATTAGAAAATAAACAACAAATACAAAAGTTTTTAGGTTGTTTAAATTATGCAGAAGGATTTATAAAAGACTTAGCAAAAAAGAGAAATATACTTCAGAAATTACTCAGGAAAAATAACATTAGAGGATGGAGTGAAGAACATACAAGGACTGTAATAAGCTTAAAAGAGGAATGTAAAAATCTCCTAACATTGAGATTACCAGAAGAAAATGATAAGTTAATAATACAAACCGATGCATCTGATTTGTATTGGGGAGCAATACTTAAGACTGATATAAATGAAATTTGCCGATACACTAGTGGAACATTTAATCAAGCACAGGTAAATTATCCGATACATGAAAAGGAACTCCTTGCAATATACAAAGAATAAAGAAATTCTCATTATTTTTACTTCAAAAATAATTTATCGTAGAAACAGATAATTCCTAAGTAAGTTCGCTTATAAATAAAATTCTACCAAATGAACCCCAATATAGAAGGCTACACAGGTAGCAAGCCTATTTATCTTATTATAATTTCAAGATTGTACATATAAAGGGAACTAACAATTTTCTTGCAGATTTCCTAAGCAGGAACATAGAATTTGGAAAATGAACGCAGAAGTAAATAAAACTTTATCTGCGATAAACACAGAAATACAAAGGCTCAAAGCCGAAGAATCATACATGCTCGATGCAATAAATTACATGAAAGAAGCCACAGAAACCCATGAAAAGGGAATACATTTGTTAGAGTCATACATAAGCGACCTAGCATAAGGGCTTTCAATAGACACTAGCCCAATAAAAATAGGAAGCAGTAGTGGACCACACCCACAACAAGAACCAGTCTCAGACCCGTTATCCAGCCGAACCATATCTGTAGAAGTTGAATCACCAAAAGAAACTTCTTCAAAAAAGTATATCAAAATAAACAGTACTCCCTTAGAAGAAGAAGAAAAACCTTCACCTTTGAACCCAAAAGAAGAAGAATATAAATAGTTTTCCACATGGATATATTCAACCTGTTCACATAACAATACCATCTTTAAAGCCCCAGGAAAAAACATATATCCTAAGATGATAGCCATAAAAAGAGCAGATCCTCTCATTGTTGGGAAAATAGCAAAATATAGATATCTAGACCTAATATATCCTGATACAGACCTTAAGAAAATAACTTGTTTTGATGAGCTATTAGTCAAAGAAGTTTCGAGATTTGCCCAGAAAAGGTCAATATACCTAAAATTCTACACCATCAGTCCAGAATACCATCAGAATGTAGAATACCAAGCATTTTATATGATCTCAATAGGACACCTTTCAAAAAATTTCCAGATAGAGGTAGGAACTGAATACACAAATGTTCCTCAAATAACCAAATTATGGATCAGGACCCGCAGAGCTAGGGGAATAAAGGCAATATGGAGCATAGCCAAAGACCTTTATAAAAGAAATTTTAGAACAATTATTCGTTTTCAGAATTATATTCTTGTAACTTCAGAGGATAGTCATACACCCTCAAATATCCTATTAGAGTTCATCAACGAAATTAGTACCATGAGATTTCCAAGCAGCAGTGAAACTCTACAACAAGCTTATCAGCTTATGGAAATAAAAGTGCCTGACAAATAAAGCAGCATGTAAAGATGCTCATGATAAAGTAGATGCCCGACAAAAATAAAAAGGAGATGCCCGACAGGATAAAAAGTTCGGAGCAGACAGAAGATGCCCCACAAATAAAGTAACTTGTGGCAGACAAGAGAAAATGACGAACAAAGAAAAAGAAAAAGAAGAAAAAAATTGATAATGCATCCTTTGTAACATCATTCCTGTAATAATGTAGAAAATGATGTAAGCAGTGACATCATAGACCAATAATGTAAATCTTTTCGAATAAATAGAAAAGAAGGAGAAGAAGGGAGACAGACTATTTTTCCTCAGACAATTTTCCATATCTGAATTCTCTAAAAAATGAATTACTAAAACTTCAATTGCTCGAAATCCTAAATCAAAACATCATCAATTAACAACAAAAGAGCCAGAGAAAAAGAAGAGGAACCTAAACCTAACCAACCCTTCTTTTGTAAGACGATCAAAATCCATACAGTAAAGCCGCTCAAATCCGTAGATCCTGCTGAGGCAGGACGCTGTTAAGAGAATAGGACGTCCAGGCTGCAGGTCACTGGAAGGAGATCAGAAGGCAAAGAAGAGAAGGTGATTTAGGTAATAATACTCGACTTTTATCTCTTGGTGGAAGTTGTTGGTGATTGTTGGTGAACTGATTTATGGAGGAAGAGCAAAATTTTCTTATTATGGACCACAAATTTTTCTTAGGAAGCTCAAAAGAATGCATGATAAACCCAACTACCAGAATAACATATAACAAATACATGATGATAATAGATTTTAATTTAGGATCTTATAAACAGAGTTCATATTTATTTAGCAAACGAGAACTTGTTAGTACAAAAGAAATGTTAGCAGTGTATTAACTTGATTTACCTCAAGAAATAAAGCACAAAATCATAAAAAATATTGAAATAGATAATTTAAAACATAACGTCATCATGCTAACGGTAGAAGAAGGAATTGATGTAGTTAAAGGATATTTAGAACAAAAAGATTATGAAAGTGGACTTTCATATACCTATAATTATAATAATGAAGAATTCGAAATATAACTTGAAAAATATAGAAATTAAATCATCTTTAGATATACATATGCTTTTATACACATATAAAATAATCATATATTTTTCTGAAATTTATATTTACTTTAGTTTGTAAATTTGTTTAAAAATAACTTAAGAAGAGTATATAGGCTGGAAACCAAGGTGTGCGGGCTACTGGTCCAAAGGAGATTTAAATATCTTGGCTAAAAAACTTGCCAAGGATCTCATCACTCTAGTAAAACAACGCCACGTACTTTTCGATTGTTAATGTATTGTTAATAAGAATATTTGTACCGTCGTACATTAATTAATCTTATGGATATTGTTTATATTTAATTTTTGTCAATTTGTATTTCAATTTATTTTGTTTATTCAGTAATTTAGTTTTATAAAGCAAAGGCAACAATGGTATCAGAGCCACTAGAACTATAAAAATGGACCCAATACATGCAATAGTTGATAGTTTATACACATTAAAGGTATATAATAAGGAGGAAATAAAAAATCTAGTTAAAGCATTAAAAACTGATAAGAATAATATAAGAAACATAGAACTCGAATTAACCGAGGAGTTTAGAGAGAGATCTATAGATACAACAGGAGGTGAAATTTTAATAGAAAAGAAAATGAAATTTATAGATAAATTTATAACTTTTCTAATCTACTGGTATAAAACAGAAGCATTATGAATCAAGCTGTTAACACAATACAAGAGTTAGCAAGTAATATATACCATATGATTTTAGGATGGGAAAACGTAGTAAACACATATATAAATTTAATTAATCAGAAAATAGATTTACTAGAACAAGAAAGAATAGGATTAGTACATTTAGGACTAGAAGTTTATTCTGAATTCGTAGATTTGTATGAATTTGATAATCATCTACTAATGTTTAAAGAAATAAACAAAACTTTAGAAAAAATAAAAAATCGATGCAGAAGGGATGGAAGAAGACAAATACATCCACAACCACAAAAATTGAAAATAAAAAGAATTAGAAGGACTCACATGATGTTTGTCAAGGAAGAAAAAGACAAAGAACGTAAGGTACATTGATTGTAACTTAAGCGGTCCCTAATAATAATAATAATAATAATAATAATAATAATAATTTAATTCAAAAAGAAGAGAAAATGAAGCCTATAGATAGAATGCTTCATTTCCCCTCTTAGCATCTAATTCTCCTCTTGTTCTTCAATTCTATTTTCAGAGGAGAGAAAGCCAAGTGAGAATTGAGTGATTGATGAGTGAGAGATTAGGTGTATTGGAGTTTTGGGTAGTGAGCTAAAAATATTATAATATTTATAATTTTCATTTACTAGTAAGGTTTTATCTTTCTATCTTTGTCTATAGACGTAAGTGAAAAGTCAAACCACATAAATTTTGGTGTCCCTATGTGATTTTGTTGTCTTAATATTTTTCAATTTCAGTTTAGTTGTGTGTCTACTTTACCCATTAATTTCCTAACAAAAAAATTGTCACAATAGGAGTTGAAACCTTCAAATAATGCAAAAGTCGAACCACATAAATTTTGATGTCCCTATGTGATTATGTTGTCTTAATATTCTCAATTTTGGTTTATTTGTGTGTCTGCTTCATCCATCAATTTCCTAACAAAAAATTGTCATAATAGTAGTTGAAACTTCAAATGATGCAAATTACACTCTTAATCTTAACAAATATATGCAAGCTAGCCTCCAAATTTGACTAGGCAGATGTGATTTGGTTTTTTTTTTTTAAAGAAAAATAGAAATTACACCTTTCACTACTCATGAAAATAACAAATATATAACATCAACTGAAAATTCATCTAGCCATATAATAGACTCTAATTTTCTTAAGGCTAATTTGGCCAAGAGTTTGTTAGTATATTACAACTTCTAGATGCATGTTGAGCTTTGAAATTCTTGAAACTCTTATTAGTCTCCAAAATATCGAAAATCACCCAATAAATTTCTATTAAAGTACCCCTCTTGTTATTAATTAGCTCTATCACTCCCTTCGAGTCAAACTCTGATTACAAAAACTGCTCTGGCTCTAAGAGCTGCCTGTATTCCCCACAAAATAGTTTATTAGCTTTTGCCATCTCCACATCCTAGGACTCTTCATTATGTTTACAGCAGCAGCAATGACTTCTTCTTTGTTAAGAAAAGGTATACAAGATATACTTTTTTTAAATTCCAAAATTTTGAAATAATTTTTTTGTAACTGATCGAGGTGTATATCTTGACCGAATAACTCTAAATAATTAGTCACCAATGAATGATAAAGTCTTGAATTTTAAACTCTTTGCCACGCTTATTTCTTAAATTAAAATTGTATTTAGTGATTGCTTAGACTTGACTGTCGGCATAAATGATTGAATTTTGGCATGTTTTCGACCACTTTGGTCCTTGTCGTCATGACAAACCAAATTCAATGAGTTGCCAAGTCTTCCTTCACTAATTTTTATGGGTATTTTGACCTCCGATGATGTTAACAAATTTTCACTTAGCTCTTCATAATTATTGACCTCGTGACTAATACTAAAGACTCTAATATTTGAGTCACAATTAATGTAATATTCATTTATTAGATAATAAAATAATAATTTTATAAATTATAAAATTCACCATCCAATAAAATTACGATGTATAGTATTAAAATCCAAGTTAAGAATAAAAATGTTGGGATCCAGCATTTGACTCAAATGGATTGTGTGCCCGAAACAATATTAATCCCATGTGAGCTCATAGTGCCACAGTGGCCTTCCACATGAGTACTTAACATGGTTGGCTATAAATCGCTCTTTTAGAACTCACTAAATTTAAATCAGTGTTCACGAGAACTTGGGTGTGAGTTATAATATACACTATTGGAAAAGTGTCACTATCATCTAGAGTTGACAAAATAGGTTGTCAAGTCGTGTTCGTGTCGTGTCAGTTTCGCATCGTGTAAAATTTAGATTGATCCAAACCCGATACGGAAAATAAACAAGTTACCCAATAACCCGTTTAATATATATATATTTAACAAATGTTACACACCCCTTAAAATATTACACATTTATACTATTAAAGCTTTTAATTATATATATGTAAATAATACTATATATCAATATCATAAAGGATACATGTATACTAATATTTTACAGACACTATTAAAGTTCTAAATCTATATAAAATTTTATAAATAAAACATTGTGTATATATCTACCTTTCTAAAAAAAATAAAAAGAGAGAATCATGTCCAATATTTGAGTTTTAATGAAAAGAATTTAGAAATTAGTTAAAAAAAAAAATCGTGCCATTGTTTGGTTAAATGAGTTAAGAACTTTAACCCTAACCCAACACATAAAAAATCGTGTCAACCCAGACCCAACTCATTTAATAATCGTGTCAAATTTGACGACTCAATTTTCATTTATTCATGTCATGTCATGTCAGATAATCGAATCATGTCAAATTTTGTCAGTTCTACTATCATCAACAAAGAAAGCAAACACCAAAAGGGTCCTTCAAACTTCAACACATAAGAAGTTGCTACTAATCCTGGCTCCAATACCAATTAGAGTATACTATATAATTCAAAAGAGACTATAAGGCTTTGTCAATAGCATGAAATATTATGCTTGCAAATATGCTAAGAACAAATGCTGCTCAGGCTTGTGCCACAAGAATCTAACCACAGTTCAACCATAGAGTATACTTAATAGCAGTATTCAATAAATAGGTTTAAGTGAGTTATGCCATTCTTAAAACGCTAATAATCTGGTCTAATTCTTGAAATCTCAAGATATGAATGTAAACAAATAGCATAATTTAAGTGAGTAAACAATAGATACTTAGAAGAAATGATCCTTGACCAAGTTTCAAGCTCCCAGATCACTGCTTTTTCAAAACCAAGATCCCCTATTTGCACGGACTGATTCTCAATCCTAAAAATTACACGTTAAATCAAAATTATCATGACATTATGTCATCAATAATTCCATACTTTGGAGCACATTATACCCTTAAATTATTTAAAGGTGATTGGACTGTAGACACATTAACAACACTGATCAAAATAAAGGATAATATATTCTTTAATAGTATGTAAATTGGAACAAAAGAATTAATGATTTTTTTTTTTAAATTTAAGAGAACTACCCTTACTTGATTAACCTTTGAATGGTAAGAGTCCTGTTCACTTTGGAGGAATTCTATCGTGTTTCTGCACCAATTCAACTTGGCACCAAGGTAAGAGATTAACTTCACATGCTATGCAAAACTAGATGAAACAATGAAAAATCCAAATGATTTCTGATTACCGTTAATGGGCATCTTATAAATAACAGAACCACTCATGGCTCATTCAAAATTTATGCAGACGAACTACTTGAAAAATGCTAGGTGGGATAAAAATGTCAGATTTTCGATAAAGCAAAATAAATATCTTGACATTAGAAACCATCAAACAATTGCAAGCCAGTTCAATGAAATGGGCAATCTCCAAAATAACTTATAATGCCAGATGTGAAATGGCAAAACCTTTGTTACCAACTCACCCTTCCCCTAAAAAAATACCATTCCTACCTGAATTGAACACTGTATTCTGTCATTGAAGTTTACCCGCAACACTCAAGCAAACTTCTCTCTCTCTCTCTCCTCCTCCCCCCCCCCCCCCCCCCTCTCCTTTCAATTAATGGATTGAGCTTAGGATATAATCTTATCATCTCCTGCCTAAAATATCTAGAAGGCTTACTGAAACACTGTTACTAATGCATTTTCACCATCAATTAACTGCAGCCAGAAAACAAACTAATCAGGTTCAGCCATGCATGCAACAAACAAGAATGCCATAGCACAGCTTTACAACCAATTGAAAGCAGCTACGCGAGCATCAATCAATGTTGCGAGCAGAAAATCAGATGAATATCAGTCACCATGCATAACTGATCAAATTGTATTCTTTGTGTAATATATCTGAATTAGTAGCCAACTTCCAATCCTATTAGTAGGCTGCTAGTTCCCCATTTAGTGTAGGCTATTCTAGTAATGATATTCTATTCCCATTAATTACCAGAACCAGCTAGAACTGTATGTGTTAAATTAACTAAAGTGTACAGTGTGAAAGAGTATATGGTAGACCAAAACTAAATCGTATGACCAGATATTGGGAAGGTTTTGCAAGACTTCTATCATTACCCATAAAAATTCCTCTAGGCATAGCCAATAATGTGGGAAGCAACTATATCCTTTAAACTACAAGCTTACATTAATTTAAATATAAATGAAATTATGCAACACACTGCACTTCAGCATTTAGCAGTTTGGCTAAGATCCTTAGAGATTAAATATTGCTTTTGTATCCAACAAGAAAAGATGATGAGTTAGTAAGTAAAAAATGACATTCTGCAACTGCTTATCATAATATATGCCTATCATAAATCTTGTGAAAATGTAGGAACAGTACCGTTTCAGCACTGTTGCAGTAACGCTGAACATGAGATCCTCAATCAGTTGCCTGAGCTGTGGCTGTCTAGCAAGGTATGCATGCACACTCAACCTGGCAAAATAAATAAATCCTTGGTACAGCAAACTGAGCTAATGAAAACCAGGTGAGATTGCATTTAAGATGCACACAACCTTGCACAGTGCATGCTCTACCATTACAACTTGGCAGGAACATCATTAATTGCACTTTCATCTGGTTCAGATGAGCCTAAGAAATTGAAATCCATAGAAATAACCCAAATAGTGAAAAAGAAATAATAAACTTCAATAAATCACTAGGGAGATTATTTTGCTAAATAGGGAAATGGACGACCAGCCTGTTTCTATAAGGAACTCATAAAACCGTGACATATCTACCCTCTTAATCATTGTAGTTCACTGCATACAACAGAAAAAAAAACAAAACACTAAATAAAAGGTCCTGACTGTAGATGAAAGTATTTTAGCTATGCATTTGTAACAAAGCAGAAACACTAAAAACAAGCTGCCAGTGAATGCAAAAGAAAAACAAGAAAACAACATGCCAAAACCTTATTTTGCAACTAAATACTGAAAACATACATTAAGATTACAAACACAGCATTAATTCTATGAAAATTTCAGAGTAACAATGGATTTAAGGAAAAGTGAAAAAAGGGGAAAAATAAAATCTGACAAACTAATTCAAGGTCAAATTGGCATTGTGCATTTCTTTTGAGAATGTCCTAACAAATGGCAACGACCACATTGAACAATTCTCTTAGGGCGCTTAAAATTTTCTACACGAAGAACCTTCTTTTTTGGCCTTCCAGGTGGCCGGCGAGTTTTGGGTGGGCGAATTGTGATATCAAGCTTGGCAACTCCACCCTCAGCCCCCTCACCTGGTTCCTTCCATCGGCTTTTATCTGGGATAGCATTTATCATCTGTGAATAAGTCTCTCGATAACTAGCAACAGTGAAACAAGGCTCAGCAAAAAGATGGACATTTTGCCCACAAGAAAGAAGTGCAGCAGCGGCATGAGCACAAGGTAAACCATAAAGTTGCCAACGGCGACACGAGCACACACGTCTTCGTATATCCACAATATTTGTTCGCTCAGTTGACACAATCTCAAATTCAATTTCATTTGCACGAAGTACTTGATAGCATCGTGCATCAGCAATTGCTTCCATAATTTGCCTCTCTGTAGATGGTACTAGAATTGAAGTCCACCGCATGCCCATCTCCCGACGATCATTAAACCAAGATGTTAATTGATGCCGAATATACTCCATCATCTGCACAACAGGGAGCTCGTGACATTCTAAAGCCCAATTATATAACAACTCTGTCACACCAAGCGTAAAATGGCCATATCGCACCCCTTCAAAATATGCTATGGCCCACAATTGGGGAGGAAACTGTTGAAACCATGGTATGACATCCTGTGATATCTCTACCATCTCAGAGATTTTAGCTTCAAATTCAACTGTCGTAAGTGCATAAACAGCATTCCAGAAGATATTAACCAACTTCGTGTTTTTAAATGTGTCCCGAAAATTTTCACTAACATAGCGCAGACAAAAACAATGAAAAGCACTTGGAAAATGTGTTTCGACTGCCTCTACAATGCCTCCTTGTCTTTCTGACAGTATTGTTAGTCTAGGCATGTTGTCAGTATTAACCCCCAGAAGCTTCCGCAATTCTGACATGAACCACATCCAATTTTCATCACTTTCCACATCAACAATAGCAATAGCCAAAGGAAACAATGCATCCTCGGCATCAACACCTGCAGCACAAAGTAGTGTACCCAAGTATTTCCCTTTCAGATTTGCTTTGTCTAACTCCAAAAGTGGCCTACAAGCATTTATAAACCCATATATTGATGCACGATAAGAAATAAAGAGCCGATGGAAACAATTTTCTTGTCCAGTTGCAAAAACGGATGCAATGCTTCCTGGATTTGTTTTCCTTATTTGCTCACAGTATGCAGGAAGAAGTCGATAACCTTCTTCATAAGTCCCATGAAGTGCAGCCATGCTGCGCTCCTTTCCACGCCACGCTTGCATATAAGACACGGCAACTCCATGCTGATCACGGATATCTTGTAGGATTTCCTTTGGTTTATACTGTGGATTATCCCTTATGCGAGCTTCTACTGATCTAGCAACCCAACCCACGGATGCTTGCTGATGATGGAGGTTCTGAACTCCTTCACAGGTATGCTCTCCATGCAAGGTTCTAATGGAAAAAGTTGGAACTCCAGGACATTTTGCTACATGAACACGCCATGGACAACCTTCTTTGGAGCACTTGGCTATAAACCGGCTGCGATCTGATTTCACTATCCGTAGATCAAAATGTAGTGCTATAGCAATATCTTTCAAAGTTCTTCTGCAAGTTTCAACATCAGGAAATTCTTGCCCAATAGATAATGTAGGTTCTGCCAAACTAAGCGAATCATTTGGTACAGTCAAAGCATGGTCAGCCATGAATTCAGAAAACAAAAGAGCACCAATGCCAGGTATTTCAAAGGATTCCCCTCATGCTGAATACAGATTGACGTTTGTCGATTGTAGAAAAACCACCACATAAACTCTAATCTGCAATAGAAAACAAACAGAAAAGGAAATGAACTTAAAATACAGAAAAGTATGTAGTAATAGACAATATTAAAATGGAAATAAATCTCTTGCTGGCTAACATTAAATCACCCAGACGATTTATTAAAGCAACTTGAGAGAAGGGGTAAAATCATGAAAGAAATTGAAACCCCAAGACTTTATATTTAAATAATAAGTTTGAGTATTCTAGCCCTGGCCACCCCCATAAAAAAATAGATCTCCAAAAATATTTACTTCGTAAAATTATACATCTAAATAAGCAACAAGAAGCAGCCAGCACAGAAATTTGTTCAATTACCACTTGACCTGAAAGGCAAATGTTAATATTTAAGCTTATAAATACAGTCCCGACAACAATATATAGCTCTAGCATATCGTGTCATGTACAAGGCATATGGATCAAACACAAATACAAACACAACCACACCCACAAAGATTAAAACTATCACAAAAACAATGAGCAGATTCAAACAGAAGACCACTTGGCCAACTTTACTGGGATACCATGTTAAATTACTCTTGACCTAGAAGCAAAAGTTTATTGGTAAGGGACCAAAACTAGTATTAAAGCTCTAATAAATTCAAAACAGAAAACAAATCATTAACATTATTAAATATAAATAACTACTTCCAATATGGGACTTCTTTTTTTGTCCTGATAAGAAACAAGAAAATATATTAAATATGGAGCAGTAGTCCACAAAAGAAAGACTAAAAGAAGAAAAGAACCAAAAACAGAAACATCATTTGACAAAAGTAAAGCTTTAGTTTTTTCTTGTAAAAGAATTAAAAGAATTAAACAATGGTTTTTTCATTGTCGTGAAAGAGCTGAATAATGAAGATAGGTCTGATCAGGTCCAAAACAGAAACATTGTTTGACAACAGCCTCCTACTTTTGATAAATGAAAAAACAAAGAAATCCACTAAAACACAGTACAAATAAACGCCATAAGACCCGAAAAAATGTATTTCCTCCTAAAGAAGATCATAGCCTTTCTCTTCAGCATCTTCGAAAATGCTTCTATTCCCCTCCAACCAATCACCCCAAAAACTGACATCATACAGCAATTCCATAAAACCTTTGCTTTATTACCTCCTCTAAAAGCATTAAAACATTCTATGCACATCAAATAAAAGTAGCATTTGTTCTTCATCTTTAATACAAATTCAGTTTCTTATCAAAGGAAAAAAAGTTGCATTTGTAATTTTGAGTAAAGTAAGCCATTCACATCAAACTAATTTCATCACATACTCCAAAAAATTTAATCACTCATGCCATTTCTTAATCTTCATGAAATCAAGTTCAACTATTCAATGCAACCCAGAAGTAAATTTAACTCATGGTATCCATTTCCATCATGCTAGGTTTTGAAACATTCACTTAGAGTTAAAAGGAAGAACAAAATTGGAGAAAAAAAATGGGGATCATTATACAAGAATGTAAAAGCAAACATTTTCGTAATGTCATTTCTAAACAAATAATCAAATAAGACGAAAGAGCCTCCTAGACATACTTATTGGTGTGTTACTTGAGAGAAAAGTATATCAATTCCAAGACACGGCTTAATTACAAGCATCATTTCCAGCATATAATTGTTCGACTCAATGAAATACTAGGGCATAGCTCAACTCAGGGTGATTAGTTGACTTAACCTCAAATCATCATTCAGCACTATGGACTCTGAGTCCAAACTTTAGATCAGAGCAAATTGCCTAACACTATAATACTTCTTTAATGAGTCGCATTTGCAAAATATACATCATTTCCTCTTATCTGCTTGATTCAAATGAAAATGTAGCACAAGACTTGAAGTTGGATGATTTCTTTCCAGTTAACAGACTTCTAAGAATAAAAGCAAAAGTACCATTATCTACCCTGATAGCAAATTATTTGCCTGCACTAAAAAATCCATAAGAAGCATCCTCAACTGCTAAGCGAATGTTTTGTAATTAAAATTGCTCAAGACAATCTGGCTACAGCATATGAGAAACCTACAGCACCACTCTAATAATTATGTGAATGATTACATTCGAATCCCAAGTATATTAAGTTAAAAGGACTGAAACTGTAAGTTCTGAAAGAAATATAATTAATCAGAAACCTACTGGATACAAGCTTATCTCTTCAGTCTCAAAAATTGGTAAGTTCGTAATTCTCCAAAAGTTGATTTTAGTACACATTTTGGTTAACAAGAAGCTTTTACAAATTCCTAAAGCTGCAATAATCTATTACAAGGAATCCATACATGTTATAACTAGCTCAATGTGAGTCTACCTAATGACTCGAGGGAAAAAAATTAAATCCCAGCTCAACCCAGCAAAGAAAATCAGTCTCATTTTGTTTTTAAAAAACAAAACTTAACATAAATGCCGTTACAGAAGAAAATTTCAGTTTTCCCCAGATGTCCAAGAGTGGATCCAAAGACAGATTGGTGAATTGACATTAACAAACCCACTTAATTAATGAAAATTTAAGTCCAAAAAGGGTAATATTTATATGGTATGAGAATTTCTTAGAAGTCTTGGAACTAATACTACAACTATACAAACGAAAATGAAGAATTTGAATAGTGGGTCCTCTGCCTACAAATTTAAAAAAAATGAAAGAGGAAGAACCTGGCAAAAGGGTATGGCTGCTTCTTTGTTCTTCCTTGTTTCTTCAGTCGTCGTAAGCGATTGAAGGAGAAGGAGAAGGCGAGGTGGTGGACCAAACTCTGTAACAAAGACTCTCTCTGTCTCTCTGATTGTTTTTCGATAATCAAACACAGCCACCATTTTAGAGATTACAAGTTTCTTTATTGTTTATTTTTGACCTTCATAGTTTGTATTCTTATCAGATAGATCCAACTTGTCTGATAATTAATGCATTGAGTTATAAATTAGATCCCATGTTTTAGTTAAATCACACGATAATGACCCCGTTTATATTTTGTTTGAAATGAATCCTTTCTGTCTAATATCTTTTTTTTTATTAAATCCAAAATTAATTTATGATCCTTTTCCAAAAAAAATAATTATGATTTAAAAAAGTCTAAAATCAATTATTTTATTCTTAAAATAATTTAAACTATCATGTTGATGACAATAAAATTATTGATTTCGTTACTAAGATATTCGCATCTTATAACAACTTCTAGAGTTTACACTTTATTGAGAAAATTTTTAAGTAGGAATATTATCAAATTCCAATCTAATTTTCCTTAATATCACTTCACTTTCAAGAAATTCTGAAAATTACTTTTTTTTCACCTGATTTTCACTTTCTTTTAATTTAAATATTTAACAAAATTTATATTGAAAATCTACTTTACCCCAAGAGCTTTGTAAATGCGTAAAACAATGATTTTCTCCTCTCAAATTAAAAAAAAATTTCAAAAGTCAAAGACTTAGAAAATCAAATATTGTTACTATTATAAGATTTGAAATATAATTATATTTAAAAATAATGTCATCTTAATTGTTCTTTTAATATTTATATTAACATCAATTTCAATTAATACAAATCAATTACAATATTAAATGTAACAAAAACATTAATTTAAAAACTAATTTTAACTTAATTGCTTGTTCTTTTAATGTTTGTTTATATATCAATTTAATAAATACATATCCAATGCAATAATTAATTTAATAATAGTAAATATTTATTTTTTTGACTACCTATATTATTGAGAAATTATCAATCTACCACATGAATTATTTGTTTTGTATCAAATCACCATTCCTATTTAAATTCGTAAAGTAAAAAAAATACCTCAAATACCCTGGTGATGTCATAATTTCTTAAATATTGTTTGGTGATAAATTGAGAAAAAAATGAAAAGTTTGGTTGAAAAAAATAGTTGTCGGAATTCCATAGTAATTTTTTCAAATGAATTAATTATTGTAGGAAAATTATTTAGTAACTTGTGAAATTTCAATTTTTTTTATGAAAATAATTTTCTTTCCATGAGGCAACTATACTCATACACACACACACACACACACAATGTTTAGGGTGGGGATATGTACGCTCCCTAAGTTGAATAAATCCGTCTCATTTTATGAAAAATTGTTTACAAAAAATTCATATTGTTTTTAAAATTAAAAATGCAGAAAAAGTTTAAACAATTAACTAACTATAGGGGTGGGCAACATTGGGTTCAAATAAACCCAATTGGGTTTCAGGTTGATTGGGTTAGAGAAAAACCTATTCGATCCCAATTCGGATCTATAACTCGAATCGGATCGAATCGGCTTGGCTAAAAAATGTTAGCTTATATGGCTATGTAGCATTTTGATTTTGATGATAACAAACCACGACCTAATGGGTAATATTGGAAATACTTATTGTATTTTTAAAATAGGAAAATGAATGATGATTTCTCAAAGTTCTTAAAATATTTTTTTATTTCTTTTTTAAAGGAAAATTCTAATATGATGATGCGATTTCATATTCTAAGTAAAAAACGAGTTTTCGTAAGATGTTTTTCTATATAAAACAATATTTTATTGATAAACGACATCCTACTTAAGAAAACTGACAAATTGGATTTGGAAAATGCGCTTACTAGAGACAATCGGCCAACCGAATGTGCCAAATGGAAAACCAGCTACCTAAATTGAGCTCTCTGTAATCAAATGACATACCAGTTACCAATAAATGGTAAACCCATTATATCAATTGAGCTTTCTGGAATCAAACAGCATATTGGTTACAAATAAATAGAAAACCGATTATTCAAAATTTAAATTTTGGTAACAATCGTAAACTCAAGTGATCAATTAGGATAAATGGCAAACCAGTTATGATTGAAAAGTCAATAACAGCTATTTTTGTGACTCTATCTATAAATGGCCGAAGAAGACACCATTGCAAAGGATGTTGAACGATCTGGCTGAAGAAGACACATATTTGAGCTATCATTTGATTATATTTAGTTGGGAGTGTGTATTTCTATGTATTCTTCATTTCAATATCAAAATTTGAGGGATTATAAGTGTGGGAAACACTTGGGGTAAGAGGTGAGGGATTCAACTTAAGATTGTAAAGGTGTATTGATACTTTGGAAGTTAATTGTAAAGATTTTGAAGCCTTAGGATGTAAGACTTGAATAGTGAAATCCTCAATCTCGGTGAGCTTGGAGGCGTGAACGTAGGCAAAATTTGCCGAACCACGTAAAAATCTCGCATTCGATTCTCTCTCTATGCTCTCTTCATATTTGATTGTTAATATTTATTTGTTCGTTATTTACTTAATCTTATTAGATATTTGAATTGAATTTTGTTTTAATCACTTAATAATTTTTTAGAAACTCAATTCACTCTCCCTTTTGGGTTGCATAACTAGTATTTCAAAAAATTGGTTTGAATTCAGATGAGTTTTTCACCACTTGTGACATTTCACCTTTAATTGCTACAACAACACATCCACACAACACTATGGAGAACAACAAAACCAAAGCAGTTTGAATTTGAACTGTATTGCTCTTTCATTACACATCAATATAGAATTGATCACTTATTTCAGTAGAACTTATTTTACAAATTTCACTAATACACAATAAAACAACATATAAATTATCTACAATTACAATGTATAAGTCAAGGGCAACACGACTTGGTCAATATTTGCAACAATCCAACAATGCAACTTTTATAAACGAAGAGCTCAAGTTGACAATATCAATTAATCAAGTAAAGGTAAATTACATTGAATACTTGGATTTGTAGACCGAATTGCAACCAGGTTCAAAGAAGCAATCTTGGAAAGTTATAAGATTTTCAGGATAATAATGCAATTGAGCAAGAGATAGATCCAATGGATCAAACAGCAGTAACGGTCCGCAAATAGCAGCGATCACAGAGCAACAGATCTGGTTAGCATGTCCTAGACTCTCGATGGCTTTGCACGGTTGCGTTAGTGACTGCGGACTGCATCTGCGTCTGTCATGCCGTTTGCTGCACATCTCCGATCTACGGTGTAGGTGTTGTCGTCACCACCTATGTGTAATTGTGTGGTGTGGGTTTGCTACCGCTTTTGTGTTGTCTTTGTGAAGGAAGAAGAGAATGAAATACTAAGTCATGTTCGAGTGTGTTTGAATTAGGTTTTTTTGTTTTTTTTTAATTTTTAATTTAGCTCTTTTTTTAGACCAATTTGATCTTTTTCAAATCGGGTCACAATTCGGTCAGGGTGGCAAAAATGCATCCAATCAGATATTGTAAACAATTTGATCCGATCCGAGCTTGATATTTTTCAGATTGGATCGGATCGGATCAGATATATTGCACAACCCTAGTTAACTATGTCATTTGTTTTTAACATAAGTTTGTTTACCATTGTTGATCATTAATGCTATATTCACATAATTTTCATTTGACTATTTTAGCTTTATAAAATAAAAGGATCAAATTGTTCAAAACATTGGCTTTTGTGTCGTAAGTTTTAAAAAAACAAAAGAGTATTTAATTGGTTAATTATTCAAATTTCTTCATTTGAAATTATTAAAAATAATATGAATTCTTTATAACTATGTTTTAAAGTGGGGGTAGATTAACACAACTTAAGTGATGGAAATATCACCATTCAAATATTTCCAATATTTCCTTCATATGTCCCAAGTTAATTTATAGTTTTTGCATAACCTTGAACCAAAACCCAGTTTGGTCGATCTTTCTGTTTATTATGTTTTTACTTATTTAAAAGTCATGCATACATCCATTAGATAATTTTTTTCAAGGATTTTTTTTTAAAAGTAGAATGGTCGACAAAGCTCTAATTAATTTTTAACCTGATCTACATCTCCTAGAGTTTGAACTCCAGTGATTAGCCAAATCAAGTTTCTTGAAAACTAATTGGCCAAACCTTTGGGCGATCTATTAGAAAAAGTTGAGAATTGCTTTCAATTTCAAGTATAGTTGATCATAATATCATAATTGTTGTTTTTTTTCTTCCATTTGTTCTAGTAATAAGAATTGCATACAAAATATCAATCCAAGCTTCAGGAACATCAACAAGCTATCAATGGCTACAATGATTAAATTGAGGCTAAGTGTCTTGTTGTTAATTGTTCTATAGAAGGAAAAATTGTCAAAGGGTGTTGGCATTTTCAGCGATACCCCTTCAATATTCAAGTTAGTCATTTCTACTCAATTTCTCGAGAGGGAGTATAGAGGGAAGTGGACAACATATTTATAGTCACTTTGTCTTACTTCAAATGTGTGAGGTCTTAGCATTTGATAGATAACTTGAAGGTTTGAGATGGAGTAGTTATCATGCCATGTGACTAGTGTCTATAAAGCCCATGCATAATGACACCTTCCAAAGAATACTTGTCCTGATTTTTGGCTCTTGATTTTTAATGGACTTGGGCTTGACTTTAGCTCTTATATTGGTTCCTTATTGAAAGGACCGATTTAGTGACATATTGCCAATAAACGAACTTTTGTAAAGTCTTTGCCTGTAGGCACTTATCATATTTTCTAAGTAATTTGCCTCAGTCCATTCTTGACCCAAGAACATTTTCTTAACAAGATTTGCCCGTAGATGTACTTGGTAAAATTTTTCGTAGGCACTTTCCTTAGAATATTTGCTAGTAGGTACTTTACATGAAGCATTTGTTTGTCCATGTCTCATTTGTAGAATATTTGTTTGCCCGTACGCTGATATCATAGAATGAATATTTGCTCATACATTCATTCTATAGAATGTATAAGCGCATTTTGTAGATTGTATTTGTTGTCCTTAGGCTCATTCCATAAAATGTTTGTTAGTCCAATGGCATATTCCTTAGAGCTCGTGTTTCTCCATAAGCTCATTCAATGGGATGTTTGTTAGCTCATAAGCTCATGCCATATAATGTATGTTTACCCATAGGCTTCTTATATAAATTATTCTCTATGTACCTAGGTTATTCTTGCAGAATCATGCACTTAATGTTTTATCAATTCTTGCCTTCAGGCCGTTTGCTAAAAATACTTTCTAAGTACCATAGGTCATTCTTGTAGAGAATAAACCTAGGACATTTGTGTATATCACGCCCTTAGGCATATAGGTCATTCTTGTAAAGAATAATGTGTGACGCCAGTAATTATGTTGTTGGTGCTGTTCTCAGACAAAGGCTTGGAAGAGCTGCTCATGTGATATAATACGCATCAAGAACACTTGATAGTGCTCAGTGCAATTACTCAACAACGGAAAAAGAACTTTTAGCTATTGTTTTTGCTTTAGAAAAATTCCGTTCATATTTATTGGGTACTAAAGTGATTGCTTTTTCTGACCATGCAGCTCTCAGATATTTGCTCGCCAAGAAGGAAGCGAAACCGAGACTTATCCGCTGGATCCTACTGCTTCAAGAATTCAACTTGGAGATCCGTGACAAGAAAGGAACAGAAAACTTAGTTGCAGACCACCTTAGTAGATTGACCACGAGTGAAGAAGCAGCACCTTTGAAAGATGATTTTCCAGATGAGCATCTCTTTGTAACTCAAGGTATGGTTCCTTGGTACGCTGACATTGTCAATTACTTAGTTACAAGAACACTACCTAGTGATTTGACAAGGGCTCAAAAAGATAAAATTAAGAGTGATGTTAAATACTATGTTTGGGATGACCCTTACTTGTGGAAACATTGCTCTGACCAAGTCATCAGAAGGTGCGTATCTGAGTTTGAAATTCCTTCTATTCTTCAGTTTTGTCACTCATATGCATGTAGTGGTCATTTTGGTCCCAAAAGGACAGCATCCAAGGTGTTAGAATGTGGTTTATTTTGGCCTACTTTATTTCGTGATTCATACATGTGTTTGTAAGTCGTGTGAAAATTGTCAAAAGACTGGTAATTTAAGTCATAGAAATCAAATGCCACTTACCCCTATTCTTGTATGTGAAATATTCGATGTGTGGGGCATTGATTTTATGGGACATTTTCCCTCATCTTTTGGCAATGCTTACATTCTTTTAATAGTGGATTACGTTTCTAAGTGGGTAGAGGCTAAGGCCACCCAGACTGATAATGCTAAAGTTGTTGTAGATTTTGTCAAGTTTAATATTTTTGCCAGGTTTGGTGTACCAAGAGCGATGATAAGTGATAGAGGCACTCATTTCTGTAATCGAGTGGTGGAAGCTTTGTTCAAAAGATATCATGTTACCCACCGAGTGTCTACCACCTATCATCCACAGACAAGTGGACAAGTTGAGATATCAAACAGAGAAATCAAGTCTATTCTTGAAAAGACAGTTAGTCCAAATCGAAAAGATTGGAGTTTGCGATTAGATGATGCATTATGGGCGTATCGCACCGCTTACAAAACTCCCATAGATATGTCTCCTTATCGTTTAGTATTTGGTAAGCCTTGCCATTTACCTGTAGAACTTGAGCACAGAGCATACTGGGAAGTTAAGCAATGCAATATGCGGATGGATGAAGCAGGAAAGCAGAGGAAGTTGCAGCTGCAAGAGTTGGAGGAGATTAGAAATGAATCCTACGAGAGTTCGCGATTTTACAAGGAAAAGACGAAGACATTTCATGACAGAATGATTTTGAGAAAGGAGTTCTCTGTTGGTCAAAAAGTTTTTCTTTTTCATTCTAAACTTAAACTTTTTCCTGATAAATTACGTTCTCGTTGGGTAGGACCTTTTATTGTTGCTAATGTTTTTCCTCATGGTGCAGTTGAGATTCGGAGTCCAACCTCTGATAAAGCCTTTAAGGTTAATGGTCTTCGTTTAAAACCTTTTCATGAAGGTTTTTCGGTGAATATTGTGGAGGAAATGGCTCTCGAGAGTCCTATTTATGGAGATTGATGCATAAATGTGTCTAGCCAAAGACATAAAACAAAGACGTTTTTTGGGAGGCAACCCAAATGATTTGTTTATTTTGGTTTTTGTTTTATCTTCTTTTAGTTTTGATTCAGATTTTTAAAAAAAAAATTTAATGTGTTTGCTTATCTTGGTCAGAAGAAAATTTTTGATAAGGCGTGCTCACGTTTTAACTAATAAGTACTTCTGTAATTTTTAAAGTAAAATAGTTTTAAGGCGTGCCCACGTACTTATTAGAAAAGTACTTCTGAAATTTTTTGTGTCTCAAAGTGATTAAAAAAAAAATTTAATGTGTTTGCTTATTTTGGTCAGAAGAAAATTTTTGATAAGGCGTGCCCACGTACTTATTAGAAAAGTACTTCTGAAATTTTTAATGTCTCAAAGTGATTCATCACTAAAAAAAAAAATTTATTTTATTTATTTATTTATTTATTTTTTCGTTCTTTTCTTTCTTTTATATATATATATATATATATATATATATATATATTGTGGGGCCGATGTGGGGTCATGTTTCATGGCATAACGTGGAGACGTTACCTGGTTAGGTCCGGGTGGCGCTTAAGTATAAAGTAGCGCCTTCCCCTAACAGCTTAAGCTTTTAGGGCGAGTGGTAAGCGCCTTAAGTGGTATCAGAGCCAGCCAGGGTTCGAAGCTCGGGGGGGGGGAGGAATGGGCTTAATTCATATCCCAGTCAATGTTATACTGGGGCCCGCACCACCACGGTGGTGACTCCTATACACCCACCCACGAATGTGGGGCCGATGTGGGGTCATGTTTCATGGCATAACGTGGAGACGTTACCTGGTTAGGTCCGGGTGGCGCTTAAGTATAAAGTAGCGCCTTCCCCTAACAGCTTAAGCTTTTAGGGCGAGTGGTAAGCGCCTTAAGTGCTATTTTCCACTTCTATAGCCTCTTCTGATTTAGAAGCTTTCAAAGGAGAGGAAATTTACAAAAATCCCCTCAGTCATAAATTTCTCATACCAATCTACAAAGAGTCAACCGAGGTTTTCCACCTCAGATTTACCCAGTTCTTCAATACATTCTGTTGACTATACTACAAATGTTCCACACCCTATTTATACTAGTAGTCAACATGTACAGAGTCAGGAAGAGAAGGAACCTTCTCCTCCAACATCTCCTACATTTTCGGCAGTCACTGAAAATGTCATTAATGTCATAGAAAAAGAATTTGAATTAGATAAAACATTTCTGCATAATGATTTTTATTCTGATTCGAATAAAGAAAAAAGAATTTGGTTTTTTAAACAATTTTTAAACCAAAGAAAAGAAATCCAACAAATTTATGAATTTGTGAATTTTCATAAAGTTCATATACTGTTTTTTGATTGGTTCGAAATATATTCTTCTGAGAACAACATAACTTATCCTTTCAAAGAGTCAAACCCTATTACTATTAGGAAGAAAATTCCGGAATGGAAACTTACTGATAGTGATAGATCCATAGAATCCGAGCATCCACCTCTTCGGAGTTTAACCATTGATCATGGTGAACCTCCTGTCCAAATTAGAGCCTCACCTTACAAAATTCCAAAACCAAATGATTGTGATTCAAATTTAAGTAGTATTATCCAACAGAATAATTTCTGTAATACTAACTTAAATACTATTGGAAAGCAATTGACTAGCATAGAAAACCAATTCCAAAAGTCAACCATTACTGTTTCATCCACTACTCCTATTCCATCAAAATCGGATTATGACAAAAAGCTTAAGGAACCTATTTTCAAACATTTCCAGGTTTCGAAAACTAGTCAAAAGCTTGTTCATGAGTCAAAATCAGATTTTGCTAAAGCCATTAGAGAACAACTAGATAGGATAGAAGCTGCTTCTTCTTCATCTAGTAAAATCCAAATAGCTCCTGATACTCCTCAATCTAGCAAGATTGGAGTATTAGAACAGGATGACCAAACTTCTATAGCCTCTTCTGATTTAGAAGCTTTCAAAGACGAAACACCTAAAGCCAACAAAATCCATTGGGAACTTGCCCCTCCTACGGTCAAATCTCCTCCTGATTTGACTATAGACAATAGGCCTAGTGCATTAAATCAATCTCGATATAATGCATCCTCTGTCTATGAATGGAATATTGATGGCATGTCCGAATACAACATCTTAGGAGTCTTACAACAAATGACCATGGCAGCCAATGCTTATAAAACCCAATCTGGAACCTCTGACATGGCTATTGCAGAGATTCTAATTGCCGGATTTACTGGTCAACTTAAAGGATGGTGGGATCATCTTCTCACTAGGCAGCAACAAATGGATATTCTTAATGCTATTCAGATTGATGAAAATCGGATACCTATTCTCGATCAATTTAATAATCCTATTCAGGATGCCGTTGCTACCCTAATCCTTACTATTTCTCTCCATTTTATAGGTGACCCTTCTCACCTTAGAGACAAAAATGCTGAGTTACTACATAATTTGAGATGTAGGAAACTTAGTGATTTCCAAGAGTACAAAACCACCTTTTTCACCAGACTCTTTCTTAGAGATGATGCGAATCATACTACTTGGAAAGAAAAATTCTTAGCAGGTCTACCTACCCTTCTAGGTGAAAAGGTTAG
Organism: Citrus trifoliata; assembly: GCA_018350135.1. NCBI lineage: Eukaryota > Viridiplantae > Streptophyta > Magnoliopsida > Sapindales > Rutaceae > Citrus > Citrus trifoliata. The sequence goes on along the minus strand of CM031385.1, from coordinate 13,900,246 downwards.
AAATTCCATCAAATCCCTTCATGACAATCGAATTCCTTATGATGAGCTCACCTATGGTGAACTTGTCAGTTTCGTAAATAAGGAAGGTCTAAAGATTTGTCAAGACTTGAAATTACAGAAACGACTAAAACAAGAGCTTAGGCAATCTAAGCGAGAACTTGGTAGTTTCTGTAAACAGTTCAATTATGATCCTTTTAAAGCTTCCACTTCCAAAGATTGTAATGGTAAGTGCTCTTCGAGACCTTACAGAAAACATTACAAATCTAAAAGCCATAGGAAACCCTTTCTTGGACATCGGGAAAATTTTTATAAGAAACCTTCTAGGCCTTATAAAAAATCCAAATTCCCTAGAAAAAAAGAGTTTAAAGCAGCCGCTCCAAAAACCCCTTTCAATTTCAAAGAAGCCATTTGTCATCGATGTGGTACAAAAGGCCATACTGCAAAATATTGCAGAATGAACAGGAAGCTTCATGAACTTGGTCTTGATGACGACATCCTTTCCAAAATTGCCCCCCTTATGATTGAGTCTTCAAATTCTGAATCCTCTATGTCAGGGGATAGTGACTCTTTACAAATTGATGAGTTAATTGATTCAGATACCTCTGTATCTAACAGTAGTGATTCTGAATCAGAGTCTTATTTAAAGAAAATCAACGTTTTGACTAAAGACCAAGAAACTTTTCTTGAACTTGTAAAGCATATTTCGGATCCGAGTCTCCAAAAAGAATATCTTGAAAAGCTTTTAAAAACAATGGATTTCAATAAAGCCGAAACTTCTAAAGTCCCAATTGTAAAAAAGAATTCTTATGACCTTACTGAAATTTTGGATAAAAAGAAAACGAAAAAATCGGTTCCTAATATCCAAGATCTCCAAAAAGAGATTAAGGATATTAAGTCCGAAATCAAGGATTTAAAAGAAAAACAAAAGAGTGATTCTGAAACCATCCAACTTCTTTTACAAAAACATTTACAGGATGATTCAGATAACGAGTCTACTCATAGTGAAAATCATATTGAGCAAAATGTAGATAATATTGAGTCTGTCCCACATGATTTTCTCTTTGTTTTAAAGCAGATTACTACTCGAAAGTATTTAATCAAAGCCACTTTGATTTTTTCAAATGATTTTGCAATCGATGCCATTGCTCTTTTTGACACTGGTGCAGATTTAAACTGCATAAGACAAGACATTGTTCCAAAACGATTTCATGAAAAGACAAAAGAAAGGCTTTCTGCCGCCAATAATTCGAAATTGAAAGTCGATTCCAAAGTAGAAGCTTCTATTCATAACAATGGTTTTGAATTTAAAACTTTTTTTATACTTACAAATGATATTCATCATGCCGTAATTTTAGGAACTCCTTTTATAAACTTGATAACCCCCTATACTGTTAATTACGACAGTATATCTTTCAAAGTAAAAAGTAAAAATGTAATTTTTCCTTTTATTGAAAAACCAAAAACAAGAAATTTGAATATTGTTAAAGCCTGTTCTGTTTATTAACACCGAATTAATAATCTTATTAACTCGAAACAAAATGATTTAACTTTTCTACAAAAGGATTTGAGTTTACAAAGAATTGAAAATGATTTACAAAGAGATTTCATTAAAAGAAAAATTTCTGATTTCAAAACCCTAATTGAAAAAGAAATTTGTGCTGATCTGCCTTCAGCCTTTTGGAATAGAAAACAACATATGGTAGATTTGCCTTATGAAAATTCTTTTGATGAAAAACAGATACCCACTAAAGCTCGACCTATTCAAATGAATATAGATTTAGAACGACATTGTAAAGAAGAAATAAATGATCTTGTAAAAAAAGGACTTATTGTAAAATCAATGTCTCCTTGGTCTTGTGCCGCTTTTTATGTTAATAAAAATTCTGAAATTGAGAGAGGCACACCAAGACTTGTTATTAATTACAAACCTTTAAATAAAGCTTTAAAATGGATTAGGTACCCGATACCTAATAAAAATGATTTGCTTCAAAAATTACATTCTGCTTTCATATTTTCAAAATTTGACATGAAATCAGGATTTTGGCAAATTCAAATTCATCCTAAAGACCGTTATAAAACCGCTTTTACTGTTCCATTTGGACAGTATGAGTGGACTGTTATGCCATTTGGTTTGAAAAATGCACCATCTGAATTTCAAAGAATCATGAATGACATCTATAATCCTTTTTCCGAATTTTGTATTGTTTATATTGATGATGTGTTGATATTTTCAAATTCGATTGATCAACATTTCAAACATTTAAAGACTTTTTATTTTGCCACCAGAAAGGCGGGATTGGCAATTTCAAATTCTAAAGTCTCTTTATTTCAAACAAAAATCCGGTTCCTAGGTCATCATATTTCTAAAGGAACCATTACTCCTATTGAGCGATCACTCGCTTTTGCGGATAAATTTCCCGATAAAATTTTGGATAAAACCCAATTACAAAGATTTTTAGGCAGTTTAAATTATGTTCTTGACTTCTGTCCAAATATTAGTAGGTTGTCTAAACCTTTGCATGATAAACTAAGAAAGAAACCTGCTGCATGGACTGATGAGCATACGAAGACTGTTAAATTAATAAAGAATTCTGTTAAGAGCATTCCATGTTTATATCTTGCAAATCCTGCATTACCTAAGATAGTTGAAACTGATGCATCTGATTTAGGTTATGGAGGTATTTTAAAGCAAAAAGAAAATGATAAAGAACAAATTGTCCAATATGTTTCTGCACATTGGAATGATTGTCAAAAGAATTATTCTACAATTAAAAAAGAAATTCTTTCCATAGTTTTATGCATATCAAAATTTCAAAGTGATTTGTTAAATCAAAAATTCTTACTTCGAATTGATTGCAAAGCTGCAAAATATGTTTTAGAAAAGGATGTTCAAAACATTGCATCAAAACAAATTTTTGCACGATGGCAAGCTATTTTAAGTGTTTTTGATTTTGATATTGAATTTATTAAAGGCGATACAAATTCTGTTCCTGATTTTCTAACACGTGAATTTCTTCAAAACAGATAATGCCGCCAAAGCGACGAGACAAAGGAAAAGGCATAGCCAAAGACACTGATTCCCAAAAGCTCTCTAAAGAATCCCAATCAACTCCTTCTAAAGACAAATTACTATCCTCCGCCATGCCAATCAAATCTTGGATTGAAATGGTTGAAGATGAAGAACAAAAAGCCCTTTCAAAATCCATCTCTTCTGATCAACAGGTCAAAGAATGGATGGAATCCATTACAAAGTCCCCTGAACTAATGCTTGTCTTACAAGGCATTTCCAAATCTAAAGCCCTTTCTCAGATCCCTGAGGAAGAAAAACCCATTTCTAAAGAAATTACAAAACTATCTTCTCAAAGCCAAAATGTTGTCATTTCTGGTGAAAGTTCATCTTCTCAGATTGTTCTTTCCCAGCCAACACCTTCAAAGAAAACTTCCGATTGGTTTGATAAATCCCATTTTCAAAATGTTTTAACTATGGAACATGGGTTTTACCATTCTGATCCATTTCAAGCAATTTCAAAGTTTTTTCCACAAAGTTGGTTTTTCAAACCATGGGATTTAACAAAACCCCAATCTTATTATCAAGCCATTCTTGAAGCCACTGAGTCAGTAAAATTTAAACACTTCTTTCTCAGTGAATCCCATTCTGAGCCGGCCTATTCCACGGCCACAATTTTAAAAGTTTTAAGTCCAAATCAGTGGGGTGACCAACTCCATAAATACAAAGCTTTCCCTCCAAATTTTCAAATGCGTTTACCACACTGTTTGGTATATACCTATTGGGATTACCAACAGGCTTGGTTTAATACCTTTTTTATACAAAACCCTAAAAAGTCTCATTCTTGGTTATTCTTTTTTAATTCAAAGATAACTGTCCAAAACCTTCCAAACTGGTTCCAACAATGGTGGAATTATTTTGGTTCAACACCACAAATCCTCACCCCCAATGCCACCCATTGTTTCAACCTTTTTAAAACCCATTATACTCCATCTGATTCAGAAAAAAGATTTTCTCCATTTTTCTGTTTCTGTACAAATTTCTTCCTCCCATGGGTATGGATGTGGAATTTCCGATATCATACCCAAGAAAAACAACTACTTATCCAAAGAACCTTTAAAATCAAATGGTGGTCGAAATTTGATGAACAAGCCAAACTCACAGAAACCCTTGTCCAAAACTGGCTTGGCTCCAAAGGTTTCCTACCTCCAACCATCAAAGAAACTAAAGCCCAACAGACTTTCCTTAGCCAAAAATCCAAAGCCCAATCCCTTTTAGCCAGTGCTAAAACAGAAGAGGAATATTTCAAAGTCATGCAACAACTTCTCGCCACAAGATCCGAGACGTCAGTTGCCAGTTCCAGCTCAAGCACCTCGGCAGATGAAGAACCATTCATTTCCCTCGGTGATGAAAATGAAGATGACTGCTTCGGTATATTCTCTCCAATAAAGCATTAAAGCAGTATTACCATAGAATCTTAATTTTCTCTATTTTTATGTATGTACATTTTTGTACTTTAAAAAAAAAAAAAAAAAAAAAAAAACATTTTCATTTTTCGGGTGGTCCACTGGACACAAGTGAGAGCGCACATGTCTCTTCACCCGTTTCCTGTATTTTGTACATTGTATTTCGTATTTTCCTGTACAAAGCCTCCTGTTCAAAGATACGATCCAAAGCTTATTGTGCACTTAAAGACCCGCTACAGTGAACAGTGTCAAAATCTACTGTGCACTTACAAGTCCGCTACAGTATGTTTGTATATAAACCGGGAGGAAGACTTAGACTCCTCAGGTTTTTCATTTTCGGCATTCAGAGCTTCTCTCTCTTCTTCTTCTTCTCCTCCTTCTCTCTACAAATCTCTCTCTCTCCCCGGGAATAGGAAATCAGGAATCAAAAGACATCTTGTCTTGCGATTAATTTTCCCATCATTTCCCTTTCTTAAAGAAGAACACGAACAATGTAAGTGTTCAATCAAATTTCAATTCCAAAGCATTGTAATTTAAATTTAAAGCAATTTACATTTACGCAATTTACATTCAAAGCATGCACGTTTACATTTCTGCAATTTAAATTTCCGCAATTTAATTTCAGTTATTTAAATTTAAAGCAATTTAATTTTATGTCTGCACGTTTAAATTCTGCATGCATCGGAGACTGATTTCTATCAGATCTCCCATAAAACCTGTACGTTCCTCTAAGGCAAAGAGACCGGATCTCTGTCCTTAGTTGTATCTTCTCTCTCCCCCCTTCTTCAGAGCACCACTTTCGGGATCCGGATTTGGTGCTGTGTATGTGAGCTCAGCCTAAATAAATTTAATCATAATTTGTTAAAGCACCTAAAATCTGACTAACCGCGCTCCAATCCAAATCCAATAAAGAATTAATAACTTAAAGTTGGCTTAATCACTATTTTGACAAAGCCGTTTAAAATCTGGTTATCGTATTACGCTTCTAATTAATCCAAAGCAACCATTTGCAATTCATATATATATATATATATATATATATATATATATATATATATATATATACATATTTATTTATTTATATAAAAAAACCAAAAATCGAAAATCACTATTCACAAATCCCTAATTCAAAAATTACTGTTGATTATCGTTTTCCAGCAGTGCGCCTCAGCTCCAGCCTTCACCGCGCAACCAGCAGCAGCCGCTCGCAACGCACCGCAGCAGCAGCTCTCGCGCGCAACACAGCAGTGCGCAGATCCAGCCAACGCAACGTAGCCGAGCAGCAGCAGACGAGCAGCGCGCAACAGACCCGCAACGCAACCAGCAGTGCACAACCAGCCCCAACCCGCACAGCAAGCTCCAGTCGAGCAGCAACGCAACGCAACCAGCCTACGCCCTGTATTCCAGCCGGGTAAATCGAAATCCGTGAGTGTAATCATTGTAACAATGCCGAAGAGGAAAGCATCTACTTCCAAGTCATCTAAAAAGACATCCGTCGCAAAGAAATCTAAGATTGCCGCTCCCACTACGGTTCCATGGAACACAATTTTAAATTCACGCCAATCCGTGAGACAAAGATCGAAACACGGAAAAGGTATGGGTGTTTTGCCACTTGCGGAATCCAATCTCGGAGGGTGCCTCGCATTCACGACTCAACAAGAGAATGCGCAAAATACTTCTAACTAAGTATATTCATTACCCGACTCTTGAAAAATTGAATGTTAAGGATAATTTTGATTCTTTGATAGATAAGATTTGGTTGCGTAAGTTTGTTGATGTTGATTGTTTGGGTTATGTTGAGTTGATTAGGGAGTTTTATGCTACTTTTCAATTTACTATGCCGAATGATTTTACTTTGCATACTCCAGATGTCATTAAGTTTAGGTTAATGGGACGAAATTTTTCACACTCTATCACAGATTTTAACCTAGCTTTAGGATTCATTGATGATGATTATTCTACTAGTGATGAATATTTAGGAACAACTTGTGACTTTAGCGAAAATTTTGAGCCTTATGGTCTTTGACGTAATTTATCTGTTGATCACAATGCCTATGACCCGAGTAAATCAAAGAGTTCTTTCTTACGTGATCCTGTTTTGAAATGTGTGCATCGATTCTTAACATATTATTTTTTAGGCAAGAAAGATCACTCAGGAATTTTCTCTAAAACTGAATTTTATTTTATCTGGTGCATGTTAAATGACGTGAGGCCTAATTTAGGTTTTTGGTTAGCGGATCAATTTCAAAGTGTGCTTAAACGGTATAGGACTTTATTTCTTGGTCCATACATTACTCTGTTAGCTATAAACCTATGTGTGCTTGATCCTGACAATAATGATTTGCATCCTGCTTGCAAAAAGGAATTTTTGGATATGTCTGTATTTGAAAGAACAGGTGTGGTCGAATTCAAGGAGGGGAGATTTCAGTTTACTGAACCAGGATCCACTCAACTTCCGAAGAAGCTTTATACTAGGAGTGGTGCTACCTCTGATGACGAGTTTAACGACGACACTGTTGCCCCGCCAACTATTCCTTCTACATCCGCACCACCTTTGAGCATTCAGTTAGAGAAAATGGAGCACAAGCTGAACAAGATAGAGCAGAATTTGGCCGCATACTTCGAGAGTGTGGGATTTACCCCACCGTTTCTGCCAAGCCCATAGATGTTATAGGGATCAAAGCTCACAATTCAGGGAAGTTTCTTTTTACCCTTAATCTTTTATCCTTACGCTTTAATTTTTATGTGAGCTTTGATTATCTTACATTGGGGACAATGTAAGTTCTTGGTGTGAGGGAGGGACTTTTACATTATTGATGTCTGGAAGTAGTATTTTCACTATACTCATCCTTAAATGATTTTGGAGTTAATATGCTTTATATATTATTATTTTTTCTTTTCTTTTCTTTCTCACTACTTTTTTTTCCCATCTATCTCAAAATTATTTACATCTATTTTTATTTTATCATACTCTTTCATCACTCACATTTTATCTTTCACTTTTCATCTTTCTCACTTCTTATCATTTTTACCTTTCCTTTTATATATCACTCATACCTTCTTCTCATTCTACACCACTATTGATGGTTGATTCATTTGAAGAGTGTACATGATTTGATGGCAAATTTACCAACTTTGTGAGGATTTGAGCTTATGAGCAACCACTTTGCTCTAATATTTTTGTTATGTGAATATCAATCTTAGTTTGTTTATTCTAGAACTTGCTTTGTTATGCATGTTGAAGCCGCATTACGGGATTTTATGCATTAAAATGATAAGGGCAAACCATTTTCCATTTTTCTATTCTCACTTTTTTTTTTCTATCCGAAGACCTTTATTTTCTATCTTCATTTGAGCCTTAACCATTACCCATCTAATTCTCTCCGTCTACTTAACCATTTTTCTTCTTTTTCAGCCTCAATTTAAGGAGATTTTTGGACTCATTATGTGGATATATTTTGTTGCTTTTTCTACCTTGTAATAAAGTTTCTCAATTAGATCAACAAGCATTATGCTTGAATTAAATTGTGCAAGGTTCATTTCTTTTGTTTGATTCAAAAACAAAAAAAAAAAAAAAAAAGAAAAAGAAAAATAAAAAAGAAAGAAAAAAAATGTTTACATTCTTGATGACTTGAGTAGAAATAAGTATTTTGATATCATAAGTTCATTCAATGAGTTCATTTTTCTCGTTTTGATCTCTTTTTCTTTCGTAAACCTTTCTTTTTCATTTAACCCCATTACAACCCTTTTAAGACCCTTAGATTTTTGCATTTTATTCATGTTTTGTGGATTGAGATGTGATATATGAGCAAGCTTATGGTAATAGCATTCTTTGATTTGATTTGAGTGGATAAATGACACCCTAAACACTTTGAGTGCATGGAGTGAAGTTATTGAGAGGGCTATTAAATCTTGTTGCACTTGAATTTTGAATGGATCTTCTTGGTGGTTGAATGTTCTTTTTCTATCTTATGAAATTCTATGCTTTAAAATCCTTATCTCTCGAATGATGATCGACTTAATTTCTTGAGGCATGCTTGCTTAAAATTGTTTTTGGATGAGTTAAGATGAGAATTGAGTAGAGATTTGGGATTAATCTTGAGTTATATACTTGAGGACAAGCATCATCTTGGTGTGGGGGAATTTGTTAGAGTGCAATTTATGCATTAGTTTTGCATTGTTTACTTCTCTTAATATCGACGTTTTGCACTTAATAATAATGATTTACTTGTGTTTTACTTTTGTAGGTGCAATTTTATTGATTGGTGATAAAATTGAGCTAAAAGATGATGTTTAAGGAGGATTGTTCTCTTGGAAAAATTATGAGCGTCAGAAGAACTTTGTTGATAAGGCGTGGGCGCGTGCTGTCAACTGCGGACCTGCAGTTTTTAGCTTAACGTGTTTTGTATTTTTGGTTATTTTTGTAATTACGAATTTAATATTTCAGATATTAGTATTTTATTTTAACTAGAATTCTAAAAGAGAAGAGAGAGAGAGTATTTAAGGGAGGAATCTATTGTGAAAAAAGGGGGGAATTTTTGGATTGGAGAAAAAGAAAGAAACCCTAGATCTAATTTTTCTCTTCTCTCTATGAAGAACTAAACCTATTTTTCTGGTTGAAGGATAATGAAGCTTTGATTCATCACTACTGTGAGATCTTTCTTGTGCTTTAATTGTTTTATTACTTTTTGGGTATTTATTTATTCTCTGAATTATTTTCATGATTATGTTTGTTAATTAGGTAATTGGCCACTATTTAATTATCAACTTAATCTATTGTCAATTAAAGGATTCGTCGTATGAAGAATTTAATGTTTGTGACAAATAACATAGCAGAGAGTTGTGTTGTGAGAATAAACAATCTAATTTAAATGAATCATCATATGTGTTGATTAGGATTTGGGTCTCTCTGGTTTTTCAGGCTGTCAATTGATTAAATCATATGATCGTATCTAGGGTTGTCTATTGATTAGGGAAATAACCAACAGTCGTACCTTGGTTATCGACTAGTTAAGGAGAGATTGGCTATTAGAGGGTCTCAATAGCTATAACAGGTCTATTCATAAGTAATAATAATCTATTTTTGAGTCAATGATCAGTAGTCGAATCAAGCTGAGTTAATTCCTTCAACCAGAGCTTTCTCCAATTTGAATTACAACTTTAATTTGCATTCTTGTTATTTTAATTTGATTTTTATTATTGTCCACAATTCCCCCATTTTACGTTTTACGTTTCAAAAGGATTTAAATAATTACCGATCTCTGTGGACACGACCCTGCTCAATTACTATACACAATTTATTTAGAGTAGGAATTTATTTTTGTTGGCTTCGACAACCATCAAAGCCCTTCACACTGACTTCACCCTTTGTTTTCCAATTCTATACATCAAGCCATAATCAACTCTATCATTAAGATATATTAAGATCCATACAACGATCTTCCAATGTTATTTACCTGGATTTGCCATATATTTATTTACAACATCTATTGCATAAGAAATATCTAGCCTAGTTGGAACTATTGCATACATTAAGTAACTTGCAGCACTTGAATATGGAATAGAAGTCATTTCAGCTTCTCATCATCAATTTTTGGACATTGTTGACATGAAAGACTAAAATGAGCTGGTAATGGCATTTGAACAACCTTTGAATACCTTATCTTAAACCTTTAGAGAACTTTTCCGATGTACTTTTGTTATGTCAAACATAAAACACCCTTCATTCTCTCTTTAATTAACTCAACTCCAAAGATTTTCTTAGTTGCTTCTTTAAGTCATTTACATGATCTATACTCTAACAAGTTATTAGCATATCATCAATTTACAGCAATAGATGGATCTTGTTATAACCATCTATATATTTGAAATACACAAAGCAATCAAAAGTTACACCTTTGAAAACCATGTTTAGCCATAAAGTTGTCAAATCTCAAATGCCACTATTTGAAAGATTGTTTAAGTGTATATAAGGACTTCTTAATATGACAAACATAATTGGCCTTCTCCCAATCCACATAGCCATTAGGTTAAGCCATCATATTCATCTCATCTAATTTAGCATATAGAAAATCAATCTTAATATTTATTTGCTCAAGATGCATATTATTCATAGCAATAAATGCCAATAAGATTCTCAAAGAGGAATGCCTAACCACTAGAGAAAGCACATCAGTAAAGTTTATGCCCTCTTTTTGCGTTAAGCCTTTGGTTACAAGCCTAACTTTGAACTTTTGTGGTTCAACACCTAGCATAATCTCCTTAATCTTATAACTCCACTTACACCCCACTTTTCTTTCTATAGGTCTTTCAATAAGATCTCTTGTATGATTTTTTTATCAAGGACCGTATTTCCACTTCCATAGCTTTCTTCCATCCATTTAACTTATCACTCTTTATAGCCACTGAGTTAGTCCTTGGTTCTTTAGTTTTAGCATCATGTGTTGCTGTTAATGCAAATACAATTAGATCTACATATGGATATCTCTTTAATAGCCTAATTACTCTCTTCTCTTTATCTTTTACCAACTGATGGTCTCCGATTCCTTGATCACTAATTGACTCGTCCTTTGATTTAGAAATTTCCTTTCAGATATATATTCTAATTTGGCTTTTGTTTTGAACTTTAACTTGATAATTCACCTCAAAATAAGTCTTTTAATCCTTATCTTTAGGCTCTATGACTATTGGTTTTGACTGAGCTAAAATTTGAAGCATTTCTGACTCAATAAACACAACATCTCTACTGATGATAGATCTTGGTAGTTTAAAATCAGTGCAGTAGAGCTTGTACCCCCTCACTCTATCAAGATAGCTTATAAAAACACATTTTAAGGCTCCATGTTTTAATTAACCCTGCATAATGTGTGCATATATAGGACAACCAAAGACCCTCATACTATAATATTCAATTAGTTTATTAGACCAGAGTTTAATAGTTGTTTTAAATTTAATTTTAGATGAGGGGCTTTTGTTCACTATATAGTAGGTTGTTGATAAAACATCTGTCCACAAGGCCTTAGATAGCCTTCAATGAATAAGTATATATCTCACCCTGTCAATCAAACTCACATTCATCCTTTCAGCTAATCTATTTTGTTGAGATGTGTATCTCACTATTTTGTGTCTCACAATGCCATCTTCAATACAAAAGTCATCAAACATCTTGTTACAAAGCTTTAAACTATTATCGGTCTTCAACCTTCTGACCTTTCTATTTGTTTAAGTTTCTACCAATGTTTTTCAAGCTTTGAACTGCTCAAACACATCATCCTTAACTTTCAACATATACACTCAAACCATCCTTGAAAAGTCATCAATGAGAAATAAGAAATACCTTATCCCACCTAAAGAAGCTATATGTGCTAGTTCCCATAAATCAGAATAGATATAATTTACAGTTCCTTTATATACATAAGCATCAAACTGACTTTTACTCTTGAACACGTGCTTAAGACACATTCTTCATGAAACCTCAAGATCTCTATCTTATCCTCTCTTTAAACCCCTTGTATTGACAGTTCTTTTAAGCATTTTTCCCTCATATGGCCTAAATTTAAATGCTGCAACATTGTTTTATCTAGATCCTATCTAGACACCCCAACATCATATGTAACAGTAATTTCTTGAAGAATATACATGCCATTATTCATGTGCCTTTTCATTAGCATCATAGACCCTTTAACTACTCTTGAGAGTATTGAATTAAAGCTTAACTAAGTATCCTATTTTATCAAGCATTCCAAGGGAGATAAGGTTTCCTTTCAATTCAGGTACATGTTTGATATCCCTTAACTCTTTCAACATGCCATCAAACATTTTCAGCCTAGCTACGCCCTTAACAATTACCTTATAGCATAGATCATTTCCCATTACAATTACCCTACCATCATAGGCTTCATAGTTTATGAATAGGTTCTTATTAGGGCACATATGGAATGAAAAACCAAAATCTAAAACCTAATTACCTTCAATTTGGCTATCAGTAGTACTAAGAACTCTAATTGAATCATAGATATTAGCTTCTTAAACCTTTGATGCAATAACAACATCTTCACTCTTCTCTTTTGAGTTGTTCTTATTTTTCCTCTTGGGGCAATTGTTGTGCAAATTTTATTTTACTTGCAAGCGCATATTTTGTGGTGACGAGTGTCGATCTCTCAAGGAAATAAATTCAATTATGTGTAAGGTTAATTTTCTAGGTGTAAATGTGAATTGATTGGAAGTGAATTTTTTTATCTTAAGATTTAAAATAAAATGGTGGGAATGAATTAAAGATGAAAACAATACAAATGAAATACTTGAGTCTTTGGATTCACACTCAACATTCACCATGGACTTAATATTTCTTTTTTTGTTCCAATTAATTCATGATGGGGTATTTCCACTCCTCATAATCCCCACTCTAATAAATATGATATCAAACGCTTTGTGTGCCAGAGGATAATGATCTTCCTCTAAGTTTGGTGTCAAGAGCACATTATGTCGGACGATAAAAATCCTTTTGTCGACAACGTGGTAAGACCATCCACGAAATAGCTTATATGTGCTTTCTGTCGACATTGAGTTAAAACGACCCACAAAATATTAGAGAGGAAATCTCTCTCTAATTAATATGGTGCGAAGTGCTTATTGTGTCATACAATAATGATTTTTCACTAAGGAGCTGTATACTATGCAAAATCTAGACAATATATATTTTCTGTCAACCATAAGTCAAAACAACCACATAAATTAGAAAGGAAAAGAAAATAAACTTACCTTATTAAGCTTTTAGATCATGTTGAAGCTTCACCTCCAACCCAATCTTGAAACTAAATTAGCCACTCATAAGTAAACTATGGGTAAAATGATAATTTTATTAAAATACGTAGAAAATATAAGATGGAGAGAGAACTACAAAAAATTAAGCTTAAAAATGGATTTAGGGGTGTCAAATAGGGGGGAACTCTCTATTTATCAATACAATTGGTAAATCATGACTATCGGATAAAAATAATTCGGACACTTAAGATTGTACCACGTAGAAAGTTTTGATTGGTTGGAACATATCATTAGTTAACACCACATCAGCATTTCAGTTTAATAAGATGTTGGCACGTTATCGATCAATGCCACATCAATATTTTGGTTAAATAGCATCTTCCTACATCATCAGTCAACACCACATCATCAGTTAATGTCACATAATCAGCCAATGTCACATTATTGGTCCAATAAGATGATGTCATATCATCGGTCAATGCCACATCGTCATACCATATATGTGAACAATGTCGTACTTGTGAATAACATCATATATGTGAACAGTACCATATATGTGAACAGTGTCGAATACACTTTTATGCTCCTTCTAAGGTTTTTGACTGTTTCAAGTTTAAAAATGTCATTTGTTTTACTGTATGGCTTCTCATTAGTTGTGAAATGGCCAAAGTATCACCGAAATACATAAAATACTTACATTATAATAAAACACACGTAATAAAAGCTTAAATGATTTAAACTAATGAAAGTGAAATGTTAGTGAGACTTGGAGCATAAATGACAGTTTTACCCTGAATAAATATGCATTCTCCAGTACTCAACAACAATCTTTCTTGAAGTGTCCTTCCTTGTGACATTGGAAGCATTTTAGGTTTCTTGGCCTGGATTTGGATCTTTTCTTTTTTTCTTTGGACATCTTCTCTCTTTTATAATTTCCCCCTTACTATCAAGCTTTCTCGTCTCTTGATTTTTTTCTTTGTTGCAACCTTCAAACTCAAAGTTTCTTTGACATCTACCATGGATGAATGTGTATAGATGAATGTGTCCACTAAATGTTAATAAGAGCACAACAATATTATAGCTTTGTCCTTATCATCAAGTTTCACATTAATATCTTCAAGATCTAGCACGATTTATTTGAAAGCATCAATGTGATATGAGATTTATGACCCTTCTCCCATCTGTAAAGTGTACAACTTTTTCTTTGTGGCTAATCTCTTAACTATTGACTTCTTGGTATACAAGTCCTCAAGTCTTTTCCACAATCCTTCTACGATCCTTTAACTACCAACTTCTCTAAGAACACTATCCCTAAGACTAAGGACTATAGCATTACGAGCTTTATCCATCACGTTTGGTAAATCTCCACTAGACATCTTTCTTGTCTTTTTGGATAATGAAACTTTACCAAGTGCTTCCTCTAAACTTGAAGCACTAACAAACCCCATCTTGAGACTCTACAAATAAAAATTATTATCCTTTATAAATTTCTCCATATCAAGCTTAAGTGCTACCATTGTTGAGATCAAGAACTTAAAAATAAGCTCTAATATTAATTTGTTGAACCTTAAACCAGCAAAGAACTTATTTATATTCCCCAAGGCCTACTCTAAACTCTATGAATTTAGGTTAACACCTAGAGTATTGAATCTTGATGAAACTTGTACAAATAATCATAAGTAAGTTGATTAAATCAACAAGAACAGAATTGATAATACACACTTAACACACAAGATTTATAATGGTTCGACCACTATTTTGCCTAAATCCACTGTGAAAAGAGAGATAAGGTTTCACAATTTTTGAGTTTTACAACATACAATATTGAAGAAGAGATGTAATTGAGTTAATCTAGACACACAACAGACCATAAGGCTTTATATACAACGAGTACATGATCTAGAAAGGTCCCTCAGCAACCAGCTCGCGTGTTTTTACATATGTTACCAAACTCCAGAAGCTTTTCATGTGTGTAACGGCGTTAACAGCCGTTTGAACTAGCTAACGGACGTGTGTCAAAGCCTTATCCATTTTGTTAGGCAAAACAACAAATGCAGCCATGGTATTAAGTAAGTGATGCACGTGTTGAATTACATGTCTCACTTATTCTTCCAGCTGACATTATACAAACATCATACATTACGTTAGTGCTTTACAACTGGCATGCCATACAACCAAAACCGACATGTCTTACACATCTTAGGATAATAACCGACTTGTCAATCTTGATCATAATCCTATATTTAAGCTTTATCTTTCAACAACATGTATTATCAAGGTTTCAGAATCCACTACTATTCAACTAGTAATTATTTAGTTATCAATTAATCCTTAATTTTAGAATGACAACACAAAATCAATCTATGTCACCGAATGGATATAACAATTTAGCTCAAGTAATAATATCTAATATAGGTTCCTTTTCGCTTTAAGGTAGGATTTCTAAGTATTATATGTATCCTACTGAAAAGCAAAGAACCAAAGTTTCTAAAGTATTCTATGTGTCCAATTTATTAAAAGGTACATAATCAAAGAGAATTACATTAATCATTTTTTTACCAAGCTTAGATTTAATCAAATAATCTCTTAACTATCAAGAATACATGATATTAAAGATGAAAAGATAATTATTCAATTAATCATTTGAAACAACAATCATAATCATCAAAGAACACATGTGAGGAATTAATTAAATAAAAGTAATTTATTTCATTGAATAGGATGAAAATCCTCAAACTCAGTATAAGAAAATTAGTTAGACATATTTGAATAGGGAGTAACAAAACAAAGAAAATTAATCTTGCAAAAATTGGAGGACAGCTGCTCCTTTTCTGCCGAATGTGTTTGGCTTCTTCTCATCTAAGTTCTCTTTTTTGTCTTCATTTATAATAATGTCTGTAACCATAAGTTATAGTAGAATTCTATATCACTAGACCCAAATTCTAATATGAATCATTTTCCAATTCTAAAGTCAATTTTCCTAATTAATGCCACCATTACTTCTCAACACCATAAACCATCAATTAGAGATGGCCAACGAGCATTAAAGGAGGCCCAGGCGTGCTTGTGCTCATGCCCTGCTGTGCCCACCATATGCTTTGCGTCGTGTCATACCGTGACATTTTTTTGGCTTAGGCCCGACCTAACACATGCACACATCTTGTGCCCACTCGTGCCATGCCCATATGTGTTGTGTCGTGCCATGCCTTGCCTAAGAAAAACAAAACACAATAAGCTTTTTAAATTTTTTTTTAAGATGTCAAGTTATTGACGTACTTTTTTCAAGCTTATGTACTTTTGGTCCATGTGTCTTTAGACAAATTCAATAGAATAAAAAATTTAAAACTCAAGTCCATATTTAATAATAATAAAATAATAATAGCAAGAGAATGTAATACTAATTATTAAGTTAAACTCTACGGTATTAGAATTCTTTTTTAATACTTAACAACAATAACAACAATAGTAACAATAAGTAACAATAATGAATTTTTCTTAAGAGTTAACTTAATTGTTAACTTGGACTTAGATAGAGTTATAGATTATAGTCCATAACAACATTAATACATATCTATAAAATCATAATATTTATAATCTTATTTAAAAAAATCATGATATCAATTATTCATTTAATAAATTTTAAACATAAATCAATTAGATTTTTTTAACTAAGAATTAGATGAATTTAAAATACTTGTGCTAATAAAATATATTAAAAGATTCAATTTCAAGTTATTTGTAAAATGATAAAATTTTAAGTTTACTTTCATTAAAAAGTGAAACGTGCATTTTGTAGGTTTTTTCACATGTCATGCTTTAGCCTATCTCTAATCATGATGTGCTTGTAAGGCCCGCGTGCCTAAAATTCTAAGTTCAGCTAACCCGCGTGCGTGCCTTACTGTGTCGCATGCCCTATCGAAATGTGCTCGTGCCGTGTCGTACAGACACTTATCATGCGTGTGTCGTGCCGTGCAGTGTGCTGCCAAGCCCATTGGCCATCTCTACCATCAATTTCTTTCCACTTCTAATTGCTCAGTACGTGCTCTCCTCAAAGCTATTGGTTCCATTAATTATTGGCCTTTTTTATCTTCTAATTTAATCTTCATTACTTCCCAAATTGAACTTTTTCATGCAGGCATCCCTCCCTTATAGGTGAAATCCATACAAATAGTTCTCTAAGCTGCTGCTGCCTTGCCTTCTATCAAGTAAGAAGATTGATTCTTAGCTACCCTTTCGCCCTAAGTCAAATTCGGAGAAAAGGCAAATTATCTAGGAAATACAATAAGAAGTTATGCAAGGTTTAATTGATAATCTCCAATTAATTTACTATTCAATAAAATAAATTAATTAATTAAAAATAACAAATAGTAATAACTAACAACTATATAATTAAGGACAAAATATGTATGTATTATATACTTATCATTTACTCTTATAAGGTAAAACTACCAAGAATTTACGTTAACTTCAATATTTTTCTAATTTTATATCAAACTCGTTGTTTCTATTACTACTTCATTAGTTTGATTACTAGTCTTTTTTTTTACTAGTCTTTAATTAAAGTAACATAGTGTTTTTATATCATAATACTCATGTAAATTATTGAACTGTCCAATTTATATCATTTACACGTAAAGGTAGTTAAAATAATAATTAGATTTCATTTTAAAATATTATATTATCAGTCACAAAATTAAATATATAAATTAGTAGATATAATAACTCATAATTATTGAGACAATTCAATTGTTTTATATCATAATAATAAAATTGTAAAATAAAATTTTTATTGAAGTTTATGATCAAAGATGATCAAAGAAACTTAAGAAAAAAATTTAATGAAAAGATTTAATTGTTGATTGTACAAACTTTATTAATTTGTATTTACTAAAAATATTGTGAACTGATTGTATGTATATTTTAGAAGCAAGGTGAATTAACAAAAATAGTGGGTGCAAATATGCCCACCCCTTTATTTTATACATCCAACCCTCATATATTTCACAACCAATGATAATTATTCATTTTTATTAGTTGTAATTTTACAACTGATTAAACAGTTGTCTTAGATGTAATCTGTAATTATTTACCAAATAAGCATGTGATGTGGATGTTCAGCTTGGGCCACCGGAACCGAATTGAAACAAAAAATTATTTTGATTTTGGTTCAGTTCGGGTTGACCTTCAAAACTATTCAGTCACAAATCTCAAAACCGATCGGGTTATATTTTGATTAGGGTTAAACCCGCACCAAATAACCAACCCGATCGGGTTGCCATAAAAGAAAAAATCCATCACGCAATTCCAGCCGCTGCCAAATCCTTCACTTCTTCTTCTGCCGCTACCAAATCCTTCACCTTCTTCTGTTGATTTAATTCTCACTGTCCACACACAGCTCCTACCATCCTCCGGCGAACCATGATGACCAACACTACCACCATCAAGATGGCGCCGGCTTCGCCCCAGGGATGTGAGCAGCCAGTTGATGGGGTTTAGTGGTTCAAAATCGACCTTGAAGCCCTCGCCGTTGCGAGCCACAGTTTTAATTTTAGTTAATTTTTTGGTTAATTGTTTTGTTAATTTTTCATGTTAATTGTCATATATTCTTAGTTGTTCATGAGTTAATTTTTTGATAGGATTTGAGAAGAATAAATTTTTTTGTTAATTATTAAGTTTTTTTATTTGAGAAAACGAATTTTCGGGATTAAGGTTTATCAGTTAAATTGAACTCGAATTTGTAATCAATACCAAGCCGAAGATGTAGAGGCGATTTTTGGTGAGCTAAGACTAGGCCCAAAAATAGCTCTTGTCATATGTAATTAAGAAAATGTCATTAATGAAGAGATTTAAAAAATGCCATTAATGAAGAGTTAGTTTATTGACACCGCTCTATTCTTCTCGTAAAATCTCTTTTTTGTTTATATTTATTTTAATTTTAAAATTTTTTTAATATTGGGGGTGTAGGTGTCTTTTTTTCTATGGAAATATGGTCAAGATTTTTATTTTTGGGTGGCTCTTCAAATTATGGCACTAAAATTTTAATCATAAGTAGGTACACTTTGAATTAAAAGTGAGTGTACTTAGAAAATAAAAATAAAAATAAAAATTTCATAATTTTTTATCGTTCCTACTTATATATTTAATTAATGAGTGAAGTTATTGACACCCATCATTATCCTTATAAACCACTAAAGAAAATTTAAATAAAGAAAAAAAAGACTGATTATGAATATAAGTAATTTATTTAAAAAGAATTTATGTGCATTTGATTCTTATATTTATTATCTGAAATTTTTGAAGTGGTTTATAAGGATAATGATGGGTGTCAATAACTTCACTCATTAATTAAATATATAAGTAGGAATGATAAAAAATTATGAAATTTTTATTTTTATTTTTATTTTCTAAGTACACTCACTTTTAATTCAAAGTGTACCTACTTATGATTAAAATTTTAGTGCCATAATTTGAAGAGCCACCCAAAAATAAAAATCTTGACCATATTTCCATAGAAAAAAAGACACCTACACCCCTAATATTTAAGAAAATGATTACAAAAATCTTTTAAGTTTTAAAAAAAGACACTAAAATCCTTTTTACCTATAATACTCTTTAACTACAATAATTAAAAAATTGACTTTAAAATTTTTAATTAACACAAATTTAATATGAATAATATAATCTATCTAGTAGACTAATAATATTAAACTATTTTTGACATTTAAAATAATATTAAAATTTTAAATTATTTTATTTATTTTAATAATTTATTTATAATATTATACAAATTTTAAATAAATCTTTGGGTTAAATGAATTTTACAATTAAAAAATCTCTCAATTAATAATATTAAAATTAACTTTTACATAATATTCAAAATAATTTTAATTTTAATGTATTTATTTTAATATTATATTTCTATCTATTATTAGAAATCGCTTTAATATAATAAAATAGATATAAATGATTGAAAAATATAAAAATATTTTAAAATATTAAAATAATTTTGAAATGTATATATTATTACATTTATTTTACTTAAACCACACCATAAGTTTCAATTGGTTCAGTTTCATGTTTGTTAACGGTATGAATCGGTTCGGTTTTATTTTAAAACAATTTCATCAAGTTCATTCTTTAAAAACTAAAATTATTGATGTGAAAAGTCATTCCATTCGACCCTGCCCTTGAAGTTAAGGACTATAAAATAATGAGGCAAGCTGCACACATACTGGATGTTACAAGTCTTACAAGAAAATGTTTGAGCCGAAGTTGTAATAACTATCAATTTGCAAAGAAGCAGGAAACTATTATAATCTTACCAGGATAATTCAGAAAAATATTACATGCCGAGATATGGAAAAATAAAAGTTCAAATACAATACAAAACAGATTTAACAACGCAATTAACATATTGAAGAAAATGATCCTCTTATTTATTTACCCTGTTTTGGCCTGATTTCTATTCCTTGGATAATGAGGCCGCCCTTCCAGTCCCCAGCGGCCACCTCCATGACACTCATTTCCAGCTCACCATCTTCATCTTCTTTGTTCAAAAAATCACCTAACTCGATCTCCAACCACTCATCTTCTCTCTCCTTAGGATAACAGCCATCATTTTCTTTAGGCATTGAAGCCTGCCCTCGGCTGCGATTAAATAATCCAATACGCCTTGGATAATGATAACATTGCCTCTGCCCTCTTTCTGCATCCAAATAAACAGTTCGTGTTTGGCTTTCACTACCAACAACTCCGACACTCACCTCTACGGGTTGATATTCAAACCCATATGATCCAGCTGTTGGCTTGTACACAAGATATGCAGCGTAGAGTGTCCCCGGAGACAGACTACGAGTATTAATTTTGCCACGGATTTCAAGCCAACAGACACAGATAAGCTCAGCCACCTCCGGAAACCTATTGTTTGGATGTAGGCAATATATCTTTACACAAGTAAAAAAAGAATAATAAAGAAACACATAAAAGCCACGAGTAAAAGAAACAAACCTGGCCTCAGGAACAGAGGTCCATCTCCAATAAGTAGGTGTATCACCCCAGATAATCAGAAGATCCCTCGCAGATATCATGTAACATTTCTTCCCACTCTGCTTGTCCAATGAAAAGCTCTGTTCAATGTCAATGTCAACATTAGATATGCACGATGGTTTATATTAACAAATTAAGGAAAGAAGAAGATAAACCCCAAGAAAATTACGGGAAATTTTTTCCAAAAAAGGCATTTCGACAGTGTTTAGAGGAGTTTTTGGACAGATGACTTTCAAATTAAAACACTTTTGTGAAAGCACTAAAGCACATTGGACAGATGACTTTCAAATTAAAACACTTTTGTGAAAGTACTAAAGCACATTCTAGACTAGCACTTATCAAATGTCTCTCAAGAAGAAGACAAATCTAGTTCCCTTTTCAGACTCCCAACTGCTTTTTCACTCCCAAAATATATTATTGTTGATTTCAGCATATTTCAGAAAATGCTGTTAAAATTTTCTCTACAAAATAAAACACCATTTCAGAGACACATAAAAAGTGCTTTCTCTAAAAGCGCTTTTTCAACCCAGAAGACCGTTACAGTGATTTCATTCAATTAAACAACATGCTTTTGTTGGTGTCACAAGCACTTACAACCAACAAACAACACTCAGCACCAAAACACACATCAAGGTCTCCAAACGAATTCTAACAAATACAGTTAAATTCTACCAAAACAAAGCGAAAAATGCCGTAAGATCTTTACCGAAACTAGATAATTAAAACTGTATTTTAGGTGTTTTAAAAGAAATCAGTTTCAATTCAGAAATCCAGATTAATGATTTAACAACCACATATTAAAATCAAATGATAATAAATTATGGGTTATGAACAAAAAAGAAAATCAAAGGAATTAAGTGATTATAATGTATAAAAATGTGCCTACTTTTTTGCCTTCGTCGATGAGGATAGGGTTATGACAAAGGCTAAAATAGAGCTCCTTCTTGGAGGAGAAATGCAGCGAAGAAGAAGAAGATGATGATGAAGCCGCAGCGGAAAGGAGAGTAGGGTAATCGGGCGGCAGAAAGCGTTCCCAAACGGCGTCGGATTCGGCCGCCGACTTGAAGACTGTTGACACTGAAGACATTCTGCATGCGTCACGAGGTGTAGTAAAGGAAATTACGTTGGCTATGCAACCTTCGGGTAAAAGCCCCATTTCTGCTTCCATGGAAATTAGAAAGAGGGAAAGGAGAGACAGATAATAAGCAAATGAATCCCGTCGTTTTGATTCTTATGGTTTTTGATTTGGGCATTTTATAGAGAGGTGGCCGATGAGAGATTCAAGGAAATCTTAGCGGTTAAGTTTTGGTTCATAATCATGATCCACACAATTGCCACTGGCCAGCCGTACGAAACCTTATCGAACCGAACCGAATCCCCTTTTCTTTTTCTACTTTTTTTTTTACTTTAAAAAACATTTTTAATTAAAAAAAAAAGACAACTCTTGTTTATGGGATGATAAGAATTTCCTTTTTTGTCAACCAGCTCCCTGGCCAGTGTTATTACCAAAACACCCATAGGTTTATTTTGCTAGGCAAGCGGCAACAACGAACAATAATGAACTTCAACTATAAAAAGAAGAGTAATGATACAGTCATAAATTTTTATATAAATTTATTTTGTAAAACTGACGTGGTATTAATTCATTAATCGAATGAAAATATAAAATAATAAAAATAAATTATGTGGTCCAAGTGATATTTAATTCAACAAATCTTATCATTCCACATCAATTTGTACAAAATAAATTTATATAAGAGTTTGTGGTTATATCATTACTCTAAAAAGAATAGGCCTCCAAAAATTTCATATAACTCATTAACATGACACGACCAACGATGAAACCAACACCCGAGTTTAATTTCACCGAGTCGAGTCTTTAACGAATCAACTACTAAAAACTCATTTGATAATGGGTCGGATTTGAGTTTGAGCTTTAAAAATCATTTAACCCATTTGACCAATTAACATTATTATATTCATATTTTTATCGAACTCAGCTTAAGAACCCATATCTAATAACCTATTCTAATCTAAGTAGGATAAAATTATATAAGTCCTAATTCTTGTCAAACTCAAATCCTATAAGATAGGAGATAAGTTTTCATAATTCAATTATACTTGTGACTATTTTTTCTTACATAAACATGTCAATACAATCAAACGTATATATACGATATCAAAGGTAGGGCATGAGAAATATGCATACTGGAAGAGGGGTACAATATCCTCTAAACTTTTTCTCTTACTTTCTTTTCTCTCTCAAGCTATTTATTTGTTATTGTTCTACTCTTGATCTCTAATTTAAGCATTAGAGGGTCTACACTAGTAGCATGCTTAGCAACTCCTAATGGATTATTGTGTTGCAACTCCTAATGGATTATTGTGTTGCAAGATTCTGACTATCGATCTTTTTATTTCGAGGAGATCAAACTTTCTCACAATCCATTCCACAAGTAAACAAACTCTTTCTCAACTCTTATTGTTGATCCAAACTTTGGTATCAACAAATATAGTTATATTTCCAACAATTACTCTTTTTTAAAAAATATATTTAATTGGTTATATATATATATGGGTACTGTCTAACTAAGGTGGTAAAATCTATTGTGTTTAAAATAAGGTATAAGGTTCAAATTCTCCTTAATTAGGTTGCCTTTAGGCTAAATAAGGGGGAAAATGTAAAGCAATACATTACAACCAAAAAAAGAAAGAAAAGAAAAGGCAATACAATATAATTGAAGGGTTGGCTAGTTTAGTTAAAGGGTAAATTTCAAAATCTCCCACATGAAATGATAATATTCAGCTTAAACCCACTTTTATTCAAAAGATAAGACAAAAGTGGGAATGGGTTGATGAATTTTTTTTTCATCTTCTTTACTAAAATAGAGGTAAGTTGAGGTTTACTATAGTTTGATGGTATTTTGAATATCATCATTCCATGAGAAGAGTAATATGAAATTAACTCTTAGTTAGATAGCCTAAACCATAATTAAACACCTTAAATTCGCCTATATTATGATGCGTTTACTTCTCCAAAATTACAATGGATATGAATTAAAATATGTTAGAACCGGAATGAGAAATTAAAATTAGAATAAGTTGTCTAGTTGAGCTGTAAAAATTAAAATTCGAATGAGATATATTATTCTTTATATGTTTACTTTATTTTGCATTCCTATTTATAGATTACTAGTAGTGTCGTTAGGTACACCAAATTTAAAACCTTATTAATGATGTAAACAAATAGTACAGAGCGAGTAAAGATCAATCCCACAAAGATTATACCAGTTGTATTTATTATCAACTCTAAAACAAAAACTTAAAATAAAATAATAATAGTAGTAGTAATATAAATTAATCTAACTAAAGAAAAAGCCAACTATAAGTAAAAATGTGGAGTTTTATGAATTTTTAACTAAATAGTAAGAAATAAACAAAGTAAAATTATGAAAATAATAATTTAATAAAAACACTAATTAAAAGATAAAGAAATAATAAAGATGGCAACTTTGGTCAAAGAATCATTTATCACCACCAAACAAGCAAAGAATCAATCTATCAATTCTATCGTTAATTTTTATTGAAACTATCAACTATAAACAACAATAAGCTATGTTAATATCTATTTTTCCATAATGCATCGTTAGACAAAATAACTTCATTTAAGCTCTAACCATTAAATAATTTAAAACAAGCTTTTTAATTTAAGATAATGGAAGCAATAAATAGAGAAAGACATTAGGTTAATCTAGGCAATAAACACACAAACTCGGATTATTTAACCTAGATTATGTTCTCCAATTGAAATCACCAATTCTAATTTGCTACTAATGATTAAAATATCAAGACAATTACATATCAAGTATTTTTTATCTAGCAATAGAATTTCTTCAAATTCTATCTAATTGGCCACTCAAATAATATAAGAATAAAATCATAAACATTAATTATAGAAGAGTATAAACAATCTCAATTAAATAAATTGAATGCTAGAAATTGAATATTAATTATATATTATATTTAGAGTTTTGAATTCACCCTCAACCAAATAGAAAATCTAACGTAACATAATTAAATTAGAAATAAAAAAATTTATAAAATCAATCATGAAGATTAATTCAAAAGTCGGTTGCTCAAATTTAATTCCTTCGGCCTTCTTCCTTGTTTTTTTTTTCTTCTTGCAGATGCCTCTCTCTTTCGGGTTTTTGTGCATGCGCGGCCCCTTTCTTCCTCAAATTCATTTGCTTTTGTAATGCCCAAAATTGGCCACGACGCTTTCCAATTCTAAAGCCAAAAGGCTTGTTTTTTTTATATCTGTTTTGATCAGTCTTGCACGTTCTCTCCACTTAGGATCACATTAGGATTTCCATTCCTTTTTTTTTTTCTTTAAATTGCAATACACATGCAATTCCCAAGGTAACTTATTTATTTTTCAATAATGCATGTCCGTGCGAAACTTGAGGAAATTGTCTTCTGATTTTGGTGTTCAAATTCTTGTTGGCCATAGGTTCTTGATTTTATTTTCCCTTATCTTGCAATTAATTTCCAATTTAATTTTGATAGCTTCCCAAATTGAATTGTTTTATATTTTTTAATCCATAATTTCTAATTAATTTCCTATCTAATAATGTAATTGAAAATAAAAATTAAAAGTAACTGGCAAATATTAAATTCAGGATAAATTCTACTATAATAAAATATAAAAATTAAGACAAAAATTAACATAATAAAATATAATTCAACGAAATAACTAAACTAAAAAATAATTAAAACAATTATAATAATTAAGACCAAAATAAGAAAAAGATAGAGAAATTAATAATAAAATATAGAGAAAATATGCACTTATCAATTACCAAGTTACTAAAATGCTCTCAATTATGTATTTGTTCATTAACAAATAAAGAGTAAATATGATTATTATAATAAAAATAAAAATAATTGCTATTGCTATTGCTATTACTATTACTTTTACTATTATAATAATAATAATTATCATAAATATTACCATTATTATTATGATTATTATAATATAAATAATGAAAAAAATGATTATGGTATTAATTGTTATAATTATTATAATAATTGTTACTATAATTATAGTTATAATTGTAATGTTGATATTTATAATTATTTTTTTACTATAATACAATGATAATAGTAATAATAATATTAACAGTAATAACAATAACAATAATAATCATCATCATCATAATGAAAAATTATTATTATTAGTTGTTATTATTATTATTATTATTACTACTATTACTACTATTACTAAAATTATTATTAATAATCAATTTATTATTATTACTGTTATTTTAGTTCTTAGTCTATTTCATAAAAATCAAAATATTTATTGTTATTATCTAATATTTAAATGGAGAAAAAGAATTTAATAATAAAAAAAAGTTTAAGGATAAAAATATCAATTCACTTTCTATTTCCATTCATCTATTTTCATTCCCATCTCCCCATAAGAATAGGAATGAGAATAATTTTCATTCTCTAATTTGAAGAGGTCAATATACGATAAGTCTTCAAGCTTATGGTTGTTTATTTTTTAAAAGTTGTGAGAATCTCACCCATTTTTAGTTCGAATAACACAATAAAAATAAACTATTGGGTTGCGTTCTTATGTACAAATGTTAACACAACACAAACCAATAGGAAGCAAAATTGTTTTAACACAGACGAATAAAATAATATACCGCTTAACCCTAAAATGCATTTGAATCATTTCCCTAGACTTTATATCGAATATTTTATGCGGATGTAAAATTTAGGTGCATGCTTGGAAAATCATACGAGTTTAGGGGGGGCAACTAATTTGCGTCAGGTGTTTGGTACCTCAGTCCTTTATCGTATAGTGAATGAGCCTTTAGCTATCATCTGACGGTTGCTGAAGTGACACAAAGACGATTGAAAGTAATCGGACAAAAAGGTAATGGGTCGGTAACCTATAGGGAAACAAGATTTTAATAAAATTACACATGTAATGGTCAACATTAGTTACGAGGACATGCATCGAAACAAACAGCAAACAGGTGGATGCAACTATTGGTTGAAAATAACTTGGTGGAAGCATGCAACTCTAGGTTGGGCTAAGATCGAAATGAAATTTTCGAAAAAAGGGTTGAAAATATTTGGAAGAGATCAGGCAATGCATTGCCAAAGTAATTGGTGGGAAAAAAGGGCAAAATTCCCCTTTAACCTTGGGGACTGAAATAATATTTAATTTTAATTTATCCTTGGAGTTTAAATAATAGGCCATGTCATTCCCAATTTTGAACGACGACGACAATAATAATAATAATAATAAAATTAATAATGCTTAATATTATAATTATGACAACGATGATGATAATTTATGTAATAATAATAATTTTAAAAATAATAAATTATCAACTAAGAAAAGGAGGCTTTATTAATAAGACGGATAAGTTAAAAGAGAAAAAAAGAAAGAGAAAAATATCTTCAATGCTCTATTTTAACTATTTTTTTTGACAGTCCCTCTTGTTTATTGTAAGTAATAGAAACTATGAGTTTTATAATTTATTTTAGAATAAGCCGCAATTAAATTGTAATAATTAAAAAATTAATAAAATTATCGGACATGTTATTCAGCCGTCCCTATTTGTTTCGGTAAAGAGTTTAAAGTAAAGTCTCGTAATATAGGTTTAACAGCAACCTCCTCTTGAATCACCTCAAGCCATCGTGGTAGCAACTGGGACATGGCAAACACAACACCTTGTGGTTGTTCATGACTTCGCGAGAGAGCGTCAGCCACGACATTCTCTTTTCCCTTCTTATTCTCCAGATTAAAATCATATCCCATGAATTTGTATAGCCATTTCTGTTGAGCTGTGGTTACGATTTTTTGGGACCACAAATGTTTAAGACTTTGATGATCAGTCCTAACGATGAATTGTTTGCCTAGCAAGTATGGCCTCCATTTTTGTATTGCCAATGCTAATACAAGTATCTCCTTCTCGTATGTAGAAAGAAGAAGATGTTTTCCTCGAAGTGCTTGGCTGAAATACGCAATAGGTCTCTCCTGTAATAAAATTGCACTAACCCCATGGCCAGAAGCATCATATTCAACTATAAAGGTTTTTGAAAAGTAGGAAGAGATAATACCGAGGCTTGCGTCATGGCTCTCTTGAGCTTTTGAAAAGCCTCCTTCGAAGTCGGAATCCATTCAAAAGATTCTTTCTTTAACATATTGGTTAGAGGAGCAGCAATTTTTCCATAATGTTGAATGAATTTTCGGTAATAACCTGTGAGTCCAAGAAACCCACGTAAGCCTTTACATGTGCTTGGTTTCGGCCATGACATCATTGCTTCAATTTTGCTAGGGTCGACAGCAACTCCCTGCTTTGAAATAGTATGTCCCAGATACTGCACTTCTTCTTTCCCGAATCAGCATTTTTCAAGCTTCACTCTCAACTTGTTAGCTTTTAGGATGTCAAAAAAAATTCTCAAATGTTCCATATGAGAATCCCAATCCTTACTATAAATGAGCATATCATAAAAAAAAACAAGTACAAATTTTTGTAATAATTCTTGGAATGCCTCATTCATAAGTGCTTGGAAGGTGGATGGAGCGTTGGTAAGCCCAAACGGCATTACCAAAAATTCATAATGGCCTTCATGTGTTCGAAATGCAGTTTTCTCGACATCATCTGGGTGCATTCTGACTTGATGGTAGCCTGAGCGTAAATCCAATTTTGTAAAAAAATTGTGCTCCTGCTAATTCATCTAAGAGTTCATCAATCACGGGAATTGGGAATTTGTTTTTGACTGTAATTTGATTCAACGCTCGGTAGTCGACGCACATCCTCCACGAACCATCATGCTTTTTAACCAACAAGATAGAAGAAGAATAAGGACTGGTACTAGGGCAAATAATTCCAGCAGCAATCAAGTCTTTGACAATTTTCTCAATCTCATTCTTCTGAAAATAAGGATACCTGTATGGTCTTACTGCAACTGGTCCTCGTTCTAGTAAAAGAGGAATTCGATGATCGTGAATTTGTCGAGGAAGGAGACCAATAGGTTCATTCAATAGTTCCTGATAGCCTTGCAGAAGTTGTTGAACTGGTGTTGGAATAAAGTCTTTTTCATCCTCCACATCTTCCCCATGCATAATATGAACGATAACCCCTTTTTGTCCTCTTGTAATTTTTGTGACTGGAACAATATCACTAATCTTCTGAGATGAACTAGTGAGCCCACGTAAAACTACTTCTTTGCCTCCCCAAGCAAACTTCATCTGTAGTTTTTCGAAGTCCCATTGAATAGGCCCTAAAGATCTTAGCCACTGAGTACCAAGAACAATGTCATAACCTTCAAAAGGCAAAATGACAAAAGTCTACTGAAAACAATGACTTTTGCAATTTTAATGGAACCTGTGAACACTTTCCTGGGCTGATTAGTCTTTCACCTGAAGCTACCATTACATTCATTCTGTTGTAGGTAGTTGGTTGGAGATTTGCGCGTTGAGCCATTTCGGAACTGATGAAGTTATGTGTACTACTGGAGTCGACCATAGCTATCACATAATGCCCTTTGAGTCCTCCTCAGATCCTCATTGTTGTTGGCGATTGAAAACCAGCCATCGCATGGAATAAAATTTTAGGTTCATTAATTGTCTCTTCATCTTCTATAACCACGACTCCATCTGCTTCCTCCCAACAAGCTTCGATCATAAAGAGTTTTTTACAGACATGTCCGGGGCCAAATTTGTCATTACAGTGAAAACATAATTCTTTTCGTCTTCTTTCAGCTAGTTCCTCAGATGTCATCCTTTTGACTATCGTCGATGACGCTTGGTCATAAGTCTGAAATTTTACTTGATTTATGGGTCTTGAGGACTGGGAAGTAAGTTTCTTTTGATATGAATTACTAGCTTCAAATAATCTTGCTAACCCAATGGTCATGGTTAAAGTTGTTGGCCTATTAGCTTGCACATCAGTTCAAATACTATCTCGAACCAGTTAGAAAACAGCTCACCTTCCGGTCTTGTGATAAGTGCCCAACTTTTGCCAACAGTTTTTCGAAATGGCCTTGATATTCCCCACCAGTGTGCCGGTGCCGTAGCTTAATTAATTCACTAAAATGGTCTTCAAATTGGTTGGGGCCAAATCGAGAAAATATCCTATTCTTAAAATCTTCCTAGGTGATATAAAGCATTTCTTGCTCCAGCATTTGAAACCATAGCTGAGCATTGCCCTCCAAGTAAAATGAAGCCAGTGTCAACTTGTCTGATTCTGCAATTTCGTGGAGGGAAAAGTACTTTTCAGCTCTACATACCCAAGTTGTAGGATCATCCTTTCCATCACAACGAGGAAAATCAAGCTTGACAGTCTTTGGAATGATGCTGTTCAATAAACTAGTGGTCTTGATTGGTGATGAATGTGGGGATTGCCCTCTAAATTTCTTTGAGTTTTGAGTTGAACTCTCTCCCATTTCATAAGTGTTTTTGCTAGAAACTTGTTGACTTAACTTCTCCAATCTCTCTGTGACATGGCATAAAAGTTATTTCTGGGCAGCAACAATCTCCTCTATGCTTTTTTCTAATTTCTCAACCCTTTCTGATAGCTCCATGCCTGGCTCTGATACTAGAATGTTACTCACACAACTATTTGTTTAAGGAAAAATAAGACACAAGTACAATTTGCTAACTATTCGAGGGGTTAGCACCTCCAATTGCTCAATTAAGAGTGAATTAATTTGCTAGATGCCTTTTATTCATGACACAGAATGTTTATATACAGGTGCAGTACAACTGCCATGAGCAAAACTAGGAACAATTTAAGTAGAAAAATCAGCAAAGTGGCTAACAACGTGGCTAATCATCTTTGACTTGACTTATTCAAATAAACTGACTTATTCTTGACTAATTCAAACAAAATAAACTAGATTGTAACAGTATAATGTGGATCTGTGATTGGCATGGCTGCACAACATGATATTTTAGTTGTCATTTTTCACTCAAGTGGTGAGCTTCCTGTCTGTACTTTTATTTTATTTTTTGAATTGTTACAAATTTACAATCAGAGGCGTAACTAGGGTCAAGAAGGTCTAAGGGGCCAGTCCTCCACCATTTGAAAATATATATATATATATATATATATATACAGAAAATATAAGGATGAAATTGAAAATGTACTAAATTTTAGGCATATTCGTTGACCCTTTTGAAAGAATGGGATATTTCCACCCTATTATTTTTGTAAATTCATTCCACTTCTAGAAAATATTTACAATAAGTTCACAATATTATTAAAAATACAAATTAATAAAAGTTTTATACAGTTCATCAATTAAATTCTTTTATTCATTTTTTCTTAAGTTCTTTAACTATCTTTGATCATAAATTTTAATACAAGTTTTATTTTACTATTTTATTATTATGATATAAAAAGATAAAATTACCCTCATAAAACATGAGTTATTATATCTAATAATTTAGGTATTTAATTTTGCGACTTATAATATAATATTTTTAAATGAAACCTAATTATTATTTCATTTCCCTTGCGTGTAAGTGACATAAATTTGATAGCGTAATAATTTACATGAGAATTGTGCTATCAAGACACTATATTAGTTTAATTAAAAAACAATAATCGTAGTAATAAAGTAGTATTAGAAACAATAAGTTTGGTACAAACTAGAAAAATATTGAAGTTACAGTAAATCCTTGATAATTTTATTTTATAATGATAAAATAGTCAATTTAAACTTATTTCAAAGCAATCTTTTTAATCAAATATACTAAATAAATCTAAGTCACATAAAAGTGAATTAACTTAGATTTAATTAATTAATTCTCCAAATCTCTTCTTAATTCAAATTTTTTAAAAATAATGTGCAATTTTTATAATTATTTTTTAAAAAGGGGTGAATTCACAAAATAATGTGGGGTGAAAATATGATCGCTCTTTTGAAATTATAAGCCAAAGCCTTTTTAAGTTTACAGCTTTTATAATATAGTCCTTAAAACGTTTGGTGAAAGCAAACTTAAATTTATAGTTCCTTCATTTAACCTCTGAACCAATATCTAGAATCTACGCCTGATTACATTATATGGTACATTACAATTTGAGGTTTACTAGGAATCTAAGTGACCCTGTACCACCCACCCTTTTGTTTTTGCTTTTGTTTTTTTAATTTTTTGATTAACTGGGCTTTGTTTTTATATCAACAAGCCACATTATGGTTAAAACTGTTAATCATTTTCCAATGCCACATGGATTTATCTATTTAGTAGTCCAAATTAATTAATCAAGCGAAACCCTCTGCATCCCCTCAGTTTTTGCTGAAATTTTATGTAGCCAACCCTACTTGCTCTAGAAAGGAAAAAATTTTAATAGTCGACCTGCAGTTTTTTCTGAATGTTGAAAGGATGGTAAATTGTCGGTCTAAACTGGGCAGTTTTTCCAAGTTTAGATTCAAGTCCATATTATGGAAAGTATAAGGATTGAAGTTGGGCTGGGTCGCTTGCGAGTATGAACTCTCACATATCTTTTTAATCTTTTTGATTGTTTGTAAATTTAAAATAAATTAACAATTAATAAATTATTATAATCAATAATAAATAAAAATAACTATTTTAAAATAAAATAAAAATTAAAAAATAAAGTAAATAAACCCTTAGCTAAGCTATTGTCGACCAATGCCAAGTGTGCACCACATGTCGTCGTGCCACCGAAGACGAGTTGTGACAAAATGCAACGCCCCGCTTTTGGTTTTCCGCAAAAATGAAAGGAATTAGAGGCGGACCTATACGTGGGCTAAACTGGGTTGTAGCACGGCCTAGTCCAGTAAAAATCATTTATACCCCTTATTTTTTCATCAATTAGGAAATTAATAGAGTTTTTATTTTAATTTTATATATGTCTCTAACTAATTATCCTTATGTTTTCACCAATTTAGTATGATAATAGAGTTTTTATTTTATATTCAAATATGTCCCTAACTCAATTACCCTTACGTTTTCATCAATTTAGTATACACAACAGAATTTTTATTTTATATTCAAATATGTCCCAAACTTAATTACCCTTATATTTTCATCAATTTAGTATAACAATAGAGTTTTTATTTTATAATCAAATATATCCCTAACTCAATTACGCTTATGTTTTCATCAATTTCATATAACAATAGAGTTTTTATTTTATTTACAAATATGTCCCTAATTTAATTATATTATTTTCAATTGAAATTAGTGACTTATTTTATAAAATGATTAAATTATATATTTATTGAATAGATTACAAACATTAGGGACCTAAAATTTCATTACTGCGTTAATTTATTTTAAAAAACTTCTAATTAAAAAAAATGTCAATATAATGTAACATCGTCACTAGTATTAAATATACTTACAAAAACAACATATAATAACAACTATCTATATTTTTATAAATTTTTATATGAATTTTCAGATTTTATTTATTAATTATATTAACTAAGAGGACCTCACAAAGAAACAACTGCACCCAAATACCTTTTTGCTGAATTGAGTTTAATTTATTATTGAAACTTTTGACTAATAATACTTTTACAATTTGAAAGGATGAATAAATTTTAATTATTAATCCTGGCAATTTAGTACTTTACTTCAAACATAAAAGTTTTACTTACAATTTTTAATTGATTGTAATTACATGTATTGATCTATTTTAATTTGAAATTCTTAATTAATTGTTTAATCCTTATATAATTACATATTATTATATGTTGTAATGTCAGATTCTATAATTGAAAAATAGTGCTTTCATATTTGAGTTGCCTTTTGTTTTCTACTCTTTTTTATAATTATTTTTGTTTATAGTATATATTTAGAGGGATAAGGTTATTGGTGTTCCTCCTTATTTAATAGATTTATTTCTACATATAAATTTTTATGTTCCCATAAAAATATAAATTTTAAAATTTAGCCCGAGGTAATATTAAATCATGAATCTGCCCCCGAAAAGAATTTAGTCATGGAAATTGTTCTAGTGATTGTAGAGTACACAAAAGAAGTAGCCCTTTTTTTTTATTTTCATCATTCCAACCGCAACTATTTTAGGCTTGGTTGGCGTTTATTTATTTAAAGGCACTACTATTTGAACAACAATAAGAGAATAGGCGGATAAAAATATGGGTAGTGATCATGCTACAGTATATATTGTAGCATACAAAATTATTGTATTATTTATGCTACAGTATTATTATTTTGTCTCTCTCTTGTCTTGTTTCTGTTCAAATAATATTCTTTCTTTAGCATAGGGACAATTTGATAATTAATTTATTAATTTTGTCATTTTTGACTTTTCAAAGAGTGAAATCATCATTTTACATATTTACTAAATCCATGAACAAATTAATCTTTCACTATTGATTTTTTTTTCCCCATCGAATCTAACTTTTTTCACAATAAAATGGTTGATTGATAGAAAAATAAGACATTAGATTGTCTAGTAGATATATTTTCTTTGGTAACTACAAGAAGTTTTGACAAACTGGCTGAAAGATAATTTCCCAACTAATAATTGTCTTATTCGAAAATCGTCTTATAACTAATGGGAAACAATCAAGTCTTCACCGTCGTTTTATATATATATATATAAATTATGTCTTATAAAGAATTTCAGCAAACACATGCATTATTCAATGATTTCTATAATAAAAATGAAAAGCAAAGATAAGGTCTGCTTTAGATTACTTGGGATCTTAGGTGAATTTTTTTTAAGGTCTTTCAGTTTCAACACTCGAAGAAACATAAAATATCTCAAAATTCAATCAATTTTTAATTATATCTTAATACCAACAATCAGTAAGACAGTAAGAAATTTCAAAAAAAAAATGAAATGCAAGTTATGCAACCTAAGGGGGGGTGAATTGAGATTTTAAAATTTATGCAATACAATTCGTACAACAATTTAATCTATTGCCTTAATCAAATCAAAAACAATAAATTCAATCAAGCACAATATTAAAAGAGTAAGGGAGAAGAAAACAAACACAATGATTTTTACGTGGTTCGGCTATCCCCGCCTACGTCTACATCTCCAAGCTCACCCGGCTTGAGAATTTCACTATCCAAGCCTCCCAAGACTTCAAATGTTTACAATTGACTTCCAAAGTGTCAATGGACCTTTACAACAAGAGATTATATCCTCAATCTCTTCACTCCAAGTGTTTCTCACACTTGTACACTCACAATTTGATAAGAAATGAAAATTACAACAAAAACTTTCTTTAAGAGTGGATATGCAAATAATAGCTCAATAGTGATTCAATATATGATGATTTACGTTTTGAAAGATCAATATATGTTGTATAATCTTATATTTGCTTGCATTGGTTCTTAGAATGAAGTTTGAGTTGAGTTTTTATAGTTAAAGCCCGAAAACTAGCCGTTATAGGTAAATTCCCGCGCCCAAGTGGTTAGCCGCTTGATTTATTCAGCTAGCCGCTCATGAATAGTGATATTACCGTTATTTTTGAATTTTACTACAGTAATACTGTTCACTAAAATTATACTTTATCCTAAAACTTTAAATAATTATACTAAGGCCCAACACGTCATAAAATTTTACAAATAGATCTAATTTCAGAATTCCCTAAGAATAGTTGTCTTTCCCAAAATTTTTGAAACTATGATATGGCCCCAAAGATATTATTATTTCACAAAAAGATTCTTTTCAACATAATACTCATATTTTTTTAAAGTTCTCAAATCCTTTCACTTTAGTCCAAAATATTCATAAATTATAGTATGGCCCAAAATATTTCAAATGTTTATAAAAACGTCCAACTCCGAAATTTAATAATAATACTTATTAAAATCAAAGATTTCAAAACTTAGCATTTAAGTGCAAATTACTCAAATCCACAAAATACTTTACTTTATAAAAATAAAACCTTTTAATTTATGAAGAGTATTTAATTAAATTAATCTCTTGAATTTCTCAAATGCTAAATCATGTATCAATTAAATCATATTGGTTTTACAAGAATTTATTGTACTAATTTGTTCATTGAGCTCTAAACTATATTCTTGATGTCCCCGTTGTCTGTTAAGTGTCTTCAATCTTGATTTCACTTGATTCACTTGCATAAATATTATCCTTAAAAAACTAGTGAAAATGTGAAATATAATATTTATTATTTTTACTTAAGACACATGTTTGTTATAATCAAAATTACATTATGTGTAACCCTTTAGGCTAACAGAAAAGTAGTCAAGAAAATGTATATATGTTTTATTTCTTTTGAATTATTATTTCAGTAATATTTTCGAATTATTATGTATTAATTTTCTTTATAGGAAAGGGGCAAGATATTTTATAATGTAAATAATCAATTTTTTTTAAACACATAAAAATTTAATGGTTTTTCTTGGAAAAACTAATACTAAATTAACGATTAAACAATATTATTAACTATAGCTCTTTAATATTAATGTTAACAAATATAGAATTTGTGTAAAAATTCTTAATTATAAGATAATTTTTAATTAAAAATAGGTTTAAAAAACAAGCTTTCCTACTATAACTTAAAATATCTATTAATCTATATTAGGAAAATTAAAAAAAAAATCTTCCTAACATATGGAGGCTAGAGAAACATAATAAGGGACAAAGTTTATGTTACATTACTTGTATGTTACAGCTATAAAGTTTATATAACATAATAAGACTATCTTAACATATAAAACCTTAGGCAACAGTCTACTTTCGCCTATGTTTAAAGTCGCAATGAAAGTGCGTGTAGACAAACGGTGACCCTAACCCTTCATAAGAAGTGCACTTGGATTAAATAATTATTCCCCTATTTTTAAGCTACGTGCTTTTGCAATTCAAGGGAAAATTTTAAAAAGTAATTTGACGCGCGTTGGAGTTGATAACACGTGTCCTTCATCGGAAAGATAATAGCGTGATCAACTTTTTAGATGACACATCAGCAATAATTCTTGTTTTTTGCATTTACCGGAACCCCCCCCCCCCTTTTCTCCCAAAAACACAAAGGGCAAAGGGCTTTTTTACATCAAGATTCCTTGATCGGTCATCAACTATAATTGAGAATATGGTCCCTCTAATATATATTTAATGTATGTTACAATTATTTACATAAATAGTAAATGACATGGGATTTATTCACTTTTCATGTGAGTGGAGTAACATACATTAAATATATGTTAGGGTTTGCCTTGAGAATATAGTTTGAATATATTAATTTTTAATTCCTTACAACGACAGCATAAATATCAACTTCGAGACTATTGACTACGATTTTAAAATTATGTTACAGTAAGAGATGGTTTATTTTTTTTACTTAATAACTTAATAAACTTAATTTTAATTAGTTAAATTATTGACTCCATTTATATTTCTTAACTTAATAAAAAATTTCAATCATTAAATTATTAAATCAATTTTTTAGTTTTTTATTTAATCTAAAAAGTTTGAATGATATGATTAAAAAATATTCTCTAAAATATTTCTCTCTAATTAATTAGTTTTCACTCTCACCCAAATGAAACTTAATAATTATCATTATTACCCATCTCTATAACTTGTGACAATATAGTGATAAGACTACTAATATTTTATCTTTTTTATTTTCTTCAAATTAGCACTATTTATCTTTATAGTTTTTTTTATGAATAGTTTTTAGATAAAGTATTATAAACAATAATAAAATTGATTAGCATATACTATTAAAGGATTATATTCAATTGAACATGCTATGTTACAATAATATATTATCTTATTTGTTTTCTTTGAGATTTTTATTATTTGTTGAACCTTTATAATTTGTAAGGACACATATGTAAAAATATTAATTTTCAGATTTTTTAAGTAAAAAATAAACAATTTAATACTTATTTTAGCAATACAAACAAAAATAAACATGTCATTAAGATTCAGACATTCAATTTTATTAAGAATTCAAAATAATTTAGGTCTATTCAGATTTTAGATGAAAAAACTAACGCTACATAATTATCATTTTGTGATAAAATTTAAAATTATTGTAAGAAGTTTCATTTTAAAATTTCAAATTTCTTGTTGTATACACACACCAAAAATCTATTACAAGTAAAAACAAAAATAGCTTCAGATCTAATGACTAATAAGATATTGGAGGAAATTTTTCGAGTTTGAATAAGGGTTGTCTTTTTTTTTACCCAATAAATTTTTAGACTTAATTTCAATAAGTTAAGTTATTAAATCTGTTTCTTTTTTCAACTATTGAAAAATTTTAGTTATTAAGTCACTATCTTATTAAGTCAATTTTTTTTTAACTTTTTGCTTAATCTAAAGAACTTTGAATGACATCATTAAAATAAATTCTCCAAAATATAACAACTTATTAAAATTCAATCAATTATGTTGTCTATCTTTAATATAATAACTAAATTGAATTAATTATTTTCTTTCTAAAAATAGAAAATTGTTTTTTTAAAGAAAATAAAAATTATTATAATTAATGAATAATTTATTTACTAAAAAATTGCAAAAAAAGATGGCACGTCAAACCCAAGTTGATAATTTATCAATTATGTAATTTTCAAAAGTTTTTATAAATTCAAGGGTAATTTTGTAATTTACTAATTTTATCTTTTAAAAAAAATTTCTTAATTGAATCCTGGGTAAAGTAATCTTTTATCATATATATTGTAATGGTGGTTGACAAAATTAACAAAAAAGTGACTTATTGATATAAACCTAGAATTTAATGTGCCGCAAAGACATTGTTTGAAAACCTTAGAGAATACTTACACTTTCAGTAAGTAGGAGGTGGTTGAGGGATAACTTTCCTAATGAAGATTAGAAGGTTCTAAATAATAAACTTAAAATTTAATAGGGCATGATATTTTTAAACGCACCTTACTTAATTTAGGGAGCATTTGGGACCCTCATTACACTGTATGTATCACTAATAGTATTACAATAAAATTTTAATGCGGAAACAATCGCATAAACTAAAACCATCAGGGAGTTTGGGTTTATTTTATGTAGGGGTTGTTGCATTTGAAAAAAGAAAAAAGAAAATTGAAGAACTAGCAGACAATAACTTCCTACCACCTCAAAGCAATGATTAAACCAACACCTTTATCTTGGTCAGCAGCTGGTCGCCTTAATCAACTATCGAGTCAGGTTGTTGTCGCCTTCATCACACTGATTGGGCAGCAGTGACACACTGATTAGAGTTCATTAATATAATTTGAG
Organism: Citrus trifoliata; assembly: GCA_018350135.1. Classification (NCBI taxonomy): domain Eukaryota; kingdom Viridiplantae; phylum Streptophyta; class Magnoliopsida; order Sapindales; family Rutaceae; genus Citrus; species Citrus trifoliata. Next base: position 13,860,722 of record CM031385.1, on the reverse strand, counting down.
TTCTTGATGAGACTGTTGATGATGACGATGATTACTGATGGCAATTTGACCCGGCCCGAATTTTGGCCTGATAGACCCGACTTAAATTTTCGGGTTTTGTGTTGGGCTCGGCCCAAAAAATTATGGCTTGATCAAAATTCAGGTCAGGGTCGGACCCTAGCGACCTGATACATGTATATATAAAAGAGTAATTTTGGGTGCAATGCATATGAGAAAAATTATGGATTTTTTTAATTTTTTTATGTTGGGTTGTGGAATTGAAATATGAAATTGTGTTTTTATTGCATTCGTTCACTTCCGTCTAATTTTTATTAGCAAATTTAACGGAATGACATTTTTACCTCTCAAAATTACAACTTAACCCAAAATAAATAGAAATTGGAGATAAGTTAGATGAATTTAATTTTTTTCAAAGGTGGATGCTAGAAATTGGAGGAAAACAATGTTTGTTACTAAATTTAGAAATTTTGTATTTATTTTTTTGGAGAAAAATAGTGTTTGTTGCTTGCTAGATTTAGAAAATTTGTATTTATTTTCTCTCTTTCAAAAAAATAAATACAAATTTTCTAAATCTAGTAAGTAACAAACACTATTTTCCTCCAATTTCTAGCATCCACCTTTGAAAAAAATTAAATCCATCTAATTTATCTCCAATTTCCATTTATTTTGGGTTAAATTGTAATTTTGAGGGGTAAAAAGGTCATTTTGTTAACATTCCGTTAAATCCACTAACGGAAATTAGACGGAAGTGGACGAATGCAATAAAAAACAAACTTCAGGTGACGCGTTGAAAAAAAAAGTGTTTGTGTATTTTTGAAAAAAGCAAAATAAACAGGTGGATGAGTGTAAATTTTCCTTTTTTATTTGTATAAGATATTCATTTTTTATTTTATGAAAAATTATGGACATATAAATATATAAGAGTTTTAGAACAAAGCAATTTTGTTTTATATCATTAACAAACAAAGAAAAATTAGACAAAGGAAATTAAAATTGGACAAAATAAAGTAAAATATTTAAGGTGAGAGATAAAGCACTGTGCAGGCTAAAAGCCCGACCCGACCAATTGCCATCCCTAATCAATGATGATGATGATGAATAGTGATGAGGGATTGTTCATGATGAGGATGATAAATAGTGATGGTGCGATTTTTTATAATGACGATGAGTAATGACAATAAGATCATTGATGATAATTAATATTGATGATGAGATTATTGATGATGACGATGTAGTGATGATGAGATTGTTGATGATGATGTAGAAGTAGCAGTAGTTGCGATAAAAATAATAGGGGTTAGGTTTTAAAGAAAGAGGAGAATGGGGAAGTAGCTCATAGAGTTTTGGTGGAATTGTGGTGGTAGGTGGTGGTATGGGAGTAAATAATGTTTCAGTGTCTTGCTCTTTGGTTTGGCCCTATTCTAGTTGAAATTTACGCTATTATTACCATTTTGTTTTTACTTTTTTTTTAATATTTTTTTATTTGTTCAATAATCTTTAATTTTTTATATTATTTAAAGTAATAATATTTCAAATTTATGGGATGTGAAAATATACTTATAAAATAATATTTCACTTTTAGAAAGAAACAACAATACAATTATGTTTACATAGTATATTTATATAAAAAAAATAATGTAAAAGATCTAAAATTTAAGATTTTAAGATTTAGTATCTTTCCAAGTATTAATAAATAAGATTTTCTAAATATATAATTCAAATTAATCATAAAAAAATTAATACAATACAATATAATACAATATACCTGTATTAAAATATTAATGCAATATAGTGTAATACAATACAGTGTGTTAAACGTGTCCTTAAGGCGGTTTTTTAATGTTCCGTTGAAAAAGTACATGAAAAAGAATTCGCGAGAAAATTTTCAAAGCATTTACAAAAAGAAAAATGGTCATACCATATAATTTTTTATGATATTAATGGTCATACTAGAAAATTTTCAATACACAAACACTAAATTTTTATTATGTGTGAAATAGTTTCATGTTATATTTAATCATTTTATATATTGCTGACATTAAAATTCGGCTCAACATTGTGATTGGGTTTTTATAGAGATCAAGGTAGGAACTATCCTCTACGTGGTGCTATAAGACTTCAACAAATCGGGTATGATAGCCTACAAGACAGTGAAAACAACAAAGTAAGGGTGCCATGATTGTTGCCAGTGAAGACCTTCTGATGCTTAAGTCTGAAACCGAGTGGTTAGATGATAACTGCAAGAGAGTTCTAAATAGAGAAAGAGAGAGCTCTAGTATTGCTTTTTAACTTGAGAATCCAAAATACTTATATTGTGGGCTGATGCCCTTTTATTGACAAATCTTACAAAATTCACATAGGATTTGGAATGCTTGGTAAGGTAGCATATACCATAACTATTGTTGTATTTGGTTTACACTATCGACATGTAATGGTTAGAAAAAAAAGGTATAACAAGGAGTCCTTTATTTCACCTGTTCTAGAAATAGGACAAGAGAACTTATAAAGATAGTATAACATAAGATTATAATTGGGTAATCGTAACAACTCTAATATATATGCAAGGTATAAGGACATTAGATATTTGAGGATAAGATCAAAGTCAAACATGTATGAAATAATAATGTTAAAATTTTTCCTAGAAATGTGCACTCATTAATAGGATATGACATGCACATGTGCAACGAATAGGCATGTTCCATCATCATCCACTACGTGGCAAGATCTCAAACGCTAGCAGATAATTGTACACCTAGTGAAAATTAGAGGGAAGTAACCGAAAAGCGCCAATTGAGTGAGTAATTCAACCGGCAATAGTAGATATTGTGTTTGAAATGGTTAGAGATTTTATTAGAAACTTAAAGCAATTTGAAAATTAAAATGACGAAGGAAAAGGGGATGAGCGACAAAGGAATTAGAAGAGAAAACAATCTAGTAAGGTAATAATAGTAGAAAGTAAAAAAAAAAAGAAAGGAAATCTAAAAAAAGATCAACTAGTCTGTTTCCCTACGTCATTCCTCTATTTTACCCTTCATCCTCTATTGTTGATTTTATTTTTTTCTTTGTTTAGAATTTATATGAATAATGTTGATAAACTAAAGTTTTGAATAGGTATAGTTATTAAAGTGTGTTGGTTTGATGTTTCTTAGAAAAATATGATATGTGTCCATATAACAAACAATAACCAGTAAAGCTTCCCACGTACTTTGACCATGCTTGGATATAGTTTTTAGTTTAGTTTTGAAAATAAATGGGTGCTTGACATATGGTTTGCTAACTACGAGTGCAATATTGGCCCCCTTTCTTATTATTATGTGTTCCATGCATTATTGCTTTATGCGCATCTTTTGTTGTTTATAGGTAGTTAGTAATGTGAATCATGTGCTCCTATTGGCTTTTATAAAAAGCCTAGTAGTTGTTTGAATAAAGTATTAAAAGAACTATTGTCCACAAAGCTATTATTTTCTTTAAATTTCTTTTCCTTTTTTAGTTACTGTTACGTTAGTCCATGCAAATTATTTATCAAGTGTTATCAGGGCATCCAACAATCCATGGCCATACACAATAAATCTAATTATGAATTTCGTGAAGAGGTTCAAGAAATTCTTACAATACATGACTTTAAGTTTTGACCAAGTTTGCACCGCCCTATAAACAATCCTTACTGAACTTCAATTTTTGTATCTTCAACACACTTCCCAGGATGGGGAAATCAACAAGCAAGATGAACAACATGTAAGGTGCCTTTGAGATGATGGCAACTGGATGGCTTAGTTAGCAAGCACATATAGTGCAATCAATAGTTCCCTCATTTATGTTCGCCACTGCTCACATTCTTTTACACCAACAAATCGTATTTTGCACCTCCAATCTAGATCAGTCCCATACCTAACTCAAACTTTCTTTCCCAAAGTTTAATGATGACAACCATACTAGATGGATTTACAAAGTCTACCAACACTTTGATTTCCAAAACTTTGCTTTGGAATAGCAAGTCTAATTGGTCTCTTTTCATCTTAAAAGAGTAACACTCCATTGGCATCGATGGTTAACCAAGTTCAAAGGACCTGAGACTTAGACTGAGTTTACTAAAGATGTCTTACTTTGCTTTGATCCAACAGATTATGAGAATCCTTTTGAAGCTTTAACACACCTAAAACAAATTTTCTTAGTGGCTGAGTATCAGGAATTTTTTAAAATGCTTTCTCATCAAATGGATGGCTTGCCTGAAACTATTTTATTTTGGTCGTTTTATTATAGGCCTGCATGATGAGATATGACTAGATGTCAATATTAAATAGTCTTATACCTTGGCTGACATCATTAATATGGCAAGAAAAATTGAGGAGCGAAATTTACTTTACAAATGCACTAGTCACCTTTTCTCGACCACCACTAATATCTATGCTATGGTAGCCAACCCTAACTAATTTTACTAAGGTATTGGGCCCCTAAGGCTAAGGGCACAATATGTGCCAATACTTCTCTTCTTGTTTGGTGATTGTCTAACCAAGAAGTACGAACTCGCCGATTGTGCTATTATTACAATGAGAAATTATTTCTAGGCCACCGTTATTAAAGGCATAACTTTTCATGATTGAAGACCCTCCGTTGATTGCCCCTTTTAATACTCGCAATCTAAATAAAGACCTACCTTTGACAAAAGCGCTGACTAGAATTTCTTTCCACATCATTGCTGGCATAGCTCATCCAAAAACACTTCACTTTATAAGAAAATTGTAGAATAAGGCTGTGACAATCCTCATCGATGGTGGTAGTACCCCTAACTGCATTGACTAAATAGTAATGACAAAATTTAGTCTTTTAGTTATATGTGATCAACTACTCCAAATGATCAAAAGATATGAGGAAATCTCAAATGTCATAAGGACAAATTGAATGATATGTCGAGATCTTAAATGTCATGAGATGGGCCTCAAAATTAAAATAAGGTCTTGACAAATGCTAGGTATCTTGTATTCGAACCGCAACAAAGGCCATAATAATCAAGGCCGGGCCGCGATAAGAAACAAAATAATTGAGATCGGGCCATAGATGAGGGCCAATATAATTATAATTCGGTCGTAGATGAGGGCCAAAATAATTAAGATCAAGCCACAGTAAGGGACAAAATAATTATCATTTGGCTGATATATTAGGAACCCTTAGAATGCTATGAAGATAACTTGAATAATAGGAGGAGTACTTAAATATTATGAGGTCATGAGGCTGAGGTCGAGGCAAAAATGATAAGGCTAAACTAAGTGTCAGTGAGATCGAGGCTTATGAGTATGAAGTCGAGCAAAATCATGTAACGAAGCTTAAAGATGAGGCAAGCACGACAAAACCATAAATTAAAACAATAAAGGGGTAAGATTATAATTTTGGGATTTTAAAGTTTTACTTAGTCGACTATGGTGGCTGGAAATCAAACGGTTGTGGCTGAGATAAAATCTTCAGCTTACGTAGAGCCTAATGGTAGTGGCAGTTTGCACTAACGTTGTCATGACCCAATCTAGACCGGACAATATATTGTCCACTTTGGGACTTAATAAGGCCTGCACAGTTTTGTTCCTTGGGTGCCCATACACCTTAAAACGTATCTTTACCAATTAAGGTATGGGTCACCCCTTATAAACCCAGAATCTTTCCCCGTGCTCTACTGATGTGGGATTCGTCTAGTGTGTTATATACACTGTTGTGCAAATTTTAATGTACTCGCAAGCGCACGAATCTATTGTAGTGTAGATCAATGGTGACGAGTGTCGATCCCACGAGGAGGTGGATTTTAATTATATGTAGAATTAATTTTGTAAACGGGTGGTTGGAATTGTGGTGGAAGTGATTTCACTTATCCTAAACTTGGAATTGAAATGACAATAATAAATTCTAAAATTGGAATTGCAATGGCGAGAATAAATTGAAGATAATTCTATTGAAATGACGTACTTGGATATTCGGATCCGTATCAACATGCATCATGGGTTAAATAATCCGTATTAATGCCAATTAAATCATGAAGGGGGAATCCACACCTCATGAACCACGCTCTAATCAATATGGTGCTAAGGGCTTATCGTGCCAAATAATAATAACCTTATACTAGAGAGCCGGTGAAACCAAGGCGGTACTAGACAAGATTAGTATTATTTGTCGACGAGAAGTCAAAACATCCACAAAAACTAGAGGGGAAGAGAAAATAAATTTACCAAATAAAGCCCATGACACATGTTGAGACTTCACCTTCAACCCAAGTTTGAAAGGAAATTAGCTACTCATAATTGAACTAGGGGCAAAATGGGAATTTATTAAAATACGAAGAAAATACAAGATAGAGACGGAATTACAGAAAATGGATCCCAAAAATGGATTCAGAGATATCAAATTAGGGGGGAGGCCCCCTTTTTATAGATACATGGAGTAAATCATGGCCATCGGATTAAAAACAGTTTGGACGCTCAGGATTGCGCCACATCATCAGTCAACAGTCCACGGTTTGACTACGCGGATGAACAGTAACACGGTTTGACCCGGATGAACAGTAACGCGATTTGGTTGAAAATAATCCTGTGTGATGCATGCACCGTACGCGAGATTTTTCGTCCACTAATATGCTGCCACGTTACCATCAACAGTATATAAGAATTTTAGTCCAACATGATCGTGACACCTCATCAGTTAATGCCACATCATCGGTCAATACCACGTCATCGATCCGTCTATGTGAACAGTGTCGTGAACAGTAATGTAGACAGTACCGTACCTGTGAATAGTACCGTACATGTAAATAGTGCCATTTTTCCTTTTATACTCCTCCTAAGGTTTTCGACCGTCCTGAGTTCAAAAGTGATGTCCGTTTTACCGTCTGATCTCTCCTTTATTGTGAAATGACTATAATGCCCCTAAAATACATAAATTACTTAATTAAAATAAAACATACGTAATTAAACCACAAGAATGTTAAATACATAAAAGTCAGGGTTGTTAGTAAGACTTGAAATGTAAAATGATGGTTTTCTCCTTTATAAATATGCATTTTCTAACACTCAACATACACCCCCTTAAGGACTCAGCGTCCTCGTTGAGGTTTGCTCCACTATCGTTTAAGAGGACACGCGGAGTCGCTCTGATACCATTTGTCATGACCCAACCAAGACTTGACAAGATATTGTCTGCTTTGCGCCTTAACAAGGCCCGCATAGTTTTATTCCTAAGGCCCCCATACACCCTAAAACGCGTCTTGCCAATTAAGGTGTGGATCACCCCCTTAGGGACTCAGCATCCTCGCTGAGGTTTGCCCCACCATCACTCAAGAAGACACGCGGAGTTGCTATGATACAATCTTTCATGACTCAACCTAAACTTGGCAAGATATTGTTCGCTTTGGGACTTAGCAAAGCATGCATGGTTTTGTTCCTGGGGTGCCCATACAACCCAAAATGCGTCTTGCCAATTAAGGTGTGGATCACCCCTTATAAACCTAGGATCTCTCTCTTGTTTTGTTGATGTGAGATTCGTCTAGGGTGTTACAGACACCTCACCTTAGGGACTTAGTGTCATCGTTGAGATTTACCCCACCATCGCTCAAGAGGACACATGGAGCCACTCTGATACCATCTATTATGACCCAACTTAGATCTGGCAGGATATTGTCTGCTTTGGGGCTTAACAAGGCCCACACGATTTTGTTCCTGGGGCACCCATACACCAAAAAATGTGTCTTGCCAATTAAGATATGAATCACTCCTTATAAACCTAACATCTCTTCCTTACTTTGCCGATGTGGGATTTGCTTAGGGTGTTACAGATGTGCAGTTGGCGACGAAAAATTGGAACCCTCAACTGCATTTGGTTTTGATGGTTGTGTACAACAAATTTGATGGCTTTTAGTTGTTGGTAGCAATTAGGAATTGAAGGAGATGTAGCAAGGAACAAACCCCAAGTGGTTGGAAAGTTGCAGTCGCGCATATTTTATTGGCAAATCTGGAGCCTTTTGGACGACAGTAGTGGTTGGAATTTGAAGGGTCTTCTGCTAGGAGCAAAACTTAGGTGATGACGGGTCAAAAAATCTGCATCGGATTGCAACAACAATTTTGCAAAAATTGTAGCCTTTTATGGTCGTTACTGGCCATTTTTCGGCGGCAACGTAAGTGATGTCTTGCTCGGTGATTCTTTGAGGGTTTTAATAGTGGTCCTTAGAGATTGAATCTATAGTATTTTAGCTACCGTTAGTGGTGGCTTGATTTCTTTCGGGTTTATCCAACCCATTTTCTTTCTTTCTTGATCCGTGATAGTTGTTTTTGTTGTTTATTTATCCTTAACGATTGAGCTATTTAGACTTTTTGGTCGTTGCCCAAAGACATGCCAACTACTACAATAAGAGTTGAGAAAGAGATTGTTTACTTGGATACATACTGTGTTGGAGTTTGATGTCCTCAACATAAAGCGCTTGGTGGTCGGAGTCCTACAAAATAATAACCCATTAGAGCTTGCTAGGGGTGTTACCGATATAAACTCTCTAATGTTTAAGTCGGAGATCGAGAGTAGAACAATAACAAATAAGTAATAAAAGAAGAGAAAGTGAGTAAGAGAAAAAGCTTATAGGATATTGTACCTCCTCCTCCAATATGCATATTTCACATACCTTACCTTTTTTTTATGTATTTTCGAGTGGTGACCTTTTTATATAAGAGAAAATAGTTAGAAATATAATTAATTAGTAAACTTTAGCTCTTGTTTTCTAGGATTTGAGTTTGATGAGGATTGTGACTTATATTATTTTATCTTATTTAGATTAGGACATGCAATTGGACGTTGATCTTTGAGCTCGGGTTTGATTAAAAATATAGGTATAACAGTAGATATTCGCAAGATATTTGTACAAAATCCTTGGGTAGAGCTTTTGTAGATGAGAGAGATACTATGATAGATTTGATAGACAGTAAAGCCAAAGTAGATTCAGAGAGAACTAAGGATGATCTAATTTTTAGGCAAATAGACGCTAACAAATTTAATTTGGACGACGTCAGGTACACCACCTTAGAGGACAGAGGATTGAGTGACCATAATAAGAGGAAAAAGAAAAGAAGAGTTAAACCTGACATGAGCCCTGTAGCTAGAATTCAACCCATAGAGTACGATATGGATAAGATGGAATAGGTTCTTCAAGACAGGATCTTAAGATGATTAAGGAGAAGCATGACATTTCTTGAGTTGAAAGGATGAAGTTACCAAAACATGGTAAAAAACCAAGTACTCTCGTGATGGTGTTGTAGTTATTTGTTCAAAATTATTAGATTGTGGAATAAGACTACATATACAACCTTTGGAAAAATGTCAGCTTCACTAGGCTTAGCTTCTTGTTGATTGTTGTTAAATGGGTGGAGAATGCTATGAGGTCTATACGCAATATAAGCAAGAGCAATTTTACTTGAGCCCACATTTCAGGAATTGAAAAGATGAATCAAATTCAAGAGTAACTCGAAAGACCATGATGGCTAGTATTATTTGTCACCACAACAAAAAATAAAGAGATTCGTCCTGAATCTATCGACTACTAATAAAGATTTTAAGGATATGAGGTTTTTCAATCTCAGGAGAATGGGGTCAATTCTTAGAAGATCTAATGAATGGAGTAGCAATTACATTTAATACACACACACACCCCTATATTTTTACTAAATTTAAGCTTAATGTCATGGGCTGCTCAAATTTGCCACCAACAGAGACTAATTCCTCGCGCACTGGTACATTTAGTAAAAGTTTTCCTAAACATGGAGTGTGCTTCGACAGGGGTTGCGCTTAGCTCAAAAGGCAAGATGCATTTACAAATGGGATGCGCTTAGAAATGGGCCGCCAACACAATTAGCCAACTGTGGTGCACTTAGTGATGATCCAAGTCGGGCCTGAATTCTAGAGTTCTTTACAATTGTAAATATCCTAGACTTTTCTAGAATTGAGCATTTATGTCCTAGAGATATTTATGCAAGTTGCATGGAAGATTCAAGAACTTAGCACCCAACACCTATAAATAGGGGTGTGCCCCCTCATTGCACACACACCACAACACACACACACACACACAGCCACCCACCAGCACACACACCCGCCCACCAGCACACATACATTCTCGATTATGCTCTCAAGCGCTCTTGCAAAAGCTCTCTTATAAATTATTTTATTGTGTAATAAAAGTATATTTTGGCCATATTGCTATATTTTCTCTAGCATTTTTGCAAGCGTTCTTGCTTCGCTAGTTTGAGAAGAATCTAAAGGCTTACTTAGCAACTTGTATACTAGAAGTCATCTAATTGCTGCATGGGTTTACTGCGCAAAACTCATATCCCGTGAGAAGTGGTATCAGAGCTAAGGTTTGCACCTACACAAGCTAGCTCAATGAGCAATGGCCAACCCTTCGAGCACAGCATAAGAGGGCATAGTCGGTGTGAAGGTACCAGAGCAAGTCTGTGGCAATGAGGAGGGACGCACACAAGCTAAGTCCTATGGCAAGTCCAAGGCTGCTTCTGTAAATGCCTTAGAGCCTCGTATGGCCACGCTTGAAACTTCGATGTCCGTTATCCAAAATACCCTCGATACTTTGGAGGTGCGGGTCGATGGTCTCGAGGGGGAGTATAGTGAGTCCATAGTAGTCACCAAGGCCCTCATGCTAGACTAAGTCGACTCACTTCGAGGGGAGTTTCGAGCATTTCATGATGAGTTGCAGAAATTATATAGCTTTGTGCAAAGCGAGCTACGAGCGATCCGTGCGGAGGTCGACGAAGTCTACTCGAATTGGGCTTGGCACAAGCACACAATCTTCGCTAGACTAGCTTCCACAAGCTTGAGTGATGCAAGCTGAATCGACATGCCAAAATCAGATACCTATGATGGTGCATGTAATGCCACCGTCATCGACAACTTCCTATTTGGTCTAGAGCAATACTTCGATACCATGGGTGTTCGTGACAAGGCATCGAAGGTAGGCACCGCACCTACATTCCTACGAGGCACCGCACAACTATGGTGGCGGTGGAAGTATGGTGACATGGACAAGGGCATTTGCGGCATCAATATATGGGCTGAGTTCCAATGAGAACTCTACAAGCACTTTGCCTCAAGCAGCGTGAAGAAGGAAGCTCGAGCGTGACTTTGTCGGCTCCAGCAAACTGGTAGCGTCCGTGACTACATCAGCGACTTCACTACCTGTACTCTTTAGATCTCCGACATGTTCGATCAAGATTCTCTCTTCTACTTCCAAGATGGCCTCAAGGATTGGGTTAAGGCAGAACCTAATAGACGTGGCATACAAACTCTCGATGATGCCATCGCCGTTGCGGAATCACTTGTCGATTACTTCGCTTAACCCAAGGACAAGAGGCCTAGCCATGGTAAAGTTGGGGGAAAGGGCTAGAAGGACAAGGGCCACAACCCAAAGGAGTGGGGCAGAAAAAGCCTCCAAGCGACAAGAGCGGGCAAAGTAAATCAAAGAAATAGTTGCCGCCCAAGCCTTGAAGCCCATGCTCTAGTGGTTTAGCTCAAGGGCCAATAACCACCGACTATGAAGCAACCCCAATACAACATGGGTTCACTCTAACGCCTTGGTGCACTCGTGAGCCCACCGCCTGCACATATAATGAAAGGGCTCATTTACGAGAGTGAGCTCATGAACGGCCATGCCGTTCATGCGCTCCTCGACACCGAAGCAACACACAACTTCATTTTCAAAGAAGAGGCCAATCGTTTAGGCCTCAAAGCAATCCAATACGGAGGCACCATAAAGGCGGTAAACTCAATGCTAAGCCATTTGCAGGAATAACACGAGGTGTGCATGTTACGCTTGGGACATGGAATGGGAAACTCGATTTATCGATAGTGCTGATGGATGACTTTACAATAATCCTTAGCATGAAATTTTTCGACAAGGTACATGCTTTCCCCCTTCCAGCCACGAACTCCGTAAGCATCTTCGATGGGAGTAAGACATGTGTGGTACCAGCCGAGCGCGTCCAGCCCGAGAGAAAGACGCTCTCGGTCATGCAATGCATAAGAGGATTAAAAAAAGATCCCGACCACTTGTTCTCCATCCAGCAACCCAATAAGGGAGAGATTTCATAAACCCTCCTGGCCAAGTCCTACAATAAGTACAAGCCGTCCATGATAAGATCAAGGACGTTATGCCTCTGGAACTTTCGAAGACACTCCCACCTTGACGAGAGACAAATCACGAGAGCTGGATGCTTAACAACAAGGGATACCACTACGCCATGCAAGAGAAGAAGATGGTTGCATGCGTCACAAGTGAAGGAACCTTATTGAAAGTAAAGCAACATAGGAATGCAAGGAAGACCTATGTCAAATCGCGGAACATGTCTAAAAGTACAAGCACCAGAACGCAACGAGGACGCCATGAGCATAGGTAAATGAGGATTGTCGCGGGCCGCTCAAAGTTGCCACCAATGGAGTCTAATTCTGCGTGCACGAGTACGTTTACCAAAGATCCACCTAGACATGGAGTGCACTTAGATGTGAGTTGCACTTAGCACAAAAGGTGGGATGCACTTAGAAATGGGATGCGCTTAAAAATGGGCAGCCAACACAACTAGCCAGCTGTGGTGCACTTAGCGATGATCCAAACTGCGCCCGAATTCTAGAGTTCTTTACAATTGTAAATATCCTAGACTTTTCTAGCATTGAGCATTTAGGTCCTAGAGATATTTATGCAAGTTGCATGAAAGATTCAAGAACTTAGCACCCATCACCTATAAATAGGGGTGTTCCCCCTCATTTGCATATTGTTGGTTAATTTTATAATAAAATTCTACTGATATCAATGTGTAAGTATACACAGCAAGTAATAAAGTGATGAATATTTAAGATCGTCTCCACATGAATTGATGTCACTTGAAATACTACAGCAATCACAATAGTGCAATCAAACTTAAGTCCGAAGTTAACAAACGTAAAGTAGATTTTATCGAAATTGATGATTGTGAGAGAATAAAATAAAATATTACCGTAATGAAATAAACTAAATTGAATGTGTCTAAAATTCAATTGAGACTATGGTAGTTGAATAATTAAACTCTCTTATGGGCTGACTGCTTTTCATCAAGTTAACACCAGTTGTTACAGCAATTGCCGTAGCACTGGGTAGAATTAATCTACATCCTCAGTTGTCATGTATTGGAACTCTCATACCCTTAAATATATTAGAAATGACCAGTTGCTAATCTACTTATGATATGGTCTTATGACCCCTTAGTCTCTCCACCCTACAAAGTGAGCATTTATGTCTACCATGTCACAAATCTTAGCTTCAAGTATAGCCCTTATAGGAATCAAGATAACTTAATTCAGAAAACTTAAATTAAGATCAAGTAATACTCTAATAATATCCGCTAAGACATGCCCCTTTTGCGGCTTTATCTTAACTTGAACCATTAAATGAGTGGTCAACCGAAATAACAGTTATATTAATAATAACAACTGCTAGAGTAAATTGCTATAACAATGACATAACAACACATAAGAATAATCAAGAACCCATTAGATTGTTTGTCACTCAACTACAAGCAAATCTAGTTCATATTCTGAATGAGAAAAACAAACATTAATATATTATTCACGGGATACATCAGAACAGTAAAAAAAAGAAGAAAGTATAAGTTGAGAACAGCTAAAAGCAAATCCAAACAACTCTGTAGGATTTCTCAATGTTGCTGAAGCCGTCATCTTCAATTTCGATCTTCTTTTCATTTATTCTCTAATGTCTTGACGATAATTCCCCCGCTGTTGTTTTATATGGTGCGCACCTTCATTTTATACTGCAAACTAGGGCAAAATAAAAGTCCGTGGGCGTGCATGAGTTAAATTAAAAAATATGCAGATCGCAATTCTGCAGCTGACCCGCGCTTAAGTTTTCTCCCTTAGTGCTCCCGGATTGCTACAACAATGGTTGCTCTAACAATATCTACAACACTGCATTGTTCCCGATTGTGCTTTACTTCTTTTGCAACCATCTTCTTTCTACCTCTTGCTAGTCTAATGTCTCAGCATCCCTTCATGAATTAAGAATTTCTGGAAACCTATAATTATGCAAATGTTTTGAGCACAAATTACTTTGATTCAAGCAAAACTTATTAAGACTCAACTAAAATGAATGTTTATCCAAAATATAACCAAAATGTAATAAAAACACCTCATTTGCTCTCTAAGTGATCTTGATTTAAGTGTAGAATTGATGTAATAACTCTCATTTCATAGAGTTATCACACACACATGACACCACACACACACCCACACCCACCAGCATACACACATTCTCGATCACGCTCTCAAGCTCTCTTGTAAATTATTTTAGTGTGTAATAAAAATATATTTTGGCCATATTGCTCTCTTCTCTCTAGCATTTCCACAAGAGTTCTTGCTTCACTAGTTTGAAAAGAATTGCAAGGCTTATTTAACAACTTGTGTGCTAGAAGTCATCTAAGTGCTGCATGGGTTTGTTATGCAAAACTCTCATCCCGTGATATTAAGGACTCATATCCAATAACATGTCCTAATTTAAATAGGATAAAACAATGCAAGTCCTATTTCTCATCAAACTCGAATCCTACAAGATAAGATAAGTTTTCTTAACTCAATTATACTTCTGACTATTTTCTCTTATATAAAGATATCACAATTCGAAAGTATGTACATCAAAGGTAGGGTATGAGAAATTGAAGAACTTGCAAGCGAATGATCTGGTTCCTTTGCACAAGGTCAGACCAATATGGTTGGTTCAAAGGAAGTGGAAACGTATAAGTTTCTCTCAACGTTATTATAGTCTAAACATTTGTTGAAATTTGACCACATGATCGGGTTTTTGATCTCATGGATAGGAGCAATGTCATTAGAAATCTTGGGTACGTTGAAGAAAAGGTTGTGTGAGGAGGCAGCGAAAAAATACTCAAGAGATGGAGGCCGGAGGCAAGTTGTAATTGCTATTGGGGTTCCAACACAGAAATCGTCCGTTGTAGCCTGCTCAACTGCAACGGTGCCCACCACTCTACTGAGCACACAGCCCAGTGAGATGACAATAAGACCAAGGCACACTCTCACTGAGGCGGAGAAGAAAGAAAAGGAGTATCAGTTTGAGTAAACCCATCATGTGGTACATTTTGCCGAAGCTTAAGTGAATAGAAAAAAAGCAGAGGAGCTTAATAAATTGACTGCTGTAGATGCTTGGGAACGCTTGATGAATGAATCGTGGTCAACAGGAAAAACTTACCACATTTTTAATAACCTTGCTTTATTTTAAATACCATTCAACCCCAACCTTGAAGTTACTAACGACAAGAAAATAAGGATGTAAACTGCATACACACTGCAGTTTACAGGTCTCTTCCAAGAAAATGTTCGAGCTGAAATTGTAATAACTATCAATTTGTATAGAAGCTAAAAATTATTATAATCTTACCAGGATAATTCAGAGAAAGATTACATGCAGAGAAATGGAAAAATAAAATATAAAATACAATACAAGATCGTTTTGACGATGCGGATAATTCAGAGAAAGATTACATGCTGAGAAATGGAAAAAAAAAAAAAAATACAACATAGTTTTGACGATGCAATTAACGCAATGAAGAACTAGCAGATGTCCATCACAATGCTAATGTGATACAGATTACAGAGGGGAAAATGATCCTCTTATTTATTTACCCAGTTTTGGCCTGATTTCTATACCTTGAATAACGAGGCCACACTTCCAGTGACCACGGGCCAACTCCAAAACGCTCATTTCCAGCTCACCATCTTCATCTTCTTCGTTGAAAAAATCACCTAACTCGATCTCCAACCACTCATCTTTTCTCTCCTTAGGAAAATAGCCATCATTTTCTTTAGGCGTTGAAGCCTGACTGCTGCTGCGATTAAGTAAGCCATGATAACCTTGCCTCAGCCCTCTTTCTTCTTCCAAATAAACAGTTCGTGTTTGGCTTTCACCACTGACTAGTCCAACACTCACAACTACAGGTTGATATTCAAACCCGAAGGATCCTGCTGTTAGCTTGTACACAAGATATGCAGTGTATAGTGTCCCTGGAGACAGACTACGAGTGCTAATTTTGCCACGGATTTCAAGCCAACAAACACAGATAAGCTCAGCCACCTCTGGAAACCTATTTTTGGATATAGCCAATATATCTTTACTCATCAGAAAAGAATAATACATAAACAAACAAAAGCAATGAGTAAAAGAAACAAACCTGGCCTCAGGAGTAGAGGTCCAGCTCCAATAAGTAGGTGTATCACCCCAGACAATCAGAAGATCCCTTGCGGATATCATGTAACATTTCTTCCCACTCTGCTTGTCCAACGAAAAGCTCTGCTGAATGTCACAATTAGATATGCACCGTTGCTTATATTAACAAGGTAAGGAAAGAAGAAGACAAAACCGCATGAAAATGACGGTAAAATTTTCCCAAAAAAGCACTTCAACTTCAAAAGTGTTTAGAGGAGTTTTGGACAGATCACTTTTGAATTAAAAATATTTGTGGAAGTGCAAAAGCACATTTTATAAGAGCACTTATCAGTTATCAAAAGTTTCTCAAGAAAAAGGCAAATCAAGTTCCCTTTCACACTACCAACTGCTTTTTCACTCCCATAAGATATTATTGTTGATTTCAACATGTTATTAAATTTTTCTCCACAAGATAAAACACCATCTAGAGACACATAACAAGTGCTTTCTCTAAAAGCGCTTTTTTTATTCCCCCGCGGGCCCAAGACAACTGATTTCATTTAATTAAAAGACATGCTTTTGGTGGTGTCACAAGCACTTGCAACAAAGAACATGCAGCACCAAAACAGACATCAAGCTCCCCGAATGAATTCTAACAAATACAGTAAAATTCTACCGAAACAAGTCAACAAATGCTGGAAGATCTTTACAAAAACTAGATAATTAGAAGTGTATTTTGAGGTGTTTTAAAAGAAATCAGTTTCAAATAAAAAGCATCTTCAACAAAAAAAACAGAAAAATTTAATGGATTCAGTCATTCGGATTAATGATTAAAAAAAACCGTACATTAAAACCAAATCAAAATCAATTATGGGTTATGAACAAAGAAGAAAATAAAAGGAATTAAGTGATTATAAGTTATGCAAATGTGCCTACCTTTTTGCCCTCGTCGATGAGGATAGGGTTATGACAAAGGCTAAAATAGAGCTCCTTCTTAGAGGAGGAACGCAGCGAAGAAGAAGAAGAAGAAGACGAAAGAAGAGTAGAGTAATCGGGCGGCAAAAAGCTCTCCCAAACGGCGTCGGATTCGGCCGCCAACTTGAAGATAGTTGAAACTGAAGACAATCTGCATGCGTCGCGAGGAGTAGTAAAGGAAATAGCGTTGGCAATGCAACCTTCGGGTAAAAGCTCCATTTCTGCTTCCGTGGAAATTAGAAAAAGGTAAATGGAGAGACAGATGCTCAGATGAGTCTCGTCGTTTCGATTCTTGTGGTTTTTGATTTGGCCATTTTATAGAGCGGTGGAGAGTGAGAGATTCAAGGAAATCTTAGCGGTTAAGTTTTGGTTAATGATCCAGAGTATTGCCACTGCCCAGCCATATGCCTTGTGGAACCGAACCGAATTCCCTTTTCTTCTTTTGCCTTTTACTTTAAAAAGTTTTTTTTTTAAATTTTTTAAAAAAGACAACTCTTATTTATGCGACGATAATATTTTGAAAATTATTTTTATTTAATCTTGTATCCAATAAAGTCAAAAGAATATACTTTTCTTATCAACCGGGTCACTGGCTAGAAGTTATTTCTTATTACCTGAACACCTTGAGGATATGTTAGCCATGCAATCGGCAACACTGAGCAATAATGAATCAACGCGAATGTCTGACATGGGTCAAACCTCGAAACGGTCCTAAAACGATATCGTTTCATCTATTATTATTATTTTTGTTTTAATTCTTTGTAAAACGACGTGGTTTGGCTTAGATAAGGCAAACGCAATGACAAAAACCAACTGCTTTCTCTTCCTCTTCGTTTCACCACATTAGAATTTTGAGTATAATTCTTACATGGTTCACTTCTCCAAAAATCTAGTAGCCAACACAAAAAAAAAAAAAAAATTGCTTGCTTCACTTCAAAAAACTTGTTGTAATCAATGACTTACTTCTACTGTTGTGGCTATTGTCATTGCTGTAGAGGTTTTGAGTCTACAAAATTAGAAAAAGCAAGTCCAATGGATAGCTCTAAGTTGAGATTTTCTTGATAATGGTTACTGCTATGCATTTGCTTTTGCTCTTGTTGATGTAGTTGTAAATTTTATGGTGGCTCTTCATCAGTTCATGCCACTGGTGCTGTAGTTCTTGTTATTGGTGGTGGTGGTGTTGTTATCAAAAGATGATTCTAATTTGGGCTTGATCAAGTTCTTAGGTTGATTTATTTTTTCATTATTATTATTAGTGTATTTGTTGAAAATATTATGGTTATGAATTTGGTTGAGGGGGTGGTGAGTTTGAGGGTCAAGGCCATGGTTAAGTAGCTTCCGCTTGATGTGTGTATTCCAACAATTCTTTATTTCATTGTCTGTTCTTCCTGGTAAAAAAAAAAAAAGAGTTTCTTTAGATCTAATAATTAAAATTAACCCACCCTAAACAAATAAAAATTTAAAAAGTAAAAAAAGAGAAGAAGCTTAATTAATTACTTGTTTCCAAGCAAACTATGGAGCTTGATAATGAGTTTATCTTCTTCATTGGTAAAATTCCCACACATAAGATGAGGGTGTAGATAATTTATCCATCTTGATTTACAGCTCTTGCCACATCTTAGCAATCCTGAGTAATTTATTGAAACACGCACATATATTAACTTTGCCGCTTTGTGAATGGTTGTGTCTATCGGGTAATGGTTGTCGATGGTGGTGGTGATGGTGGTTGGGCATGGGTGGTGGTGGTTGTGAGTTGTGGATGGTGAATGGCAATTTCAGCCGCGAATTATGGTGGATCGCGAATGGCTGAACCTCAGTTGATGGAGGAAATGGAAAATATTTAACAAACAAAACGTTGTGTTTTTGCCTTTAGTGAAACGATGTTTTGAGTTTTCGAGTTTTGACCAAATGCAAATATCACGTTCGATAATGAATTATGGTACTAATTAAAAATTAATGTGACATGACTGCATGATGAAATCAATTCTCGGGTCTAACCTTATCAGATTGAGTCGTTAATGAGTGAACTATTAAAAACCCATTTAATAATGGGTTGGATTTTAGTTGGAGGTTTCAAAACTTTTTAAATTACATTAAGTTGATTATTTATGTAATACAATATAGTTGTGGGTACCGTATAATTAAAGTAGTAAAATCTATTGTGTTAAAAATAAGATTTAGGGTTTACATCTGACTCATATTGATAAGGGAAAATTTGGTCGCCATTAAGCTAATTAAACAAGATGAAGGGATATTATTATATTTTCATTAAAATTTTTGTAACACATAAAGTCAGTACCATGGTTTGGTGAAAACAACATTTTATCACCAAAAGTTTATGCTACTAGCAGTTTACTGCTATTCCAGTAGTAGTTAAAAATTTATTGACGTCATAAGTGCATTTAAGGCATTTCCTGTTGAAGCTAAAGCGTTGCTTTTGTAATTGTAAAATAAAAAATTAGTCACGTAACTATCGAGTAAATAATTAAAAATAGGAAAAATTGTAACCTTAGAAATAGAAATCACGATTCTATCTGTCATGGTCAATGCTCCATCTTCGATTTGTCTCTCTATCTCTCTCTATCTGTCTCTATCACACTATTGTTGCTCTAACCACTACACTGCTCTTTCCACTACAGTGTCGTCACTAATGCATCTCTCTTGTACCATTGAAGCAAGCTCGTTATGATCTCCCCTGCGGTTTGCTCTCTCCACAGTAAGTTGTTGGCTTCTTTTTTAAATTTTTTTGCTTATTGTTCATTACTTTTTTCCTTAATTAAATTGTGATTAATAATTCAATTTAAAAGATTAGGATTTAAATTTTGCAGTAGAATATATTATCAACAATCTTGCATTTGCTGTTTGCCGTAATGTTTTGTTGTTTATGTAATTTTGCTTATTGTTCATTATTTTTCATTAATTCCCATTTTCTAATATTTGTTCTGAAGGTTTGGTAATGAAAACAAAGGTTTATGAATTTTTTCCTATTTGTCGTAGTTCTTAAAGTTTAGTAATAAGAACTTTCAGATTCTATTATTGTTCCTTTTTAATTCTTTTATTGTTCTTTTTAATTGTTTGAGTTTAGTTGTGAATTACGTTATTGTTAATGTTCTAGCTGATGTGAATTTAAGTTGTGTTGTTTTTTATGCAAAGTCTATAGCTTTAGTTTTTTTCTTATCAAGTTGTGAATTTTGTTATTGTTCATGTTCCAGCTGCGATAATTTTTCCTCATTTTTTATTTTCTAGATCATGATGTCAATAACATATAATCTACAAAGGTGAAAGACATCATAGAGGGTTGATTAAACCTAATGAATACACTCCATTGTAGATAAAGAACGAGGTAGTATAGATTGCAAATGAACATGGTTTGAACACTCTTCAAAGTGTGTAGTTATTTGTCACAAACCCAGGTAGCAAGCAAATGATATAGATATTAAAGTAGTCTTGCAGATTCAATTCACTATATATCACTCATTGGGAGTAATAGTGTTGGAGGCCACTATGTTGCCAACCTTATGTCCTAATTTACCACTTGGTGGAGTGCTACAAGCCATGCTACATAACTTAGGAGTTTAATTATTTGTAGAGTAAACTACGTTGGTGAATGATAGTGGAAATGAACTATTATCTAGGACTAGAGACATACATGGGGCACAAATAGATTTGAATGAGGATGTTAGGCATGAGATTAATGATGATGATGAAGTACCTCCTACGATTGAAGGCATAAATGGACCACAAACTATTGAGAATCATAATGTTGGGTGTGGGAGTGATAATGATTAGTTGTCAGATTTTGACAAGGAATTTGCTGCTGATGATAGTTGTATAAATAACCAAAATATAGCTAAGGATGCAAAAGTTGTGGATGATACAAGATCCAATTCTGATGATGAAATAATTGACGTAGATCCTGAGTTGCTAGCGGATACATCTAATTTAGATTATGATCTGGGCATTACTAAACTAAAGGAATACACTGAAATGCATGTATATAATATAGGGCCTAATGGTAAGTATAGGCTGAGGTAAAGGGATGTATGTTGACAACTTTAGATATGCGTTACATGAAATGATGGAGGATAAAGGCTTTGAAATTACAAAGGTGTACAATGAGCCTAAGAGATTTTATAGCAAATGCAACATTAATGATTGTCCATGGTATGTGATAGGAAGTGTGGATTAGTAATCAAAGAGTTATAGAAGAAGCATGATTGCAGACAGACCAAAAAGTGAGTGAATATGACCATTATATGGATATAAGAGAAAATAAAGAGCAAATTTGTTGTGCCTCATGTGAAGATTTCTGTTCGCTGTGAGTCTATGCAAGAGACGTTTGTGTAAGGATAAGGAATTTGAAAGTATATAGGGCTAAAGAGAGGGCAAAAATAGACATTTATAGAGATCATGCAAGGGGCTATGAAGATCTATTTCAATATGCTACAGTGATTCACAAATATGATCCTAGTGTAATTTATTAAGTGCTTTGTGATGCAGTACCTAGGGATGATAAAGTGCTATTTTTTAACATTTTCAGCTCAAGGAAATGCACTTAATAATAATTATAGGCCATATATTAGGTTGGACAGATGTCATTTAAAATCAAAATATGTTGGAGTTCTATTAACTGTTGTGGAGATAAATGGTAATTACCTAATTATTAATTAATCCTCAATTTTAGAGTAACAACTCGAAATCAATCTATGTCATCTCATGAATATAACAATTAAGCCCAATTAAAATTAATCTAATGTAGGTTCTTTTTCTACTTATTAGTATGATATCTGTGAAGCCAAAGTTAGTTATAATCTGTTATGAATTTGCTGATCTGGCTGATGAGCTGGAGTTTGTGGGGTTCAATTGAATAAGCAGTTAGTCATAACAGCTTAGTTCAGTTAGTGGAAACACGCGTGTGGAAAAGCAATATAAAGGTGCTGTTTTTTAAAGCTTCAGAGAGGCATTAGGCTGCTACATTTATAGAGAGAAATAAAAGTTAAGCTTTGAGAGTTTGTAATCTGTATTGTGCAGTCATTGTAACCAGCCATTCTTGATCAAATAAATTTTCTGCCCTTGCTGGCATTTGCAGTCGTGGATGTAGGTTCCTTTGTGGAGCTGAACCACGTTAGATTCTTGGCTTGTTGAGAGTTCTTTATTGCTATGTGTTTCTTTTCTAATCTTGCATTTTTCAATTCTGGTTTCTTGGGCTGCTTAGTTCTAGTTCTAAGAGTCTGGTATAAGCACGATTGTCATAACAAACTGGTATCAGAGCTTGGTATTGGTTAGGATCAAGATTCAAAATGGCAAGCACCATAGTTGACCTTGAAAAATTCAATGGAGATAATGAATTCTATCTCTGGAGTTTAAAGATGAGAGCAATTCTAATTCAACAAGGGCTTGATAGTGCCCTCGATGATGGAGAAGATCCAATGGCCAAGAAAGAGAAAGCAGAAGGTTCTTCAAGCTTTGGTGCAGATCAGAGAATCATAAACAACAAAGCTCATAGCACGATTATCTTACATCTCTCTAATGAAGTCTTGAGAGAGAAGTCTTGAGAGAGGTATCCAGAGAAAGAACTACATCTGGGTTGTGGGCCAAGCTAGAAGAAATGTTTCTGAAGAAATCATTAGCAAAGAGGCTGTATATGAAGAGGAGATTATACACATTCTCGATGAAAGATGGAGTAGCCATGAAAGATCATGTGGATGAGTTTAATAAACTCATTCTTGATCTCGAGAATGTCAACATAATTCTTGAAGATGAAGACAGGGCATTCGTCCTGTTAAGTTCCCTTTCAGAATCTTATGAACATTTTGTAGATACTCTCCTCTATGGCAGACAAACCCTCTCATTGAAGGATGTAAAAAATGCTTTGAAATCCAAGGATTTGAAAAAAATTGCAGAATTGAAAGATCAAAGCAATGCAGAAGGTCTAGTTGCCAAAGGAAAGCCAGAAAAGAAAAACAACAAGCAGAAGAAGAACAATAGCAAAAAAGATAAAGCTGAAAAGAAGAAGAAGAAGAGGAAGTGTTACTTTTGTCAAAAGGAGGGGCACTATATTAAGGATTGCTTTAAGAAAAAGAAACCAGAGGAACTGCAAAAGAAATCAAATGGGAAGGCTGTTGTTGCCTCTGAAGATGAATGTGACTATGATGAAGCAGATGTCCTGGTGGCTGCAGAGAGGCACCCAACTGGTGAGTGGATTCTGGACTCTAGTTGTTCATTCCACATGTGTCCAAATAAAAGTTTCTTTAAGACCTTTGAAAGTGTAAATGGTGGAAAGGTATTGTTAGGAAATAACCTAGCTTGCAAGGTGGCTGGAATAGGAACCATTAGCTTAAAATTGCATGATGGTGTCACTAGAGATTTGCACCGAGTGAGATATGTCCCTGAACTGAAAAGAAACTTGATATCTCTAGGAATTGTTGACCAATCAGGGTATACTATTAAGGCTGAAAATGGAGAGATACAGGTCTTGGATCATGGTAAAATTATAATGAAAGGGGTTAGGAAAAACAGGCTGTACATACTTGTTGGATCCTCACCTGTGCAAGGGACCTCAGTAAGTGTGATCAGAGATAAAACCAAGCTCTGACACATGAGACTAGCTCATATTGGTGAGAGAGGTCTCAAGGAGCTAAGCAATCAAGGTTTGCTTGGTGATGATAAAGTTACTTCCTTAAAATTCTGTGAGAAATGTGTGTTTGGGAAGGTCATAAGACTGAAATTCAGTTTGGGGAGAAAAGAAACCAAACAGACTCTAGATTACATTCACTCAAACCTTTGGGGGCCATCACAAGTTCCATCTTTAGGTGGAGTTAGGTACTTTGTGTCCTTTATAGATGACTTCTCAAGGAAGGTTTGGATTTATGTCCTCAAACACAAAGGTGAAGCACTAAAGAGGTTTAAAGAGTGGATAACTCTCATTGAGAACCAAAATGATAATAAAATAAAGAGACTTAGAACAGACAATGGGCTGGAGTATTGCAGTAACGAATTTGAAGACTTCTGTAAATCAAAAGGCATTGCAAGGCATAGAACTGTCACCTATACTCCACAACAAAATGGGCTAGCAGAAAGAATGAACAGAACCATAATAAAAAAAAGGGTAAGATGTATGCTGCTGAATGCAAACGTATCAAAAGGTTTTTGGGCTGAAACAGTGACTACAGCTGCTTATTTGATAAATAGAAGTCCATCCTCAGCTCTAGGTTTCAAGACACCTCACGAGCTTTGGTCAGGGAAGCCACCAGACTTGAGCAATCTGAGGATCTTTGGGTGTCCAGCGTATGCATACATAAAATAATGAAAGCTTGAACCAAGGGCTGTCAAAGGGTATTTTTTGGGTTATCCAGAGGGCATAAAAAGATTCAAAATATGGACCTTCAATGGGAAACCATCCAGAATACTAATCAGCAGGGATGTCACCTTTGATGAAGAGCAAATGCTTCAGTCAAAGGTAGAAACTGAGATTGAAGCTACTGAAATAAAGGAAGAAGAAAGTGTTGGACAGAAGGTGGAGCATTCTGATAGTTGTAAGACTTCTGAGCAGCCATCAGACCAATCCAAGGAAAGAAAAAATCCATCAGAACTGGAAACATATCAACTTGCTAGGGATAGGGAGATCAGAGCCATCAAAATGCCAAAGAAGTATGGCATAACTGACCTCATTTCCTATGCACTGACAGTAGCTGATGAAGTAAATGGTTGAGAGCCTTTGAGTTATAAGAAAGCTATGAGTTGTGGAGATAAGCTAAAATGGTATGCTGCAATGCAAGATGAGATAACTTCTCTAAAGAAGAACAATATCTAGATCCTAGTTGAAAAACCACCTAACAAGAAACTAGTGGGCAGCAAGTGGATCTTCAAATTGAAAGTTGGAGCTTCAGAAAAGAAACCTCCCAGACATAAGGACAGACTTGTGGCAAGGGGATTCACACAAAGAGAAGGAGTGGACTTCAATGAAGTATTCTCACCAGTAGTTAAATACAGCTCCATTAGACTGATGTTGGCCCTCTCTGCATATTTTGACTTGGAGCTGGAGCAGATGGATGTTAAAACTGCCTTCTTACATGGCAGTCTTGATGAAGAAATTTTCATGGCTCAACCAGAACGGTTTATTGAAAGATGATCAGAGGACAAGGTATGCTTATTGAAGAAGAGCTTGTATGGCCTCAAGCAATCCCCAAGGCAATGGTATTTGAAGTTTGATGAGTTCATGATAAGCTATGGGTACTGCAGAAGAAAATTTGATAACTGTGTGTATTATAAACTCTTATCAAGTAGTAGAGGCATCTATTTGCTTCTTTATGTTGATGACATGCTTATTGCATGCAATCAAAATGAAGAAATAAAGAAGCTCAAGGTGGAGCTTAGCACTGAATTTGAAATGAAGGATTTGGGGGCAGCTACAAAAATTCTGGGTATGCAGATAATAAGAGATAGGAAATGCAAAGTTTTGTATCTATCTCAAGTTGATTATATGAAGAAGGTGTTAACTAGGTTCAACATGGAAGATTCAAAACCTGTTTCAACACCTATGTCAGCTCACTTCCAGTTATCTAAGTCATTGGAACCTACAACTGATGATGATTTTAACTATATGAGGGATATACCTTACTCCAGTGCAGTTGGCAGCATCATGTATGCCATGGTATGCACCAGACCTGACTTGGCTCATGGAGTTGGAGTCATCAGTAGGTTTATGGGGAATCCAAGGAAGGGTCACTGGAGCAGTGAAATGGGTATTAAGGTATCTTCAAGGAACTGCTGTCACTTCTATCATGTTTGGTAAAATAAGTGGAGTATCACCTGAAGTGGCTGGGTTTGTGGACTCAGACTATGCAACAGACAAGGATAGAAGGAGGTCCATAACAGGTTTTGTGTTTACTATGTGTGGAGGTGCCATAAGTTGGAAGTCCTCTCTGCAATTAGTGGTTGCTCTCTCAACAACAGAAGCTGAGTATATTGCACTTACAGAAGCTGTTAAAGAGGCAATATGGCTAAAAGGGCTGGTCACTGAGTTAGGGTTTAAGCAAGAAATTGTTAAAGTTAGCTGTAATAGCTCAAGTGCTATTCAGCTAAGTAAAAATCCTAAGTACCATGAGAGAACTAAACATATTGATGTCAGAATGCATTTCATAAGAGATGAAATCAGTAAAGGAGTGGTGAATGTAGTTAAGGTGCCATCTGAAGTAAATCCAGCTGACATGTTAACCAAGCCTTTGCCTTCAGTCAGGTTCAGGGACTTACTGAATTTGATTGGGTGTGTTAGCTTGTGAAACAAGCTTACTGATGCTGTAGCAGTGAAGGGAGAAGCATAAACAAATTAGAACTAAGGTGGAGATTTGTGAAGTCAAAGTTAGTTATAATCTGTTATGAATTTGCTGAGCTGGCTGATGAGCTGGAGTTTGTGGGGTCCAACTAAATAAGTAGTTAGTCATAATAGCTTAGTTCAGTTAGTGGAAACACGCGTGTGGAAAAGCAATATAAAGGTACTGTTTTCTAAAGCTTCAGAGAGGCATTAGACTGCTGCATTTACAGAGAGAAATAAACGATAAGCTTTGAGAGTTTGTAATCTGTATTGTGGAGTCATTGTAACCAGCCATTCTTGATCAAATAAATTTTCTACCCTTGCTGACATTTGCAGTCGTGGATGTAGGTTCCTTTGTGGAGCTAAACCATGTTAGATTCTTGGCTTGTTGAGAGTTCTTTATTGCTATGTGTTTCTTTGTTTCTTTTCTAATCTTGCATTTGTCAATTCTGGTATCTTGGGTTGCTTAGTTCTAGTCCTAAGAGTCTGGTATAAGCATGATTGTCATAACAATATCTAAGCATCACATGTAAACATAATGAATAATAAAGAGTCAAAGTTTTCCTAAGCACTCTATGTAAACAATTTAATGAAAAACATATAATCAAAGATAATCATGTATAAACTTTATAGATCCAAGCATAGATTTAATTGAATATTAATCATAACAATCAATAATGCATGACAGAATTGATGAAAAGATTTTAATAACATCCAATTAATCATGTGAAATAAAGACCATAATCATCAAAGAATATATATATATATATATATATATATATATAGGGAAATAAAATAATTATTTTATTGAATAAGGTTTTATCCTTAACCTCAGTATAAGAAAATTAACTAGACATTCTTAAATATGGAGCAACAAAAGAAATAAAATCAGCCATGGAAGCTGTCTGCTCTTCTTTTCTTCTCCTTACCGATTGCTTTCTGCATTTGGCGGCTACTTCCCCCCTCTCCAAAAGCCAAAAGCTTGCTTTTATATAGTCTTTAAAATGGGTCCCACCTCTTAAATCCTAAAGCCAAAAGGCTTGGCCTTTTTATTTGTTTGGTCTTGCACGTGCTTCACTTGGAATTTTCACTCTTTTTTTAAGGCCATACAATTGCTTCTCACGTGATGGCCATACATCTTTTTTGTCTTCATGTGCATGGATGAATGAATTTGTCTTGAATTCACATGCATATTTGCCTAATTGCTCTTAAAATCAATCAATTAATGCCTTCAAAATTAAGCTCCTTTATGTCTTTTTTTTTTATCCATAATCCTCAATTAATCCCCTATTCAATAAAATAATTCAATTAATTAAAAATAACAAATAAAAATAACTAGCAAATATATAATTAAGGGTAAAATATATATATTAATTATGCTCATTAGAGGGCTGTTGATAGCACTAACAAGTATGATTACACAACTGCAATGGAAAAGCTCAAACAAGAAAATTTAGATGACCATGCTTGAAGAGACATGAGCATCGCAAGAATTGTAAAATAGATCATATAAGTAACAACACTTCAATGTGCTTCAACAATTGGATCTTACTCTACAAAGAGAAGCCTTATCTAACCATGCTCAAAGAGATCAGATGCATGTTTATGATATTATTCACAGAGAGAAGAGAAAAGACACATTCTTGGACCAACATTCCACCTAGAGTGAAAAAGGAATTAGATGATGCTCCTGAAGCAAGAAGCAAAATGAATGCAATCACTGTTGGGGATTTTGACGTTCAATTATAAATCTATTTCATTTTCATTATAAACAATTTTCCCTGTATGTGCTTCTTTTAATTATTATTCAATTTCTTCAAGTTAAAGACAATAGTCATTGTTCAGTAAGGAGGTTCATTGTTGATATGATAAGCAGGTCCTATGATTGTTGTTATTAGGAGCTGGAATCTCAACACTCATATTATGGCTGCAATACACGATGGAATATTACCTACCAAAATACGTCATAAAATAAGCGTATTCGAACACTTATTCAGTAATGTTTAAGTCAATTCCTGATAAAATTACATGGGACCCTTTTGAGAGGGCAAAACTTTCTCTTCCTGAGATTACTAAGAAGATTGGAATACCAAAGAAGTCAAGGAAGAGGGTAGCTATTGAGCCAATGGAAACAAAAAAATTTTTGATGTCTGTTCCTCCTTTTATGGTGGGATGAATCACAATGTCAACAATACCCATTAAGGCCGTCGATGTTAAGAGAAATAAGAGCTCAGAATTAGATGTACTTCTACTGAACCTATAGTTTAATTACTTTTGAGTGTATTGACCTTAATTGTTAATTTTTTTATATGTAATTTTAAATAGGGTGTTGGTGGACCAGAAGAAAGTTGTAATGCAGCAAATACTTCTAAGAGGACAAAGACAATGGTAGTGCTAATTCGAATATGTAATAACTTTTATTTTGTTGTATTTATTGATATTTCTTTTATATTTACATATTTCAATTTAAATAGGCTATAAGTGTTCTAGAAGAGAGATTTACTAATAATAGAAAAGGAGGTGGTATAAAGGCCAAGGGGGTAATAGAAGAAAATGAGGTAGTAGAAGAATGACAACTAGAGGTAGACGAGCTACCGTCTTATATTGATATTTGATGTTAGAAATAATTGATGCTTGTCTTAGATAATAAAGTTAAAATTATTTTGTCCAGGACGATATAAAGCTAATAAACTTTCTACAAATCCAACTCAAGGCTCACAAGCTTTATAGATCATAGATGGTTAACAAAATGTTACCATTAAGATATTATGTATCTGGATTACACAAACTATTCTTAGTGTATTAGGGTGATGTTATGTATGAGTAATGATATAGCCACAAACTCTTGTACAAACTTATTTTGTACAAACTGATATGGCATGATAAGATTGGTTGAATTAAATATCACTTGGCCCACATGAGTTGTTTTTATTATTTTATATTTTCATTCAACCAATGAATTAATGCCACGTCACTTTGTACAAAATAAGTTTGTACAAGAGTTTGTGGCTGTATCATTACTCGTTATGTATTTAGAATGCACAAATTGTTATTAGGGCATTAGGTTGTTATTATGTTTTTTGAATTCACAAACTATTAGTGTTGCAATAAGCTATAACCTGTTATTTATCACCAATGATATTATGTCCTATTTTCAAAGCACATATTATTCAAAAAAGTTTAATGAAAGTACTTTTGATTACTTTTGATTTCATTACATTGTAAATTACAATAATTGATTACTACATGTCTATTATATTACTTTCGCATAAATAAGCCTACCACAAAACTACAAATAAAAATTGTAGCCAATTTTAGGTTCACTTCAATACATTATAGCCTTTTATTCATCTTCATTACATCTTCGTTTAGGTTCATGCCATGGCTAGATGTGGTGTTATGCATTTTTATGTCTTATTTTGCCATCTATTGCATAAAATTACACTTTTTAAGCATGCATATTCAAACTATTAGGATTTTTCAACATAGTGAATACCATCGCACATGCTTGCACTCTACAATTACGAAATTTAGGGTAACCAATAACTTCTGCAGGTTTCTTAGCTCAACCCCCTAGAATTAACACTTGAGTTACTACTGGAGCTCATTATTTTGTTTCAATTTGTATGTATGAAGGCTGAAAGTATGTTTGGTTTTGAATGAAGATTGAAAAGATGTGGATATTATGAATGACATTTTATATTTGAATGAATTATAGTGTTTGTAGTGGCTTATAGTTGTTTTTTAATGATAAAGTATTAAATTTATAGTGTTTGGCTTGTCATTTTCTTACTTTTTTGAAATGGGGTTGCTGGTCTTTGAATTAGGGTTGCTGGTGTTTAAAAATGGCTTGGGATTGCTAGTGCAATGGTGTTGAAATTTTTGTAATGGCTTATAGCTACTGTTTTTTAATGATAAAAGCATTAAAATTTGACTATTTTGCTTGGCATTTTCTAGTGTAGTGGATTTCATATTATCTTGGTATCCAGCAAAGTTGGAGTCAGTGTACCTAATGATCTTAAGTTGATCCGACCTTTGATATGCGAGCATATAGTTTTTCATTCTTTGTAAGAACCATAAGACCCGTTTGGTTGCTTTTCAATGGCTACTCCTATATTACTTAAATATCTGCATAACATCCCAATAATGTATACAATATTTGGTCGGATTCAAACCTGAGCATACATCAGACTTCCTACTGCTGACGTATAAGGAATATTCTCCATTTCTTTTTCCTCAAAATCATTCTTAGGCCACTGAGTAGGACTAAACTTGTCTTCCTTAGCAATAGGGATATCACTTGGTTTGCAATCTTGCATGCCATATCTCTTAAGAATTGTTTCGATATAGCTCTTTTGTGATAATCCTAGAATACCTTGAGAGCGATCCCAATGTATATGTATGCCTAATATAAAAAAGGCATCCCCAAGATCTTTCATCTCAAAATTCTTAGCCAAAAATCTCTTGATTTCATTCAATATGCCTACATCGCTGCTGGTAAGTAAAATGTCATGGACATATAAAATTAGAAAAATATACTAGCTCCCACAAAAATTATGGCATATGCAATCATCGACCAAATTCATCTCAAAACCAAATGAGATGATCACTTGATGAAACTTGAAATACCATTGTCGAGATGCTTGCTTGAGCTCATAGATGGATCTCTTAAAGTTATAGACAATATTCTTTAAGTTTCCGGACACAAAGTTTTCTGGTTGCACTATATAAATCGACTTATCAATGCCACCATGGAGAAACGTCGTCTTTGCATCCATATGATGTAACTCAAGTTGGAAATGCACCATCAATGCCATTATAATCTTGAAAGAGTCTTTTGAAAAAGTTAGAGAGAAAGTCTCTTTATAGTCGATGCATTTTTTCTATGTAATGCCCTTTACGACAAGACGCGCCTTGTACCTCTCTACATTGCCTTTCAAATCCTTCTTGGTTTTAAATATCCATTTACAGTCAATAGGTTTTGCACTTTCTGGTAATGAGACAAGATCCCATACGTCATTTTCCTTTATGAACTTCATCTTCTTATCATTCATGGCATCGATAAACTTCTAAGAGTTTGAACTTTCCATGATTTGATGAAAATTGATCGGATTATCTTTCATCATGTTGATGTCTACCTCATGTTCTTGGAGAAATACAATGTAGTCATCTAGCACTGCACTTCTCCTTTCTCTAATGGATCTCCTTAATGACATAGGTTCTTGAAGTGGTACAGTTTGTTTTTCTAGAACAACTTCTTGTATTGAACAAAGTCAGGAATGAGACCCCGATCAATGCCAATAACACCTATGGAAATATCAATATATTCATGTTTAAAGACAAAGTCTTTAGTCATATCTCCCCCCGCAAACTCGATATCCTCAAAGAGCTGAGCATTTACTGATATGAAAATTGACTTAGTTGTGGGATCATAAAACTTCTACTCTTCTACTCCCTAGATCATTCTAAATGTCCAATAAAATAGTAACTTACAGTCCTTAAGTCCAGTTTCTTTTCATTAGGCCTATGAGGCCATATCTTAGCTGGACATCCCTAAACATACAAGTGCTTTAGACTAGTCTTCTTGTCTTTTCAAAGCTCTTAAGGGGTTTTGGTAGTTGTTTCAATTAGAACCCTATTTAAGATATATTTTGTAGTCTTTAGCGCTTCTCCCCAAAGTGATTCTGGTAAGGTAGATTAACAAATCGTACTCCTTACCATGTCCTTGAGCGTCCTATTTTGTCTTTTAACAATATCATTCATAGTGGGCGAACACGACATAGTGTACTGTAGGACGATATCGAATTCCTCTAAGAATTTAGCAAATGGTCCTAGACATTACTCACATAGCCTATCATATCTGATAGTATTTGCCACCATAGTCAGATCTGACACTTTTGATTTTTTTGCCGAGTTAGTTCTCAACTTCATCTTTAAAATTTTTAAACATATTCAAGGATTGTGATTTTTCATGGAGGAGATATATGTAGCCATATATAACAAAATATCCATGAATGTCAAAACGTATTGTTGATCATTCTAGGCAACTATAGGAAATGGCCCACAAATGTTCATATGTATGAGTTCTAAGACATCCAAAGTCTTTTTGGCTTATAATCTCCTTTCAGTGGCTTCTTTCCCCTTGATATAGTTAACACATATATCAAAATCTGTGAAAATCTAAAGGGTCAAGAATTTCGTCTGACATAAGTCTCTCTACATCTGGAGATATGACCTAATCTTCTATGCCATAACGCAGCCGAATTTTCATTAGTTAATTTTCTCTTTAAAACTCGTGTACTTAATTGTAGAGATTCATTAAATAAAGCAATTGTATCAAGCATGTAAAGATTATCATCGCCTGACAAAGAACTGAAACCAACTAGTTTTGAATCATAAAATAAACTAAATTTTCAATTCCCTAATGAATAAGAAAACCAAATTTGTCCAAAATAAAATAGAAATCAAATTTTGTCTAAAAGACAAAACAACAAACGTTTCATCAAGATCCAAATAAAATTCAGTCTTTAACAATAATCTAAATTTTCTAATTGCTTATACTTCAACTGTCTTGTTGTCGGCCACATAGATGTATATTTCACCATTACTAGATTCTCGACAACTCAGACAACCCTGCATAGGTACACCGATGTAAGTGGTTTCACTAAAATCTATCCACCACATGTGTCTAGGTACCAAATTTAAATTAACCTCATAACAAACTGAATTAAAAAGTATACAGATCTTAGCATGCCAGACATGATAATTAGTGCAGTGTTTCTTCTTATGCCCTTTCAGCCCCACAAAAGAAACAAGTAGTACATTCTAGATCACTTGGTTTTTTTATTGTTTCTTTTAAGGTACTGTATTTGTAGCTTTCTTATCATTCTTCCTTCTCTCACCCTTGTTCTTGCCCATAGAGGTAGAGGGTAGGTGAGCACTTTTTGTCTTATCTTTTTTCAGCCTATTTTTTTTCATGAACACAGTATGATATGAGCTTATTCAGAGTCCAAGTCTTTTTCTAACAATTATAGCGCACCTTAAACTGGTTAAACTATGTTGGTAAGGATATTAAAACCAAATGCACTAGCAAGTTCTTAGAGAGTTCAAGCTTAAGTGCTCTTAATTTAGAAACTAGATGAGACATCTCCATAATGAACTCCGTGATATTGCCTTTACTTGTATACTTCATTAAAATTAGGCTTGTCAAGAGCATATCAATTTCATCTTTTTTGTTCTTGACGAGCCACTATTCAAACTATACAAGGAATTCCGTAGTCGTAAATGTTTTTTCAGTCATTGAGCCCCTGAATGCTTCGAGAATGGCCTTTTTCATGATCATGATACACATGCGATTTGATCTCTCCCATCTTTCTATTTTCCTTCTATTATCCGGGATACTTTCATCCATAAATGGTAGGGGAGAATCAACCCTTAAAGCAAGGTCAATATCCATGACTGCGAGATTATTTGAGAGGTTCTCATGCCATGATTTGAAGTTAAAATCATTTAGCATAGGAATATAATTGATATTGACAGTAATATTAACGGTAGACATAAATGAATAGAGAACAACTAACTAACAAAACAAGCTCAATTTAATTTTAAGACAAAAATAAATTCAAATAAAGGTCAACTCCATCTTAAGATACCAGACACTCCATTAATATTCTATCTTTGGACAAAATATAAACTTGTAAATAATACCTTGGTGTAGGAATTAAACATTAATAATAAGAACATGTTAAACAATGAATCTTCCTTTGGGTCGATTTATTGTTTACATGTAAAATTGAATAATCATTACGTATTTATTATCGTAGGTGCACATGTAATTCTATTAAATATGGACCTTCCTTTGGGTTGATCGATATTTAAGAAAATTACATGTACAAAATTGTTTATATTACAAAATAAGTTAATTTTCAAACAAGCAAGAACAAGTAACAACATAGAGGTGTAGTTAGATATTGTAAGTGTAAAGATGATGTTTTGTTGTTCAAATACCAATAGCTTATAAAAATAAAGGAATTTACTAAATTTTCAGCTAAAAAAAACTTCTTATAGGTTGTTACTTGTTAATCATTTAGCTTAGCTTAAGTTATGAATGTTGTGTATGTATGAATAATATTTGTAAGTTGACCTAGCAATAGTATAGGTACATGCTTCTATTATATGGGTTAGTTAGCCTGTTAACTTTAGCTAATATAAATATAATAAATTGTACAAACTCTAACAATTATTCAATAATACAATAGTTAGGGTTTATGATTCATGGATTAAATATATTGATTTACAAATACATGCAATGTTGTTTTGAATATTTTGTTACTGCATAAGATGTTAAGGGATTGTTGAGTTTTAGTATTGCGTGGAATATAAGTTATGTAGTATCACCTGTGGTATGTTGTGATCTTATTAAAAATAACAAAGCATGTACATTAAAGTACTTGAAGAAATATATAAAATTGAGATGGCTTATAAACTGTAAGCAATAATTAAAGCATAAGGAACCAAGATACTTATGTTTTATTTTCACTTATGTGAAGTTTTTCTAAGATTTTAATTCTAAGGAGATGTTTTCACTACTAGAAAAATGGTCTTTATTGACATTAAAATAGTGTCAATAACTACTTTCAGTGACACTTGTTAATTGTGTTAGTAATCTAGTAGTCAGAAAAACAGTGACACTTGTATGTGGTGTTAGTGATTACTATTACTACAGTATCACCAATATTATGACACCATAGTGTTAGTAATTATTGATATTTTATTAATGTCTATGATTACTATTACCATGGTATTACTAGTTAATTTATTTGAAAAAAATAAAAAATTGAATTGGATAATTGCCTATTGATTTATTGGTAAAATTAAAAGGCACCACAAAATAACAAAAAGAAATTTATTTATATCACAAAATCTTTCATTTCACATTTAAATATTATTAGTATATATTACAAATTCCAAAACTTCAATAACCAAAATATGAGATATCCTACTCTCATTACTAAATAATCCAAATTAAATACATAAAAATTTCTACCATCCAATCAAATGCTTACTACTTGTGGCTAAATTTAATAAATTTAGAAGATAAATTGAAAAGGATGACTGCCTTTCACTCTTTGAATACGATTAGTATAATTGCGTTATCACACCAGCAACTTCTCCATTCAATAGACTGTATGGGGTAGGATACAAGTGAAGTTGAGGAATAAACACTTCAAACACATTATTCAAATCTGCATATGAATACATGGAAAAGAAAAAAAAATTGGCTTTCAATATCCAACCATTAGAGAAACAACAATTAACAAAAAATAAATTATTTTGTTCAAAAGAAAAAAATACTCATAAGCTATTTATAAATAAATTTAATTATTCTCTTTTGGTAAACGTTATATATATAGCAAACTATAGCAGACAAGAAGTTTTCAATGTAATAGCTACTTTCAGCACAAGCATGTTACTCTACCTACATTTACCAAATGATTTTTATGCATAGTTAAAAGTTATCACAAATGCTCTATTATAAATAAATCACCACGCATTTTCTCAATTTATTCATTCTTAAAGCTTATTTAACGAGGCAAAAAATAAGCCCTCAAACTACAGTTTTCTTAAACTGAGCATAAAATAACTATGAATCTCCATATTTATATTAGGCATAATGAAGTTTGGACAAAAATATTTCAATAGTTTGAGAGTTCGATCCAAAATCGTTACTACTAAAAAAAAATATTTGCAAACTTAGTTAAGCATTTATAAAGTGAGTATGAGATTTATTATACTACTTAAATCTATTCATGTGAACCATTTAAAGAATATCACCCTAAATTGTAATTAAGTATTCATTAGTTTTGCCTAATTATAAAACTTTAAGAGAAAAAAAGTAGAATAAAAATATAATCATTATACATTTCCACTCACAAGTAATGTTGCTTTTACTTGATTGACATTATCACCCAAGATCACTTTAAACATTTTTCCTAAACCTAGAAAGGGGGAAACAACTTTAAAATATAATTATTATATATTAAGACATGCATATATAACATAACCATTTACTAGAATATTCATGGAATAATCCATAGTTCTTAAAATTAATATGCTACACTAAGTAGATATTTGATATAGTAAATTAATATATTTGATATAGTAAATTAATTTCAAACTATTACTCATATGCTCATCATCCAAAATCATTTCTTGGAAGCCTTCAAAGTCTTAAATTAGGATGTCAAACTCAAACCAACACAAAACAAGAATGTCAAACTCAAATCAATCGCAAACCATAGAAATTAATAATCGGGCTAATATTTAAGTTAAATTAGTTCAATTAAAAAGAATAGCTAACAATCTCCTAGCTTTCTAGAACCACCTGGCTAAAACCATTTATTTTTGGGCTCTATCATTCAAATGGGGCATCAACATGGCAAACATTGCAGATTTTCAAAGCTACAACGTGAAAAACTGGAACCTTTTTATTGTCAATGTTGCAATGGCTAGGACGGGCTTGTATCAACTATCACGCAAAATCAAGCAAGATTACTTCTCCGAGAGCACCGAGATAGAGGCAGCAGCAGTGCAAGAATGATGATGCAAATTTCCTAAAGCCTAAACTAGTATCATTTTCCTTTTTCTTTTTTCTATTGTCAAAAACTGAATGCATTTAAAAAATGTTATCTTCATTTGCTGTTGGATTGGTTGGTGCGAGTTGTCTAACAACGCCAAATTGATTGTAATGAAAATCAAAATGATTATGACTACCTTAAATAAAAAAGAAAAAAAGGAAGAAAAGGAAAAGACTAACCTTTAAGAATAATCCCAAATATAATGAAAAATGATTTATGCCTTTGGTACTTTCTTCTCCCATTGCAATTCACAGTGTTGACACATTTTTTTCCTTGAAAAGTATTGCAAGTTAAGTAGATTTATCACTAATCAGATTTAATAGGAAACATTGACAACTTGAATTAAAGATTTTTTTTAATTCAATACTATTTGGAATGCTATGAAACTTACAAAACATTATCAAACATGTCAATGCATCACAAATAAAATTTCCAAGTCATTTGGACAACTCTACATTTGCTTCTCACATGATAAAACTATATAAGTCAAAATTGCATATGAAATTGTAAAGGTAGCAGCAGGTGTTTAAATATTTATTAAATTTAAAATACTAAATATATCATAATGATACTTTCTAAATTTTAAGTGGACATATAAGTTAACAACATATTAAAATTTGAGGTTATTTCGATATCATTAGGTTGGTGTTTGATAGGATAAAAAATTAATGAACTATTCTGTCAAAAGACGTTACTGCAGAGGCAACATAGTTTGAAAAATCATTAAAAATAAATTACAAGTTCAATCAAAATAAAATTTTCCAGATTCAAAGTATACAAATAGAAGTGTAGTTTATCCAAATTTTAGTTTATTCTAACTCTGTTAGACTATACATTTGCAATATCAAACATGGAACATATGTAATCTCTAATAAAATTGGACAACAACCAACCATATTGAGAAATCCATTTAAAATCAAATATAAACTCAATTCTTTCCAAAATTTCTAGAACTAAAATGTTCTCATTTAAACTTAATTTAAACAAACTTTCAAATCAATTGAAAGTCACTTAGTCAAGTTCGGAAACAACCAAGTGTTGAAAAAATAGCATATCAACATACTATTTTAAGAGTACGTTTTGAGTGGCTCCCACTTAGCAAAAGTGAGAAATCTTGTGAAGTTCGGGTTCTACTCCGTGAATACTTCGAAAGTGTATATTTATTTACCCAAAATGGTGCCTAGGTGAATGAGAAACTGTTTCTCAAAGTGCACCAAAGAAGTTGGAAATTTGAAAGGAAATGAGCCTTATCCCACATGGGAAAAAGAAGTCAAGGGATTAGTGTTTATATATAAACACTTAACTATGCATGAACAAGAATTTTAAGGATAAAGACTCTCTCAACACGCGCGTGCACAGGGTGGGTGCGAATCCATGACCGATTTGGTTGAACTTGTGTGCATACGCGAATGTCAACCCAAAATCATCAAGGTTGTAGGCACGTTTTAATTTCCTTTTTAATTTTTTTTGTAATAGTTTACATGATTTTGAATTCAAAGGATTTGTAAAAGCTTCGCAATCATTTTTGAGCTGTTATACAATTCAAGTTTGAAATCAATTGATTGAATTGAATTTAAACAATTAAATTGGCTGTTATAACAATTAAATGACATGTATAACAATTCTGTTTCGGTTTTCTTTTCCTTACTGTTTTTCAGTTGTTTATTCATGATTTCCAGTTGTTGTTTACGTTGTTGTTTGAATTAGCTACTGCATTAAATTATTATCTCACTGTGTTTATTTTTCTTACACCAAGTTCACAACAACAGTCTATCAATCTCCAAATTTTTAGCATAATTTCATAAACTATTAATCAATCTTTCACCTCAAAATCAAGTGTCCAGCAACTCGAATATCATCAATCCACATGTTTAAAGTAAAATTAGACATAAAAGCAAACAATAACCTTACTTTTCACAATAACCAGCAAACTAATGGGCTTTGAATGATTGATATGGCGGTTTCACAATACGTTTTGGGTTGTTAGCTAGAAAGAGGAGAGAGAGAGAGAGAGAGTGTGTGTGTGTGTGATGTGCTTATAGGTCGTGAGGAAGAACTGAGATTTTTACTTAGGTTTTGAGTTTTCATACACACCATTAAATGAAATATATAATATATACTAAATCCATGATTGTTGATTGCCATTATTCTTTTACTTAAAAAATTGCAGTCAACCTAAATCCATAATCGCTGATTGTAATCATTCTTTCAGTTAATAAATTGAATTCCACCTATAATACAATTGCGTTTAATTTATTTTATTAAACATTAAATTAGACTAGAAGCAACAAAAACTCTAGATGGCTAGATTTCCAAACAAGTGCAAGCTCTCATTCACACTCAATAAACATAAACCAATTAACAGATAAATACTTAAACAATGAGAATAGAAAATAAGACAAAGAGTTACCACAACACTAATTTGGACTTTCAAACCTTAGCTTTCCCCAAATTTTTCACAGCACTTTCTGGGTTCTTTTCAGGGATATTTTAGCTTAAGGACGACGGCTTTCAAGGTGTTAATGAAGGCGGCTTTCAAGGTGTTAACAAAGGCAGCTTTCAAGGCAGATCATTGTTAGAGAGAGAAAGAGAGCGAGAGAGAGGGAATGAGAGAGAAGGAAGAAAGCTTCGGCGGCCGTGAGATAGATTTTTTACTTAACAAAAATTTTTAGGTTTTAAGTTTCACACAGACCATACATGAAAAACGACATAGTATCAATGGTTTCTAGGTAATTTATTTTAAGTTTTAATATTTATTTATTTATAAGTTCAAAAATGCAATTTGTGGTCGAGTGGTATAGTAGTTAAAATCAAAAGGTTATGGCTTAGGGGTCTTCGGTTCAATTATTAGTAAATACAAAATTAAAATTTTATTTTTTTAACTACTAATACTTTAGTGTCACGAATCTGTGATATTTAACTTATTGACACCATAGTATTAGCAAATTGTGATACTTATCTGTTAAACACGAAAAATGCCCTAAATACATGTAATTACGGATACTTTATAATGAAGTGTCACAAGACAAGTGTCACAAAAGACCATTTTTCTATTAGTGTTTTGTGTAATTATAGCTATTGTTATGTGGACATACATATTGTTCTTGTAGAGGATATCAAAGATTTGTGCTTTAATCAACCAATTAATCATGCAATTGAAGTGACATTTGATGTCATGTCACATGGAGAGCATATATTATTAATATGAAGAGTGACCGTCATTTGCATGATGAATTCAACAAGCTAAGACATAAGAAGTATACTTGGGCCATGTTCATCATCAAGACTGAGTTAGATGACTTGATAAAAGACAAAGACAATTCATCTTTACCTAGAGATAGAAATGACATAGGTGAAAGTCTACCTAAATAGTTTTTCGTTCCACTAAAGCCCAAAGTAGAAATGGATTGGTGTGACTTTATAGAGTAGAATGACTTTAAAGAGGAGAATAAGTTTACTCTCTCTAATTTAAATGATGAAATTCAAACTAATGAGTTGTCAGCATCAACTATTGTTATAGAAGATTTATTTGAAAGGCTGCCAGCAGTTAATGATGAAGATGCCTATGTGGATGAACTTGCAAAAAAAGAAAACAAAAAGGATTTACATTATGCTGACAGTGAAAAAGATTTTAATCAGTTTGATGTTGATAAGGTTGATAATGGTTTGGATGACTACCAGTTTGGCGATGATAATAGTAAGGATTTAAATGACACTGATGATAAGGATACTCAAGATGCTTGTTATGGATATTAGACAAACTTTAGTGGTTTAAGTTTGTAGTTAGTGGTGAAAAGATTCTGCTTAAACCTATTCAGTTGTTGAAGGATGTAGATGAAATCAAGAAGGTTGTCAAGGTGTATGCAATAACAAAAAAAGCCTTCAAGTTAGATATAGTGAAGAATGAAAAATCAAGACTGACACTTAATTGTGCTGCTACAGGTTGTACTTAGAGGATACATGTTGGTACAAACTAGAATAAGAGGCATTTTCAAATCAAGACATATTGTTCAATGATTCTTTTACAAGAAACAATGAGAATTATAAAGCAATATCAACCTGGATAACTACCACCTTTTTCATCTCTTTAGAGTTAATACTCATCTGCCAATTGATGTAATTACATTAGAACTATTTAAAAGATACGAGATGACTTGCTACAATCAGTGGTTGTATAGGGTAAAAAAAAAACAAGGCCTTAGAACTATTAGGGAAAATCGTAAAGAAAACTATAGCAAA
Source organism: Citrus trifoliata (assembly GCA_018350135.1). Lineage (NCBI taxonomy): Eukaryota > Viridiplantae > Streptophyta > Magnoliopsida > Sapindales > Rutaceae > Citrus > Citrus trifoliata. The sequence goes on along the minus strand of CM031385.1, from coordinate 13,819,333 downwards.
TTGTTCAAGTATGTGCATGCCATACTTACTTTTAATTTTGGTTTCACCATATCAGTAGATAGGGATTGGTTAAGGGCTGGGGTAAATCTTCATTTCATGAGATTCTTCATGTTCTTTGATGCTAATAGAAAGGAATTCTTTAAGAGATGTAGGCAATTCATAGGTGTTAATGGTTATTTTCTAAAAGGTCTTTATAAGGGAATGTTATTGTCTGCAACTAATTATGCCATTTATCCATTGGCAGTATGTTTAGTAGACAATGGAAACATAGTCTTAGGTATACTACATGGAGACATTGTATGAGTAGATAGGCAACAATGATGGGGAGGATTTGTATTTTATGAGTGACAGATAGAATTAGGTATTGAATGCATTAAAGAGGGTGTTCCTTCAAACTTTAAGGAGATATTGTTACTGCACATTTATAGAAACTTTAAGTAGAAATTTCCTAGTCTTTTACTGAGGAAACCATTCTAGCAAGTATGTAGGAGTGCAAATGTTACTAATTTCAAGGCACACATGGCTAAACTAAATGAAATTAGCTTTGCTGGATATGATTGGCTGATGCAAATACCAGTGGTTTGTTGGGCCAAACATTATTTCCCTACCCACACTAAAAGCAACCATGTCACCAACAATATGACTGAATCTTTCAATAATTGGATCAAAAATTTATAGGCATCCCAATCTTAAGAATACTTAAAAAATGAGGAGGAAAATGATGAAACTAATTTACATGAGACAATAACAAGTTCTTATATAGTAGGATGAACAACCACCAGTTGTGAGGAGAAGGGCTATGAAAGTAGATGAGGAGTCTAGATCATTGATAATGATATTTGATAACAATAAAATATTAAAGGTGTTGGAAGATGTGTCTAAAAGGACTGTTGTTAATTTGTTGGGAAAATATTGTGACTGATCAATAAGATATATTATGGCTGCTTTCTAAGAATACAATCTGTTGTAGTAATGGCATGAGATATAATATGAATGACTATGTCCACTTTTTGTAGAGGAAAACAACATTCAAAAGTCACTAACTTTATCTAGTGGTTGATGAGAGCAAATGACCTTCACTTGTGTATGACAATCTTCAATCATTATTTATCATTAGACCTATTGGTAAGCCTTTGACCAAAAACAAAAATTGGCAAATTAAAGTCCTTCGAAAGGAGTTTTAATATGAAATGCTCAAAGAGTGATCAATAGGGCTACAATAAGAGGGATTATAAAGCACTTATAGAGTGTTTGAAAGTCAAAAAATGGAATTCAAAAAAAATTCTTCAAAGTTTAATGATTATGGTATTGTAATTTATTTTCACCAGTGACAAGTTTCAAAGTAGCATATCAACAAAAAATATATATATGAGTGTGTGTGTAGTGTATGTCTAAGGAATATGTGAATGCTTGGTTCAAAATACAATGGTGGTGGTATTACTTTAAGGATTGCATCTGCTGAAAATATGGTGTTAACTCAGTCTAGTGTCGTTGGACATAGTATTTTCTTAATTATCTCATCTATGTTTTATTTATATTATCAAAGAAAGTATACAAAAAAATAATATAAGGTTCAAATTAGGTATATTTACTAATGAAGGACAAGTAACTTAAGAGCAATGGACTTCAAGTTAATGCATACAACAACATGTTAGTAGCAATATTACAAAGACAAAATGACCCAAACTAATCTTATACAATCATTCTTTTGAGGGATCTAATGATACAACAATTTTTTAATTGTAAACATTGCAATGAAGATGTTATATCACCTTTTGGTACTCAGCCTCGAACATAAGAGTGAATTTTTGTATATTTTGTATAAATGTGATACTAACAAACTCACATTATGATGACAAAGTTATGTATGAATATGTATGAATTATAACTTGTCTATCATGGAAAACTATTAGTATAATTATTATTTTTTTAAATACAGGCTACTACTGGTTGTATAAACTGGTGAAATTCAGCCAATTGTGACTGTCACCAACTATAAACTATTGAAATGCATATAATGAACTATTATCTTTCAAATTATGGTGCCATTGTGCTATATCTTATTGAGAATCATTTTGTTAAAGTACTTCTATATAACTAATTTGGTCATTGTTGCTGGTTCGTTGTTGAGTTATGAACTAAAGTTACATGAGATTGCTGGTTTGATTTTAAATTTAACTATTGTTACCTTATATTGCTAGTTTGGTATTCAATTTCAATCTTGGTTCTTTATCTTGCTTGTTTAGTGATATATTGCACACTAAATTAAACTACTGTCACTTGTGCTTACTGGTTTCGTGTTTAGTTTCAAGGCTGGCTCTGTATCTTGCTAATGCGGTTCATTTAAATTGTTGTTACCTTTGTTGGCTTGGTGTTTAGATGTTGGTAGTATGGTTTTGTATATTACTGTCACTTGTGCTGGCTTGTTTGGTCTTTATTTACACACTAGTTCTTCATCTTGTTATCACTCACATGCTTGCTACTTTAGTCTTCATCTGCACACTAATTCTTAGGTTTACTGTCATTTGCAAGCATGTTGATTTGGTCTTTAGTTGCACATTGGTTCTTAGATTTGTTATCACTTGCAAGCATACTGATTTTGTCTTCCTTTGTAGACTTGTTCTTATTTGTTGTCACTTGCATCTTTAAATGGACATTGGTCTTCTTTTGCATACTAGTTTTTAGATTTTACTATCACTTGCATCTTTGAATGGACACTACTCTTTATTTGCACACTGGATCTTATATTTACTATAATTTGCATGCTTATTGAATTGGTCTTCATTTGCTAGGGTTGGCAAAACCTACATCTGGACCCGGATCCGCATTTACATTTCTACATCCAGGTCCGCTTTTGAATGCACAAAAAAATATGTAGATCTAGATGCGGGTTATGTCCTCAACCGATATTTAAGATATCCATATCCATAAAAATCAAAATTCAATAATTTACCTGAAAATATCCAATTAAATTAAATCATAATTCAACAATTAATAATTCAACATGAATAACATACAACAACAAAATAAATCCATAAACAAAATTTAATTTTTAATTTTTAATTTAAAATAAAATTTAACCAGATACGGACATTCGGTTTTTCAGATGCACTTGTATCTAGATCCGAATCCAAATTCATGCAGATCTTAACATTTTACATTCGGATCCACATTTTTTAATACGCACATCCGGATCTTCCTGATCCTTGCGGATGCAGGCCGGATCCCGATTTTATTACCATCTCTATAATTTGCACACTAGTTCTTAGATTTGCTGTCAATTCCAAGCATGCTGGTTTAGTCTTCATTTGCACATTGATTCATAGATTCGCTGTCACTTGTTGGTCTTCATTTGCACATTTACACTCTAGTACTTTATCTTGCAGTCATTTTCAATCATTCTTGTTTATTGTTAATGTCTACTACTTGATTCTTTAATAGGTTGGTTTATTGTTCATATAGCACATTCTTTTGAACTGCTATAACTTATGCTTGCTCTAGGTTGTTTCTGCAAGAAGGGTTAGATTCCAGATAGTAATTAAGCATAAATTTCCTTATTCCATTACTAATTTAGGGTATAAGCATCTAGATTCTTTAGCCTTTGTTAAATATGCTTTTTTTTAAAAGATTTTTATGTGCATTTTAACCATTATAACATTCACTGCCAAAAATACTACATTGTAGTACATTAATGTCCCCATTGCACCTTCAAAATGTCCAAATGTCTATAGCTTCTTCATAATGCTCTTTGCTTCTTTCAATTTATTATCTATTATATTTATGACATGAAATCCACCCTGATAGCCATATTTCCTTTAAAAACAGCCCTGTTATTAAAGTCATCACTTTCAAGAACTCACGTCTTGAAGTACCCATATTTTGATTTGTCCATGCATGTATAATAAAGCTTGTAAAGGTTCAAAATCACCTCATTTCTCATATGACATCTGTATATGCGATTTGAGAACCGAACCAGCTTGCGATTAACCTAATTTCTCCAAGCAAGCTCATATTCTTGTTGCATGTTTGACTTGTATGATGTGTTTTAGCTTTGGGACTCCATTTATTTGTTGATGTGTTTTAGTATTTGGGTTGTTAGTGTATGGCATTGATGGAATTTGGAAGGATAGACAAGAGCATTGGAACAAAAACTTGATCAGTTGTTGAAATGGTCGTGCTATCTTTTGCTTGAAAAGAGATGTGCAATGGTGATAGGATCAATACTAGGTGATGGTAGCACAAATAAGGAAAGTTGCTGCCAATATACCATTGAGAGCAATGGTAATATTAGTAGCTTTGATAGCAATAGTAATATTAGCAATGGTAATATTAGCAGCTTTGATTATATATTTTTTCATCAACAAAAATTCTTGATATTATCAGTCAATGTATATTTGTAATTTGACAGGGTTATTTAAGGCTTTACATTGCACGTGTAAGTTGCTTGCCACCAAATTTTGGGTGCGAAACTGTACTTCCCCTTGGCTTTTTGGCATAAAATGTACTTTGGTGATTTTTTTCTATCCACTTACGGTCAATATGTATTTATTCTAACAACAGAGAAGATAAATGAGAATATAAGGAAACTTGCCATCTCAGTATAAATACCTCAAATCTCAGGGGAGGTATTTAAAATTCACCTAAAGATAAAAATATAAATACTGTTTATGCTATAATAACATTATAATATATAAAATGATAACACTGTTCATGCTATAGTGTTATTGATTGTGTATTTTTATTGTCTTGGTGCTGTTCAACTAGTATTTTTCTTTTACTTTAGGAGCAATTTGATAATCCATTAATTTGCATTTTTCACTTTTTAAATTTTGAAATCATCATTTTACATATTTACTTAATCACGCGCAAATTAGTCTTGTACTATCGATTCTTTCTATCACATTTTAATTTTCTTAACCACAAATAGTTGGTTAATAGAAAAACAAAATGTTAGGTTGTGTAGTGGAGATGTTGTCATAATGTTTCAGTGAATGTATGAAGTTTCAACAAAAAATTGTTGAGAGATAATTTCCCAACTAATAATTGTCTTATTCTAAAATTGTTTTAAAATGGTGAAAGCAATAAATTTTTCACTGTTGTTTTTTTGTTATGAAAATTGTCTTATAAAGAATGTTACCAACCCTTGCTGATTTCTATTATTAAAAAATAAAAAACTGAGCATGAAAATGCATGCAAACAAGTGCACCGGAACCATACACGTTGGATTACATAATTATTCCTTCTTTTTAAGTAGGGGTGGGCAAACGGGTCGGTTCTAATGGTAAAAACTGAATGGTTTGAAAACTTATGAACCAATTGGTTTGTCGGTTTGTTTGAATTAATTAAAAAATGTATTAAATTTAAAATATAAAAACCTAAAATCTAATATCAATTTTCAATCCTAATTGCTAATTCGTAACAAAGAACAACCCTAATCGATAAATCCCTAAATTGACATCCATCTCTCACAGTCATCGGCGGCACGAAAATCTTTTCCCCTCGCAACCTCTCATGGTGATGTCGTCACGGACGCAACCCTCAAGCACGATCATCTCGCGGTCTCACTCGTCTGTCGTTAGCCGACTCAGCTCATCATCTTCAGCCTTCACCATTCGTCTCATCGTCGTCAGTCGTCACTCATGCCTCATTCACGCTACTTGTTTCACTCTCATCACTCCAAATCGCCTGCAGTCAGCCCGTCATTTTCCTTGTTGCAGTTTTTTTTTTTAATTTATGTTGTGTGTTTGTTTTACTTTTGTTTGAATCTTGTGAGGGGTTGCTTTTGTCCTGGTTGTTTGAATCTTGTGGGCTGTGGCTACTAGAAATGTGAAATCGACTGCTATATATTGCTTTGGTTGTGATGGTGTTTGAATTTCATGGGCTGTATTGCTTTTGTGCTGGTGTATATTGCTTTTGTGCCGCTGGTGCTTGAATTTCGTGGCTGTATTGCTTTTGCACTGGTGTATATTGCTTGAATCTTGTGGGTTATGGTTACGATAAATGTGAAATTGGTGTGTATAATGAGAACCCCTTCTACAGTTCTGCGAATGAAAATCGAGAAGATATATGATCCGAACCGAATAAAATCGAACCTCAAAACCGAACTAAACCGAACCGAAATATTTCGGTTCGATTTTGAAATTCGATTTTTATTCTGTTTAAATTCTTAAGAATCGATTGATTTCAGCTCGAAAAATGCCCACCCCTACTTTTAAGGCACGTGCTTTTGCAATTCAGGGAAATGTCTCAAAAGAAAAAAAAATTGATGCACGTTGGAATTGATAACGCTGTGTCGGTGATCGGAAAGATAAAAGCGGGATAAATTTTTTTAGCTGACATGTCAATAATGAATGTCGATTTTAGAATTTAATTGAACCCTGAAAATGAAAAAAAAAAAAAACCGACGGCTTTTTAACATTAAGATCCCGTGATTGTTCTTCAACTATAATTGTTGAGGATATAGTTTGAATTTATTAATATTCTGATTCCTTATAAGATACAAAGACAACATAAATATCAACTTCTAGACTCTTGTCTACGATTTTAATAATTCTTTCGTTACAGTAAATACCACTTTGTAGCTAAATCTAACATTATTTCAATTCAAATTTCTCGTAATATTCATACACTAAAAATTTCTCATAAGTAAAAAGGAAGATAACACCAGATCTAATGAGTAATAAGATATTGGAGTAACTTTTTTAGGGGTTGTTTATTTTTCTAACTCAATAATTTGTTAACTTAATTTCAATCAGTTAATTCATTACGTCGGTTTATTTTTCAAATTTATTGAAAAATTTTATTTGTTAAGCCATTAAGTGAATTTCTTTTAACTTTTTGTTTAATCTAAAAAATATAAAAGATATCATTAACTAATATTCTCTAAAATCTCTTTATTTGATTAATTAATTTTCATTCTTAACTAAAAAAATTAACTAATTAACATTTTATTCATCTCTATAAATTGTGATAATAAAGTGGTAGACTATTATTATTTTTATTCTTTTATTTTCTTCAAATTACATTATATATCTTTATAATTTTTTTGAATACTTTTAGTAGAAAAACATCATAAATAACAATAAAATTGATTAACATGATCTAATTTGGAATATTAAAAAGTTGTGCTTAATTGAACATGATTTATGTTATGATACAATATTATATTATTTATTTTTTTGTGATGCTTATTATTTGTTTAACATTTATAACTTCTGAGGGCATAAATGTGAAAATACTGGATTTATTATTTGTCGCATAATTATTCATATTAATTATCTCAAATTATTATATTTTAAAATTTATTTTAATTGCTTTATGTGAAATATAAAATTATTTTTAAATATCTACAATTATTTTCAAATAAAATTAATATGATTGTTTTATCCTAAAAAGAATGCATAAACAAAACAGTAATTATAGTAGATAATTTATGTCCTGATCAGCTACTATATTACTATTTATGATGTTGCTATTTGTTAGTCAGGTTCTCAGAATATTTTAATTGCAAATGGACGTTTGTCAAAGAAAAGTAAAAATTTATGGTCCAACGCATTAATGAAAGCAGGGACTGAAAACCAGAAGTGGAACAATATTTCCATTCTTCAACTTTTGTTATTCCACTTTTGCTAACAAAAGTTGAAGAATGAAAAATGAAAAGAATTCAATACGCAAGATTCCAATCATAGTTGGAAATTGAACCTATCAAACAGAATTTTCATTTTTTTATTGGGATTACATAGATTTTATAATTAGTAAAATATATTTCATATATCAATAATATTAAAACTATTTCATATAATATTAAAAATAATTTAAATTTTTATATAATTATTTAATATTATGCTTCTATTTATTATAAATTTTAATTTAATACAATAAAAGGTTATAAAATATTAAAATATTTTTAAATATTAAAGTTATTTTAAAATATATATATTATTAAATTTATTTTAATATTATATTTCAATTTATTAGAAAGCATTAGGTTTTTTTTTTTTTAAAGCTAATAGAGGTAGAGGATATTATAGAAAAAAAGAAGTTTTCATGTTTCTTATTAAAAACTTAGATTCCCCATATTATGGGGGTAGATATCCTTTTATCTTCTTTATTTTTGTTAATTAAAAAATGGTTAGCCAAAAACGATACTGAATGCACTTACCAACATATAAATGAATCTATGATTAAATAAAAGCTCACCAAATTTTAGGGGAATCAAATCAAAATTTTTCACAAGATTTAATGACATGTAGCATTTAGGATTTTTTTTTTCTCGTGTGTTGAATAGCTTTACAAGTGTATATAGTAAATATGGTTATGTAATTTAAAAGTAGGGGTGTTTAAAATCTAATCAGATCCACTCAATTCATTTGATTCGCATTAGATTGAATTGAAAATTTAAAAATCTGCAATCAGTGGATTGGATATGGATTTACTTCTGTAAATCCGTAAAATCCGTGAATCCGTAAAAAAAAAATATTTATTTAATTTAAAAAAAACTTGTAAATGTGGTGTTACTACTTACTAATTAATAAATAAGTTAAATTTAAAATGTGGTTATATTAACACTATACACATCTTATCCAATAATAATATATAATAAGAATAATTAAATAAACAAATATAGCTTTCTAAACAATTATTTTGGTTAATTTTTATAATTTTAGTTGATTTTCAAGTATTGATTTAAAAAATGAGATTTTTTCTTTTCATTGTGTTATATTTTGAGACTTTGAATGTATTATTCTAACTTTATTTAAACACTTAATTTATTTAAATATTATTCAATTTTGAATTTGATTGGTGGTAAAATTATTTTTATATTAGATTTTTTATTTAATTAGTTCGTAGAATGGGTATAATTAAAAATTTTTAATCCGTAAATTAATTAGTAAAATGATGGATTAGATGTGGATTAGGTCAAATTCGCATCCAATCCGCAGACGTATGGATTAGATTTGGATTAAATTTGTCAATGCATGGATTGAATTAGATTGAAAATTTACAATCGGTAAAATCATGGATCGAATATAGATTGATTTCTAATCCGTAAAATCCAATCCGCGAACACCCCTATTTAAAAGGTCTAAGTAAGAATTTTTTGTAGCATTTTATAAAATATAGAAGTAAAAACTAACTTTTAAAATTTAATAGATGAATCTATAAGTAATTAATAGGGTGTTCAATGCCTAAAAAGTTTGGTCAAATAATTTTTAAACAATTCTTTTAGCTGAAATCCAAATTAATCAAATCTTTCTGGAGATATAGGATTGACAATTTAAGTTAGACTTTATCCACCTTATCTTTTAAAAAAAAACAAGAAATAAAAATTAAAATATTCAAAATATATTTAAAATGTAAATAGCTTCATCCTTAATAAATAATAATTTTAAATAACGAAACAAGCCAAAGTGGGTGGAGGTAGAATTTGATATTTATTTAATCGCTTCAGAAGTGGAAAAAAAAAGGAAAAAAAAAGTGAAAGAAGTTGTGAGCCACGTCGGAGTAGGGAACGTGTGCATCTTTTTGACGTAATGAGATCGTCTTTACGAGGTGGCAAAATATGGAGCTGCATGTGATGCGCCAACTTTATGCGTAAGTGCTGTATGGTCGGCCAATCTTCACGTTCCTTTGACATGTTATGTTTATTTCATGTCAATTAATTTCTTCTGCCTTTAACTTAGAATGCATCATGTTAATTCAAAACAACAACGTACACCACCCTTCCCTGATCATGATTCTCTCTTAATTTGATTTGATTATGTATGAAATAAATAATTTTAAGTGTTAATTAGTAATTAATAAATTAAAATAAAAAATTAAATCTTATTCATATACAGTCACTAAAAGATACATGATAGTAATTTTTTAAAAGATACATGATAGTAATCTTATTCTCTCTCTCTTAGAATCCAACGAACTGCTTTAAATCTCTTACTTTTATTGAAGCTTAATAATAACATGCACGGATGCACCTTCTCATCTATTTAGTTTAAGTAAACTCTTTGTAAATTAAATTGATAATTAAGAAAAAGTTCTGTGACATAATGACTAAAATTACGGTATCAATACCGTGATAAATATAAATTTTATAAATTATGTATAAGATAATTAATGGAAAATAAAATAAGTAAATTAATAAAAAAGTGGTAAAATTTTGTTTTAAAATAAAAAATAAAACAAACACTCGTAAAAATAACATAAATTTATAAATCAACATTAAGCGCAATGTTGTAATGTAGTAATTATTGAAACAATTAAAAATATACCTTAACATAGCTTCTATAGAATTGCATTATAAAAATAGTTTTTGCATTTTAGTTAAACAAGGAAAAAAACCATTCCTCTCTTAAAAACAATTGAATAAATTTCATTGAATTAGTTTAATTATAAATCTTATACTAATTCTTGGACATGTTAAATTTTTTTATTTTCTATCACATTATTTGTTTACTACATAATTTAAATAAGCGAAATTTTTTATCTTGATGTGGATCAATCCAAATCAAAATAAAAAAATATTCTCATATTACTAGACAAATATATGATAATAAATCATTTATGTAGTTTTGTGAAGAAATATGTCACCTTTTTCAATAGGGATTTCTTATAATATTTTCTTACTTTGAAAGATTCCTATTTAAATATAAGTAATTTTTCATTTGGGATTTAACTATTCAAAAAGAAATTCAACTTCTATAAGTAAAGGAATTTTACTTGTACTAGAAGGAGGAGTGCTACTCACTCGCTCCTCTTAAAATTGGATAAGTGTTTATTTTCATTTTGTACTAGGATCCACAAATAGTAATTTTGTCCTATTCATTCAATAAGCTATTTGATATTATTTCACCCACCATTTTAAACATATTTACACTATAAATTTGCTTCTTTATTCAAATACCAAAATTGCCCTTTTTTAAATAAATTATATAGCCCAAACTATTACACAACTGCACTTCCAACACTTCAGCTGAAACAATTCCATTTTGTAAACTTCGTCTTCCAGACCGAATGGCTCTTGGAGTACGGTTCTACTAGATCATTCAACAAAATTTACAACTACTTATAATGATACAATTTTGTCCAAAGAACATTGATGAAAAAAATAGTTCTTTGTGGATGGAACATCTCTCCATTAGAGAACAAAACCTTGCCTTGAAGGCTTCATTATAGTTTGAAAGTATCCGGAGTTCTTATTGCTTGAACATAAAATATTCCAACCTATACACATAAAAAATATTATAACAAAATTATTAATAAATTATAATAATCAGTACGAATTTAAAAGAAGGTATTACCATTATTTAAGCATTGTTGATTCAGAACCAACATCTAATAAATATTCACTAGTACAATTCTTCAAATTCATCATCTTCTGGTTGGACATTTCAAATTTATTCAGTATAAATTCCAATAAATACATAAAATTTATATATGAAAAATTACAATACACTACATGTAAAAATCAAAATAATATACTTAACATACCATTCCTTGCAAGCAGTTTTGCGTATCACAAAGATCATTAATATTTTCATTCCTGAGGACTGAATCTTCTTGGGACTAAAATGAAAAAAAAATTGAAACTATTAAATAAAACAAATGTCTCATAACTACAAAAAATAAATAAATAAAATTTTTATATACAAATCGTTATTTGAGAGGAACTTCTTGTCTCAACATTCTTTATAACCTTAAAAGAATGTTACTATTAATAAGAAAAAATATCACAACTAAAATGTGTCATTAACAACATATATGTATAAACTAACCTTTCTCAATTTGGTGTTGAGTATTGTTATGTTACATTTCTTGATTTCTTTCTTTATTCTTTTAGGAGCTCCTTTTGTGCTTGATATTTGTGGATCAAGTAATGAGATATCATGCAACAAATTACCATCAATATTTTCTTTGTCAACATCCTAAAACTCCATTCATTTCAATTTCATGTTCTTTGAGAGAATAATTGACCTTCGTATAGAGAGTGTGTGATTCGTGATGCTTGATGATGATTTTTCAGTGGTTTTTAGTGAATTTTTGTTAACTTTTTAGTGATTTTTCAGCGACCTTTTGATGATTTTCAGTGAGTCTTTATTTATTATTATTACTATTTTGTTTTTACTTACAAGAGTAATCACGAGTCATTTTGACTTTGTATGTTTGTTTTAGTCTAAGAAGGCTTAATATTGAAATTTCCAAGGATAATAATATAGTGATAGATGTTTCTTTTGCCAACTATTTATACTACTACAAGTGGTGTAGGTAGTTGTGAGTTAAAAGAGGAGATAGATGAATATTGTAGTGCATATGTAGATGAAATAACAGGAAGAAGAGAAACTTAGGAAGTTCTAAGGATGAGGATGAGCATAAAGATGATTAAATGTTGATTAAGCGAAATGTCCTTTAAGATTTGGATGAGTAGGTATAATATTCCTATGTCAAGCACATTTAGTTATGCTTCGTTTAGAAAAAGCATTAATTACTAGATGTATGTAGAGTATGTCTTCCATTTCGCCCTTATGTTTAGATGATATTACATGCCTTAGGACTTGTTGTAGCTCAACTTGCTCTATAAGCTTGGTGTTGTATAAGGTTTTTGGTGTTTGTATACCTATCTTAATTCAGATAATATTCTTCTTCTTGGTGAACTTAGTCATTAAGACAAGACTTGGAAACCTTACCATTTTTTTATTAGAGGCTATTGGGAGTTCAAGATAAGAACAGACAATCCTGAAGCTAGGATCCAGACTTCATTTTGTCAACCAAGTAGAATATCTCTTTCTCTTGATAATTTAATATTTTTATTATGAGTTCTTTCTATAACTTAGGAATTAATTTGTTTCCTTTTTTTTGCAAATTAGTGGACTTGCTCTGACCTTTGAGTGGATGAGGAAAGAAATATAATAAAAGCTTTAGGCTTTAGCTTAGGTAAGTATAGCATTTCACGTACTTGTTCTGAAGAAACCTTAATTGAGCATGGTATTATTTCAAGCATCCATTTTCTGAGAATGAAGCTTCAACTATAACTTCGAACAATTCTCCTAATGCCACTCTTAAAAGTCAGAAAAGGAAGAAATTGGTGATTCTAAATATTGTTGAAAAAAAATAAGACGAATCATCTTTTTAGACTATCTCAAGCTTAATAGATTGTACCATTTATTCCTCCTTCTACTCCTCTACCTAAGAACAAAGTTTATAATCTTGTATCTCCAACTCCTTTGGTGAATTTGTCCTCTGTATCTTTCCACTCGTCAACTTTGATGAAGAACATTAAAAGCTTTGATCCTATCAAATCTTTTAAGCTTGGGTCAAGCCTGCTTTCTAAGGTAAAGTTATTTAACCTTCTTTATTATATTTTTTTATAGCTATTATCTTGCCAACTTAGGTTTAGCTTATGTAAAACATGGTCTTTTTATCCATGTCTGTGAATTAGGGTAAGGTAACTAAAATAAAAATCCAAGAAAGTTGGAGAGTACAATATGAGATTTAGTGTTTATTGGATAATGATAAAGCCAAAGAAAGAATGTTGGATAAAGCAAATGCTAAGATAGAGAAAGCTAAAGAGCTTTAGGCTATAAGGAATATCTGAAGGGACTGAAAAATTGTCATACGTTCTTTGCTTGCTACAATCCTAATGATGATATAGAAGTAGTTGACAAGAATTTGAAAGAGCTTGATGTGAAATTTGATGATAACAATTAGATTGAGGAGGATTGCTTTAAGACATGCATGAATGAGGGAGATTTGGATGGTACAAAGGACACTCATTTGACCAAAGAGATATCCACAGTTATACTAGACAAGTTCGAGGATCTTTTTGAGAGTCACCACATGTATCCACCTATTGAGTAGCAGCATGATAATGTTTAACATATAGGAATTTCCAAGGATGGCGGGGATTTTGAGCATTTATGCCTTAACTTTAAGTAGTTGACCTCCTAAGAGAAGAGACTTTAAAGTTTATTTTGTATGTTTCTTTAAGCTTTGGTCTTTAGAATAATATACTTCTTTGTTTTCTTAAACTTGAATGAAGATTCCAAATTTCACATGCTGAGTTTGTGAAAATTTCAAACTAAATTTATCCAAAGATTTTGATCATCATCACGAGTCTATTCTTAAATAAATATTTCATAGATAATCAAAATGAAGAACCTGCATGACTAAATGAAAGTCTTTTATTTATCCATGTTTTGTCTTTAAAAAACTTGTATGTCCATAAAAAGAATATCAAACTTATAAGATCATAAGTACAAGATAATACTATTGGTGGTAAATTGTTGGGTGGTATACTTATTGTTATAGGTGTCAATGTGTAAGTATATGATTTGCTACAGCAATCTTATCAGTGCAACTTCAATTTAAATTAAAATAAAAAATTAATGAAACTAATAAACTAACTAAATTAAAAATGCAAATAACAAAATGCAATAAAAAAAATCTTAAGCCAAACACAAGAACAAGCTCAATGGGAAAGGAGCAGCTAATAATTAAACTCACTTAATGACATTGACTATTTTTCCAATTAAGATTTTGTTGTTACAACATCTACTATAGTATTGGGTAGAATCCCTTATACATCCTCAACTGTTGCTTGTTAAATATCTTATATCTAAATGCAATCCAACGGTGACTAGTTGTTACACTAATATTATATATAACATTATGCATTCTAGGTTTTAATTGCCCTACAAGGTGACTCCCTATATCTAGTGACGCGACTCAAAAGTGTTATTAGTCCTAAGTATAAGAGTGTCTAGTTATAATATAATCCCATGAGTCCGAGGTTGAACTATAGGGAATTTAAAATTTAGTAGTCAATCAAAAACAAAGAAAGTTAATTACGGGAAAAGAAATTGCTACGAATCAATTTAAATATATACTAAGGTTACGGGATCCACTCTCAAATTTCAAATTACAATTATAAAAGCTCTCTCATATTTGTATTTTGCATTTATTTCACCAATTAATTATTATGCCATTTAATTCTTAGCTAACTTAAAGTATGATAAATATGAGACTAAGTACCTAATGTGCCATAACTATATTGAAGTGTTGACATTATGTCAAAATACCTTATAAATCTGAAGTGATCTAGATCTATAAATTAACATGACATAAAAGAAATTAATAAGGAAGAAAAATACAACAAATAAAACTTTAAAACTCACTTGATAGAGTAATTAATTCAATAATTTGAATCTTTGAGACCTCGGATTAGAAAAATAGCCACTCATATTGAAAAACAAAACATTCATTTTATTTAGTAGACTTCTGAAATAAATTACAAGAATATTGATAAAACCAGAGAACAAGAAAAGAAAAAAAAAATTTCCTCAACTTCACTCCCTGTTCTCTCTTCTGGTCCCCTTGTCCGCTAAAGCTTCTCTGATTTATAGGCAATCGTCAGTTGCAATTTCTTTTATTCTATTATTATTTCTTATTATTATCACATAAACAAACAAGCAAAACATAGGTGATGGTCAGATGGCATAATGGCCTCTTGACCAGCACTAGCATGATTGCCCACTTTTTCTTTTTCTTTTTAAAATTTTTAAATTTTAATTATTTTTTAATTTTTAATTATTTTTTAATTACATCTTCTTAATAATGCTTTCCAAATGGCTCTAGTAGTTCTTCTTTACTCCCGCTTCCATATCTACAATATAAAATTAAAACAAAATTATATATCTACAATATAAAATTAAAATAAAATTAACATATTACATATTAATTTTACATAAAATATATTTGCGGAGTGTTAAGATAATTTAAGAATAATGAGCGCATTAATCGACACAATAAGTGAAAAGCTGATAATTTTATCCTTATCATGATTAATAAACTCCTAACATATACCTAAGCTACATAACACCATTCATAAGGTTTCTACAATAGGAACTTGATCATACATTTCTCAAAGTGTTTGGTTGTGCTTGCTATCCACATCTCAGTTTTTACAACACTAATAAACTTTAATTCAAACCTTTTAAATGTATATTCATAGGTTACAGTCAAAGACAAAAGGAGTATAAATGTCTACACAATTTGGGTAGAATTTACACAGTAAGGAATGTTATATTTGTTGAGTAAGATTTTCTTTATGTTGGCTATTAGACCAAAAATAGAATAGGCTCAGCCAAGGTCAAAATAAATTTAGTCCATATAAAGCCGATGAAGAGATGGACATACTACCTAGAATAAACCTTCTAGGTGACAAGGCTTCAATTCCTTTGATATAATGATAGCAAAATAATCATCTAGGATTCATTTACCCTAGATAGAGCCCTATGATAGACAAAGGGATCTTACTAAACATCTAGAATTGTATCGTGCTCTTGCAAAAGTGCAAAGAGTATTACAAGCAATTCTTTACTGAGCTTTGCCTCTTATCTTAATAGGAGCAGCATGAAGATTGTTTTAAAGGTTGAGGTCATACTCTATCTCATCTTTTAAAGTTTGAGTGAATAATTTATCTCCCACTTTTGAAGTGGTTGACAAAGAGGAAAACCAATAACTTACCTTTTAACTGTTAAATAATACTAGGGGAGTTCTTAAAAGGCTACATTAGAAGGTGTAATAATGAGATCACCCAAGTAGATAGTTATGATGATGGCATCACACTTTCTGTTATTATAGAAAGACTTAGAATAGGAAAATTATGGTGGTCGTTTTTAAGGAAACCACCCACTTTTTACTATGTGATGCTTGCAAGAGCTAAGAAGTATGCCAATGCTGAAGAAAGATTTCGAAATAGAAATTAAGAGAAAGGAGAACCAAGTAAAAGAAAGTAAAAAATAAAAAGATGATCAACAAAAAGTAAGGGTTGATAGACCCGATCAATTTTCAAAGAGAGATCAATTTTTTACTATGGAATACTCTAAAGTTCGATCAAGACATTCATTCATATTCAACCTCTCAATTTATTGGCCTTACAAAGCTTAATACGTGTAGGGATAAAATTCTCATGCAGTGAAGAATCTAACTTTTTCTAGAACACTGTCTCTTATTAGGACATACCTATCCTAGAGAATTCTATAAGTATTGTAATTGTCATAAAGATTATGGGCATGAAAAATTCAATTGTTTTGAGCTTAAGGAATAAATCAAGATTCGACAAGGACAACTACAAGAGTATATAAGAAATCCTAATGATTGAGTAAAAAGTGACCAATTAGAATCTTCAAGGATAAAAAAAGGGAAAAAAGAAGGAGAATGGTAATGAAAAACATGTTTGATGTCAATCACATTAGGGTGGTCCAACTGTTAATGATAAGTGCATATTTTCCATATATTTTGCTTTTAATTTCTCCATCTTTTTCTTATTTTGATCTTAAATATTCTAGTTATTTTAGTTAATTTTTAATTTAATAGGGAATTAATTAATATACATATTTTATTTTTTTATATATTTGCTAGTTATTTTTATTTCTTATTAATTCATTATATTATTTTATTGAATAGGGAATTAATTGGAGATTGTGGACAATAAAAAGGCATGAAGAAATTCAAATTGAGAAGGAATGAAGATTAAATTGGAAGACAAAAATCAAAGCAATTAATCCAATTGAGAAATGTTGAATAATTAAAAGATTTAATTTTCTCCAATTGGCAATTGGAGTACACGTGCATGGCATTGCAAAAGTGGAAAGCATTTAAACTGGCCCGCAATTGACTTTCAAAAGTTGGAATTAATGGCTTTTGATGGCGTTAAATTGGAAAAGGATTTCAATTAGAATTGAAAAAAAGGATTTCTTTGGATTTGTTGGAGAAGAATTCGGTCAACTAGCATTATAAAAGGAGAGCAGCTGCTAGACGGAAGGGAGAGGAGAGAGAGCAGGGCTGATCCAATTCGGCAAGAAAAAGAAAAAATCAGCAGCTGGAATTCAATTGAAGAAAAAGGCAGCCGCTTGAATTAATCTCCATGATTGGTTTTGTCAATTCTCTTATTCCCAATTCAATTATGTTAGGCTAGATTTTTATTTGGTTGAGGGTGAATTCAAAACCCTAAACATGCTATGCAATTAAATTTAAATTCTATCATTCAATTTATTTAATTGAGATTGTTTATGTTTTTCTATAATTAATATTCATGGTTTATTTTTGTTTTGTTTGAGTGGCCAATTAGATAGGACTTGAATAAATTCTACTGCTAGATTAAAATTCTTGATCCGTAATTGTCTTGATATTTTAATCATAAGTAGCAGATTGGAATCAATGATTTCAATTGGAGAACATAACCTAGGTTAAATAATTCGAGCTTGTTTGTTTATTGCCTAGATCAACCTAATATCTTTCTTTGTTTAATGCTTCCATTATCTTAAAATTAAAAAGCTTGTTTTAAATTATTTAATGGTTAGAGATTAGGTGAAGAGCTTATTTTACCTAACGACACACTAAGGAAAGATTGAGACTAACAGAGCTTATTGTTATCTACGGTTGATAGTTTAAATATAAATTGATGATAGAATTGATATATTATGTGCATGTTTGGTGGTGGCGAATGATCCTTTAACCAAAGTTTTCATCATTATTATTTCTTTCTCATTTAATTAGAGTTTTTATTAAATTCTTGTTCGTAGTTTTAATTTCTTTATTTCTTACTATTTAGTTAAAAATTCATAAACCCCCTTTTATTTATAATTGGCATTTTCTTTAGTTAGATTAATTTATATTATTATTACTATTATTTTATTTTAAATCTTGCTTTGGAGTTAATAATAAATATCACTAGCTTAGTCTCTGTGGGATCGATCCTTACTCGCTCTGTACTAATTATTTATATTAGTGGTAAGGTTTTAAATTTGGTGCACCTTAACGACACTACTAGTTAAAGACCCGAGGAAAACAAGAAAGAATTTAGTTTGCCAAGATATGAACCCAATGGTCTTTAGGTCAATTTGACTAATCTATCCTAATGATCAAGGGTTCGTGACATATTAATAATCTTCTCTGAGGAAGATGCTAGAGGAGTACATCATCTTAATTGTGATGCTTTAATGGCCATCTTCCTTGTGGCAAATAAACTCCTTCATCGAATTATCATTGATAATTGGAGTTTGGCTAGTATATTATTCTTTTCAACCTTTGCTCGAATGAGGTTAAAAATATCACAACTCCATTTCAAAGATTCATTAGAGGAAACTTAGTTCTTTAGAGAATTATACAGCTCACAGTGTCCTTTGGAAAAAGTCTGAGCATGGTTACCATGATTGTTAATTTTATAGTAGCTGATCAACCAAATTCCTATAATTGTCTTAAGAAGGCCAACCATTTGTATAATAAAAGCAACTACTTTGATTTATCATTATGCATGGAAGTTTTTAACTAAAGTTGGCGTTAAAGTTATATGAAGAGAACAAAAGGAAGCAACAGAGAGTTATGAAATAGAATTTAGAATGGAAAAGAAGCTCTTCAAATCACAAGCCTTGATCTTCGAATAATGAAATATGATCAATGGGAAAGTCCAGAAAATGACTTGAAAGACTTCCATTTCGTGAACATCCAAGCAAGGTAGTCAAGATTAAAAGGCAATTGCTTGATCAATTGAAAAAATAACTTGTTAACTACCTCGAAGAATGTTGTTATATTTTTACTTGCACACATGAAATATATGTTAGGCATTGATCCTAAGGTTATAGCACATCAGTTAAGTACTAACCCAAAGATGAAACCGTTTAGATAGAAAAAAAAATTTTAAAACACTAAAAGATCTTTAGCTATAAAGAAAGAAGTAGATAAACTTCTTAAGGCTACTTTTATCAATAAAGCAAGGTATCTTGAGTGATTGGCCAATGTTATGATGGTGAAGAAAGCTAATAAGAGGTAGAATATGTGCATTGACTTCATGATCTCAACAAAGCTTATCCTAAAAATAACTTTCCTTTATCAACAATTGAACAATTAATAAATGCAACACTAGACATAGAGTACTAAGCTTCATGGATGCATACTCAGATTATAATCAGATAAGAGTGCATGAACTTGACCAAGAGAATACAACTTTTATCAATAATCGAGATCTCTATTGCTATAAGGTTTTGCCTTTTGGACTCAAGAACATTGGGCCCATCTATCGGAGATTGGTAAATACTATATTTGTTAGACAAATTGGGCATACCATGAAGGTTTACATATATGACAAACTCATGAAGAGTCTTAACCTTAAAGACCATGTAAAAGATTTATAGGATACCTATGATGTCATTAGGAAGTATAAAATAAAGTTGAATTCAGCTAAATGTGCATTTGACTTATCATCAAGAAAATTTCTTAGCTTCATGGTAAATAAAAGAGGCATTGAGATCAATCCTGAGAAGGTCCAAGTATTGGTTAACATGAAGTCTCTAAAGACTGTTAAGGGAACTCAGAGGTTGACGAGAGTAGTAGCAACCTTAAATCGCTTTATCTCTCAAGCCATAAATAAGTGCCTTTCTTTATTTAAGGCTATTAAGAAAAGAAAAGAGATAAAGTCAACTGAGGAATGGGAAAAAAACATTTTAAAAAGCATAAAGAATATTAAAAAAAAGCCTATATTTGCTTGTTAAGCCAATCCAAGGTGAATGCCTCTTCCTCTATCTTGCGATTTCTAAACATACTGCTAACTTTGTCCTTATTTAAGAAGATGATAGTGCAAAAACCTATATACTATATAACTAAAGCATTGGCTGATGTACAGACAAGATATCTGAATCTTTAAAAGATTTTCCTAGCCTTGATTATTTCAGTAAGAATAATAAAGCATTACTTCCATGCTCATACCATAATTATTGACACGACTCAAAAGTGTATTATTCTCAAGTATAAGAGTGTCTAGTTATAATATAACCCAGTGAGACCGAGATCGAACCACAGGGAGTTTTAAATCTAGTAAAACTAAGAAAATTAATTGTGGGGAAAAGAAATTATTTGAAATCAATTTAAAAATAAGCTAAGATTTAGGATCCACTCTCTGTATTCAAACTATAATTTTAATACTCTCTCATTTATATTTTGCCTTATTTTACCAATTAATTATTACATCATTTAATTCTATGTATGTAGATAAATATAGAATAAATCACCTAATGTGCCACACTATATTAATGTGTCGACATTATGTCAAAATATCATAAAATCCAGTGAGATTTATAAATTAACATGATATAAAAATAATTAGAAAATAATTAAAAAAACTCATTTGAGAAAATAATAATAATTAATAGTTTGAAACATTGAGCTTTACTATTTACCTCAGCGTAATAAAATTAGCTACTCATATTGAAAGAAAACACAACACTCTTTTTATTTGATAAACTTTTTGAAATGTATTACAAAGAAAATTGATACAAACGGAAACAAAAAAAGAAAAGAAACAAAGAAAGAAAGAAAATCTTTAGTCTCGGCTTCAGCTCTCAAATTAGCTCTCTCCCCTCTTGCTCCTAGCTCCTCAATCTCTCCTCCCTTTTTATAGGCAACAATTGCCTTTAACTTTCTTTATTTTATTGTTTATTTATTATTTTATTATTATTTTAAAATAATAACATTTTTATCCTGACCATCACCAACATGTTTTTGTTTGTTTTGTTCTTTTTTTATTATTTTATTTTATTTTATTTATTATTTATTATTACATCTCTTCAATTTTGTTCCAGTAGTTATTTTTTGTTCCCGCTTTCAATTCCAATTCCATCTTTATTCCTGAAAAATATTTACAAGATAAAAATTAACAAATTACGAATTAATTTAACATAAAATATATTTGGGGAGTATTAAAAGAATTTAGAAATAATGAACGCATTAATCGACACAATAAGTGAAAAACTAATAATTGTATCCTTATTAAATGTACACTTTCTAGTGTCAATCACACCCCCCAACCAGCGTATTGCTAGGCCCTAGCAATTTAAGCGATAAAAATTTAGAGAAATTTCAAAACTAAATTGAAAATCTTTTTTTTTTTTGAAAAATTGTGTTTACTTCCCTCATCAGATTAATGACAACAATCAAATAAAAATATAAGTATTATCTTCAGCTTAAAGAAAATCACACCGACTCAAAATAGTTCAGTAACGTCCTTTAAAATGATCAATCATCAGAGCTACATTAATCAAGCCATTTTTAAGAATAATACATCAAACCCCAAAATCTCACGATTAAGAGTGATTCTCTCAAAAGAAGATATACCCCAAATTAATTTATCACTCTAAAAAAATGATAGACTTGAAAAAATAATAAAACAATATCATACACTCTCACCAAGATGAAAAAAAATAATGCCCACAGCTTAGAAATAAAATGATCTCAAGTCCAATGAATTACTAGAAAAATTTATTTTTATTTTTATGCATCACCACATCTTTTAATCCATATCACCAACTTTACTTCAGACTATAGTTCCCAAAAATCAAGAAGGACTTTTATTAGGACCTAACGTAGGCTAGAGTTATGACTAACAAAAAAGGTAATCGGGAAAATAAAAATATATGTTTGAAAAATAAGAGACTTTTTGGAGATTATAAGGTGTTTTTTTTTTCCTTTTGCTTGGATTTTATTTTTCTCTTTTTTTAATTGATATATACATATCATCATCTTTTTTTTTTATAGCACCACTATTAGGAATACATAATCATCCCTATTTTTAAACATAATTAGGTGATGGAAAACATAAAACATAAGGTGATACTCCTCATTGGAGTAGGAAAATATGATCGGTTAGCAAAGAAAAAGTTTTTTTTTTTTTTCAAAGGCTCAAAGGGGTTAACTATGGATTCTTTATAATAGGGTTGGCTAGAAAGGCTCAAACAAATCAAAGATGGCCTTCTGTCATCTTTTAGGTTCTATATAATCTTTCATACCCACTAATTCAATGGACTTTTAGATACGGCTGCACAAACTTTTTTTTTTTAAGAAAATATTGAGATCTTATACAATAAATTGTGAAGCTGTATAGACAAACAAGGTTACTCTCCAAGGATAATAGGTTCAAAAACTCGCTTAGTCTTTTCATAACATGTACATTCCTCCAAATGGCTTAATCAATTTCACTCATTCAATTTCTCAATTTACGTTTCAACATGCAAAGGGAAAAACATAGTGTAACATAACTCAAGGCCAAAGATAATATGAATACCAAAATTTGAAAATCATCATGTTATCCAATGTTAAAAGATCACACCGAAAAAGAAACTCTTTTTTTTTCTTTTTTTTTTGAAAGAAAACACAAAAAGAAATTGGAACTGATTGCAGAAACTTAAGGGAGATGATTAAGAGAAAGAGAGAAAAAGACCGAAAATAAAAAGTTAGAAATATTTTTTTTTAAGAAAACACAAAAATTAAGAAGATGCATTTCTAGAGACACTACATTCTATATTCTGCCATCTTCGACTCAAATTTTTATCCAAAGTTAGTCTTTACAACAAAAATTAGTAAAAACATCACTAGAACTGATACATTCCACAATTATCAACTATTCCCTCCCCCCAACCTGAAGGAGACATTGTCTTTAATGTCTAAAGAAAGAATAGAGTTTAGAAGATATCACCTAGCCACTGCTGGAAATATTTACAGACGAAGAGTTAAATCTAATTTACACTTTTTTACAAGAGTTACTACTATCGTCATCAGTTGCCCAATCTAACGTCAAAGTCATAGGATCTGGCTTTGGTTTGTAAGCTTGCAAAAGATCAAGTAACTCATTAGGAGTAGGAGCACAAATGAAGAGTTTTTTTACTGAGAATGGAATGAAATAATTTTTTATTGCATGATTAAGAAATGTTATTAAGTCATCATAAAAGTTATTAACATTTAACAAACCAATGGGTTTTTTATGGATATTCAAATGGGCCCAAGAAGCAAATGTAATTAGCGCCTCTAAAGTTGGAAGGTCTCCTTACAAGAAAATAAAAGCGTCAGCATGATTCAACATTTCAGATATTCTTTCTTGCATACCTGAGACAACTAACTCTTCTCCAGTTGGTGAGTCCGGTAGGCATCCTAAAGGTTTTACGGCTTTTGCAATGATACCTAGCACTTGACTTCCTCGAACAAAAGCAACTTCAGAGACAAGCTTTGATAACCCTCGGTCACCTCCTCCATATACAAGATGTAGTTTCCTCTCTGCTATAGCACGACCAAGATATATGGCTGCCTGAACAAACTCCTTATACTTTCCATGACGAAATCCAGAAAGCACACAAATGTTTTTAAGTTGACTGCTTGAAGTTGCTACCATTAGAACAGTTCTAAAAAGAAATAATTTGTGAGTGTTTAAAAAGAAGATCATATTTAAGGATCTTGGTGATAGACATAATGATATACATCTGTAAATGGGGTGGTATGTTTATCAAATGACGCGTGAAGCTTTAGCTTAATAATTCAAAGGCAAATAGTGAAAATAAAAAGCAAACAGTGATTAGATAAAATAAAGAAAAAACACAATAATAATAATAATGCAAAAGATAAAAGAACAGTAAAATAAAAGGATATTTATTGGTAGTTGTAATTGTGGCTCATATTTTCTTCTGATTTTACGTCCACTAACGGCTTGAACGCCCTCTATGGGTCGAGGATAGGCTTCCCATCCAGTTTTTTTATAAACTGACAAACAAGGTCTTTTAGAGTCAGATTCCCAAGACTAAACTGTGCACTTTCCTTTTGGAACAGCTTCCACAAATTTTGAATTTCACGTTGAACATATCCACTCGGATGTGTCTCAAGAGATCGTAAGATATCATCCAACGATTCTTTACTCATGTTATCCTTAACGAATTTGATTTTATCTTCACGATTTACAGAAACCATTCCTAAAGCTTTACAACGTGGATTTTTGCAAGCAAGTCTTACATAGTGAGAACATTCAGAGCCAAGTCGCTTAGCTCTTCTTTTCTTAGCAAATGTACTTTTACAAAAAACCAGACATGTAGGAAATGAATGGATCAGAAAACTCACCTACCAATCAAATATTTACTTCAATTAACCAACGAATGTCAGTAGGAATCCCATTGATTATTAACAAACGCAGTCATTCACAACGAGCTTTGTAAATCTTCTTAAGAGCATTTTGAGGGAGAGAAGGAAAATATTGATGCAAATTTTATTGTATTGCTTCCATGCTTGACATTGAGGTTTCAGTTATTGTAAAAAACTGAGAATACCGACTTAAAAAGTCATGAAATACCGTTATCCGCCATTTATACGGAAGAGTGAATCAAAACAAAACGAATCAAATCTGCAAAATCAAATCAAAAGTGAAAAAGAACAATAAAACAAAAACACACAAGGAATATAACTCACCTTCGTCCTTTTATTGAATCCAGTTCCAATTGCAGATTATAAATACCATCCTTTATTTCCTTGAGTTGTCTTTCTAGATCTTTCACGTGAGATACTGATGGTTGTCGAAGCCAACAAAAATAAATTCCTACTCTAAATAAATTGTATAGTGATTGAGCAGGGTCGTGTCCACAGAGATCGATAATTAATTAAATCCTTTTAAAACGTAAAATATAAAATGGGGGTTTTGTTGACAATAATAAAAATTAAATTAAAATAACAAGAATGCAAGTTAAAGTTGTAATTCAAATTGGAGAAAGCTCTGATTGAAGGAATTAACTCAGCTTGATTCAACTACTGATCATTTATTCAAATATAGATTATTATTACTTATGAATAGACCGGTTATAGCTACTGAGACCCTCTAATAGCCAATCTCTCCTTAACTAGTTGATAACCAAGGTACGACCGTTGGTTATTTCCCTAATCAATAGACAACCCTAGATACGATCATAAGATTTAATCAATTGACAGACTGAAAAACCAGAGAGACCCAAATCCTAATAAACACATATGATAATTCATTTAAATTAGATTGTTTATTCTCATAACACAACTCACTGCTATGTTATTTGTCATAAATATTAAAATCTTCATACGATGAATCCTTTAATTGACAATAGATTAAGTTGATAATTAAATAGTGGCCAATTACCTAATTAACAAACATAATCATGAAACTAATTCAGAGAATAAACAAATACTCAAAAAGTAACAAAACAATTAAAGCATAAGAAAGATTTCACAGTAGTGATGAATCAAAGCTTCATTAACCTTTAACCAGAAAATAAGTTTAGTTCTTCATAGAGAGAAGAGAAAAATTAGATCTAGGGTTTCTTTCTTTTTCTCCAATCCCCCTTTTTCACAATAGATTCCTCCCTTAAATACTCTCTCTCTCTCTTCTCTTTTAGGGTTCTATTTAAAATAAAATACTAATATCTAAAATATTAAATTTATAATTACAAAAATAACCAAAAATACAAAACACGTTAAACTAAAAACTGCAGGTCCGCAGTTGATAGCATGCGCCCACGCCTTATCAACAAAGTTCTTCTGCCGCTCATAATTTCTCCAAGAGAACAATCATCCTTAAACATCATCTTGTAACTTAATTTTATCACCAATCAATAGAATTACACCTACAAAAGTAAAACACAAGTAAATCACTATTATTAAGTGCAAAACATCGATATTAAGGGAAATAAATAATGCAAAACTAGTGCATAAATTGCACTCTAATAGATACTAATTCTGGTGGTTGTAGATCCCAAATAAGATGTAATTTACAAAATCGGAGCAATTTCCTCAGGTGAAATTTTACATGAAAAAGTGTTTTAAGATGATAAAAAAAGAAATTTCTCATGGAGGTACTCATGACAAGTATAAAAATTTAGTGAGGTAAATCACAATTGTCAAACAACACATAATTAAAACAATGCAATGCACTCCATTCAAGACATATGGAAAAGGAAAAAGAAAAAAATAATAATTCAAACGATAAAGTAACAGTAAATCAAATTCACAAAACGTTAAAATGAAAAGGCTTAATCAAAATTTTGTGGGTCACTCAAATGGATTTCGGTATCTGCTTCATGTGGTTGGTATTCCAGATATGATTTCAATCTTTGACCATTAACTTTAAATGTGACACCAGCCTTTGGATTCTCAATTTCTACGGCTCCATATGGATACACATTTTTTACAACAAATGGACCATTCCACTTTGACTTTAACTTCCCTGGAAATTAATGAAGACGAGAATTATAAAGCAACACTTTTCGACCAATTTCAAATGTTTTCCGAAAATTTCTTTTGTCATGAAAAAATTTGGTTCTTGCTTTAATAATTCTGAAATTCTCATATGCATCATTCCTTAATTCCTCAAGTTTATTTATTTGCAATTTACGCATATTGCCAGCACCATCAATATTTGAATTAAAAGCTTTAATGGCCCAAAATGATTTATGTTCAAGTTCTACTGATAAGTGGCAAGATTTTCCATAAACAAGCCGATAGGGTGACATTCCTAAAGATGTTTTAAAAGCAATACAATATGCCCAAAGTGCATCAATTAGTCGAAGAGACCAATCTTTATGGTTTGGATTAACTGTTTTTTCTAAAATTTATTTTATCTCCCTATTTGCTAATTCAACTTGACCACTTGTTTGAGGGTGATAAGGGGTAGTAACCTTATGTGTAATTCCATATTTCTTCATTAAGGACTCAAATGGCTTATTACAAAAATGCTTACCTCCATCACTGATAATGGCTCGAAGTATTCCAAATCTGCTCAAAATATTTTCTTTTAAAAGGCGGATCATAATCTTATGATCATTGTGCCGACAAGGAATTGCCTCGATCCATTGTGAAACATAATCAACAGCAACCAAAATGTATACAAATACAAATGATGATGGAAAAGGGCCCATAAAATCAATTCCCTAACAATCAAATATCTCAATGACAAGGATGAGGTTTAAAGGCATCATGTTTCGTTTTAAAATAGACCCTACCATTTGACAATTCTTACAAATTTTACAGAATGCATGTGAATCTTTAAATAATGTAGGCCAATAAAATCCACACTGCAATATTTTTGCAGCTGTCTTTTTTGAAGAAAAATGACCACCGCATGATTCAGAATGACAAAATTGAATGACCCTACTTACCTCATCGTCTTATATGCATCTTCGAAAAATTTGATCAGAGCAGTACTTAAACAGGTATGGTTCATCCCAGTAAAAACTTTTTACTTCTGTTAAGAATTTCTTCTTGTCTTGGGAACTCCAGTCACATGGTATTTCACCTGTTGCAAGATAATTAACAATATTAGCATACCGAGGACATTTTGTTTATAGAAAATAAAAAATCATCAGGGAAAGAATCATTGATGGGTGTTGTTTCAATTGAAGACTCATTTGTAAGTCTAGAAAGATGATTTGCAACAACATTTTCAGCGCCCTTTTTGTCCTTGATTGTCAAATTAAATTCTTGAAGTAGCAAAATCTATCGTATCAACCTTGGTTTGGCATCCTGTTTTGACATTAAATATCTCACAGCAACATAATCAGAATAAACAACATTAGATGAACCAATAAAATACGAACGAAATTTATCCAATGCAAATATTACAGCAAGTAGATCTTTCTCAGTTGTAGTGTAATTCATTTGAGCACTATTCAAAGTTCTACTTGCATAATAGATGACAAAGGGCTTACCTTAATTTCTTTGACCCAGAACAGCGCCAACGGCATAATCACTAGCATCACACATTAGCTCAAAAGGTAAAGACCAACCAGGGAGTTGCATTATTGGGGCTGATATCAAAAGAGTAGTTATTTTTTAAAAAGCTTGTTGACAATCTTTAGTCCATTCAAATTGTGTGTCTTTTATTAGGAGGTTACAAATTGGTCTAGATAAGGCACTAAAGTCTTTTATAAACCTCCTATAAAATTCTGCATGTCCTAAAAAAAACGGACTTCTCTAATTGTTTTTTATGAGGGTAATTTTGAAATGACTTTAACTTTGACTTTATCAACTTCTATTCCTTTTGAAAATACAACATAGCCCAAGACAATTCCAGAAGTGGTCATGAAATGACCTTTTTTCCAATTTAAAACTAGTCCTTTTTCTTTGCACCTTTTCAAAACTTTTTCTAGATTATCAAGACATGTATCAAAAGAATTACCAAATACATTTAAATCATCCATAAAAACCTCTAGACAATTTTCAACCATGTCACTAAAAATGCTTAGCATGCACCTTTGAAATGTTGCAGGAGCATTATAAAGTCCAAAGGGCATTCTCCTAAATGCAAATGTTCCAAATGGGCATGTGAATGTGGTCTTTTCCTAGTCTTCTAAGGCTATAGGGATTTGATAATAGCCAGAGTAGCCATCAAGAAAGCAGTAGTAGGGATGTCCAACTACTCT
The DNA here is from genome assembly GCA_018350135.1 of Citrus trifoliata. NCBI lineage: Eukaryota > Viridiplantae > Streptophyta > Magnoliopsida > Sapindales > Rutaceae > Citrus > Citrus trifoliata. The sequence continues at coordinate 13,790,093 of CM031385.1, read as the reverse complement.
TTCGAGAATTTGGTCTAGAAATGGAAGGGGAAAATGATCTTTTCTAGTGGCATCATTTAACTTTCTGTAATCAATGCACATGCACCAACTAGATGGAATTCGTGTTGGGATTTGTTTACCTTTTTTATTTTTTACAACAGTTATTCTAGATTTTTTTGGTACTACTTGTGTTGAACTTACCCATTTATTATCAGAGATATGATAGATAATTCCTACATCTAGTAGTTTAAGGACCTCATTGTTTACCACTTTTTTCATATGAGGGTTTAGTCTTCTTTGTGGTTGATGGGTTGTTTTGGCATTTTCCTCTAAGTGTATTCGGTGTGTGCAAATTAAATGATTAATGCCTTTTATGTCTTTTAAGGTCCAACCAAATGCAGTTTTATGCATTTTTAGTACAGATAACAACTTACCTTCTTGATCATGCGTGAGTTGAGAAAAAATTACCACCGGATATGTCTGCTGCTCTCCAAGATAGGCATGATTCAATTCTTCTAGTAAGGGTTTTAATTCGAGCTCTGGTGCTTCCTTTTCGTTTGCTTCTTCAGGTTGCACCATATCTTCAAAGTTTGATTGGTTATCGTCACCTATAGGTACCTGCATAGAATCAAGTGTAGGGCATGTGTTAGTAGTATCACAATCTAATTCTTTACTTGATTCAAAAGAACCAGCAAAACAAATTTCAGCAGAGTTTGTAAAATTCTCATCCTGAATGTGTTCCTCAATGATTGGCTTGATGAGATCAATTTCCTCATTCTCATTATCATCATCTTCTTGGTAGTGAGGTTGTTTACACATGTTGAACATATTGAGTTCCAGTGTCATGTTGCCGAAAGATAAATATCCATTCCTGTAATTTATACATCTTCAATGCAAATATGGATTTTCAAATTCAAAACCATGAAAGGTAGGCAAAAGTTGAATGATACCGGGCTTAAAATTAAAACGTGATGCATCAAGAGGGAAAACTATGCATAATGGTGACCATGTTCTAGTAGGATGCATGAAGTCTCTAAGGGTCCTAGGTTGTTCATGAAGATTTTGCAAGGCTTGTTCATTTTCGTGCTCCGAAAAATTTTCAACTCCTATGTCAGCCATATTTAAGGGTGGTGAAGGTGATTTTCTAATTAATCTACCACTATTTGTACGAGACCAACGACGCATGCAATGCTGATGATGTGTGCTAAACTAATGATGCAAAAACGCTAAATAAAAATTACATAAAAATAAACAAACTGAAAAATAAATAAATAAATTAGGCGGTGAAACCAGCCATTAAAAGAAACAGTTTAGGCGGTATTTTAAAACTAGCCATATAATAAAACATAAAATTAAATAAATTAATACACAAAAATAAATAAACTGAAATTAAAATGCTAGGCGGTAGAACCGACCATATAAATAAAATACATAAATTAACAAAATTTAAATAACAGTTAGGCGATATAACCAACTATTTAAAATAAATGCGGAAAATAAATTGTAGAAATTTAAAGAAATAAATTTGATTTGGGAACTGATTTGCAAGGGTTTTTAGGCTAAGATGAAGTTTCTCACAAATTTATGTATAATGTTAAGGTTTGAAAAGAAGAGGGGTGCTAACTGAAGTTTTACAAAAAGAGAATAAAATAGAATTACGAAAGATGGTAACGACAAAACAAAAAAATTAAAATAAAATAAAAATAAAGTAAAGACAAACTAATACCAAATTTAGAAAACTCCCCGGTAACGGCGCCAAAAACTTGATATGACTCAAAAGTGTATTACTCTCAAGTATAAGAGTGTCTAGTTATAATATAACCAAGTGAGACTGGGATCGAACCATATGGAGTTTTAAATCTAGTAAAACTAAGAAAATTAATTGTGGGAAAAGAAATTATTTGAAATCAATTTAAAAATAAGTTAAGGTTTAGGATCCACTCTCTGTATTCAAACTATAATTTTAATACTCTCTCATTTATATTTTGCCTCACTTTTACCAATTAATTATTATATCATTTAATTGTATATATGTGGATAAATATAGAATAAAGTATCTAATGTGCCATACTATATTAATGTGTCGACATTATGTCAAAATACCATAAAATCCAGTGAGATTTATAAATTAACATGATATAAAAATAATTAGAAAAGAATTAAAAAAACTCATTTGAGAAAATAATAATAATTAATAGTTTGAAATATTGAGCTTCACCCTTTACCTCAGCTTAATAAAATTGGCTACTCATATTGAAAGAAATCACAATACTCTTTTTATTTGATAAACTTTTTGAAATATATTACAAAGAAAATTGATATAAACGGAAACAAGAAAAGAAAAGAAACAAAGAAAGAAAGAAAATCTTCAGTCTCGGCTTCAGCTCTCAAATTATCTCTCTCCCCTCTAGCTCCTGGCTCCTCAATCTCTCCTCCCTTTTATAGGCAACAATTGCCTTTAACTTTCTTTATTTTATTATTTATTTATTATTTTAAAATATATAAGTGTGTTGAAATGTGTGATGGTCAGGAGGCGTAATGGCCTCCTAACCATCACCAACATGTTTTTGTTCTTTTGTTCCTTTGTATTTTTTTATTTTTTATTTTATTTATTTATTTATTATTTATTATTACATCTCTTCAATTTTGTTCCAGTAGTTCTTCTTTGTTCCCGCTTTCAATTCCAATTCCATCTTTATTCCTGAAAAATATTTACAAGATAAAAATTAACAAATTACGAATTAATTTAACATAAAATATATTTAGGGAGTATTAAAAGAATTTAGAAATAATGAACGCATTAATCGACACAATAAGTGAAAAACTAATAATTTTATCCTTATTAAATGTACATTTTCTAGTGTTAATCAATTATCCTCATTGATCGGCCAATTCAACAAGTCTTTACTAAGCATGACATTTCAAGAAGGCCAACCAAGTGGGCTAATGACAAATGATGGCAAACTTTATTGCGGAATTTACTAAACAAGAGATAATATCACACGATCCTTAAGAGGATCATCATGATAAATGTCTCTCTACATCAATAGATCCTCTAATAAACAAGGATGCGGTTGAAGGTTTATAGTGATTATCCCATACAATGTTGACATCAAATGTGTTATTAAGTATGGCTTCAGTGCTTGAAGCTTGTCTTGTTGACCTTAGGCTAGTTGGAGCATAAAGTGCTAAGGATATACATGCCTTCAGTGAATTTCAATTGGTGGTTAATTGATTGAATTATAACTATATAGCTTAGGATTTCAATATGATTGTATATCTTGATTGAATTAATGAGTTCCTGAGGGACTTAAACTGTGAAATAAAACAAATTCGCTGAAAATGAGAGATACTAAACTACAAGGAGGTGATCATAGATAATCCGCTTTACAAATATGAATAGTCATTTTCTCTTCCCAAGTGTTTGAAGCCTAAATATAAAGATAATATCCTACGTGAAACCCATGAGGGAATATTTAAAATCATTATGAAGGATGAGCACTGACTTACAAGGCTATAAAATAAAGATACTTTTGGCCGGCTATGCGACCAAATGCCTTAGAGATAGCAAAAAGGTGTGATAAGTGTTAGAGGTTTGTTATAGTACCTAATCAACCTATAAAAAAGCTAACTCTTCTTCCCACTCCTTGGTCGTTTGCCTAATAAGCAAATGATTGAATTGGTCCTCTTTCAAAAGAAAAAAAGGCAAATAAGGTTTACTATAGTTACCATTGATTGCTTCATAGAGTGGTTGGAGGCTGAGCCTTTGGTAACTATTAATGGAAAGAGTACTACTTACTTCTTAACATTATATGTTAGTATAGTGTACATTATACTATAATCACTAACAATAAAAAGTAATTTGATAATGACAATTTTCGTAGGTTTTATAGAAAACTTAACATTAAAAAATTATTATTATTTTCCCACCCATTCGATTGAGAATGGGAAAGTAGAAGCTATCAATTGAGTTATTAATCAACTTCTGAAAGCTAGACTAGAGAAAGCCAAAGGACACGCCCAATTAAGTTTTCATTTGTCCTATAGTCCTATAAAACTACTCTAAGGATTCCTATAGAAGAAACTCCTTTCTTCATAGCATTTGGAGCACAAGTTGTTCTCTTTATTAAGATAGATACACAAATTTATTTGAGTACAACACCTTAATACCATCATTAATAATGAGCTATTGCTCTATAGCTTAGACTTTCTAGAAGAGAAAAGAGATCAGGCCATAATCAAAGTTATTGCTTGTCAAGAAAAAGAAGCTCGTTATTACAATGCTAGGGTTAGAATCTAAAGGTTCTGAATTAGAGATCTTATTCTAAAAAATGTTTTACCTAACAGGCAAGAACCAAGGGTCAACACCCTAGGTTCTAATTGGGAAGGACCTTATAGAATTAAAGAAGTAGTTAGGCTAGGAACTTATATTTTATATACCTTAAGTGAAAAGATCTTGGGACATGCTTGAAATGCTAAACATCTCAAGATTTATGATAACTCTATGAAATAAGAGTTGTCATAACATTTTTAGACTTAAATTAATATTACTTAGAGAGTTAATGATGTTTTTTTTGTTGCATTTTGGTTATATTTTGCATGAGAATCTATTTAAGTTTATTTTTACTAAATTGGTTTTTTTTAGTTCATTTTGTGCTCTAATTATGTGCATGATTGTAAGGGACTAAAAACGCCCAAGTTTTATGGATAGAATGTTGCTGCAATAGATTTGCAGAGATGACAAAAGAACTTAACTATAGGGGAAATAAAACAAGTCTGGAACAGAGAAGTTGTTGTAACCATTGTTGCAGCAATCCTATAGCAGTTGCAGACAAGATTTCGTGCATGTTAACTGAAAGATTACGATCCAAAGTTTCTAAAAATGAAAGAAACGCAACCACACCCTTCTGATTACCCTAATGCCAAAATATAAAAGAAGCGCACGTGAAAATAAAAAGGAGGCCAACACAAAAGAAAAAACTAATAGAGAAAAACAAAAAGAAAACATATAAACAAGAGAGAATTAAGGGTTGCAACAGAGGATTCATGGAGAAAAAAAGGAGAGATCGTAAGTTCTAGCGGAACTCAATTCCTAATCTTCGTTACTTGTTTTTCTTTATTTATAGGAATGTATTTGATGGTTAAAATTATTCTTGTTGCTGTTTTATCACAAATTATGAACTAAACTTTGTTGTGGTTGAGTGTTAAACAAGCATAATGGCTATTTGACTTATATATGTGTGTTGCTTTGGATTTACTGCAACATTTTGTCTTGATTTTAATAAGAACGAGCCTCAAATAGGTTTGTTTAGTGGAACAAATTAAGACAATACATGGTTTTACATTGGGTTTCCCAAATTAAGTTAATCTCAATTTGAATAAAGCAATTCTTGATCTAAAATTAGTGAAAAACTAGATGATTGACGTTAAAAAGTGTACATTTAATAAGGATAAAATTATCAGTTTTTCACTTATTGCATCGATTAATGCGCTTACTATTCTTAAATTGTTTTAACACTCCCCAAATATATTTTTATATTAAATTAACTTGTAATATGTTAATTTTATTTAATTTTATATTGTAAATATATTTCAATAATAAAGAGGTGTTGGAACTCGAAGCGGGAGTAAAGAAGAATTGTTGTAGCCATTTCGAAAGTATTATTAAGGAGATATAATTAAAAAATAATTAAAAAATAATTAAAAATAAAAAAAATAAAATAAAAAGTGGGCAATCATGCCGGTAATAGTCAAAAGGTTATTATGCCATTAGACCATCACCCATGTTTTGTTTGTTTGTTTATGTGATAATAATAAGAAATAATAATATAATAAAAGAAGTTGAAGCTAACGATCGCCTATAAATAGGAGAAACTTTTGCGAGTAAGGGGAGTAAAAGAGAGAATGGGGAGTGAAGTTGAAGAAATCTTTCTTTCTTTCTTTTCTTTTTTTGGTGTAATTAATATTCTTATAATTTATTTTAGAAGTCTGTTAAATAAAATGAGTGTTAGACAGAGCCAAGAAAATTCTTTTATACCGTTAGGAGTAATTTCACCAGCTGGCATCAGCAAATCAGAATCATGGATAAGGAAGGATTGTTAAATCCTTATATTCCCAAGATCAATATCCTTTCTTTTTAAAATTGGATTTGTTTCAAATTTTAAAATATTTTTTTCAAATTTATCCTATTAATTACCTTCTTCTTCTAACTTTATCACCAGCTATAAATTAGGGATTGACTGCAACTTTTAATTCTCACCCAAATTATTTCTCTTCTCGCCATTACTTTTTGCAATTAATTGCCAACCTTTTCACGATTTACTTTACTATAGGCACATAACAAGTCCGTTCAGTTTGCTCCTACAATGACGAGGTACAAGAATATAGCCACTCGATTAAAGAATCCTTCACGCTTCTAGAGCTATAAGGCTAAAGATAAATTTGAAGAATTTATAGAGCCAGAGAAGATTTTGGAGGAAAAGGGTTTCATATTCCCCACGCAACCCACAGGTATAATGAGCATCATCCATACTACTGTAGTAAGGTAAGGATGATTACAAGCCGGAGCAAAAAGAAGCAGAGGATGCTGAAGCAAACACAGAAAATTTAGAAGGCTAAGAGGAAGAAGAGGGCAATATAGATGACGAGGACAGAGAGGAATAACTCCCAAAGGTGACTTCTTCACACAAAGGCAAAGAGAAAATTCTGAAAGATGAGGAGTCAGGATCAGATTGAGAGAAAGATGTGGATGCAGCTATAGTGCAAGCTGTTAGCAAAGTTGTTAGAATAGAAGGGGCGAGAAGTGGCTTGAGAACCCTTATTGCCAGCATTACTGTTGAAGAGTCTACTGCTGCAAAACATCCAGCAACAAGGGAGTATCTCCTGCCAGCCCATTTTTATTTTTCAACATCTAAAACTTTTCTTTTATTTATTTGTTTTTTATTAGTAGTTCTTTCTTGTTAATGCATGCATGTTTGTTTTGGTTTTAATTTGTGTGCTTGTGAGGACACAGTACCTCTCAAGTTTGGGGTGGTTATGTTATGGTGTATTGTGTTGTGTGTTATGTGAAACTCTATTATCCAGTATTTGTGTATGGATTGGAAAACCTAATGAAGATAAATTGAGTATTATTCATTATTTGATAATGCCAAGTAGGGATAGTTATAGATGGAGGTTGAAATTTTGTCTCAACACTTAGACTTTGGTTGAGTTTCATGAGTATTTTGTAGTAGAGCCAGGAGAAAAACATTAAGAGTAGAAAAAATATTAAGGTTGGGGGAAAATTTTTGTTAAATTGTGCTTGTTATAAAATAAATTTTGCTCCAATAGCTTAAGTTGCTAAGTAATCAGGGCTGAGAATGCACCGCATATGAAGACTTGAGTAAAAAGGCAACAAGGGCTATGAGCATTGTTGTAGCATCTATGACTAAAAAAAATAGAGAGAGAGAGAGAGAGAGAGAAAAGGTCCCCTGTCTAAGATATTGAGTAGGCATATTTATTCATGAGCCCCATGTTCAACTTTAAGTTAAAGGTGTCCATAGATAAGACTATATTATGACATTGTTGTAGCAATTCTGATCTGTGTATTGGTTGAGTAATTGGGTGTCATCATTATAAGTGATAGACATTCACATGAAAAGTCAATGATACATTGAAGAGAAATTGACTTTAAAAAAAAGAAAGAAAAATGCTTGCAAATTTGATGACAGAGCTAAGTTATTTGTTGCATTGTTGTGTGATTGAAGTGTGAGTGTTGTTGCCATTTCTTGAGGACAAGTAATGGTTTAAGTTTATAGGTGTGATAACTCTATGAAATGAGAGTTATCATGACACTTTTACACTTAAATTAAGATTATTTAGAGAGTAAATGACATGTTTTTATTGCATTTTATTTTTATTTTCCATGAATATCCATTTTAGTTTATTTTCAATAAATTACGTTGTTTTAGACTAATTTTTTGTACTTATATCATATGCATAATTATAGGTAACTGGAAGCTCAAATTTTAAGGAAGGAATGATGCTGCAATAGGCTTATAAAAGACAGAAAAAAACTTAGCTATAGAAGAATTAAAACAAGTCTGAAATAGTGCAGATACTGTAGTCATTGCTATAGCATCTGTTGCTGTAGCAATCTTGGAACAACGACAAAGAAGATTTCGCGCGAGATACTTAGAAGATTGCAATATGCATTTTACTAATCTGGAAGATACGTGCCATAGACTTCCATTTACCCTAATTTTCAGCTATAAAAGAAGCACACACACAAAGGAAAAGGAGAGTCGTCGTCCAAGGAAAAAAATCACAAAGAAACAAAAGAAAAAAAAATTCAAGAGGGAGATTGAGGGTGCACCAGAGGAGAAAATGCAGAGATCCATTGAAAATCAATATTTCTTGTTCTTTTCTTATTTTCTATCTATTCATGGGGATGTATTTGATGGCTAAAGCTCTTTTATTTATTTTTCTTTTGCAAATCATGAACTAAATTTGATTGTAGTTGAGTGATAAATAAACTTAATGGATCTTTGACTAACATAAGTGTGTTGCTCAGTGTTTGCTATAGTATTTTTTCTTAATTGTATTTATTTTAATTCCTTATTTCGGATGACTACCTATTTAAGGGATACTAACTAAAAAAGAGCCTAAAAAAGGTCTGAATTAGTGGATCTCATTAAGACAATACTTGGTTTTAGATTGGGTTTCCCGAGTTGAGTTTTACTTGATTCCAAAAGGGTCATACTTAATCTAAACATAGTGATGAACTAAACATAGGGATTCACCTTGTAGGGTAATTAGAATCTAAAACGCGTGATGTTATATCTAATGTTAGTATAACAACCGATCACTTTTAGGTTGCATATAGATATAAGATATCCAACATGCCACAGTTGAGGATACATGAGGATTCTACCCAGTGCTGTAACAGATGCTATAGCAATCGAGCAAAATTAAAAAAAATAGTCAAAACCGTAAAGTGAGTTTAATCACTCAACTACACCTATCTTATTGATTGCATCTTTGTGTTTGATTTAAGATTTCCTTTATTGCAGTTTTTTTAATTTAGTTAGTTTACTAGTTTCTTTAATTTTATTTTAATTTAATCTAAATTTCACTGTCAAAATTGTTGTAGCAAATCCGATAACATCGATCCCTATGGAGACGGTCTTGAATATTCATCGTTATATTACTTGTTGTGTACACTTGCACATTAACACCCTTAGCATTAAAACTTACACATTACTATCATAATTATATTTTCATCTTCAAATTTGTTTTCTTCGTTGTTTTCCGATCTTGAAGTTTTCAGGGCAATGCTTTTCTTCTTTTTATCTTCATCACCTCTTTCAGCTGTCAAATCGTTTCATAAGAAATAAGTGAGCCAATTAAATCATCAATAGTTAAAGTATTTAAATCTTTAACTTCCTCAATGGTAGTTCTTTTATGTCTCCATTCTTTTAGTGAAGACCTAATGATTTTCTTAATCTTCACACTTTTCGAAAAGGTCTTTCCTAGGGGTCTTAGAGTGTTTACAATATTTGTAAATCTAATGTACATAGAATGCACACTCTCATTTTGTTCTATTTGAAATAATTTATGTTGCTTAGTATATTTATTGATTTTAGACTCTTTGACTTGATTTGTACCTTTATTAACTACCTCATGTTGCTTCTAAATCTCATATGCATTAAAACAACCTAAAACTCTATTAAATTCTTTTTTATCTAAAGCACAAAATAGGCATTCATGGCTTTCAAATTTAAAGAGCCCTTCTTCTTTTCCACCTTATTCCATTCACGTGAAGGTTTTAGAATTTCTTTCGTTTCTTTTTATTTAGTAGTTAGCATGAATAAACCATCACTAACAATTTTTTATATATTTTATAATCTAAAACTTGTAAGTAAATATGGATAATCATTCCATCAAAGAATGCTGGTCTAGTAATGGACTGACCCTCCTTAAAGGTGGTATCATTTTGGGTTATCGTGGATGTTTTACTCTGGACGATTAAGTCCTAACAAGGGAACCTTGCTTTGACACCAAATAAAATATTAGTTAAGCAACCCAAAAGGAGGGTGAATTGAGTTTTTAAAAATTATGGCATGATTAAATCAAAATCTAATGGAAATGTCTAATAAAATTAAGCAAAAAACAAAGAAATAAATAATAACAATCAAAATGTAAAAAGAAAAGGGAAAGATAATTAAATACGAGATTTTTACATGGTTTGACAAACCCCACCTATGTTCACACCTTTAAGCTCACCAGACTTGAGAATTCCACTAACCAAGCCTTATATCTTAAGGATTCAAAATATTTACAATTAAATTTCAAGTTGTCAATCAACCTTTATACCAAGATGTTATCCCAAACCTTTAAAACTAAGTATTTTCCACACTCTCAAACGCTCAATTTGATCAAGATTATACAAAGTTTCTTCACACAATGTATATGTTTACAAATGAAAGTTCAAGGTATGTCTAACAGATTTTAAGCATAAGAAAGATTAAATGCATAATAACAAGCTCGATGTTAATTGTAGAATCCATTTTGATTTGGATTTAATTGAGACTTTTTATAGTTAGAGAAGACAACTAGCCGTTGTTGACTTTTTGAAGATAATTGAATCGCTAGTAACCTATGTTGGATTATTGTTTTGACCTCGTTCAAGTGACCATTATGAAGAATTTTGAAAAGTCTGCTCGCCGTTAACTGTATATTGATTAGCCGTTATTTTCCAGTGACCTGCAAGGAGTTTATCAGCTAGCTATTTACACTAAATAGTTCACTGTCTGCAAAGCAAATTTCTCTCTGGAAATTATCAATTAGTCGTTTTCTCATAAACAGTTCACCGTTATTGTCTAGAATCAAAACAACATTTTATCTGTAAAAACAAATCCGTTTTGGAAATTATCGATTAGTCGTTTTCTTATTAATGGTTTGCCGTTATTTCCCATGATCAAAACAACATTTTAAACCTTATGAAAATGGTTTGCCATTAATTATTAACGGTTATCCGATTTTCTTAAGAAAGTTAAACTTGTTAGAAACAATGTACAACTTAATAAATTTATCCAATTTTAAAGACTCCAACATCCTTAACTAATGACACATATGGTTTGTTATCATCAAAATCAATATTATGAGAGTATTTATGTCAACATTTCCTTGAAGTGGATTTCCTTAAACTGGACAAGGCATCCTTTAAATGGTCAAAGACCCTTTCTCTTAAGGGTAAGGCTCTATTTACAAACATAGGTGACATGAAATTATAGTTTTATTGGATACCCTAATTCCATTCCTATGACATGTGCCACTCATTCTAGCTTGTATGCATTGACTTGGGTCTCGTTATTAGAAAAATATATGATTATTCCATATACACCTTTTCTATTCTTAGGGTAATTTACATTAACCTCTCCATTAATATCCCCAACCCACACATAAATGGACTTTATGTGCAAATTATTATTGATGTCCACTAGCCCAAGCATTTGACTATTAAGTGTGATGACAATTGAGAGAAAATACACTAACGCTCTTTAGTAAACAATTATGAAAGAAATAATGTATAAAAATGATGTTAATATGAGTGATTATTTTGCAATATGTAAAAATTAAACATGAGATGATATAAAATAACTCAAAAATAAAGTTTTTACTGAATGACATAGTTATATAATATTGAAGAATATACTCTTTTGTATTTCATATTTGAATTGAATTAGATTGTAATTAATTGCATAATATCTTTAACAAGCTCACACAATAATAGGCAAAAAATTAAAAAATAAAAAGAGAAGAAAACAATTTAATAACACTTCTATTAATCAAATATTGACGTAAAATTTCAAATTTACTTCAAGTTTATAGCCACTTGGCAACAACTCCATTTCAACAAAAAATAATCTAATTTTCTTTGTACTTAAATCTATTTAAAAGCACCTACATTTCATGAAATATTGAAGTAAATTTTCAAATCTACTTTAAGTTTATAGCCACTTGGCAACAACTCCATTTCAACAAAAATTAAACTAATTTTCTTTAGACTTAAATCTATTTGAGAGCACCTACATTTCATCAAATATTAAACTAAATTTTCTAGAATTTGCATCAAGTTTTAAGTTATTTGAAAGAACTAACATTTCATGAAAAATTTGAACAATTTTTCATAATTTGCTTCAAATTAAAGGTCATTTGATAACATATGCATTCGATCATATATTAAAGCCAATTTTAAAAAGATCTTGTTAAATTTTATGAAGTTATGTAATTCCCTTTGATGGAAACGGTCAAAAAAACTAAGCATTTGCTTGGGGGAGGTTAGTGTTAATTAGGACACATAATGTCCATCTATATGTTGGTTGGAGATAGTTGAGCGGAGGCAAGTGAAAATCACCATTTTTTCTGATGTCTTTGAAAATGATTTCTTTAGGCAATGGATACGTTCTATCCTCATTTTTTTCCCTCGTAAGTTCCTCATGAGACCCATCCGGAATAAGATATTTTTTGGATTGGCTCTTTCAGATTTCAAGACAAGGATACGTGGCATGTTTTGCTTTCCATGGAAATATCAAATATGGCACCTGCACCATCCATTTATAAGTTTTATATTTTATTATCTTATTTTACACCTAATATTGATTCACAGGTTTTATGTTATATTAATAAGTTTTCATTTTGTTTACTAATAATACACTAATTTATTGTTTTTATATTAATTTACTTCTTTTACCTTATATTTACACATCTTATATTCTATTTACTTAATTTATATTTTATTTTCTACCTACTATTGATTTACAAGTTTTATATTACATTTATTATTTTTTAGTTTTTTATCAGTAGTATACCAATATACCACTTTCATATTAATTTACTTATTTTACCTTCTTTGAAAGTCTTATATTCCATTTACTTAATTTATGTTTCATTTTACGTTTAATGTTGATTACAATTTTTTATTATATTTATAAATTTTTGTTTTTATTTACCTATAATAAACCAACTTACCACTCTTACATTAATTTACGTGTTTTATTTTCTATATACAAGTATTATATTCCATTTAGTTAATTTATGTTTTATTTTACACTCAGGACTAGTTTAGTAATATTGTAGCTTTTAGAATAATTACTGTTATTTATGCTATAAAAATAATTTTTAAGAGAATCAATTAAACATTTGACAAAATTTATTTTTAAGACTGTTGTGAGTTTTAAAATCCCTTATGTATGTTTGGTAAATCTTACTGTGAAATTATTTTAGGAATGTAATGGTCAAATTAGACATAATATTGAATAAAATTTAATTATTTACATGTTTATAAACATATGTATAAAATATTCTTTATTGTGTATATATAATTATTGATAACTAAAATAAATATTTGATATTTAGTACTTTTATTTTTTTATCTTGTTATCTCAATATAATTGGTAGTAATAATAATCTCTTTAAAGTTAATGATTTTATTTTCTAGTTAATAAGAATAATCTTTGATTTATTTTATAATACCTTTAAGGTTATATATGTAATTGTATGAAGTATAAAACTGATTTCAAAATTAGATTATGAAGAGTTATTCCTTTTCTAGTTTTCAAAATCTACTGTAAGATGGAGTGATTTTACCAAAAGTAATTTTGTAAATATTTAACGAAAACTAAAATTAGTTTTTACCTTTTTAAAATAACTTTTGATCCTTCTAAAAGTAATCTCAAACGAGTCTTTAATAGTGGTTTTCAAGTTTTATGATAAACAAAAATGAATAAAACTATTTAAAATTTTAATTTATTATTTATAATATATTTTAAATATATTTTATTTTATCAAAATATTAGCAAATTAAGATTATATATAATCAATTAATTGCTGATATTATTATTTTTTGTGGTTATTTTTATTATTACCTGAGTGAATATTAAATATACTATAATAAATTATTGCAACAATTTATTAAATTGTTATTTATTGATAAATTATTAAATGTACAGGGAATGAAAAATTAATCTCATGATTTTTTTTTAACTCTAATTAATCTCATGAGTTAGTACGCATGAGTGAAAGTAACAATTTAACTCCATAAATAAAAACTAAATTTGAAGTAAATCATGAGCAAAAAAATTAAATAATCATTTAACAAATGTTAAGTAATAAATAAAATTTGAGTAAAACGTGAAAAAAATTGCAAAAATGATTTTTTTTTAATTTGGGATAATTAATCCGGTAATTTTAGGACTAAATTTGAATTTAATTTTAGTCCAATCAAAGTTAAGCTTGCTAAACATGTAATAAATGTTTAGTACCAAAAGTAAGTCAAATATGTAACAACCTGCCTACTAGCAACCTACAACTAACTTCCTCCCCAAGATTCGGAAGCACACTAATAACATCTGTAACAACCTGCCTACTAGCAAGATATTGTAACAACTTGCCCCATAGCAAGATATTGTCTACTTTCATTTTCATGCTCTCGTCCTTCACCCACATAATTTTGTTCTTTGTATAGACCTCTTGTTAGTCTAAGGGAGGTCATCCCTCACAGGCTCATTACCAACATCATTCTCAAGCAATGTGAGATATCGCAATCTACCCCTTTTAGGGCCTAGCGTCCTTGCTGGCAATGACTATTCACACACTTCTGGTGGAGAGTGGCTTTGATAGTGTAATGATTTGCCCACTGGTATGATATTATTTGATTTAGGCTTCACGAACGCATCCTTCACCTTACGGTTTTGTTGTTAGTATGGCCCCAAGCATACACAAAAAGCATCTTGCTAGTCTAAAGGAGGTAATCCCTTATAAGCTCATTGCCAATATCATTCCCAAGCAATGTGAGATATTAGAATCTACCTCCTATAGAGCCAATGTCCTTGTTGACAATGACCATATGCATACTTGTGGTTGAGAGTGTCTCAGGTACCATCTATAATCTACATATTAACAAGATATTATCTACTTCAAACTTCACCTCATAGTTTTAGTTTTGATGTGGCCCAACCCATCCAAAAGCTCTGTTGCTAGTGTATGAGATGTCATCTCTTGTAAGATCATTACCAACATCCTTCCCAAGTGATGTGAGAGGCCACACAATCCTATACTAGACCCAAGCCCCCAAACAAAGATACTTAAATTAGTATATTATATTAGTGTAAAGCATTATTTAATTAAGGTGAGAAGTTGTAAATTGTATTATTTATTCTCAATATTTATACATGAGCAATAGATCTATGCCGAGAAATTATTTTAAAGATGAAGATTCTAATTATATCATGCTTTAGACCAATAAGACACATCCTATGGATTGAAATAACTATACTTCGAAGGAAGATAATTACCCAAGTGAGATCTGAATGTTGAATTATTTGGTTTACCCTCAGATTAAATAAAAAGTGTTTACAAATAATTTTATTCTTATTTAAAATTATTTTCATAGCTAATTATTATAAAAATATATTTAACATAATTGAATAAATTTATTTATTTTATCAAATTATTAACTTGAAAATATTTCTTGCAAGTTGATTTTATGAAAATAAATATTTAGAGAGCGCAAGTGTTAAATTAAATTTATGAAGTGACATTAAAAAAAAAAACCTTTTTAAATATATAAAAAAGAAACTTTTTGACTTATGACAGCATTTTCAAAACTCACGCAAACAATAAATAAATAAATAAATAAATTAGAAGCAAAGTTTGTATGCGTTTTAGAGAAGTGAAATAGTTCCATCGGAGCCCAAGTTTAGGCTTTGAGAGCACCAGCATATCGCTGAGCTTGTTATCTAATGGTTGCTCAATCATTATAAAGATTCACAACAAATATAAATTTCAACCATCTCAACTCATGTTTATCAAATAATACAAATAAAAAATTGTACCACTATTCCCTTTGTGGCATCATGCAACTACAGTTTTTTAAAAATTAGATTAAAGAGTACAAAAATTGATTACAATTCAATATGTCTTCGGGACCTGTATACATCTAGCAGAATGGTCTCCGGAATTTTGGAATTAAAGAAAGTAATCGAAAAATAAACTTTCACACCCATATAGAGATTTGAATCCTCAAACTAAAGGATGAGATAAATGATGTGTATAACCATCTCAACTAAGAAGTTTTGCTCAAATCCCATTACCACCTTCAATACATTAAAATGACAAATTTCTTTTCTTTTTGTTTTTGGAATATAAATAAGTTATGCTGAAGCAGTGATGAAATTCGAATTGTGGTGATTAATCAAATTGATCGAAACCAGGACTTGAATGATTGGTCAACTTGTGTAAGAAAATAGAATAATTACTAAATATGGAAAATTTTTTCTGTAGATTTGTTTAATCCTTACCTGCAGAGAGTTAAAGATACAGAATTGGACTTGAAAACCAGCTCAGTAAGACTTTTAGAAATGATAGCTAATATTCATCCTGTACCTATTCTAAATTTAAACCAATAACTAATAAATGAAAAATTAAAAAGAGCGTTCACACGAAATCGAAGGTGTCACAAATAGGGTAGCAAGGGTGTAAACAAAATAATCATAAATAAAAATACCAGAAACAGCATGTCTAACAGAATTTTGAACATCCACTAGTTTGTAATTCAATGCTGTCTTTTTACAACGATGGAAACGAAACATTCCAAATTGTCCACTCAATTCTCCTCAATTCTCTCCCAAAGAATTAATGTTGTATCTTCCTCTTCTCCTTCTTGTTTGTGCCATAATGCGTTATTATTGATCTTCACATGTTAATCTTGTTAATTGCTTTTTCCGATTCATCTTCGAGCTCCAACGGATAGAGGGATCCTTCCATTTTCCCCGGGGAGGGAGATCCTCAGCAAAATCGAATCACCATTTTTCGTCTCCCTCCCTAATTGTTCAATTATTTGATTATTTTATCGATAAAAGATGAATTGCTTTCCATGTTTCCAGTCACAAAAAAGCAAGAAAGCAAATAAAAATTATGTGGAACGTTCATTACCTCCTCGCGATGAATGCAAAGAGCCCGGTATGCCCTTATATTCAATCTCAATGACTAATGTTCATGTTTTGACCAAAATTCTAGAGATCAAGTCGTTTCAAACAATCCACCTTGTTAGGAGTCTAGAAAGGAAATACATTACACGACGACTATCAGCTTAAGTTTTGGGATTAACGGCGAGCACTGATCGAAAGAGTGTAATTATATTCAAGATAATTTTGGATATAGTGTCAATTATGTAAGCAAAACCAGCATTATGCATTCTAAGGATTCAAGTTTTTAGTTTAAGGTGGAAAAGGTTGGGTGCAGTATAACTTAAAGGAAAAAGGACCAGAATTATTTATTGCTTTTATAAGCGTAGCGTAACTGAAATCTAATCCAAGCTTTTTGAATCAACTCCAGCGATTCTATAAGTTGAACGAATCGGCATACATAACATTATCTGTCATTAAAATAACATGATTATCATCATCAATGCATATTCCAGTCAGTGCCGATATTTTGATAATTTGTGAAAGAAAATCAAGAAGATGCAAATCAAAATATCCCATGTCCCTTTTTTTTTTTTTTTGGAGGGAGTGCGTACCAATTTGAAGATAATAAATTTGGGAGCGCATATCATGATCATCAACATTATTATTACTACTGTTATTATTCTTGTTGTATATTGTCTTCTTTTGGTGCAGAGAGCAAGAAGCAAAAGCAACCACCAGCACCACCAGCAGCTATACACAGAAATGAAGGAACAAAACAAGATGAAACTAAAAATATAAACGCACAAACATTCACCTTCCGTGAGTTAGCCGCTGCAACAAAGAATTTCCGTCAGGAATGTCTGTTGGGTGAAGGGGGATTCGGAAGAGTCTATAAAGGGACACTTCAGTCTAACGGTCAGGTAATTTAATCTATTATTAACATTTGTTTTATACATTTGACTTCTCTATTTACTCCTGTTTCTTCTATATATATATAGAGAGAGAGAGAGAGAGGGTCGTGCCTAGTAAAGATGTTTGGGTTTACAACAATCAGAGTTGCACAACATTGTACAGTTATTTTACAATACTGTATAACTCTGATTCTTGTTCAAATCCAAATATTGTAAAATTCAGACGTCCAAACTTGAGCACCATTATAACATATAAATTTATATTCACATTTTGTTAAATTTTGGACGAGAGAGTTGGTAGACCGTACTGGTTTCCAGGTGGAGTTTAATATATAATTTGATTCACTACAATGCATGGTGAATATATTATATATATACAGGTTGTGGCAGTGAAACAACTAGACAGGAATGGAATGCAAGGAAACAAAGAATTTCTTGTTGAAGTCTTGATGCTGAGCCTTCTACACCATCCAAATCTGGTCAATTTAATTGGATATTGTGCTGATGGAGATCAGAGGCTTTTGGTTTATGAATTTATGTCTGGAGGTTCCGTGGATGATCATTTACTAGGTATGTATACTTTGTTGAATCCTCTAAGTATGTAAAGCATCAGAGTCAATGTTTCGTGTCCAAAAAACACATACTAATTCCATCAGTTAGTTTTAATTTTGTAGATGTAAATGAAGCAAAGAAACCATTAGATTGGACAACGAGAATGAAAATAGCATCGGGTGCCGCTCAAGGACTGGAGTACTTGCATGATAAGGCCAACCCACCAGTAATTTACCGCGATTTGAAATCATCAAACATCTTGTTAGGTGCAAATTTGGATCCAAAGCTCTCCGATTTTGGATTAGCCAAGCTTGGCCCTCAAGGGGAGAAAATGAATGTTACATCGAGAGTAATGGGAACCTATGGCTATTGTGCTCCAGAATATGCAAGATCGGGTGAACTCACCGTTAAATCGGATGTATACAGTTTTGGAGTTATTTTACTAGAGCTTATCACTGGAAGAAGAGTCATCGACACTACGAGACCAGTAGATGAACAAAATCTAATAGCTTGGGTAACAAGTTATCATCTACTCTTGTAATCAGACAGCAATTAAAACAATGTGTTCGGTCGGTGCTTGCATGATTTATTCACTGTTTTGTGTTTTAACAGGCACAACCCATATTCAGAGATCCCAAAAGGTTTCCGGATATGGCAGATCCTCTACTTAGAAAACAATTCCCGGAAAAAGGTTTGAATGAAGCGGTAGCAATAGCAGCAATGTGTCTACAAGAGGAAGCAGGGGCGCGTCCATTGATGAGTGATGTTGTGACAGCTCTAAGTTTCCTTTCAAATTCTAAGGAGCCTATCCCTGAACCGATCATCCCATCTGACGAGGATGAATACAGTGGTTCTGATGAAGATGGCTCAGAATATTATAATGAAGATAATGGATCACACTCAGAGGGATATTCTTCAGATGGCCATCAAAAAAATGAAAACACCTATGACAACGATAATGCAAGAAGTGTTAGAGAAAGTGAAAATTTGGAATCATCTAATAATTCTGGAAGCAACCCAGAAAGGATTGCTTCGTCACGAGGTCAAGTCAGCGGCAACTCGATAAATTCAAAGGAAATAGGACCTTCAAGGAAAAGGAGCAGCAAGAAATCACATCATTGCATAAGCCAGAAGGTATCACCGAACGAAAATGAAAAGAGATCTTCACGCAGTAAATCACTTTCTGCACTAAACAAAAAGAAATCCAAAAATACAAGTCGCAAGACTAGCATGAAATTAGCGGACGGAAGTGCTTTACCAAGTCAAGTAAGCAGCAGAGAATCACCAAACGAAATAGCAACAGCAGCAACACGTCAAGCAGTGGAAGCAAATGGATAATTTAGCTGCAGATAGCAGAACATCTGGTGATGGAAGCACTTTTTAATCATAAAAATTTCCAAACAGCTGCAGCCATCAGGCATAAATACACACTTTTTTAACTTGATTGTATTTAGAATGATTCATTTTCATTTTACTTCACACGCTTTTAAACAAGCATTCTGTCCCCCGTATCAATAGGAAGTCAAAAAGAAATTATATATTTTTGTGTGTTGCTTTAACCTCAAAATATTTCATTGCTCTTCATTTCTTCAAATGTTGTACCTTAATTTTGCTCGCCTATTCATCCTGCTAATAAATTCTAACAAGAAATTTAGATTCAGTGTTGAGCTAGCCTTTTTTATTAACTTTTTAGAAATATGCACTTGATAGCCATTGAATAAGAATATAAAACTAATTAATCTTAATCGTATATTACTATAAATAGTCATCATAGATTTTGTCTCGATGTCTACATAGCACATAAATTCCCTTAAAACTAAAAACTTATCTACGATTCAGTTACATATCATATGATAATTTAAAGAAAGAATTTTTCATTTATGCTGTATGATTTTTTACAATTTTGTTAATGAGATTGTTCTAGACCCTTGGATTTGAATATTTTAATATTGCTGTTAGTTCAATTAAGTAGATAAATAATTAGTTATTTAATAAAATTAAGTTCATGAATTCAAATTAAATAAAGATACTTCTGAATTCATTACGAAAAGAGACAAGTTGTGATCCATTATAACTATATTTTTAAAAAATTATAAAGAATTTATATATTTTTAATTATACAAATATTTTACACCATTGTTCAAAATTTAAAAGTGTATATTTATTACATTATTGATGCTGTAGAAAAAAATAAATAGCATCATAGAGAGATCCTTTAAAAAGTTGCTAAAGTATTGCATAGACTCTAGTGCAGGTACATGCACATGCGATTTAGCAATTAACATATATTTTATGCAAAATTTAGGTACTTTTTTTTTAATTAATGACTTAATTTACTTAGAGCATGTATGAGATTGTTTTAGATTGTCAAATAATCACTTATAATAAAATTTCTATAATTTAATATTCGATAAATTAACAATCTATTACATAATAATTTTTCACAGTTCCGACTTGGGCTAAATGACTAAGTTAATAATATAATTTTTTTTTGAAAACCTTTATACAAATTTGTGGTTCTATTCATATCATAAATTAATAATTTGCTAAAATTAAAAATATAATTTTTATGATATTTTATTAAATAAAATATAACTCTATTGATACTTCTTTTTATTGAAATTTAAATATAGTTGAATCTCATCTCTAATTTTACTTATTGCTTCGGGATGTCTGAGGGTTGAATTATAAAATTACAAGAATTTTAAATTTTTTTGTTAATTTAATTCATATTTAGTGGATTAATTCATTTTTAACTGATTAGATTAGTAAAATACAATAAATTTTTAGTTGATTAAAATGTGTGTTCATTGAATTGTGTATGCTCTTTGTAAATTAATAAATTATTAATTTATCAGTTAATTGATACCTCTTTAAATTAAAAGGTTTTGCATAGACACGATATTATTAATTTATAAAGGTTTTATTGTATTTGACAATCCAACACCCAGAATATTTGATAAACACTTTTTAAAATATATTATTTAAAAATTTAATTCTCAGGTAATTCATTTTTGAACTAAACCTTAAAAGTTGTTGGGAGCAACTTTTGGAAGTAAGATTTTTCTATGATCTGATTTTGCAATATATCATACAAAATTATGGTCATCTTAAAAACATATTTGCAAATATACTCTAAACAAAAATAAGTTAATTTATTTCTAACTAAAATTTTTAAATAAAAATCGTAAGCCATTGTTGGCTTCGGGTGATTTCTTCCGACGACATTGTCTACTTCTAATGAAATACTGTTAACATGACATCCCTCATGTATTTAGATTCAAAATTGTTCGCCCTACACAATGATGATGGAATCGTCAGCGAAATGAAATTGGTGGCCGTGCACGAACCTTCAAAAGTAAAGCGGCCACCACGACGCCATCATATAGACGCCAACGAAGGTGAGCCATCACCAACATCTGATAGAATGGCAAAATCCAACCTAGATTCAAGCGGTTTTACAACATGAGCCACCGCCATTGATCGACTGCCTCAGGGTTTCCACACACACTTCGATGACTCATGATCCTCCATCAAGCCTCCTATGCTAACAACAATTCTACCATTGAGTAGATAACAAGATTCTCAATCTAATGGCACCTATTTTGTGAACTTATGTCAATAATTAATATCGCTGTTACGATGATCTTGGCGACAAAACTTTACTTTTTGAATTATTAAATAATAATTCTTATTGAATAAAATTTTTTTGGCTAATCAAACAAGTTCGTCATTTGTTAATTAAAGATTATTTGGTACATATTTGGTAATTGTTTAATAATTATTTGAAATCTGGATAAAATTTCATTTTTTATTACAAAATGAGGACATTTTAATTATTGTATATAGAGACCATATATTTAGGATAAATTTATCGAACATCCATACCAAATTGATTGTAAAGTTACTGTTTCATAATCTATGTTTACCAACCATGTTATGAATTTATTTAGAAAGCTGATTATTGCGAAATCTAAAAGTGATTCATTGAGTTAGATTTCAATAAATTTGTTTTACGTTCAAATTCAGCGCCATTATTGCTGCCCTTGGTTCTTCAAGCTGAAATTCAACCATTAAAGCATTATCATTACAGCAATTAGCAGAAGACGAAGAAACTGAGAAAATAGTAAATGGACAGAAATTGAGAAAGGCGATAAAAGGCGAAAAAAATTGTTTTATTAATCTTGAGTTTTGCACATGAGCACGTGCGTGGTCATGAATGAAAAGGAAAGGAACAGAATTATGAATTTTATACCTTGCAGTGCTAACTTTTATTATTAATGCTAAATAATAAGTAAAATTTAAGTATTCACGAAAAACTTGTTGCTGAAAATACTATTGTCCAACACACATTTATTGTTTTTATTGTTTTCAATCATGTTTACTGAACTCTTGTTAGTGTTTTCGTACTTATGATACAAATACAAAAAATATTCTCCAAAAATATGCAAAAAAATGTAAAAAAAATAATAATACAAAATAATGCTTAAATTCAAAATACAACAACTCCAAAACACCATTTTCATTTTCATTTTTGTTTTGACAAAATAACAATTCAAAATAATACCGCAATCCTAAATATATCCTTAATTTCAATGGGTTAAGTCATTAAATTTGTTTTTCAACTTAATGAAAATTTTTAGTTATTAAGCCAATTTTTGCAACTTTTTAGTTAATCTAAAAAGTGCAAATGACATCATAAAAAGATATTTCCAAAATATTCATATCTAATTAATTAATTTTTATTCATTCCTAAATAAAATATACCAATTATTATCCATTTCCATAACTTGTGACAATATAGTGATATGCTAATATTATTTTATCATTTTATTTTCTTCAAATTACTATTATTTATTTTATATTTTTTATGAAAGTTTTTCATATAAAAACATCATAAACAATAACAAAATTGATTTACATGTTCTCATTTAGAATATTAAATTGTCGTATTCAATTAAATATGAATTTTGTTGTGATAAAATATTCCTTATTTATATTTTTTGAGATGTTTATTATTTTGTTAACATTTATAATTTGAAAGGGAACAAATCTAAAAATACTGATTTTCAAATTTTTTGTTTAAAAGAATAAATAATATAATACTTATTTTTAGCGATTCAAACAAAACAAATGTCATTCAGATTCAAATATGTTAGCTCTATTTAGAGCTCCGACAAACACATATCTATTCATATTTTGGACAAAAGAATAAACCCTGTATAATTAGTGCCTATACAATATTAGGGATGGAATATGGACAAAACGTGAGACTGACTCCACCATTGTTGACCTAAGTCCAGTTTTCCGAAAAGCTTAAGCCTATTTGGATTGAGCTTTTTTCGAGCCTGGATTTTTTTAAATGAATTCTTAATATTTTTCTTTTCTTTTTTTTTTTAAGAATGAATTCTTAGTAGTTAAAAAAACGTAAATTTCAGAGAGCAAAAATTTTAACTTTGGGATTCGGCCTTAACATTTTAGTTGTAAATGCTTGTATTTAGAATTAAAATAAATGTATTTAAAAAATAAATATAACAATTTCATATTAATAACTGGCCCCGGCCTGATCTGGGCCTAAAAATTTTAAATAGTAATGCTTTTCATTCCCCTTTAAAATTCATAGGAAATCTTATTTCATGCAACCATAATTCTATTATTAGAGGAAACTACATAAAATAGACTGTTATAAACTTAATTAAACTAAAATATCTTTACAATCTTGGCTATCTCGAAATTTTAATATACGATTTTTTTTATAAACTCAAAATAATTGTGAATCAATGAAGGAATAATTTATGTAATAATAAAATTTTTGTTATGAAAAAGCATGTTTACAATTTAATTAATTTATTCTGGATGATGGTAAAATTTAATTAAAATTTTAATGTATTTTTTTTTCATCAAAGAAAGAGCAATCTAGAATTAAAAAAAATAAGTTATATAATAATTTTAAAAATTGGCTAGAAGCTCAACTCAATTTGAAGTTCAGATTCCAGGCCGAGCGAAGCGGAATTGGGCCAAATTGCATTCAGAACCAATCGTTTCACCAACTTTTGCCTTCCCTAGACTCATAAATGTTAGGGGTGTTCGCAGATCGAATTTTATAGATTGATTATAAATTAATATTTGATCTACGATTTTACGGATTATAAATTTTCAATTTAATCCAAACCACAGATTGGTTAAATTCAATCCAAATCCAATCCATATATCTTTGAATCGGATGCGGATTTAACCTAATCCATTCTTTTACGGATTAAAATTTTTTCATTATGTCCAATTCACGAACTAATAAAATTAAAAAAATAGAATAGAAACATAATTTTGCTACCAATCAAATTCAAAATTGAATAAGATTTAAGTTCAGCTTTTAAGCGACGAATTTCCTTTTCTTAGGTTTCTTTTTCTTTTTGGTGACATAATCGTCATCCTCTTCCCAATCATCCCAGCAGGGACAATCTGGGTCACAGTGGCCTGAGGATCAAGTATACGAATGGTTCACTGCACCACACCCCGCCATCATTGACAATGAAATACAGTCCACCCTGCATAATTACCTCCATCTACCATAGCGTCTTCAAAGAAATCTTAGCGGTAAAGAATGGAATCAAAAAGTTCGAGTATTATCTCATTGGTCACCACTTCCTCAATACATTGAAATTAATTGTTCAAATAAGCTACAATATTACATTCAAAGTTTTAAAATATAATGCATCAAAATCAATTGTTTAAATAAAGTTGCAATAACACATCTAAAGCTTCAAACTATGACACACCAAAAAGAAAAATGTCTGCCTCCAATTTGTATTTCATACTTTAACCAGAACAAAATACACATAATTGAAATAAATAACAAATAAAAAAACTTTTATTTAATAAAAAATAATAAATATTTACCCTTACCATCCCATCAAATGCTATCAAGCTTCATCAAATATATTCTTATCAGTTCTCAAAATCTCTATACCTATAAGACAGAAGAAAAATGTCAATTTTAAAAAATATAATAACAATATAAAGTCAAATAATAATCAACAAATACAATTAAAGTTAAGTTGTTACATTTTACCTGTTTCAATATGTTCAATCTCATCTACTGCTTCATCAAGGTTTATCGAAAGTTGAGCGTCAACAATTTTGTGTGCAAATCAGTGCCTCCACCGTCCTTGTAGATAGTGAGCATTGATGTGGATCAAGAACACGACCACCAATGCTAAATGTTGACTTAGATGTCACAGTGGAGACATGAATAACCAAAATATCTCGAGCAATTTAAGACAAAATTGGATATTTGGAAGAATTAATCTTCCACCAATCTAAGGGCCCATTTGTTATTGTTTTTGAATTAGTATTTTCTAAAAACAAAAATGAAAATGATGTTTTGCAATTACTGTATTTTAAATTTAAGTATGTGTTTGGTATCATTTTCTGTATCCTATATTTTAAAACTCAAAACAGTAATATGTGTTCGGTATACATAATTGAGAATGATAAAAACAATGAATATGTGTTTGGTAGTACTGATGCGTAAATTAGCAAGTGTACTAGTCGGCACAAGTAATATAATGAAGAGTAGAGTATCGTCCCACAGAGATTGTATATCCTATTAGTTACCGAAATTATTCTAACCCTAATTTATTTAAACAATCGAATAAGCGAATTTAGATTAAAATTAAATAAAATAAATAACTAAAAAGTAAATAAAGATACAGACAGTAATAGAAATCACCAAGAGATTAAGACACTAGGACATCCGATTTCACCATAACCAATCCAATTTAATCCTCCATCTATACTATTAAAATTTATTATCTATGTTGACAGTGAATTTCCCTAATCTATTCAATATCTTCTCTCGAGTAATATCAAAAATATCTCCACATATCAACTCACTATATCTCTATGTGAATTTAAATATGCAAAGATTCAGTAAGCTTTATGGAAATTCTTAGAAAAACTGCATGAATCACGTTGGCACATCTATGTCTTTCGTTCAATTCATTGCATCCATTACACAAAGTAAAAATACATAAATCTCCTCTTGGTCTCGTTATGTATCCTCAAATTATTTAAATATTGGCCAGATATTTAAAAGTATTAAACACAATAATGAACACTCAATCATGGAATAATAAATTAAAAATAATATAGATTTATAAAATTAAATCTTTATAATTAAACTACATCGTAGCTCTAGTAAAATAAATTAGTTTATGAGAATATAAAGAGAATCCATGAATTTAATAGTAAACATTCAAGTAAGATAATAGAGAAGAGAGAAAGAAAAACTCAAGAAGCTATCTCTCTCCAATCTCTACAATTGATTTCTCCAAATTGTTGCTCCCGAATTTACAGCGGTTTCTCTTGTTCTTTTCTTACTCTCGGTTTTCTCTCCAATTTTCAGTTGTTGTGGGGCTGCCTTCTTTTTCTTTACGTCTTTAGCTTTTTCTCTCTTAGCTTCTTTAATTCTGCCGCTTCCCCATCCGTAAATCAAAAGGATTTAAAATAAAAATAAAAAACCTAGCCACTTTCTAAGCCCATGCACGTGAATCAATTGCCAATGCTTTATGTAATCCATCACGTGACTTGCCATATTTCTTCGTAAATGGATTCTTCAATGCTTCCTCATGTGCATGAATGCTTAATGATTAATTAAATTAAATCCTTTGTGATTTGTTCCAATTGATTTTTTTTATTTCTTTCCCTTTTTGATTCCTTAAAGTTGATTTTCTCTTGAATGTTCTTATTTTATTCTTCTTTAATCCCATATTGTACCTAAAATAAAAAAATATAAAAATTAAAATGAAATTAACATAATAAAATATAATTTAACATAAAATTAAGTTATGAAAGCATTAAAATAATAGATAAATTACGAGCACATCAAATACCCCCAAACTTAACATTTTGCTAGTTCTCGAGCAAAAATTAAAATAAAAACTACGAAAAGAAAATCATAACTAAATCACTTTCGTAGGTGATCGCAATTGCATTTAGTGTCTGCAACAAACCTTTAAACCCTTAGGCGGCCCTAGTGGATGAGTTATAGTCTCGTGAGGGTTTCCAGCGATGATACCCACATACATCATAAAAAAACAAAATGCCTCAAAGATTGTATAAAGTATATAGCTCAAAGAAAATTAAAAATATTGGCAAAGTTCTAACTTTAATTCAATAGTCAGTCTCATCTCATATTGGATTCCTGTGTTGTATGTGAATCAATTAAATCAAAACTCATTCTCAAAATCTTCAATATCAACAGCCATTGTATTGAATAATAAACAGAGTAGGTCAAACTAACCTCATCATCTTGATCTTTCTTTCTTTCTTTTTTTCACAGGCATAAATTTGCATTTTATTTTGATTTTTCTTGAAGCACTTGCTTTTTTCTTTTCTTTTCTTTTCTTTGTCCATAGTCAGGAGCTTTCACTTTACCCCTTAAGGTAGCATTCTTCTCATGGTAGATTATTATTTACATACTAGTGGTATATTGGCCCAAATTACTCAAGGATAGCTTCACTCTTAAGGGTTATAGGTAGTTATTTCTGACTAAGGTGCCTGAGTAAACTTAAGTAATGGAGAATCGAGGCAAACAACCATTTACTTAATCTAAAATTCTCAACTCAAGCTGTATCAATTTCAAATCTCAAGTCAAAATCCTGAAAGAATCGATATAAGTGCGCAAGATATTTAAAGAATCACAATCAAGACGAAACTAACACAAGAATCAAGTATAAACTAAGACAATATTCATCCCTTTCTAAGAACCATATTCATTTTCAACCATATACTCATCATAGGCACCAAATATATTTTTTAAATTTTTCTTTTTTTTTCCTGAGAAAAAAATGAAAGCAAATATTCCCACCCACAAACTTAAAATAAACATCACCCTCAATGTAAAGAAAAAGAAAAGGAAAAGAGAAACTCCCCTGGTTTTGCACTTGAAGATGTAAAGTTGTAGCTGAGTTGTTGAAAGGCATGTGGAAAGTTGATGTTCGTCGACCCCCAAACTTGTGCAAAATCCTAAAACAAAACAAAATAAGTAAAAGAAAAGAAAAATAAAGAAAGGTGAAAATGACAATAATAAAGTTTAAAAAGCTTAGGTTACCTCCCAAGAAGCGCTTAATTTATAGTTATTATCCTGACTATCTTTAGAGAGATCGGTCAAGGAGGCTCATGAATGGAAGGAGATGATTTGGATGGACCTTGCCCAAGTTTCTTGCAATTAGGTCTCTTCCCACGGAAATGAGGTGATGCATCTTCATTAATAGACTGCTTATGTATTGTATAAATGTCAGGAGGGTCAGATATATGCTCATCCTTAAATGGGTTGGCCATTTTTATATCCATGGTGTCTTATTGGAAACATTCTTTGAGTTCAGTTGGATACTTGATAGGTGTGTACACATTGAAAATGGATTGCTCATTTTGAACTTTTAAAATCAATTTCCCTTCCTAAACATCAATCAAAGCTCTTCCTGTAGCTAGAACGGTCGGCCTAGAATGAGAGGTAACTCTATATCTTCGGCCATATCTAAGACAATGAAATCTGCAAGGAATATAAACTTATCAACTTTCAGAAGCACATCCTCAATTATGCCTCTTGGGTACTTTATAGATCTATCTACCAATTGTATAGTTGTTGCTTTAGGTTCACCCAAACTTAATTTCTTGAAAACAAAAAAAGGCATCAAATTAATGCTTGCACCTAAATCACACAAAGTTTTATCAAAATAACAATTTCCAATAGTGCATGGAATATTAAAACTTCCTGGATCTTTCAGCTTTGGTGGCAATTTATTTTGTAAGATGGCGGTGCAGTCCTCAGTCAGCATTACAGTTTCATGCTCCTCAAGTTTCCTTTTGTTGGACAACATTTCTTTCATAAATTTGGCATAAAACGAAATTTGTTCCAAAGCATCTGCAAAATGAATGTTAATATGCAATTTCTTAAACACATTAAGAAATTTTTAAAATTGCTTATCTATGTTATTTTTCTAGAGACGCTGAGGAAACAGGATTGGAGGAACATAGGCCTTGACTGGTGTTGCTGGTTTAGGTTGTGGTATTTCTAAACTTGTTGCCTTTGAAACCTTAGTGGTGTCTTCAGTTTGTTGTTCATCAACTTTCTTTTCTTCTTTTCGCGGCTCATCAAGTTGTTTACCACTTCGAAGTATAATTGCATTAACTTGCTCCTTTGGATTTGTCTTGGTGTTGCTTGGCAGAGAGCCATGTTGTCTACTGGATAGCAAGTTTGCAATCTAACCCACTTGTACCTCGAGGTTCCAAATTGATCCAGCTTGATTTTGAAAAGTTGTTTTTGTTTTGGTCATGAATTGAGACATGTTTGTTGTAAGCAGTGGTAAGTGCATCTTCTAAGTTTAACTTCTTTTCTTGTGGTTGGAACTCTGGAGGTGGTGCCAATGAATTCTGAGGGATGTTTTATGACAAATTCGGGTGGTTTCTCCAGCCGGGATTGTAGGTATTAGAATATGGTTTATTTTGTTGCCTCTGGAAGTTCGACACATAATGAGCTTGTTCAGCAGATGACAACGCAAAAGGACTTCCAACTTGGCAGTTGACACTGGTGTGGTTCCCTCCGCATAATTCACACACTTGAGTTTGAATAGTATTAACATTTAGGTGCTCTAGTTTATTAGATAAAGCAGTCATCTGTGCAAATAAAGAAGTGACAACATTAATATTATGGGCTCCTACAGTTTTCCTTGGCATTGATCGCTCTGAAGACCGTTGGTAATTGTTAGATGCCATCTCTTCTAATAATCCATAAGTTGCTTCTGGTGTTTTTCCTATTAAAGTTCCTCCTGTTGCAGCATCAATCATTGTTCTAGTATTAGATCCCAAACCATTGTAAAATGTCAGTACCTGAAGCCAAACTGGTAGACCATGATGTAGGCATTTTCTTAGTAGGTCTTTGTATCTCTCGCATGCTTCATGTAAGCTTTATGGAAATTCTTAGAAAAACTGCATGAATCACGTTGGCACATCTCTATCTTTCGTTCAATTCATGGCATCCATTACACAGAGCAAAAATATATAAATCTCCTCTCGGTCTCATTATGTATCCTCAAATCATTCAAATATTGGCCAGATATTTAAAAGCATTAAACACGATAATGAACACTTAATTATGGAATAATAAATTAAAAATAACATAGATTTATGGAATTAAATCTTCAAAGTTAGGTTACATCGTAACCCTAGTAAAATAAATTAATTCATGGAAATATAAAAAGAATCCATGAATTTAATAGGAAACATTCAAGTAAGATAATAGAGAAGAAAGAAAGAAAAACTCAAGAAGCTATCTCTCTCCAATCTCTGCAATTGACTTCTCTAAATTGTTGCTCCCGAATTTATAGTGGCTTCTCTTGTTCTTTTCTTGCGCTCGGTTTTCTCTCCAATTTTCAGTTGTTGTGCGATTGCCTTCATTTTTTTTTTCCGTCTTTAGCTTTTTCTCTCTTAGCTTCTTAAATTTTGATGCTTCCCCATCCGTAAATCAAAAGGATTTAAAATAACAAAAAAAACCTAGCCCACTTTCTAAGCCTATGCACGTCAATCAATTGCTAATGCTTTATGTAATCCATCACGTGACTTGCCATATTTTCTTTGTAAATGAATTCTTCAATGCTTCCTCACGTGCATGCATGTTTAATGATTAATTAAATTAAATCCTTTGTGATTTGTTCCAATTAATTCTCTTTATTTCTTTCCCTTTTTGATTCCTTCAAGTTGATTTCCTCCTGAATATTCCGATTTTATTCTTCTTTAATCCCATATTGTGCCTAAAATAAGAAAATATAAAAATTAAGATGAAATTAACATAATAAAATATAATTTAACATAAAATTAAGTTATAGAAGTATTAAAATTATAGATAAATTATAAGCACATCAAATACTATTTTCAAAAACAGCTTTTACTAATATTTAGGTCATACTTATAATTAAAGAGTAATTGTTTAACTAATACATACACAAACATACCATAAATAATTTAAACAAAATAATTATAAAAAAACTAAATGATAATAATATTTAATTATAAAAAAACTAAATGATAATAATATTTAATTATTAGCATTAATTAAAAAGGATTCAAATTATCTTTATTTTTATACTATAATTAAAATATTACAATATCTATGATTAAAACAAAATAATTATAAAATTACATGATGGGCATCATGCATTACACTTGTAATCATGTTGTACAAAAATTATAATTTTATCTCTTATACCATTCATCCCTACAATTTAGATTTCATATCAAATCATTCATAGAAAAGAATTAAAATAGAATAATAGTTTAATTTACAATATTCACATTTAATGAATGAGGAATACAACAACTATCAGTTATTTACAAAATTAATCAATACAATGGAATCAACCCAATGAAAACGTGGCACAAGAGAAAAAAAAAAAAAAAGACACCAGACAACCACATATCTTAGTGAAAAAGTGATGACAAGAATCATTCATAAAAAATGATCTGACAGGAAGTGTTTCCTGTCTAATAAATAAATGGCTGAGATTGAATGTATTGGCACAAAAATTGCTATCAGCACATGCTTTCGGTTATGATTGTTGAAAAGTCAGCCCACAAACCTTATTTTCACACGGTTTTTTCTTGAAAAATTAGAGGTTGGTGGCACAAATATTTGACAAGTTGTTGCCATGCATGCATTCAACTTTGGAGAAGCAAATTTGAAGACAAATTCATAAGGTAGGTGCCTAATTTATGTTGACAATTTTGTTGGGGTTGGTGCAATAGTGCACCCCATTTTTCCTTATAAATAGAAGGCAATTCCTCATTTGTTAATCATCCCAATTTGAGAGAAGTAGAGCACAATTGCAAGTGAGTTATTTGAGAGAATTTGAGAGAGCTTCCACTTGAGTGTTCTAGTGAGGTTCCATTTGGGTGTATTGGGGTTGTGGGTTTTGTGAGTTTTTCCCACTTTTGTAAATTCCAATTTGTTAGTAAAATTATTTTCTAATTTTTGCCCGTGGACGTAGGCATTACGCCGAACCACGTAATTTATTGTGTCATATTTTCTTTGCATTTGTTTATCACCACATTTATATTTCTCCAGAAGTTACAGTATTAGTAATTGCTCAACCCACGTTTCCACAACAAGTGGTATCAGAGCCGACGGTTCGTACTTGGGGGGATACAGTACTATTCACGTATACGGTACTATTCCTATATATGGTACTGTTCACAAATACGGTGGAGACAATCATTTATACTTGGGAGACAGTCTATTGTAAGTAGTGTGTATTTTTGCATGTTTAGGAAAGTTCTGTCAACAAAGGCGATAAGAGTCTAAGGATTCTGATTTTTAATTGGGACCGAGTTCCCGTCCAGTCTCCTGGGAACTTTCCTGGTGCATTTATTCATGCAAAATAAACATCATAGAGGCTGTTTTTAAGTGTAAATAGTTGTTGAAGAAACTGATCATTTGAGATAAAAAGGATGGCAGAGGCATCGTCGTTGTCTTCATCAGCGAGAACTACTGTGACTAATGCAAAGTTTGAAGTGGAGAAATTCGATGGCACCAATAATTTTGGTATGTGGCAATGTGCGGTGTTGGATGTCTTATGTCAACAAGAGTTGGACGTTGTTCTTGAAGAAAAGCCTAACGTGATGGATGACAAGGAGTGGATAAAAATCAATAGACATGCATGTGGTACTATTCGCCTATGTCTGGCTAAAGATCAGAAATACTCTGTCATGAGGGAGAAATCGGCAAAGAAATTGTGGGAGACACTAGAAGAAAAGTATATGAAGAAAAGTCTTGAAAATAGGCTTTATATGAAAAAGAAACTCTATCGATTTACATATACACATAGCATGTCAATGAATGACCACGTAAACTCATTCAACAAGATATTAGTGGATTTGCTAAATCTGGATGAGAGATTTGAAGATGAAGATAAGGCACTGTTGTTGTTGAATTCACTTCCTGATGAATATGATCATCTCACCACTACTTTGCTTCATGGGAAGGACAGTGTCACGTTCGATGCTGTATACAGTGCATTGTACAACTCTGAGACCAGAAAGAAAGATAGAAAGGATCACAGAGATACAGTTATAGAAGCACTGACAGTGAGAGGTCGTTCGCAAAGCCGCAAACTTGGAAAAAGGAACAAGTCTAAAGGGAGACCTGCCAAAGATGAATGTGCTTTTTGTTGCGAGAAAGTGCATTGGAAAAAGAATTGTCCTAAGTTACAAAAGGGCAAGGCTACTTCTGATGGATGTGTAGCAGAGCATGATGAGGAGTCAGACTTTAGTCTGGTTGGCATGGCATTGATATGTCACTCAGATGAGTGGATTTTGGATTCAGGTTGTACTTATCATATGTGTCCTAACAAGGGCTGGTTTTCTAACTTCAAGGAGCTAGACGGTGGAGTTGTTTTTATGGGCAATGACATTGCTTGTAAAACCATGGGAATATGTACAATCCAATTAAAGAATCATGATGGCTCAATCCAAGTTTTGACAGATGTTCGCTATGTACCAAGCTTGAAGAAAAATCTCATCTCATTAGGAGTCCTAGAATCTAAAGGGCTCACAAACACTTTAAGAGATGGATTGTTGAAGGTAGTAACTGGGGCGCTGACGGTAATGAAAGGCACAAGAAGAAATAACTTATACTATTTCGAAGGAAGTACAGTTATTGGATCAGCATCAACAGTTTCTGAAAAAAATGCAAATTCAGAAGCAACCAAGTTGTGGCATATGCGTTTGGGACATGCTGGTGAAAAAGCTTTGCAGACTTTAGTGAAGCAAGTCTTATTGAAAGGTACAAATTCTTGCAAATTAGAATTTTGTGAACATTGTGTTCTGGGCAAGCAGACAAGGGTAAAGTTTGGTTCAGCAATTCACGATGCAAAAGGAATTATGGACTATGTTCACAGTGATGTGTGGGGACCTACCAAAATAGCTTCTTTGGGAGGTATGCACTATTTTATTACTTTTATTGATGATTATTCAAGAAAAGTGTGGGTGTATTTGATGAAGAAAAAAAATGAAATTTTGGGCATATTTCTGAAATGGAAGAAAATGGTCGAGACTCAGACTGGTCGAAAGATAAAAAAAACTTCGCTTAGACAATGGTGGTGAGTACAAGAATGATCCATTTCTTCAAATATATCAAGATGAGGGTATTGTGCGACATTTCACTGTTTGAGATACACCACAATAGAATGGGGTGGCAGAACGCATGAACCGGACTATACTGGAGAAAGTTTGGTGTATGTTGTCCAATGCTGGATTGGGCAAAGAGTTTTGGGCTGAGGCAGTTGTATATGCGTGCCATCTGATCAACTGTTTGCCATCAACTACAATTGAGGGCAGAACACCCATGGAGATGTGGACTGGTACCCCTGCTACTGATTATAATTCTTTACATGTTTTTGGTTCCACTGCTTATTATTATGTAAAAGAATCTAAATTATACCCAAGAGCAAAGAAAGCATTGTTCATGGGTATAACTGGTGGAGTAAAAGGATACCGTCTCTGGTGTCCTGTTACGAAGAAAATTTTTTTCAGCAGAGATGTAACTTTTGATGAATCAACCATGTTGAAACAAAAAGATTCTCAAGAGGATGACAAGACCAGTAGCACTTTGCAGCAGGTGGAGTTTGAAAAAGTTAAAGATGATCCAGCTGGTGTCGATGAGATGGATAGTGATTCTCCATCGACCGAAAATGATGAAGAGGTTCTGACCCAGGAACCTTCACAATAACATGATTCAATTGCATATAAAAGGCCACACAGAGAGATTCGCAGACCTGCTTGCTTTGTTGATATAGTGGCATATGCACTTCCAATTGTAGATGATGATATTCCTTCCACTTCCAGAGAAGCAGTAAATAATGTAGAAAGTATACAGTGGAAGAAAGCAATGAACGAAGAAATACAGTCTCTTCATAAAAATGAAACTTGGGAGTTAGTTACACTGCCCAATGAAAAGAAGGCAATTGGGTGCAAATGGGTATATGCAAAAAATGAAGGATTTCCTCGTAAAAATGAAATTGGTAGCGAAGGGTTACGCTCAGAATGAAGGAATAGACTACAATGAGGTATTTTCTCCAGTTGTGAAACATTCATCTATTCGAAATTTGCTAGCCATGGTTGTGCAATTTGATCTTAAACTAGTTCAACTTAATGTAAAAATTGTATTTTTACACAATGATTTGGAAGAGGAAATCTACATGACTCAGCCAGATGGATACAAGGTTGTTGGAAAAGAAAATTGGGTTTGCAAATTGACAAAGTCGCTTTATGGGTTGAAACAATCTCCGAGGCAGTGGTATAAGCAATTTGATTAATTTATGAAAGGGCAAAAGTATACAAGAAACTAATTTGATCATTGTGTGTATTTTTGCAAGCTACAAGAAGGATCTTTCATTTATTTGTTATTGTATGTCGATGATATGCGAATAGTATCGAAGAGCAAAGATGAGATAGAGAAGTTGAAAACTCAACTCAACCAAGAGTTTGAGATGAAAGATCTGAGTGAAGATAAGAAGATTCTTGGCATGGAGATATGCAAATATAGAGCTCGTGGCAAAGTAAGCTTGTCTCAAAAGCAATATTTGAAGAAGGTACTACAACAGTTTGGTATGACTGAGCAGACAAAACCTGTAAGTACCCTGTTGGCTTCTCATTTCAAGCTTTCTGCACAATTATCTCCTTCAAAAAATGCAGAATGAGAATACATGTTACAAGTTCCGTATTCAAATGCAGTGGGTAGCTTGATGTATGCAATGGTGTGTACAAGGCCTGACATTTCACATGCAGTTGGTATAGTGAGCAGATATATGCATAATCCTGGTAAAGGACATTGGCAAGCTGTAAAATAGATTCTACGGTACATTCAGAAGACCGTGGATGTTGGTTTACTGTTTGAAAGAGACGATAGTGTGATCGGGTACGTTGATTCTGATTATGCTGGTGATTTGGACAAACGACGGTCAACCACCGGATATGTATTTACTTTTACTGGAGGGCCAATTAGTTGGAAGTCTACACTACAGTCTATAGTTGCACTGTCGACCACAAAGGCCGAGTACATGGCAATTACAGAGGCTGTTAAAGAGGGTATTTGGTTACAGGGTTTGCTTGAAAACTTGGGATTGTCACAGGAGCACATTAATGTGTATTGCGATAGTCAGAGTGCTATTCACTTAACGAAGAACTAAGTTTATCATGCGCATACGAAGCACAACGATGTACGATTTCACTTTGTGCGGGAAATTGTTAATGAGGGGAAGATTCTTTTTCAGAAAATCAAGACTGCAGAGAATCCCACAGATATGTTGACTAAAGTGGTGACGACGATCAAGTTTGAGCATTGTCTAAACTTGATCAACATCCTACAAGTTTAAAAGCAGCTAGAGAAGGCAGAAACTGGAAGGTAGTTTGTTGATAGTCGGCTCAGATTTACTAAATTTTCGCCGAGGTGGAGAATTGTTAAAAGTCAACCCACAAGGCTTATTTTTACACAGTTTTTTCTTGACAAATTGGAGATTGGTGGCACAAATATTTGACAAGTTGTTGCCATGCATGCATTCAACTTTGGAGAAGCAAATTTGAAGACAAATTCATAAGGTTGGTGCCTAATTTATGTTGACAATTTTGTTGGGGTTGGTGTAATAGTGCACCCCATTTTTCCTTATAAATAGAAGGCAATTCCTCATTTGTTAATCATCCCAATTTGAGAGAAGTAGAGAGCAATTGCAAGTGAGTTATTTGAGAGAATTTGAGAGAGCTTCCACTTGAGTGTTCTAGTGAGGTTCCATTTGGGTATATTGGGGTTGTGGGTTTAATGAGTTTTTTCCACTTTTGTAAATTCCAATTTGTTAGTAAAATTATCTTCTAATTTTTGCCCGTGGACGTAGGCATTACGCCGAACCACGTAATTTATTGTGTCCTATTTTCTTTTCATTTGTTTCTCACCACATTTATATTTCTCCAGAAGTTACAGTATTAGTAATTGCTCAACCTACGTTTTTGCAACAATGATGCCCTACATCTTGCAATCTCAAGGTCTTAGAGTTTGGGACCATGCCCTTAATATTGTCTGTTGCGATGAAAGGTCCTGTTTGTCTCATATGTCATTGCAACTTCACGAAATTCATCCTTCTAATTCAGGGCATGAAATGGAAGATATAGTTTAGAAATTAAAACAGAATTATCATCGTCAGCGAGGAAATGGGAGAATACATTGATCAATGATCCATCATAGAACCACTGAAACTGCATTTGGGATTCAGGTGCTTTGTCGGATGCACCAATGAAGTGAGGATGATTGATATTTATCTGCCATTGCACTATTTTTTAGAATCATCATCCCTCCTCATTCATCCAAATTCTTTGCAACCCAAGTGAATTAATGCACTTATCTCTTATTCTCGATAACAAGACTTTCCAAATTGTCATTGCCAATATGTTAATTACTTCTCATTTATAAATTTTATCATCATTTATAATTACATGATTGTTAAGAATTTTTTAAAATAAAATTACATTAAATGGTGAGTGGATATGGATTTGGATATAGATATTAAGATAAATCCGAATTTGCTCCAGATTCGCTTTAGATCCACGCATTGATATGCAAATCCGATCCAAATCCATTTTAATCCGACCCAAATCCGATCCAATTGGATTTGGATCACATGGATCTTGGGTCAGATCCGATCCATTGCCATCCTTACTAAATGGCATCTCAGTTTTTGTAATAAACCTAGCAATTGCTTTTCTAGAAGCCTCAACACTATAGGTCGTTGACACAAGGTTACATGGCTCTCTATTTTTCACTAGTTGGTAAGATAGTTTTTCATTTTTTGTCCACTCAGGCTCAACCAGGATATTGTAAACATTTCTCTCTTATATGACCCAATAGATTAGATGCTCGTTTATTAAACCCACATTTATATTCTTTTCCACAAAATCAAAATGTTGATCTAGGATGTTGGATCAAAACTTAATTGTATAAAATGCTCCCAGCTTCTAAAGTAGTTGATCTATTAGGTGTACAACATTACTGGAAGATTTGGGACTTGAAGGAACTAGATATACAACATTGCGTTTTCATTCATCAAGTTGAGAACTTATCTACACCATAAATATGAAAAATCATTAAAATTAATTATGAAAAAATAACAGGAACAAATTAAGCTTGAAAAGAAAGTAAGAAATAAAGCCTAATTACATCAATTGGTGAGGACTTTGTACAAACAAGCAAAAACCCAGAGAAAGCCTAGAGTGTGCAAGGAGGAAGAGTAGAAATGTGAAGTTTTTGAAACCAAACAAGGTCATGATTGTTCTCCAGGGCCGTTACTCCTGGTAGAAAGCGGTGACCATGAAGCTGTCGACGACAGGAACCGAGAGAGGTTTATGAGTAGTGATCTTGAAGGCTATGATACTGAAATTATTTAGCCAGAAGCAGTGATTGTGAAGTGGCTTGATGGACTCGGAGAAGAAGATGGCTTGCTCTCATAGGAATCGGCCACCACGACGTCCTCCAAATCGGTGCCGACAATGTAATGAGTCAGTAACAAGTGTTGGACTAATGGAAGTGCGTGTAGCAACGGGGAAGCTTATTTTTGTTTATCAATTGTTGATGACTTGGTGTTGTGCAAATTTTATTGAACTCGCAAGCGCACGAATCTATTTTAGAATAGACTAATGGTTACAAGTGTCGATCCCACGAGAAGGTGGATTTTAATTGTGTGTATAATTAATTTTCTAAATGGGAGGTTGGATTTCTGGTGAAAATGATTTGGAATATTCTAAAACTTAAATTAAAATGGTGAGAATAAATTGAAGAGAAATCTATTGAAATGAAACACTTGGGTATCTGGATCCATATCAACATGCACCATGGGCTAAATATTCATTATTAGTGCCAATTAAATCATAAGGGGCGAATCCACACCTCATGAACCACACTCTAATTAATATGGTGCCAAGGGCTTATCGTGGCAAATAATAATAATCTTGTACTAGGGAGCCGGTGAAACATGGGCGGTATCTAGACAAGATTATTATTATTTGTCAACGAAAAGTCAAAATATCCACAAAAATTAAAGGGGAATAGAAAATAAATTTTTCAAATAAAGCCCATGGCACATGTTGAGACTTCACCTTCAACCCAAACTTGAAAGAAAATTAGCTACTCATAATTGAACTAGGGGCGAAATGAGAATTTATTAAAATATGTAGAAAATACAAGATGGAGAAGGAATTATAGAAAATGAAGCCCAAAAATGAATTCAGAGATGTCAAATTAAGGGGGGAGACCCCTTTTTATAGATACATTGAGTAAATCATGGTCATCAGATTAAAAAAAGTTTGGACGTTCAGGATTGCACCACGTCATTAGTCAACAGTACGCGGTTTGACCATGCGGTTTAAATAGTGACACGATTTGACCATTTGTCTGAGCTCTCGTTCATTGTGAAATGACCATGATACCTCTAAAATACATAAAATACTTAATTAAAATAAAACACACATAATTAAATCACAAGAAGCTTAAATACATAAAAGTAAGGGTGTTAGTAAAACTTGAAATGTAAAATGACGATTTTCTCCTTTATAAATATACATTTTCTAACACTCAACATACCCCCCAACTAGCTTATTGTTAGTCCCTAGCAAATAAAGCGAAAACAAAATTCAAATTCAAAATGACTTTTTTTTTTTAACAATCATGTTTATTCAATAAGACTAATGATAGTAATCAAATAAAAGTATAAACATTATCTCCAGTCTAAAGAAACATCACACCCACATCTACCATCCACATGAATCAGCCTAGTAGAGTTTGTCACAACTACTTTCAAGAATGACATGTTAAACCCAAAAATTTTACTGGAAATAATGATACTCTCACAAAGAAATTAAACTCAATAAAAATAGTCACTCCAATGAATCGTAATTGAGAGAAAATAATAAAGAATTTATATCACACGCTCTTGCCAAGATGATAGAAATATGCCCCCAGTTTCGAAATAATACGATCTCAAGTCAAATAAAAATGCTAGTCAACCCAATTTATTTATTTCTTTTTTTTTCTATTTATATGTATCACTACATCGTTTTAACCCAAATAACTAGCTTATACTTCATACTATAGTTTTCTAAAATCAAGAAGGACTTTTATTAG
Organism: Citrus trifoliata; assembly: GCA_018350135.1. Lineage (NCBI taxonomy): Eukaryota > Viridiplantae > Streptophyta > Magnoliopsida > Sapindales > Rutaceae > Citrus > Citrus trifoliata. The sequence goes on along the minus strand of CM031385.1, from coordinate 13,749,489 downwards.
GACGTAATGTAGACTAGGGACATAGTTAACAAAAGAGGGGAAATAAAAAAAAACAAAGTGAGTGTTTGAGAAAAATGTAGAGAATTTTTTTTTTTAGAAGTTGAAAGGTGGATTTCACCTATAATTGTTATTATTTTTTTTAAAACAACAATTTTTTATTGTTGTTATTATTATTATTTTTTTGTTTTTGTTTGGTACAACTTCACTAAACAAAATAATTATTTACATTTTCTCAAATATAAATAGGTGATGAAACTTGTAAGATTTCAGATAGTACTCCAAATCAGAGTGGGTCAAGATGATGAGTTTGACAAATAAATTTTTTTTAAAGACTCAAAAGGGTTAACTATGGATTTTTCACAAAAAGAATGGCTAGAAAGGCTCAAACGGGTCAAAGATAACATTTCCATCGTCTTTTAGGACTCTAAATGATATTTCATATCTACTAGTTAGATAGATCTCAAGATGTAGCAACATGTTTTTTTTTCTTTTTTTATTTTATTTAACTTTTTTTTATTTACTCAAAGGAAATCTAGAGATCACGTATAAAATAATAAACTGCTAAGCTGAATGAAGAATGGACAAAAATGGTTAATCTCCAAGAAAAATGATAGGCTAAAAAACTCACTTAATATTCATTATGACATGTGCATTCCTTCAAGTAACTCATATTTATCTCTACATTAACATGTAGATTAGCAAACATGGTGTAACATCATTTAAGACCAAAGATAATACAAATACTAAAATTTAAAAATCATCATGTCATCCAATGTTAAAACAAATCACAAAACTTTTTTTTTGTTCAAATGACAATCTACCCCTAACCTATTCTAAACATGAAAAGAAAATACACATGCAGAAAGGTGAAAATGATGTAGAAAAGTTAATTAGAAAAATTACACTTAAAAAGATAGAAAAAGAAATTTTTTTTTAATTAAGAAGATGCATTTCTAGAGGCACTACACTCTATATTCAATCATCTTCGACTCAAAAAATTTGAAAGTGTATATTTATAAAGTAGAAATTAGAAAGAAGAAGTTAAAAGAAAATAATTGTCAAACAAAAAGAAAATGTACGGAATTTTTTTTAATTTTTTTCTTTCTTTTTTTAAACGAAAAATATGCGTTTTTAGAGTAACTACACTCCATATTCAGCCATCTTCAACACAAAAAGTTAGCCACGGTTAGTCTCTACAACAAAAATTAGTAAAAACTTAACTAAAATTCTACAATTATCAACTATTCCCTCCCCCCAACCAGAACGAAACATTATTCTCAATATTGTAAAGGAAAGAAATAGAGTTTAGAAGACATCACCTGGGTGGTGCAACATAGAAGAGAATATTTATAAGTGGAGAGTTAAATCTAATTTGTACTTCTTACTGCGGCTACTGTTACCATCATTATTTGGAGACTCCAACACCAGGGTCCTGGGCTCTGGCTCTGGTCGATAAGATTGTAACAGATCAAGTAACTCATTAGTAGTGTGAGCACAAATAAAAAGCTATTTCGTTGTAGAAGGAATGAAATACTTTTTTATTGCATGATAAAGAAATGTGATAAAGCCATCATAAAAGTTATTGACATTTAACAAACCGATGGATTTCTGGTGAATGTGCAGATGGGCCCAAGATTCTAATGTGATAAGTGCCTCTAGAGTTGCAAGATCTCCAAGTAGGAAAATAAAAGCATCAGCATGATTAAATATTTCAGTTATTCCTTCTTGCATACCTGAGACAAGTAACTCTTCTCCAGTCGGTGAGTCAAACAAATTGCCCATAGGTTTTAGGGCTCTTGGGATAATGCCTAACACTTGACTTCCTTTGACAAAAGCAGTTTTTGAGACCAATTTTGATAACCCTCGGTTACCTCCGCCATACACCAAGTGTAATTTTCTCTCTGCTATGTTTCGACCAAGATCTATGGCTGCCTCAACGAACTCTTTATGTTTACCATAGTTAAATTCAGAAAGCACACAAATGTTCTTGAATTGTTTATTGGGAGTAGTTGCCATTGAGATACTTCTAAAAAATAATTTGTAAGAGCTTAACAAAAAATCATATTTAAGGATCTTGGTGACAGTAGGTCACAGCTGTAAATGAAGTAGTATATCAATGTCAATTAATGTGTAAAACACATGGCTTGAGAGTAAAAAAGTAAACAGTAAAAAAGAAAAAAATGACAAAATAAAATTATTAAAGTCAATAATGCAAATGATAAAACAACAGTGAAACAACAGTGAAGTAAAAGGATATTTACAACTAGTTACGACTGTGGCTTACATCTTCCTCTGGTTTTACGTGCCATAAATGGCTTGAACGCCCTCTATCGGTCGAGAATAGACTTCCCATCCAGTTTTCTTATAACCTGGTAAACGGAGTCGTTTATAGTCAGATTCCCGAGACTATATCATGCATGCTCTTTCTGGAATAATGGCCATAACTGGAGAATCGCTCCTTGCACATATCCACTGGGATGCGTTTCAAGAGTCAAAAGGATATCATCAAATAACTCCTTATTCAAGCCATCCCTAATGAATTAAATCTTATCTTCCCTATTATCAGACACCATTCCTAAAGAACATATTTTTTTTATTGCATCTCATTATGGCACACTTATGAAAAGCAAAAGAAATTCTTCCAACTCTTCGTTTTCTTGCATAATTTCCTTTACCACAAGCAGGCATGTACGCAATAAATTTTGGAGACAACTCACTCACCTCCCACTCGTACTTTTGCCTCGACTAGCCAGCGGATGTCAGCAGGTATGTTATTCCTCATAAGCAATCGCATGTGTTCGGACTGAGCTTTATAGATTATAAGGAGGGTATTATGAGGAAGTGAAGGGAATCCATTGTGAAGCTTTACTAAAATCTCATTTATGTCCATACCTTCGCCTCAAAATATCAGTTATTATGGGAAACTGAGGTAACCAACTTGATTGTCACGGAGTACCGTTATTTGCCACTTCACCGGGGTAACAAACTAAAGCACACAAATAAAAAATAAATTAAAACAAACAAAGAAATTTACAATCATCCTCTTATTGAATTTACCTCAAGCTCCAACTGGATATTGTAGACACCTCCCTCAATATCTATGAGTTGACTTTCTAAATCCTCAACATAGGATACTAACTCTGGTGGTTGTAGAGCCCAAATATGATGTGTTTTACAAAATTAAATCTGCCTTTTCAAATGAGATTTTACACTTTGAAGTGGTCTAAGAATGTCTAGGAGAATCTGTTTAGGTATGACACTCATGATTAACAATGATAAGAGAAAACTTAATGGTTAAACAATCACACTTATGAAAAAAATAATTTCAATTAACAAAAGAATAGTAAAAAGAAAGAAAAAAATTAAATCACCGAAAAGAAAGAAAAATTTCAATTCAAATCTAGTGGGTCACTCAAATTTATTTCAGTGTCTTCTCCATGTGGTTGGTACTCTAGATATGCCTTTAATATTTGACTATTAGCTTTAAAAGTGATATCGTTCTTTGGGTCCTTAATTTCAATTGCCCTATGTGGAAAAACAGTGTGAACAATAAAAATGCCAAACCATCGAGAGCGTAACTTACCTAGAAATAGGTGCAAGCAAGAATTGAATAAAAGCACTTTCTGACATGGAGTGAAAGATTTTCTCATAATTTACTTGTCATAGAAGATTTTCATTTGTTGCTTGTAAAGCTTTGCTAAAATCTCATTCATTCAAGTTCTGCCAACTATAATCTTCTTTCTAAGCTAGCTTGCTGCATGTCAAAATTGAATTTCTTGATGGCCTCAGTATGCAAGATGCTCGAGTTCCACAAGTAGGTGGCAAACTTTTCCATACACTAGCCTGTAGGGTGACATCCCAATCTGGGTCTTGAAAGTCGTTCTATATGCCCATAATACATCATCAAGTCTTAATGACCAATATTTTCTATCTGGCCTCACCGTCTTTTCTAATATGTACTTTATTTCTCGATTGGAGATATACGGTCGCCACTTTGTAAATGATTGAATATTTCATCAAAAGAGCTTTGAATGCTTTGTTACAAAAGTGGGCACTACCATCACTAATTATATCTCGAGGAAATCCAAAGCGTGAAATAATGTTACTTTTCAAAAATCGTATCACCACTTTGTGATCATTAGTTCTACATGAAATTGCTTCTACCTATTTTGATACGTAGTAAACAACAACCAATATGTATTGATGGCCAAAAGAAGGGGGAAATGGTCCCATGAAGTCGATACCCCACACATAAAAAATCTCAACCACTAAAATTGGATTTAGTGACATCATATTCCTTCGTGTAATGCTCCCCATACGTTGACATCTATCACATAAAGATCAAAAAGTGTAAGCATCTCGAAATATAGTTGGCCAATAGAAACCACATTGTAAAACTTTAGTAGCTGTTTTCTTAGTGTTAAAATGGCCTCCACAAGTTTGTTCATGGACGAATGAAAGAATATTCTGAATTTCACTTTCTGGGACAGATCGTCTAACAATTTGATCTGCACAATACTTGAATAAATAAGGGTCATCCCAAAAGAAATTCTTTATTTCTGCGAAGAATTTGGCCTTGTCTTACTTAGTCCAATGCTCTGGAAGTTGACCTGTAACAAGATAATTAACTATACCAGCATACCACGGTAATACTTCCACATTCATTAATTCTTCATCTGGAAATGACTCATTCAATGGTAATGGTTCCATAATTGTGTCAAAATGGAGACGAGAGAGATGGTCAGCCACAACATTTTTTGTGCATTTCTTATCTTTAAATTTCAAGTCAAATTCCTACAAAAGTAACACCCAACGAATTAGTCTAGCTTTTGCATCTTTCTTTGAGAGAAGATAATTAAGAGCAGCATGATCTTTGAACACAATTATTTTACAGCCAATGAGATAAGATCGAAATTTTTCCAATGCAAACACTACTGCTAGTATTTTTTTTTCAGTAGTTGAATAGTTCAACTGTGCATCATTCAATGTCATACTAGCATGGTAAATAATATGATGAATTCGATCAGCTTTTTTTTCTCATAATGCTCCTACTGCATAATCAGATGTATCACACATGAGTTCAAATGGTAAGTTCCAGTTTAGGGGCTGAATGATGGGTGATGATGTCAACAATTGCTTTAATTTTTCAAATGCCGTAAGACATGAATCATCAAAGATAAATTGTACATCCTTAGTAAGTAAATTGTATGGGTCTAGAAACTTTACTAAAATCTTTAATGAAATGTCTATAAAAAGTAGCATGCCCAAGGAAATATCTTCCTTTTTTTACTATTTTAGATGGAGGAAGATTGAAAATGAGATCTACCTTACCTTTGTCAACATCAATACGTTTGCTTGAAATGATGTGACCGAGAAAAATATCTTATTTTACTATAAAATGACATTTCTCCCAATTTAAGACTAAATTTTTCTCGATACATTTCTGCAGAACTAGTGTTAGATGATGTAAACATTGATCCAATGAGTCACCAAAAACAGAAAAGTCATCCATAAGACTTCAAGGAATCGTTCAACCATAATAGAAAAAATGTTTAACATGCATCGTTGAAATGTAGCAGGTGCATTACATAATCTAAATGGCATCCTCTATATGCAAAAGTGCTAAAAGGGCAAGTGAAAGTAGTTTTCTCTTGATCTTTTGGTGCTATGGGAATCTGATTATATCCTGAGTAGCCATCTAAAAAGCAATAAAATTCATTACTTGCTAATCTATCAAGTATTTGATCAATGATTGGTAAAGGAAAATGGTCTTTACGTGTGACATAATTCAACTTCCTATAATCAATGCATACACGCCATCCTGTAGTTACTCTAGTGGGTATCAATTCATTATTAGCATTGGTATCTGATAACTCTATGAAATGAGAGTTATTACATCAATTATAGACTTAAATCAAGATCACTTAAAGAGCAAATAAGGTGTTTTTTTTATTACATTTTGGTTATATTTTGCATAAGCATTCATTTTAGTTGAGTCTTAATAAGTTTTACTTGAATTACAGTAATTTGTGCTCAAAACATGTGCATAATTGTAGGTTTTCAGAAATTCTTAATTCATGAAGGGATGTTGAGACATTAGACTAGCAAGAAGAGGAAAAAAGATGGCCGCAAAAGAGGTAAAGCACAATCGGGAACAATACAGTGTTATAGTTATTGTTAGAGCAACCATTGTTGTAGCAATCTAAGAGCACTGAGGTAGAAAACTTAAGTGTGGGTCAACTGCAGAATTGCGATCTACATGTTTCCTAATTTACCTCATGCACGCCACGGACTTTTATTTACCCTAATTTACAGTATAAAAGGAGGGCGCGTACTACATGAAACGACAGCAAGGGAATTATTATTAATACATTAGAGAAAAAAGGAGAAGAAGATCAGAATTGAAGAGGACAACTTCAACAGCATTGAGGAATCCTACAGAGTTATTTGGATTTTCTTTTTGTATTTCTCAACTTATACTTTTCTTCTTTCTTTGATTGTTCTGATGTATCCCGTGAACAATATATTAATGTTTTTTTTCTTATTCAAAATATGAACTAGATTTGCTCGTAGTTGAGTGACAAATAATCTAATGGGTTCTTGACTGTTCTTATGAGTTGTTATGTCATTTTTATAGCATTTTACTCTAGTAGTTATTTTAAATATAACTGTTATTTCAGTTGACCACCCACTTAATAGTTCTAGTTAAGATAGAGCCACAAAAGGGCATGTCTTAGCGGATATTATTAGAGTATTACTTGATCTTAATTTAAGTTTCCTGGATTAAGTTATTTTGAATCCTATAAGGGCTATACTTAAAGTTAAGATTTGTGACACACTAGATATAGGTACTCACCTTGTAGGGTGGAGAGACTAAAGGGTCATAAGACCATATCATAAGTAGATTAGCAACTGGCCATTGCTAATATATTTAAGGGTATAAGAGTTCCAATATGCAACAGCTGAGGATGCAAATTAATTCTGCCCAGTGCTACAACACTTGCCGTAACAACTGGTTTTAACTTGATGAAAAGTAGTAAGCCTTTAAGGAGAATTTGATCATTCAACTACATGGAATGGGTTGGCTGATAAATTCCTAATGAAATATTCCCCACCGATAAAAAATACAAAGTTGCGGAATGAGATCATTTCTTTCCATTAACTTGAAGATGACAGTTTGTATGAGGCTTGGGAAAGATTCAAAAAACTGCTTAGTCCTCATCATGGCATTCCTTGTTGCATTTAATTGGAAACTTTCTACAATGGGTTAATTCTGAGTACAAGATTAATGGTGGATGCTTAAGCAAATGGAGCTCTATTGTCCAAATCTTATACTGAAGCTTATAAAATTCTGGAGAGAATTGCCAATAATAATTATCAGTGGCTATCAACCAGGCAACCAGTAGCAAGGGGAACAGCAGGGGTACATAACATAGATGCAGTTACAGCCTTATCATCACAAGTAACCTCATTGACTAACATGGTAAAGGCCATGACATCTACTCCAGCAGTAGTGAAGTAAGTTGCTGAAATTTTTTGTGTATACTGTGGTGAAGAACATGACTTTGATAATTGTCCTGGAAATCCAGCATTAGTAAACTATGTGGGTAATTTCAATCGACAGCTTCAAAACAACCCATATCTAAATACTTACAACCCTGGATGAAAACAACACCCAAATTTTTCATGGATCAGTCAGAATCGAAATGCCCCAACATTAAATGGACAAAATAGAAACACTCAACCACCTGGTTTTCATCAGTAGAGTCAAAGGCAAAAACATATCAGTCAGGATTCAATCACTTCACTGGAAGCACTGATTAAGGAATACATTGCAAAGAATGAATCAATTGTGCAGAGTCAAGTTGTATCCTTGAAGAACCTAGAAAACTAAATGGGACAACTTGTTACAGCAATGAGTAGCAGGACTGAAGGAAGTTTACCTAGCAACACAGAAGACCTTAGGAGAGAGGGCAAAGAACACTGCAAAGCAATTAATTTGAGATCTTGAAAGAATGTTGATATCTCAATTGATGTGACTAAAAAAGATATGGAATTTAATTCCTCACAAAAACCACCTTAAGATGGAAGCATGTTACAACAACCCAACCATCAGGACACTGGTTACAGGGGCCAAGCTACAGCAACTTTAGAAGGAACTCAACCAATACATGCTGAAAGAGAAGTTGCAACACCAATAGCCACGACCTACAATAAACCAAACAAGCAGAGTTTGGTACCTCATGACGCTACCCAACAGTTTAGACATCCACCACATTTCCCACAAAGATTCCAGAAGCAAAAACAGGACGAGCAGTTCAATAAATTTCTGGAAGTGCTGAAGCAATTACACATCAACATACGTTTTGTGGAAGCTTGGAGCAAATGCCTAATTATGTGAAATTTTGAAAAGACATCTTGGTACAAAAAATAAGGTTAGGAGAATTTGAAACTGTTGCTTTAACACATGAAAGTAGTAATATACTCCAAAGTAAGATTCCTACAAAAGTGAAGGATCTAGGAAGTTTTACAATACCTTGCTCTATAGGAACTAAGTACACTAGCAGAACACTCTGTGACTTGGGAGCCAATATTAATATGATGTCATTGTCTGTATTTAAGCAGCTGGGAGTAGGAGAATGCAAACCAACAATAGTCACTCTGCAATTAGCTAACAGATCTCATGCATATCCTGAAGGAAAAATTGAGGATGTACTGGTAAAGGTTGACAAATTCATCTTCCCAGTAGACTTCATTGTACTAGACTTTGAAGCTAATAAAGAGGTACCCATTATACTTGGAAGACCTTTCCTAACAATTGCGAAAACTCTGATAGATGTGCAGAAAGGAGAGCTCACCATGAGAGTGAATGATCAGCAAGTCACATTTAATGTACTAGAGGCTATGAAGAACCCTGATGAATTAGAAGATTACAATTTCCTAAATGTTATGGATTTCAGTTGTAGTAGACAGAATCGACAGATGCTGCAGTAATGAGATCAACAAAGTTACCACCTTTGAAGGTTTAGAAGAGGAAGATGTTGCAGCAAACCAGACAGATTGGACGGAAGAAAAGCAATCTGATAAGCATAACAGGTTTATTGAGCATCTGAATCTGTTAGACAGGGAAGTAAAAATAACTTTACCATCTATTGAATCACCTCTTAGTCTTAAATTAAAATTGTTACATTCACATTTGAAATATGTTTATCTTGGTCAAAACAATACACTCCTTGTAATCATTTCCTCTACCTTAAATGCAGGTCAAGAACAGAGTCTAGTAGATGTCCTTGGAAGATATATAAGAGCAATTGGATGAACCATGGCAGACATCAAGGGGACAAGCCCATCAATATGCATGCATAAAATCCTGTTAGAAGATTGCTACAACAATTTGATGGAATATCAGAGAAGGTTAAACCCTATTATAAAAGAAGTGGTGAAAAAGGAAATTATCAAATGGTTGGATGCTGAAATTATATATCCAATATCCGACAGTTCGTGGGTGAGCCTAGTTCAATGTGTTCTAAAGAAGGAAGGGATAACAGTGATAGCTAATTAGAGGGATGAACTTATTCCTACAAGGACAGTGACTGGATGGAGAGTATCTATAGATTATAGGAAGCTCAAGAAAGCCACAAGGAAATATCACTTCCCACTCCCATTCATAGATCAGATGTTGGATAGACTTGCTCGAAAACAGTATTATTGTTTCCTAAATGGGTATTCAGGTTACAACTAAATTGCTATAGCTCCAGAGGATCAGGAGAATACTACATTTACCTATCCTTATGGAACATTTGCCTTCAGAAGAATGCCCTTTGGTTTGTACAATGCTTCAACAACTTTTCAAAGATGCATGATGTCTATTTTTTCTAATATGATAGAGCAGACTTTAGAAGTTTTCATGGATGACTTCTTAATTTTTTGAAGAAGTTCCATTTTATGGTGCAAGAAGTTCTTAAAAGATGTGAGATGACTAACTTAGTACTCAATTGGGAAAAGTGTCATTTCATGGTGCAAGAAGTTTTTAAAAGATGTGAGATGACTAACTTAGTACTCAATTGGGAAAAGTGCCATTTCATGATGCAAGAAGGAAAAATATTGGGTCATAAGGTGTCCAAGAAAGGACATTGAGGTAGACAAAGCCAAGATAGAGATAATAGATAAATTGCCACCCCCACTTCAATAAAGGCTATTAGGAGTTTTTTGGGTCATACTTGATTTTACAGAAGATTCATTAAGGATTTTTCCAAGGTAGCTAAACCATTATGCTCATTGCTGGAACATGACAAGCCTTTTCACTTTGACAAAGATTGTCTCTAAGCATTTGGAGAATTAAAGAAAGCTCTGATCACTGCACCAGTGGTTATATCTCCATACTGGACTCTGCCATTTGAACTAATGTGTGGTGCTAGTAATCATTCTGTGGGAGCAATATTAAGGAAAAAAATGATAAGGTTTTTCACTCCATTTACCATGCAAGCAAAACTCTTACTCAAACTCAAATTAATTACACCACTACATAGAAAGAGTTGCTAGCAGTAGTATTTGCTTTTGATAAATTCAAAGCTTACTTGGTGGGGACTAAAGTAACTGTATACACAGACCATGCAGCCATCAAATACTTAATTTCAAAGAAGGATGCAAAACCAAGATTAATCATATGGATCTTATTGCTTCAGGAATTTGATCTGAAAATTAAAGATAGAAAGGGGACTGAGAATCAAGTAGCAGACCACCTATCGCGGCTGGAAGCAAACACAAGTACATTGACAAGGAGAGACATCACTGAAACTTTTCCTGATGAATAGTTGTTGGTAGTACTGCAAGCAAATATGTTGTAGCAGTCAGGATCTCCATGGTATGCAGATTTTACTAACTACTTAGTAAGTTGGTTGCTACCACCTGAGCTGAAGTTTCAAGAGAAAAAGAAATTTCTTTATGATGTTAGAAGTTACCAGTGGGATGACCCACATTTATATAAGTTATGCTCAGATCAAGTAATACGAAGATGTTCTTCAGAAGGAGAAATTCCCCACATACTGAAGTCATGCCATGCTGCAGCATATGGAGGACATTTTGGTGGTCACAGAACAGCTGCTAAAGTTCTGCAATCAGGTTATTATTGGCCTATTATTTTTAAAGATGCTTGTGAATTTGTTAAATGTTGTGACATGTGTCAAAGGACAGGGAATATAACTAACAGATAGGGAACATAACTAAAAGACATGAAATGTCATTGACCAATATTCTGGAAGTTGAAATTTTTTATGTCTGGGGAATAGATTTCATGGGACCTTTTCCACCATCCTTTGGGAACTTATATATCATTGTTACTGTAGATTATGTCTCCAAGTAGGTAGAAGCTGCAACATTACCTACCAATGATGCTAAAACAATGGTGGCTTTTCTTCATAAAAATATTTTTTCTAGGTTTGACACTCCTAGAGCAATTATTAGTGATGAGGGTACTCATTTTTGCAACAAAATATTTGCTGCAGTTATGGTAAAATATGGAGTCAGACATAAGGTCGCAACAACATATCACCCACAATCTAATGGTCAGGCTGAAGTGTCCAACAGAGAAATAAAAAAGATCTTAGGAAAAGTGGTGAACCCAACAAGGAAAGATTGGTTGTTGCAGTTACATGACTCCCTATGGGCCTACAGAACAACATATAAAACTCCGCTTGGCATGTCTCCTTACCGAATTGTTTATGGGAAGGCTTCTCACTTGCCACTTGCCACTAGAGCTAGAGTATAAAGCACACTGGGTATTGAAGCAATTAAATTGGGATATTCATGCTGCAGCGGAGCAAAAGAAGCTTCAACTTTGTGAGCTTGATGAATTACAACTATTTTCATATGAAAATGCAAGAATCTATAAAGAGAGGACAAAAGACTAGCACGACAAGCATATTCAACACATGCAATTCAGCCCTGGTCAATTAGTGCTACTCTATAATACAAGACTGAGATCATTTCTGGGAAAGCCAAAATCACAATAGTCTGGCCCTTTTAAACTGTTAAAATTTTTATCCTCATGGGATTGTTGATCTTCTAGATGAACAAATAGGTCAAGAATTTAAAGTGAATGGACACAAGATTAAGCATTACATACACCCAGCGACAGATTGTTCAAATGAGGTTTTACTCCTTAAAGAACCCAGTTATTGAACAGTAAAATAAGGTCTGGTTGAAGGACCTTAAATCAAGCGCTCAATGGGAGGCAACCCTTTGTGGAGACAGCCACCTCAAACCAAGTTTGATCCTCTTTGGCTTTGTTGATGGCTCTTCCTCTCTTCCATTTTATTTAATTTTGTTCTTCAATCATAGCTATTTAGTTTATCCTTTCACATTATTGAACTCTTTACTTTTGCTATCATTTGATCTCTTTATTTTTAATTATTTTTAGAATGGGTTTTAGTTTTTGTGGGAAGTATGTGTGGCAATTGAATTTCATTTTGACAAGTGAGGTTGTATGGTGACAGAGTGCAGAGGCAAGCCACGTGTCAGAGGGTATTGGAGTGGAGTATGTAACCGTTGCTAGAGTAAGCAAATGGGTGCTGCAACAACCAATATTACAGTTACAGTAAATTAAAAATTGGAGCTTTTCGCTTACCGTTGGAGATAAATCATGATAGATGGATTCATGGCCTTGGATAGCAATTGAAAAAAAAATCTCCAAAATTAATGCATTAATTTCGCTGCCCTATGTTTTTGGGATATACTCATTATATTCAAAATATTTTCTTCCCTAATTTTATCTTTATTTACATGATTTATCTTCATTTAAATTCAACTATAAAAGGGAATTACTGTGCGTAGTGACCTACGGCACTATTCCCCCTCTCATTCGCAGGCACAACTCTAATAATTCTTACCCTCATCCTCTCATTTTACTCTCAGGGACATTATCCTCAATTTATTACTGCTATAGTAATGCCAAGGTATAAGAAAACAACTAGCCACCTCAAAGATCTTCACGATCTCAGAGTTACCACGCCGAAGAAAAATATGAAGAATTCATTGAGCCGCGTAAGATTCTGGAAGAAAAAGGGTTTCAATTTCTAGAGCACTTCATCGAAATTGTGCAAACAATACACAATGCTGTAGCAAAGCGTGGGTGGTTAGAGTTTTGCAACCACCCTCAAGATCCTATGCTACCAATAGTCAAGAAATTTAACACCAATTTGGTAAGCCCTGATCAGCACAACATTTGAGTAAGAAACACACTTGTTCCATTAGACTCCTGAGATATAAATGCTTTTTATAATTTACTTGCTGAAATTAATTGTGAGTATGCCAAGTTGCTTGATAAATTGACCCCGAAAAAATAGAACACCATCTTCACAACTATTACAATAAAAGGGGCATTATAGGCTAATGAGGAAAGGTGTGTAGTTAATAGGATAAATTTGAAACCTATTGCTAAGGTGTGGGTGAAATTTATGAAACTAGGCTTATGCAATTGTTGGTGTTATATGCCATTGTTCAAGGTTGGTCTTGTTATATGCCATTGTTAGAGGGCTTCCCATAGATGTGGGCAGCATCATTGAAAACGAAATCAGAGATTGTGTCGTAAAGAATCACAAAGCTGCTACCTTGTTATTCCCTTCACTCATCACCAGCATGTGTAGTATCCGGTGTTCGTCTTGATGCGAAAGATGAACATGGCAAGATAATGGTGCCCTTACTGCATGTACCATTGAGAGAATTGCTGGTGAGAGTGCTGAAACGACAACTGAACCAGCTGCTGTAATATGAGCAAGATGAGCCATTGGTTTAGAAAAGACAATCCAGGCGCTCAGTACCAGTATAACTCAATGTGCTGAGGCTCAACAGAGGGAAAACGATAGGTTTTGGAGCTATCTACAACACCTGGACAACTAACTACACCAATTTGCTCTGTACATGAAAGCACCCACCGGAATTTCCCTAATTCATTGCTCCAGCAGTACAATTTTGACACCAACACCACAGGTGCTCCAACATAAGCTAGTGAAGACGCCACTGCCACAGATGAACCAGAAGCATAAGCTAAAGCCGAACCACAAGCAGAGGTAGAATCAAAATATGCTAAACCATCTAATCAACCTGAGGAAGAAGGTGACAAGTCTGGGACTGACAGCTCACCCACAGAGGCAGAGGACAATTCTGAGAAAGAACGTGAAAAACACTCAATCAAGACCCATTCTAAAACTAGGAAAAGGCACATTATCCGAGAAGAGGAAGAATAGGAACCTAAAAAGGAGCCCCACATTCCAATCCCTTCGAGAAAGGGTAAGGAAAAAATAGCAACACCTCCAGCCTCTAAAGATGAAATGGAGCAAGTCGATGCAGAGCTAGCTGCTGCAGTAACCAGAGTTACGCATACACCCGTAGAAGCCAAGCAACTACTTAATATCATTGCTGCCATCACAGCTGAGGGACAGGAAGCTGATGCATCAACCCCAACTCCTCCACAACAAACTCCTGGCCAACCTGTTCGTACTAGTTCGCGACAATCTAGCAAAAGAAAGGGCAGTACTTCTAAAGGCACTATCGCATCAGCCTCGACAGATCCAAAACAGACCAGATCGGTGTCAACCATGCAAGCTACCCCAGCCGTAACTCCTCTTACCAGCCCAGTGAAAAAAAAGACAAAAACGTTCTCAACCGCTTCCCCCCAAGTTTCACCAAAGGGTAAACTGCGCAGTGCATCCAAGAAGCCCTGATGTCATCCCTCATATTGCAGCAATACTAACCACATTGAAGTATTCCCTTCTTGCTAGTCTATTTATTTCATTCTAAAAAACTTTTCTTTCCTTATGTTTTCAATTTGTGTGGTCTTTTCTAATTTCTTTCTCCATGGCCTTGTTAAATTATATGACTTCGTTGTGTGTTCTTGTAAGGACATAGCACCTTTAAGTTTGGGGGGTTGTGTTTCTAAGTGCATGTGTTTATGCTTGTGTTAGGTGTCGTGTGAAGCTCTGTTATCTAATATTTGTGTATGGATTTGAAAACCTAATGAAGATAAATTGAGTGTTATTCAGTATTTATGAGAATACCAAGTAGAGACAGTTATAGATAGAGGTTGAAATTCTGTCTCGACACTTAGATTTTGGTTGTGTTGTATGAGACTGCTAAAGCAGAGCCAAAAGAATAGAAAACATCTTAAGTTTGGGGTGGGGGGGGGAAGCAAGTTTGATTGATTGTGCTATTTATGAAATAAACTTTGTTCCAATGGCTCAAGTTGCTGAGTAACCAGATCTGAGTATGTACCCTATATGGAGAGTTGTGTTCAAAGGTAACAAGAGTTATGAGCAATGTTATAACATTTTATGTCTAAAAAGTGGGGGGGGGGGGAAGTAAGACAATAATACAAGAAAGTCCTCTATCTAAGGCATCGAGTAGCCAAGTCTGTTCATGAGCCCCATGTTTAACCTTGAGTAAACGATATCTCTAGATAAGATTATATTACAGATATTGCTACAACAATTTTGATATGTGCATGGTTTGAGTAATTGGGTGTCATCATTACAATTGATTAACATTCACATGAAAAATAAATGTTGCAGTGAAGAGGTTGAATACTCTCAAGTTTTCAATCTTAAAATCAACACAGTTTGAGTATGTGAAATTTATGCTACCCCTTATATGAATGAAATTTTGTTACTGCTGAATTACGTATTGTAGTATTTTAGCTCACTTCCCAAAATCCCAATACATCCAAACTCTCAGAACACTAATCACTCAAGAGTTTATTATCGTTGATTCTTCTCCATTTGAGATAGATTAGCAGTATTGAGATGTCACATCATCGTTGATTCTTCTCCATTTGACGCGACACATTCATCAGCCTCTTGTAGTGTTTCTCCTTTAAGCATGAATAGATTAGCACTGATCTTTTCTGCCTTCATCAATACAAGCGCACTTTTAACAATCTTTATAATTCCATTCTCCACATGAGTTTTATACCTATGACTATCCATTTGTCCCAAAAACAATAGATTTTTCTTCAGACCATTGATATGTTGTACCTCCTCAATTGTGCAAATTGTACCATCAAATATTTTTATGTTGATAGTACAAATACCAATGATCTTCAAGGCATGATCATCTCCCATATATACAGATTCTCTTGAGATAGGTTCATATAAGTGGAACCATTCTCTTCGAGAGGTCATATGCCAGGTAGCTTTTAAGTGACATCAGACAATCGTTTTCTGCCTTCTGAAACAGTTGTTGCCTCGTTTTAGAGAATTTCACCATCATCTGAGGTACTTGCTATACACCCCTGAGCATTTGATGACTCAGGTTCTTTGCCCTCTCTTCTCTTCTGGTTACTCCAACACTCTTTCTTGACGTGCCCTTTCTTGCCACAGTTATAGCATTTAACATTATTCTTACTTCTGGATTTTGATCTATCATTATTGTGACTCCCACTTGGGCCACGTTCCGTTGATATCCCTCTCGTCACCAATAGCGCCTCTGCTTGCTGCGAACTTGCTTTTCTGTTTTCCTTAATTTTTTGTCTGCACTCCTCATTTAATACAGAGGCTGCAACATCGTTGAAAACTAGACTATCCGCTGGATTGTTGTTCGTCAGGTTGATAATGAGTTGATTATACGAATCTGGTAGACTTTGAAGTAGAAGCTCTACACGTTCATTTTCCTCTATATTATGTCCCAACGTTGTGAGTTATGAAAATAGAGTCTTCAAGGTGTTGATGTGGTCGGTCACTATTGTAGATTCCGTCATTCGAACAGTATAAAGTTTCCTCTTCAAGAAGATTTTGTTGTGTAGTGACTTGGCCTCGTACCATTTTGTGAGAGTATCCCATATTTCCTTCGCTGTATTTTTCTCTGTCACACTGGATAATACTTCATCTGCAAGTGCCAAGTGTAGATCAGAAATGGTGTTGCCATCTATCTCGTTCCACTTGTCATTAGTTATCTCCATGGGCCTTTCTCCAATTACTGCCAAGCAATTATTTTTCCTCAATACAGATTTCATCTTCATTTTCCACAACGAAAAATTATTTCCGTTAAATTTCTCAATTTCATACTTTGCTGTCATTTTGTTGATAAATACCACACACAAGCTAGTGTACCACCTTGAATAGTTGTGAGTATATGTGAGAATGCATACCAGGAAAGTTCCCAAGAAAGACTGGAGGGGTCACACTGGTCACACTTAAAATCCAGACTCCTCAAGCTCTTATCGCCTTTGTGATAGAACTTTCCTAAACATATACAAAACCACATAGTTACTTTACTCACACCACTGTCCCCTGCTTTGCACCAAAAAATTCTTAGATCGCTCCCACTGTTTCTTGTGAATAGTACCGTATACGTGAACAATACTGTCTACGTGAACAGTACCCCTTACGTGAACAATATCTGACTCCAAAAATACAACCAATAGCTCTGATACCACTGTTTGGAAATTGATGGGTGAAGCAGACACGCAGCTAAAATGAAATTGGAAGAAAAATAAAAAACAAACACAAAAAGGACACCAGAAATTACGTGGTTCGACTTTTAGCCTACGTCCACGGGCGAAGACAAAAGAAAATATTTTACTAGTGAAAAGAAGTTACAAGTATTGTAGTATTTTAACTCACTTCCTAAAATCCTAATACACCCAAACTCTCAGAACACTAATCATTCAAGAGTTTATTAAACTCTTAATACTCTTAATTCTAAATGAAGGAAATGCTTCTCTCTCGATGGAATGAATTTGCTCATTCTCTTCGTTTCTATTTATAGAGAAAGCTTTGGTACTATTAATCAATTATATATTATTTTTATTATTTTATTAATTTTTTCTTTGCCCTTTACGGACCGGCACCCATTTTTTCTTATTTCTTTCTTCTTTTTCTTCTTTCTCTTTTGTTTCTTTCTTTGGGCAGCACCTTCCAACCATGACTTTTTCTTCTTTCTTTCTTCTTTTTCTTCTTTCTCTTTTGTTTCTTTCTTTGGGCGGCAGCTCCCAACCATGACTTTTTCTTCTTTCTTTCTTCTTTTTCTTCTTTCTCTTTTGTTTCTTTGTTTGGGCGGCACCTCCCAACCATGACTTTAACAATATCTACTATTTTTGAGTGCAGACCGGTTGGCTTAATGCAGCGGATCCACATGAAATTATTGAACCTTTCGACAAGTCATGAGTAGTCTTTTCACTCCTCTATTTACTTTTTGCTGCTTCTTCGAAATTTTGGTTTCATTATAAATACTTGGAAGCACTTATGAGTGTTCTTGCATTATCAATCCAATTAAAGCACACACTTTCAATCTAAATACTCTCGTCTCATGGAAAGAATTCCTTCGCTCCGGATGATGATTGTATTTCTCTTGCTCCATTGCTTGATTTTTTCCTTCATGATTGCATTAGCCAACACAACCGGTATTACCACAGACCAACAAGCACTTCTTACTCTGAAAGCCCATATAACTGATGATCCTACCAGTTTCTTGGCAAAAAATTGGAACACAAGTAGCTCTATCTGTAATTGGACAGGCGTCACTTGTGATGTCCGTAGTCATAGAGTCACAGCCTTGAATATTTCTAGGTTAAGTCTCACAGGCACTATCCCTTCTCAACTTGGGAATCTTTATTCTCTTCAAACACTTGATCTCAGTTTTAACTGGTTTTCTGGTTCCATTCCCTCTTCTATCTTCAACATGTCTTATTTATTTTCTATTGATTTTACAAACAACACATTATTTGGCGAACTCCCACCAAATTTCTGCGATCACATTTCCAATTTAGAATCTCTATTTCTTACAAATAACATGTTTCATGGAAAAATACCATCCACTTTATCAAACTGCAGACAGTTGCGAGAGTTATCTTTATCGTTCAATAATTTTTACGGGACCATACCAAAAGAAATTGGCAACGTGACAAAGCTTACGTGGTTAGATCTTCAACGAAACAAACTCCAAGGTATGATCAAAGAGTTTAATTAATTGATGAAAATTAATAATATCTCTTTTATTTATCCTGTTAGCCTATAATTCTTTAATTCTATGAGTAAATTGTTTTGTATCTCTCTTCAGGCAATAATTTCCTTTTTTATTTCATTTTTTTCTTCTTGAGAGCTGGGTAATAAATTAAAAATGTTTACTAATATGTTACTCTTTATTTTTAGGAGAAATTCCAATGGAGCTGGGGAATCTTACAGAATTGGTGATATTATGGCTACAAAATAATTTCTTAGCTGGAACCATTCCTTCGTCAATCTTCAATCTTTCTTTTCTATTGGATTTGGATTTGTCAAGTAATAACTTAACAGGTAGCCTTCACTAATAGTATGCATATGTGACATCAACATAAAATATTTGACGTGGAATCACTACTTATCTTTAAATAATTGGAGATGCCAAAACTAACAAATAATTTCTTAACAGGCAATATAATTCCTTCTCAACTTGGAAATCTACATTCACTTCAAGCGCTTCATCTTAGCAGTAACCAGCTCTCCGGTTCTTTCCCTTCCTTCGTCTTAAGCAAGTCTTCTTTACTAACTTATAGTCATTTTTAGTATAATTGATTATTTGGTGAACTCCTAGGTGAACTCCCATCAAATATTTGCAACAATCTTCCTTTTCTAAAAATCCTTGATTTAGACGAAAACAACTTTGACGGCAAAATCCCATCCACTTTATCAAGGTGCAAATATCTGCAAACAATATCTTTGTCGATCAATGATTTCTCGGGAGTAGTACCAAAAGAAATAAGCAACTTGACCAAGCTTAAATATTTGTATCTTGACCAAAACAGACTTCAAGGTGCGTATGATCACTGACTTTCTATTTATGTCAATTTTTTAGTCATCAATCGTAGTATTTTACCTTGATCACTTGTTCTCATACCTAGAATAACAGGAAGGTTGACAGTAAAATTAGAAAATATTTATTTGCTCGAAAATTAATTGTGTTTAAGCCTTTTAATTGGAAACCTTGAAATACATGTTGACAATAACTTTGAATCTCCTTTTTGGTATTTGAGCAGAGAAATATAATAGATAAATGGATTTAGATCCTCTCCTAATCTAATCTTTCCTAAGTTTTGTATAAGATCATGACGCATGTCATACAAGTCTTTCTAAGGTTAGGATTTAATTTATTTTGGACTTTCCTTATTAAAATTGAAACACATAGTTTTATTGCCTAATTAAAGATCTAAGATTAACTGCTCTAATATTAACCGATGTCTAACGAGCACTAACCTTTTATTTCTTTCACTTTCTTTTTCCTATTGCATTTTGTTCTATTTTGTGTTCACCCAACAAAATTCAAGTAGGTTTAATTAGTGTATATTTAGTATGACTTATTTAGTGGTTATAAGTGCTGAATTCATTCTATATATATATTTTTTAAATTTTTAAGTACATGTTCGGTATAGTTTATTTGATTGCCATAAGTCTTTTATTAATCTCATAAGCTGTTTTCAAATGTTTTTGTTGTTGTTTGATTATTTTTTTAGTAGAGTTTGAAGATTAAATAAGTTATTTTGCCTCTATTCACAAAAGCTTAAATTTTTTGTTTTTGAGAATAGAGGTTGAAAAGCTTTTGTAAAATGTTAAATGTTTAAAATATAATTTACTTATTTGATAATCTTATTTTATTCCTTTCATAATATAACTTTAAAAAACTTACTTATTAAAATAATTTTATAATTTTTAATAAATGCTTTAATTAACGGCCAAATATCTAATTTTTTTAATAAATTAAAGTTTTAGCAAAAGGAGCTTTAGTCTTGTTTGATTGCATTTTGAGTAAAACTTTTGACTATTAAATAAACTATTTAACCTCTATTAACAAAAAACTCTGGCCTTTTGGAACTAGAGCTTGTATAGCTTTTTTTAAGAGTTAAATTTTCTAAAGTACACATAATTTAATATCATTCTTTTCATAAACAAATTATAAAAAACTTATCTATTAGAATAATTTTATATTTTTAACAAAAGCTTTCATTGATAACTAAATAACACTAATATTTTTTTCAAAAGCTCTACTTATTAAAGATCTATTAGTAAAAACTCTACTTGAACAGCATTTATTTGAAAAGCTATACCCAACAAAGCCTAAAAGACTCAAATAACATGTGTCATGATCTTATACAAAAGCTTAGGTAAGATTAGATTAGGATAAGATCCAAATCCTAAAAACGATTAGAGGAAAACAATATACAATTGGGGAATATTAATGGTTGTAAGATAATTTTGAGGGATTAGATTATTCCTTATTAAGCAGTGATCACATGAGCAGTGTCTCTCTTTTTATGGAGAGGATATCGCACGTGTTCAACTCTTACTACGAGAGCTGTGGGACTCACTTCTTACTTGATCAAATTCCTCAGATTATTTGACAAATTTTATTCTAATATTTATAATTAAACTTAAACTTATATATTCTAAATAATTTTAATTATGAATATTCATTTCATGATATAAATTTGTAGAGTTGGACTATTGCCACCCCTCGAATGTCCTCATAGAACTCCTTTTAAAAATAATTTCTATTCAATTCCACAAATAACCTTTCAATTATCTTTCTCAACAAAAATCTCAATAAACCTCATGTCTCTCTCTCTTTCAAACTCTTCCAAAATCAATGACATTTGTCTTTCACTTTAAATTTATAATGACTGTGCTTATTCTACATCATAAGTCTAGCACTTGAACTTATCAAATTCAGTTTTGGAGTGATTTCTTTTCAAACTACTGAATCCATGATTTTATGCTTTTTTTTTTAATTTACAAATAATTGTATACTTCTAGAGTTATTTTACTTTTACATCAGTATTTATTTTTTATTTAAAATTGTTCTTTTTCAATAATTCAGTTGATGGTAGATAATGAATTATTTATAACTGAGATTCCACATCTGGGTCATAAACAACAAACCTGATTGTTGACGATATTGTTTTTAAAGTAGATGGGTGTGACTAATTAAGTTTTGAATAAAAAAATTCAAATTAAGGTTAAAATTGTAAAATCATAAACAAAGGGGTTTTATAAGAGTTTTAGAGGGGTGCCAATAGCTCCACTCAAATTTGTATATATTTATACTACTTTACAATTTCTAATAAAATGTTTTGAGATAACTAATTGAACTTATATTAGTAGTTTCAATTATCTAATTTTATTTATAAATTATCAATTAGTCCAATTCAATCCTCTATAGATAGCTTCGTCCAATCCTATTTAATTCAATGTAATACAATCTTATATAATCATGTATTCAGTTTAATCTAGCATAGCAAAGCATGACTCTCTTGCATTCTTCAAGTAATCTAGCATGCCATACAATTGATCTTCTAGTGTTAACCACACACACAATCAATCTACCGCCTATTGCTTACTTGCCCTATGCCTATCTGATTTTTACAGATATTAGTTAGATATTTCAGTACAAATACTGGCAATATGTATATACATAACTAAAGCATTGTTTTTTTTCTCTCTCTTCAGGAAATAATTTTTTAATTTCATTTTTTCCTTCTTGAGAGCTGGGTAATAAATTAAAAATATTTACGCATATGTTACTCATAATTTTTAGGAGAAATTCCAGAGGAGCTGGGGAATCTTGCAGGATTCGAGATGTTATGGCTACAAAATAATTTCTTAACTGGAACCATTCCTTCATCAATCTTCAATCTTTCTTCTCTATTGAATTTGGATTTGTCACGTAATAGCTTGACAGGTAGCCTTCACTAACAATATGCATGTCTGACATCTACATAAAACATTTGACATGGAATCACTACTTAATTATCTTTATATAATTCAAGATGCCAGAGCTAACAAATAATTTCTTTAACAGGTGCCATTCCTACTCAACTTGGGAAGCTATCTTCACTTCAAATACTTTATCTTAGCTATAACCAGTTCTCCGGTACTTTCCCTTCCTTCATCTTAAGCAAGTCTTCTTTACTAGCTAATCTTCATTTTGAATATAATAGATTATTTGGTGCCCTCCCAGGTGAACATTTTCACCACACCCTTGATCTTTAGTGACATTTTCTCTCATAATTTATCGGCTGCGCACAACCTACCCAATTAGCATACATTAATCAAGATGTATATATATATATATAGAGAGAGAGGATCAAATCAATTTTTTTTTAAGTTACAGCATTTAATGTTTACCAAATACTTTAATTTTACAATTCAAAAATTACAGCTACCCAACCTTAATACTAAATCGACTTTAAAGCATACTAAAACATTGTTGGATGAGTGGTGACAAATGTGTGTTTATTTTTATTATTATTTATTCTTTGAAACAAATTTGAATATAATTATTTCAAAATACAGTGAGATACCTCATGAAATTGATTTTCTTCGACCATGATATCATTCGTATATTCACTGTAGCAGCACATATCAAAATAAACTAAAAATTTTAGCTTGAAAATAAATTCTTATGTTCATATAAATATAACATTTCTAATTCAAATTAATATTAAAATGACTAGCTTCTTTCAATATGTTATTTATTTTAACAATGATGTGAATACTGGAATTAGTAATATTTATATCTAACTAATAAGAATAAAAATGTATTAATTTATTAACATTTTATCTATGTATAATAGTTAATCTTAAATTCTTATTTAAATACTTTTAATTATGAATACTCATTTCATGATATATATATATATGTGTGTGTGTGTGTGTGTGTGTGTGTGTGTGTGTGTGTGTATTTATACAAATTTACAATTATTAATAATTTTTTTTGATAAATAGTTTAGTTGATATTAGTATAATATTTGCCTTTATTATTTTCAAAAAAGTATTTGCATTTATAATGAACCTTTAGATTCAATTTTTTTTTAATTACAAAAGTCAAAAGATATAATATTCAGAAATTGGGTTTATATGACCATTTTTAAACTTTAGGAGTCTACGCAAATTTACATTTAAGTAAAAAAGGGGTCTAGGCATCCTTTTCTCTAAATTAAAGAGTACGTTACTTTGTAGGTGAAATTCCTTGGGACCTGGGAAGTCTTGCAATTAGAGATGTTATGGCTATACGAAATAATTTCCTGACAGATAGGCTTCACTAATGATATGCATGTGTGACATTGTGATTAATCTTTTTACATACAATCACTAATTATTTTTAAATAATTGAAGATACCATCGCTAACTAATAATTTATTAACAGGTACCATACCAAAAGAAATCGGCAACTTTACTAATCTTAAGGAGTTATTTCTTTCTAATAATAGACTCCAAGGTATGCTTCATCATAGAATTTTTATTTAAATAAATTTTTAGTCATCACTCATAATATTTCACCTTAACCAATTATGCTCATTCTTGGAATGCCGTCAAGTCTAGTAGGAAAACTAGAAGGCGTCGATTTACTCACAAATAAATTTAGTGCTTAGCATTTCAATTGGAAGACTTGAAATAAATGTTGAGAAAGTAGAATCTCCACGTTAGTAAAGAGAAATTTGAAAAGAAATTATTTTACTGAATTTACTTGATCTTGCGGTGATTTAAGTACTGCTAGGGCTCGATTTACTTCAATCGGAAAGTATTACTTTTCACCTTACGATTTGATTTTTGTGGTTTAAACTAAACAATCTATCTACCACTATTGCTTACATAAGTCGCATACATATTTTACCTGCTTAACTTATATAGATATTAGTAAAATATAGATTAACCCTCCCTATTAATTTACCACACAATCTGTCTACCAAATCACATACGTATTTTACCGGGACGTGATCTATTTTGTGCGTGGTTAGCTCTTATTGGGGGTGCTAGGCCCCACAGCAGAGCTCTCCTAATGGGAGCTTGCCATCTCATCGCGCACCAATAACGCACTAAATTATGCTTTATATTTCACAAAAAAATAAAAATAAAATGTGTAGCATATATACTTGTGATGCATTGACGTTGTGCACACCTTCATGAGTGGCTTTTCTTATGCCTTAGTACTTGAAATAATTGTGTAGTCTCTAAATGACTTTTTATTACAAAAGTTTGTTCGTTTTTACGTATTATTTATTATCTAAAAGAAATCTGAACACAATTCTTTCAAAATATAGGTGAGATACCGCAAGAAATCAGCAATAATCGTAATCTAGAGGTGTTGGCGCTTTTTGATAACAAATTAGTCGGTATTGTCCCAGCTACAATCTTCAATTTGTCAACACTCAAATCACTTCTCCTTTATAATAATTCTCTTTTTGGAAGACTCCCATCAAGCGCAGATGTCCGACTTCCAAATCTTGAGGAGCTTGTCTTGTGGGGTAATAATTTTAGTGGCACAGTTCCTAGTTTCATCTTCAATGCTTCTAAGCTCTCCAAACTAGATTTGAGTGAGAACTCCTTCTCCAGTTTTATTCCTAACACATTTGGCAACTTAAGAAGCCTTCGGTTTCTTAATTTAGATGACAATTATTTGACATCTTTAACTCCAGAATTGAGCTTTCTATCCTCATTGTCAAATTGCAAGTATTTAGAGCATTTTAGCTTATCCGATAATCCTTTAGATGGCACTCTTCCAAGTGTTGTAGGCAATCTTTCTCAATCTTTGGAAGAATTTTTTATGTTGAATTGCAATATTAGCGGCAGCATTCCTGAAGATGATCAGCAACTTGACCAATTTGATAACAATTTCTTTAGGAGGCAATAAATTGAATGGATCAATTCCGATTGCTCTCGGCAAATTACAAAAGCTTCAATTATTGAGTTTTCGAGACAATAAATTGGAAGGATCAATCCCAGGTATTCTTTGTCATTTGGCTGCATTATTTCAGTTGGAGTTAAGCAGCAATAAGCTTTCTCGAGCCATCCCTACATGCATTGGCAATCTCACTAGTCTAAGGGAACTCTATTTAGGCTCTAATGAGTTAACTTCTATTCCTTCAACTTTATGGGACCTTAAGGACATACTGGAGCTTAACTTGTCTTCAAATTATTTTACTGGCCCACTCCCATTAGAGATTGGAAATTTGAAGGTTTTAATTGGAATAGATTTGTCCATGAATAATTTTTCAGGTGTTATCCCAACTACAATTAGAGGCCTAAAAGATCTACAATATCTCCTTTTAGAATATAATAGATTTCAAGGCTCAATTCCTGATTCCATTGGTGATTTGATAAACTTAAAATCATTGAATTTGTCCAATAATAATTTTTCTGGGGCTATTCCTATGTCTTTAGAGAAACTACTAGATCTCAAAGATATAAATCTTTCTTTCAATAAGCTAGAAGGAGAGATTCCTAGTGGAGGACCTTTTAGAAGTTTCTCAACTAAAGCATTTGAAGGAAATGAATTATTATGCGGTACACCTAATTTGCAAGTCCCACCATGCAAGACCAGAATCCACCATGCATCAAGGAAAAATGATCTTCTCCTAGGGATTGTCTTGCCATTGAGTACTATATTTATGATAGTAGTCATTGTGTTGATCATAAGATATCGAAAGAGAGGAAAAAGGATACCAAATGATGCTAATATGCCACCAGTAGCAACTTGGAGAAGGTTTTCATACCTAGAACTTTTTCGAGCTACAGATGGATTTAGTGAGAACAATCTAATCGGCAAAGGAAGTTTAGGCTCTATTTACAAGGCAAGAATTCAAGAGGCGATGGAGGTTGCAGTGAAGGTTTTTGACTTGCAATATGGAGGATCATTTAAGAGTTTTGATGTTGAATGTGATATGATGAAAAATATTCGCCATCGAAACCTTATCAAAATCATTAGCAGTTGCTCAAATGATGATTTTAAAGCATTGGTATTAGAATACATGCCTCATGGAAGTTTGGAGAAGTGTTTGTATTCCAACAACTGTGTTTTGGATATTTTTCAAAGATTGAACATAGTAATAGATGTTGCATCAGCTTTGGAATATCTGCACTTTGGTTATTCAACACCTATAATTCACTGTGACTTAAAGCCAAGCAATGTATTGCTAGACGATAATATGGTTGCTCATTTGAGTGATTTTGGCATAGCAAAGTTCTTACTCGGAGAAGATCAATCTTTCACTCAAACACAAACACTTGCCACCATAGGATATATGGCTCCAGGTTTGTTCCATATTAATTTTTTTTAAAAATTTTTTTAGTACATTCTAATATGTTATTTATTTCTTATGATCTTCATTTGAGCATATTATTATACATTATTTTATCTTAATATATGATTGTTGCAATCTATAGAGTATGGAAGAGAAGGACGAGCATCCACATATGGGGATGTTTATAGCTTTGGGATTATGATAATGGAAATATTTACTAGGAAGAAACCTACAGACAAAATTTTTTTTGGAGAAATGACATTAAAGCGTTGGGTTAATGACTCGTTACCCATTTCAGTTATGGACGTTGTTGATGCAAATATGCTAGGTCAGGAGGACATACATTTTATGACCAAAGAGCAATGTGTGTCATTTGTCTTCAATTTAGCTATGGAGTGTACTATAGAATCACCAAAGCAAAGACTCAATGCAAAGGAAATTGTAATCAGACTCTTAAAAATTAGAGACTCGTTGCTTAAAAATGTTGAAGGAGCTAGATGTATGAGACAATCAAATTGATTTTCTTTTCTTTCACCGGTAATGAATTGTAATCTTTGCCATGAATACATTTGATAATAGTGTTTAAGAGTATATATTATCTCACTTTTAATTCGTGCCTCAATGCTAGGTCTGTTTTCCTTGGTTGTGCCCTCATGTGATACTGCCTTCTCTCACTTTCAAATATTCATTCTAAATTAGCCATGGTTCGGATGGGAACAGATTTGTCATTTGGTCAATTTGCTCCATCTTATTTAATTTCTAAGGTGAATTGTTACTGTGCAATTTGAGTCCTTTTAATTTTCTATAAAGAATTTTGACAACTTGTATAGGTTTAATTAATTTATTTTTTTCAATAGGGAAATCTAGACTTCCATTTATTATAAATAGGTCAGTCTAATTTAATTATTTTCCTTTTACTTGATGTCTGAAAAAGGATTGGCAGTTTCAATGCATATAGTTTTATGCCCATTAATTTATGCGCATATCGCATTTTATGAATACCAGAGCTGGTAAATTGACACAATAAACCTTGTTACATGTCAAATGACCTAAAAACTTTGCTTAAAGGATGCCATTTATGGTTCTTTTTAATGGAACAAAATAAACGATTCCTACTTGCACATAAATTAGAAAAGAAAATGAGGATTATTGATCCACAAAGTTGTTGTTTACCAGAAGTTCATATATAGATCTTACATTTAATTTATGGTCCATTTGTAATGTTCAAAGGATAATAAAACTGAATTAATTTGAAAATCTAACCATGGTCGTAATGTGCCTTTATAAATAACTAATATAAGTTCTTATCTACTACCAATTGTTTAAAACTCCGTTCTGAACACATCATGAAGGGATTTTTTTTTCTTTTATGCTTTCACTTCACTTGATTCATCATGTCTCTCCTTTATAAAAGTTGTATATATGTTATTAAGTTCATCAAAAGGATCAAATTATTTCTAAGGAAGGATCATGGTTCATTGGCTGCACTCAATTGTAGCAGAGTCTTTGGATTCAAGAGTTGAGATTGTCCGAAGGTTGTTCAAGATGCAAGGCCGTTTCTGAGTAATTGTATGCCATGCTGGCAAGTATACTACAACATATTGGTGAGCTGGCACAAAATATTGAATATTTAATTATTAATTAGTAATTGGTTTAGGGGGTTTGTTGGTGAGCGTCAGCGAAGCGCCACGAGCTAGTCTCTCATTGGGATTCTGTTTCGCAACTCGTACAGTGAAAAGCTGCCACACGTGGCTTACCTCATGGCTTCTCATTAGTTTGCAACTCATAATTTCTGAGTTGGGTTGAGGATTGACAAAAATGTTATAACCTATAAAGCACGCATAATTATTTGATGGGCACTAATTTCTTCTTCTTGAAAGATAATTTTTAAAGCGAGATTGACAAAAACCAATTCAAATTAAAAGATCAGAAATGAGTGACTCTAACAAAAACAGTTCAAGCTGCAGAATTTTCGTTAGACTTATCGACACTTGTGACTCCTCGAATCATCATGTCTATATGGTAATTTTGTGGGATTATTTCGTCGAAGTTTTCATCCTTGTAACCCGTTTAATAGAAAAAAGTCTTTGATGTCAAAATTTTGAAACTCAACTTCTACAAATTTTCATGAAACAACAAGGACTGCAATGCCAAAAATCAATTAAACACAGCTTTTATAAATGGTCACATAGATCCCTTAGTTTCATAAATGACCATTGTACCCTTTGATTATAACCACCTAAATAAACATAAATATAGTAATATGATAAAAATAATAAATAAATATCATATGATACAAATAAAATATTACAATAATTATAATTAATAAAATAACGTATATGATGAAAATTATTTATAATATTAAGTTATTATTAGTATGTCCTATCGAATTTTATTAATACTAAAATCTATTAATCCAAAACTTGACTTTAAGATTTTATAGTAATATAGACATATTTAAAAATGATGTTGTAAATAAAATATTATAAATTTTATAAATTATTATGAATATTAAGTATAATTATTTTAATAATATTAATATGTCAAATATTTAATATTATTAATATGTCAAATAGATTTTATTATTGTTAAAAGAATATGGCAGATTAATAATGTTAAAATAACTCTTCTAATTTTTAAATAATTTTTAAACTTTTATCTTATTTTATATATTATAATATTTTAAGTTTAATTTATATTTATTATAGAAGTTTATTTAAAGTCAATTATTAGGTTGTTATAATTAAGGGTATAATAGTAAAAAAGAGGTATATGTGATCATTTATGAGACTAAGGGAGTCTGTGTGACCATTTAAACAAACCTTGAGAATGTGAGTGACCTTTCCTCGTAAAAGAATAGAGGGAAATATCTAGTGATTTTAAGTGCACCTAAAAGACTAGCTCAACGCTTCAGGTCAATATAAAATTATTGCACTTTTCGACAAGTGACGAGTAGTGTTTCACTCTATTTACTTTTTGCTACTTCGTATTTCTATAAATACTTACAAACACTTACAAGTGTCACTCCCTTTTCAATTAGTATTATCTGATTGCCTTTCCTTTCATTGACTTTGCAATTCTTGAATTTTTGATTGCTAAGAATTGACAAAAATGTTATAACCCATAAAGCACATATAGATATTAATCTAATTTCTTCTTCCTAAAAGAGAATCTTTGCAGCAAGGTTGAAGAAAAATCAATTCAAGTTAAAGATCATAAATGAGTGTCCCTCACAAATACAATTCAAGCTAATACTTTGATGAATGTGGCATTTGTATATGTTTAGGGGAATTATGAGTGTAAACATGGAAAAATGGAATGATGACACATGGCAGAAGGGAATCAAATCAGTGAGACCGGATCATTTGACTTGAACTTTAGAGAAGCACAAGGCAAGTAGGAGGTAAGCTCCCCTATTAGGGAGAACAGTTTTGGCAAAACGTATATGATTAAAGGGCAAAATTGGAACCTATTTTTTTTGTGGTTGAGGCCACACCAGAACAATGTGTGCCACCATAGATGAAATAAAAAAAATATCACTTTTGTTGAATACAAGGAAGCAATGAAAGGAGAGATTCCTCAGGTACACTCTACAAAAGCTTAGGTCACACTCTCAAACGGTAACCAATTTTCATCACCCAAAACTATTGATAAGCACATTGGCCATCTTTTATAACTTCAAGGTCTATTCTTGGCGTGGAAGCAAACTTTTGTCATTCGAAGTCTAAAATAAGTGTCAAAGTGTGGTCACCGGCCATCGTTGGTTCCATCTCAATCGTTTATGTTTGTTCTGATTTGCAGTACATGTCTAGCTCAAGTTAGTGGTTTTCAATCTCATTTTCATCCTTTTGTTTCTCCTTTTACTGTCAAACACACAACCCTCATAACTAACCTCCCCATTTTGCTCTAGAATACCTCTAAACATAACAATGTAGTCTTTCCTCTCTTATTCACACTATCAACTACACGTTTCATTGTTTTACTTAGGATCATCCAAAATTCCACTAAAACAATTGGTGTCGTCTTAGTGGGGAGTGCAGTAAAAAGCTCAATTACGATTGCCAAGTTATTTTGTTTTTAGTTTGGTATAAGATAGAAGATGGTCACTTTTTCAATGACAACCTTGCTATCATGAAGCAAGATAATGACTATAAGAATGAACCTACCATAGAGTACGCGTAGAAGATAAAAAAATGGGACAAGGGAAAGTCCATAAAATCCTTAATCGATGTTTATCATAGTGAGGTATTTATTACTAAAAGGCACTTTATTGAGTTTACTGGTAAGCTTTGCCGTGCTATTAGCTTGAAAGTTCAAAACCCAGAAGGTGGTCTAAGTAAACAAACCACTACATAAGTCTTGGGTGAAAAACTTGCTATCCAACACCAAAAGGCCCCAGAACCAAGCAAGTAGCTCAACCCTACCACAATTAGGTCAAAAGCACGACTCGCTTGCTCTAGAGATGAAATATCCAATGCCAATAGTGTATTCAACAATAGTAGGGTTCAAAAGCATGGAAACAATTGGTTGAATATTTGTAGGATAAGCATGACGCCGAGAGATCTTTCCGTGATAGGGAGTATTCCTCTGGTAACCAGAGGATACCTCAGAAATCCTCGACTAGATGTCTTTGCTGGAGGAAGAAATGAGAAAACTCTGCCAGAAGGATAGCTCTTATTCCAAGGATCAAGCACCCATCGTGTATCAATCGCCATTCACCATGAAAATCCACCAAGTAGCTCTCCTTACTGACTTTAACATGTCTCAAATTCCATGGTATAAGGGTAACTCTGACCCCACTGATCATGCTGAGTTGTACTGAGATCAAATACTCATAAAAGGAGTTTTAGAAAAAGTCATGTGTCATATGTTCACGCACACCCTCACAGGCCTAACAAAATCTTGGTTTCGATCTCTTAAACTAGGGAGCATAGCTAGTATTGATAAATTATTCTCTGAGTTCATTTATGAATTCTGCTATTCTTCTTACCAAGAGAAGTCTTCCACAAAGCTGGCTATCACCAAGTAAGGTGAGACAGAATCACTAGCCTATTTTGTTAATCATTTTCACCAAGAGGTCCTCTACATTAGAGCTTTTGGTCATGAGAAGACGTTGGCCCATTTTATAAAGAACCTTTGAGAAGAGATGTTATAGAGTTCCTTTCAGAAAGCCAAGTCATTGACATATAGAGAAGCTAGAGCAAGGGCTTTAACAGATCGAATATGAAGATAAATGTCGACTGAAGCTCTAGGAAGACAAGCATGATGCAACAAAAATTAAAGATCACCATAAGAAACAAGAGGCAAACTTTAGAAAGAAGCCTCAAGTGCGCCAGATCTAGAAATCTAGAGGACAAGGTCGAGGATTCCACTATCAGCACATGCCCAAAATTCCCCTACCCCTTTGGATGAAGCACTATGAAAGAGAAGAGCGACTAGAGAAGTCGTAGTATAACTCCTACCACCCTTTGAATAAGTCTGCAGAGTAAATTTTCTATCACATTTATGACAGTGCTCTTGAGGCCTCTTTGACTAATAAAGAAATATCCCAACATGAAAAGAATTTTGAAGTATTATGAGTTCTATGAAGACTTTAGTTATAGTACCACAAAATGTTTTCAGTTAAAAGAAGAGATAGAGACGTTGATAATCGAAAGGGTACTTGAAGGAATTTGTTGCTAGAATAAGATATGCTCGAAAGCCTATGGAAAAAGGATAGGAAAGCCTTAAAGAAGAGGAGCCATACAATCAAAACGAGGGTACTTATGTGGGTATGGTAACAGAAGGTCCCACTATTGTTGGTATTTTCGAAAGGTTAATCAAAACCTATAGGAGGAATACTTTGTAGGCAAGGAGGTTAACATGACCTATGCGAGCTTACCTTCTATAATTACATACCTAGTTCCAATCATATTCACTGAGCAAGATTTAGAGAACGCGATCTATTTATATGATCACACCTTGGTAATCACCTTGAAAGTTGCTGCGCATAAGATAACTCAAATCTTAGTTGATAAAGGAAGTTCAATGGATATCATCTTCAAGGATACGCTAGATCAACTTACCCTCGAATGTATTTAAGTAACTCCTCATCACACTCTTTTGGTTGGTTTTGGTAGTGAAATTGTTATTCTAAAAGGGATAGTTACCCAGCCTATTTTAATAAGCAAATCTCTCCACAAAGTCGCCCACGTAGTTAATTTTCTTGTGGTGGATAACCCATGGGCCTACAATATTATTTTGAGTTGACCATTTCTAGCTACTACTAGAGCCACTTTTCCCATACATTACCTTGCTATGAAAATCCCAACTTTAAAATATGTAGTCACCTTTAAGGGGGATCAACAACTTGCTTACAAATATTATAACATGGCATCAAAGGTTAAGTACTAGATAGCCTCCAATGAGCAAATTGTTGATTTTCTTGCCAAAAAGCACTTGGTCTTAGTGGGTTTAGCTCTTAAAATGACCAGATGAATAGAACAACACCATAAGGAAGATACCTCATGGAGGTAGATTCCATTACTACCCAACAAGTTTCAGAGAAAAATAATCCCCATGATTCGCTAGAAATGATGTAAGCGCCATTAAATCTAAGAGTCCCTAAGGAAGAAAAGAGGGTGCACTAGTAGAAAACCTCATTTCCGTACTTATTAAAGAGAATGACCATAAAAAGATTGTCAAGGTTGTCTCCCATCTCATGAAGGAGACCAAAAAGCAATTGATCACCTTTCTACAAGAGTATAGCGATATATTTGCCTGGTCGCATAAAGATATGCCACGTATAAACATGGAGGCATCATGCCACCAGTCTCAATATTGACCCGCATCATAAGTCAGTCAAACAGAAGAGATATGAGGCAATTAAGGTGATGGTAGATTGATTATTGTAAGCAGGGTCTATAAAGGAGACTATTTATCCAGATCGGGATTCAAACATTATTTTGTTAAAAAGCCAATAGAAAATGGTGCATGTGCATCGATTTTGTAAACTTAAACATAGCATGCCCAAAAGTTAGCTTCTCTAGGTGGTAAAAACTACCTCCAGTAACGAGAGGTTGAGCTTCATGGATGCTTTCTTGGGTTATAACCAGAATATGATGCATGATTCAGATTAAGAAAAAATTATGTTCATCACCAATCAGGAGCTATACTATTATAGAGTTATGCCTTTTGGTTTGAAGAATACAGAAGCAACCTACCAACGTTTGTTCAATTAGATCTTGAAGGACCATATTCTTAAAACTATAAAGGTCTATGTAGATGATATGATTAGTAAGTCTGTGTGAGCAACTAACCATGCAAGACACCACCTTAAAACTTTTGAACTCTTTTGAAAATAGAAGATGTGGCTAAACCCCAAGAAGTGTGCGTTTAGGGTCATGTCCATAAAGTTCTTGGGATTTATGTGCAACAATAGGGTATTGGAGCTAACTTCGACAAGATTAGAACTATCCTGAAAATGAAATCTCCACAAACAGTGAAAAAAGTGCAGAGTTTAGTTAGTCAAGTGGTAGCATTAAGCCATTTTATCTTCAAAGCCACAAATCGTTGTAAATCTTTCTTTTAAGTCCTCAAGGCCAGAAAAAGCTTACATTGGACTCTAAAATGTGAAAATGTGTTCTAGTAGTTGAAGGAATACCTTGTCCACCCACCAATACTCGCCAAGTTAAAGCCTGGATACTTAGTTGTTTCTAAATATGCTACCAGCTCAGTTCTAGTTAGGGAAGATAGTGAGGATGGCATATAGAGACCTATCTACTATATAAATAAAGCTATTGTGGATGTAAAGAAGAGGTATCCTCTATCAGAAAAGTTAGTGATAACTCTTATGATCTCCGCAAGAAAACTTAGGCCCTATTTTCAGGCCTACATTATAGCAGTGGCCACAAACTTGCCCTTTAGGCACGTGCTTTAGAAACTTGACATGTTGGGAAGGCTTATGAAATGGTCCTTCGAGATAAGTGAGTTTGACCCTATTTACCATCCTCGCTCGGCTATTAAAGCACAACATATTGTTGATTTTTTAGCGGAATTCACTAATGACTCAGGGGGAGGAGGAACCCTAGGAGAGCTGAGTGAGGAGGTGACCACTGACGAACCTAAGGAATACTTGAATATTTATGTGGATGAATTCTCAAATTCTTATGGAAATGTAATTGGTTCACCAGCCTAAAAGGAGTAAAGCTCCTGTATGCATAACAATTTAGCCTTAGAGCTTCTATTAATAAGGCTGAATATAAGGCAATTATGGTTGTATTGAGAATATGTAAAGCTCTCGGGTCAGGAAAACTTATTGTTAGAAGCAATTCCTAGTTGGTGGTAAGTCAGATTAGCTTAGAATACTAGACCAAGAAAGAGAACATGAAAGTTTATCTGAAAAAGACTAGAGAGTTGAAGATAGAGTTTGAGGAAGTAAAAGTAGAACAAGTCCCAAATTGGCCTCATTGGGGACTGTTCAATTACTAGAACAGGTATTAGTGGAACATATTCTTATATTGAGCATTACTTCTATTAAAGTAAATGAGGTAACCTTCAAGGAGGTAAGCACCATATAATTTGAGGATTCATGAATAACGTTAATTAAGAAGTTTCTAGAAAGATGAGAGCTCTGGAACAACAAAGATTCAATAAGAAGACTGAGATATAGAATAACTTGTTATTGTCTTATCGAAGGAGTGCTCTATAGAAAAACAAAAAAAGGTTCTTTTTCCTCTACTTGAGATGTTTGGAGGAAGGTCAAGCTCAGTATGTTCTTACTGAAATACATGAAGAGATTTGTGGTAATCACTTTAGAGTATGGTTATTAGCTCACAAGGCATTGAGGCAGGGATACTATTGGCCAACAATACAAGAAAATGTGAAGAAGATGGTCAGAAGTTGTGACCAGTGTCAAAGGTTTATTAAAGTCACACATATGCCAATAGAGAAGCTAACCATAATGACTGGAAGAGTACAAACTAAATACGCCATAGTTACTAAAGATTACTACACCAAGTCGGTTGAAATTGAGTTTTTTTCCACTATTACCAAGAGAAAAACTAACCAAGTTTATTTGGAGGTCCCTAATTTGACCTCTCTTATGGAGGCAGTTGTCCATTTTGGTACAATTTGCGCTGACAGTGTGTCATCAGCTCCAATTAGCCTATTTTGATTGAACCAATTAGGTTAAAGAGTATCTGATTGCATTGAAGATAGTGTAAGTAGTTTTATCTATGGTCATCATTTTTAAGCTCTTACTTCAGTGGCTCGAAATGAGATATTTTGGAGACAATATAGATGGGGACTGTACTGCGATGATGTGTATCTTTAGACAATTTTGGTGGCTGATACTAGCTCTTTGTGGGCCTTCCAATTTTATCCTCCCTTCTTATATTTTCCTTTATCCTCTACCACTCTCCTAAGTCATGTTCTTCATGTGTCATACCCTCAATCCCTTTGGTAATACTTTACCACCAACAAGATCCTCCAAGTCTCTTGTAGTGAAAAATGAAGTAAAGGAGACTAATATCCCCACTCAAGACAACATTGTAGGGACCCTCTAAATGGAGACGATCTCATTGGGTCTATCTCTAATTCCTTCGGAAATATCTCATTCCTTTGTTTTGTCATCATTTTTTTAGAGCCTGTTTGAAATTTTACTTCGGGGCTCACTGAAATTTTACTTTCACTCATTCTAAGCGGGAGGTATGGAGGCTCCTCTACCACACACCTGTTTAGGCACATTTTGTTAAGATTCAAAATTCCTTCGTTTTCATCTCATGCGTGACATATTTTTAATTTTGAAAAACCATTCTTCTCTTGTCTTCCGTATTCATTCTCGTCACTCTTATCATACCGTCTCCTTATTTCCCTTGGCTTCTTGGAAGCACTCATCTTATTCATCTCGATCTCTCTCTCTCCTTCTCCTCTTTTGGGTCCCTTTTCTCTTCATTTCTTTTACTTTGCTTTAACTTCTTTATTCATGGTGTCATTCTTTTTCTTCGGCTTCTCTCTGTGTGTAGTTCTTCTCTTTTTACATACCTATTTTCTTTTATCTTCATCCCTATTTCAATTTCTCACTCTATATAATCTTGTTTAAGTTTATCTTTAACCCAGCTCTACTGTTGATAGTGTTACTTGGCGAGATCCATATACGACGTAGCCCAAAACAGTGGTGTTAACTTGGTCCTTAGGCTTTTTAGTAATTTTTCTCCCCTTTTCACATGATTCTGGTTTTATTATGGTCTTTGGTTTGTGATTTTAAGTTTTTTTTTTGTTGTTGATGTTTGGTGGTTGTTGGGTGGTTCTTGACACAATTTGTGGTATTGCCTTTTGGGTGTGTGTTGCGTTGGGTTGGTTGTGTGGCTTGTTAATTGTGGTGGTTTGTGCGATTGTCGTGTTTGGTGAGTTTAGTGTTCTAATGGTGTTACCGTTGTATTTTAAGTGTTTTTTTATAGGTGATGGGCTATTGTCACTAGTGGTTGGTGATGGGTGATGGGCTATTGTCAAAGGTTATCATGAGTTGATGAGGAGCCCGATAATTCTAGCACAACCGAGTTCCTTGGGTTTTTCTCCTTTATATTTTTCTACTTTTGGCAGTAATCTTTGGTGGTACTGTTGCAGGTTTTGTGGGCTACTCAGTGGTTTATTGGTGTGTGCAACCTTTAATGATATGATCGTCAATGTGCAAGTGTATACAATAAGTAATATACTGATGAGTATTCATATCGCCTCCACAGAGATTGATGTTATCTGATTTTCTCCAACAATGTGAACATTGCAGTTTTGTTTTAATTGAAAATAAAACAACTAATAAACTCATTAAAATAAAAATGCAATAAATAAAAGTGCAAATAAGAAAATTCTCACGTCAAAAAAAGGGATAAAACTAATGGGAATGGAGTAGTTGAGTAGATAAACTTACTTAATGGCATTGACTATTATCTCAATTACAGTACTGTTACTACAGCATCTACCACAATACTGGGCATAATCCCTCATCATTCTCAGTTGTTGCATGTTTGATATCTTATATTTAATGTAACCTAACAGTGACAAATTGTTACGCCAACATTAAATATAATATTAAACGATCTAGGTTCCAATTACATTATAAGGTGAATCCTTATGTCTAGTTTATCACAAATTTTAGATCAATCAAAGCCCTATTCAAATTGAGATTCACTCAATTTAGGAAACCCAATCTAAAATCAAGCATTTGTCTTAATGAGATCCACTAAGTCAGATTTTTTTTACGCACTTTCTTAGCTAATATCCCTAAATGGGTGGTCAGCCGAAATAGAGAATAAAATAAATACAAGTAAGACAAAATGTTATAGCAAACACAAAACAACACACGTATATTAGCCAAACATCCATTAAGTTCATTTATTACTCAACTACAATCAAATTCAGTTCATGATTTATGATAGAAAAATAAATAAAAGAGTTTCAACAATCCAATAAATCCCTATAAATAAACAGAAAACAAGAAAACAATAAGAAGAACTGATTTCTATTTTAATTTCTGCAATTTCTCCTCTGTCAGTCTTCTATCTCTTTCTTGAATTTTGTTTTCTCGTTGTTTCTTTTTCTTCTTGGTCTGCGGCTCCTTCTTTTCCTTTGCATGTGTGCTCCTTTTATAGCTTAGAAATAGGGCAACCAAAAGTCTAGGCATGTATCTTCTAAATTTAGAAACTGCAGATCGCAATCTTCTAAGTATCTGATGCGAAATCTTCTATATCAATGGTCTAGGATTGCTACAGCAATGGCTTCAGCATTTATACTTTTCCAAACTTGTTTTAATTCTTCTATAGCCAAGGTCTTTCCTTATTTTTGCAAGCCTATTGTAGCAGCATTCCTTCCTTGAAATTTGAGTTTTCGGTCACGTACAATTATGCATATAATCTAAGCACATAAATTATTCTAAATAAAAAAATTTATTGAAAATAAACTAAGATAGATGTTCATGCAAAATATAACTAAAATGCATTAAAAATATGTCATTTACCATTTAATTATTACTAATTCAAGTCTAAAAGTGTCATGATAACTTTCATTTCATAGAGTTATCAGTTATCCCGTCACTCTTAGGATAACCACTAGTTCGTCAAAACCGATGGTTAGGGCCAGCACTTATCTTTGGGCAAGAAGGTGTCTCGTCTACTTACTTGATGTCGTATGACTCTTTCCCTTTTTGCTTTCTTCTTGTGAACCTGATTGTTTATTCCAGTGGCTTGGTCTTTTTATTCCCACATGAACTCTCTATTTTCTAGAGATGGATGCGTGAAAGGCAAGCCAGCAGAACAAGGATTTGGCCTCTCTTTCTTATGCATTTTGTGCACCCTGTCTTCTAAATGGTTTCTAACCTTGCATGGATGATCTCTGGTCACCTCAGAAGTTGTTCCTAAAATCATAGGGAACATCTTAAAAGTTTTTCGGAGGCTGTCCCCTATAGTTGGGGATTCTTGCTTGTGTTGGGGGCTATTTATTTTGCCTTTTATTATGGGTGTTTGCTCCTCTTATATGTTTATCGTATTTTTTATTGCGGTGTCCTATTTCCCTTTCCTTTTGTGTTCTTTGTGAGAAAGCCTTTTTGTTGAAGATATGCTTGAGGCCGAGGAAGGTTTTTTCAAGCTGGCCAAAATAGAACATCTGACTCAGCACAAAGAGCTGCAGGCATTGCCATGGGATCTCCCTTAAGTCATGCTAAGGATAATGTCCAAGCTTTATTTTGACGGGGGCTTTACAGGAAGGCTTTTTTATCTATTCGATGAGCGTCTCGAGGCATTTTTCCCCTTGGCACTAAACTCGATCGGTGGTAGATAAAATAAAGAGGCTAATTACTAAATATCCTACCCAAAAGCCCGAGTATCTACGTATACCAAGAAAGCCACGCAGTGCTAGCTACTTGAAGAGGCTTTAAGAAGGTTTGTCCAGATTAGCAATTGCTTCACCCTAAATTATTGTTACCAAGTTTTTGGCTTATTGCGGTCTCACATGATCCATCATTTACCTTTTCCCATTTTTCTCTTGCTTTTAAATTTTTTTATGCCGGTCATCATGCTCTATGCTCACGTTTCGAAAGTGGCGGATCTTAAGCTGAAATTCTAAGAGAAAAGGAACTCCCTTAAGAGACAGTTAGATTCTGAAGCGAAAAGGGCTAATAAAGTCAGAGGGAGGTGTTTTACGTAAAGCAACGTCTTCAACTCATGGTACTTAATTGTCTTTATAGCATCAGGGTGGACTATCTTAAAGTAGTCATAGAGAAGTACCTTCTACATTATATGTATGCTTGGGTGAGGAGTACTCTTTGTGACACAGGAAGACCTCTTGAGTAGTTAGGAAGGGAGTGGGGCTCTTCCTCTAATTCTGCAAGGGACGATCTTGGGGACATCGACCCTCCTCATAGCTCGAGTCCAACTCCTGCCAGCCAGCATAATTTTGGAGATACAAGCATGAAGGATTCTTCCAATGGCAAAGATATTAGTGACGCAAGCATCCGGCTGAGGAGTGAGAGCACGACGAGTGGGCTATGTTGAGATCATCGCTTCATTTGTTTAGCTTATATATTTACACAGTTGTTGCTTTTGTAGCTTGTCTTTACTTTGATTTTTTATTTTTCAGACTTTGGTACATAATATATTGGGGTAGTCTGAATGGCAGCCTTCAACTTTATCTGTCCCAAGGTACTCATCCTTACGAATAGTGTGACATTTGGGAAATATACATTATTTTCTTCCTTTTTCTCTCCCCATTTTCATGTTGAATTGCTTTGAACTTGAGTGGGATGGTTTCACCCCCTAATGATGTATTTGTGGTAGAAGGTCTGATCTTAACTCTCACTGTTATATCAAGGGCTTTCGTATTGTTCGCCACCCTTAGAGCTTTCACCACTCTTAGTGTAATTAATTTTCTACCACTCTTGGGGCTCTTTGCCACCCTCAGGAAAATTATTTTATGTGTCACTCTCAGGGCTCCTTGTCGCTCTCGAGGCATTTGATTTTATGTGTGTCGTTCTCGGGGTTTTTCACCGCTCTCTAGACATTTATTTTTTATGTACCATTCTTGAGGCTATTCGCAGGTCTTCGGGCATTTATTTTATATTTGCCACTCTTAGAGTTCTTCGCCACTCTCAGGGCATTTATTTTATATGCCACTCTTGAGGGTGTTTCTGTGCCTGGGGTAATTGATTTTGATGCCATGTGGGTTGGTCCCAATCATACACAGGTTCTGGATATTATATAAGATCAACTCATCGTTGTATGGGTGTCTCCTTTATGCGTTAAATCCATGTCACTTCGATAAAGAGTGTAGAGATCCTTTGAGCGCCATATAGGTACTCCATCATGCGCGATCCCTTTGTATTGGTGGTGCCAAGGGCTTATAGACAACATCCGTTTGTGTATGTGAAAGCCACATGATATATAAGATTCACAATTTGAGACATATATCTACTTAATATCATTTCATTTTTCAAAATAAGGGGTGGCACTTAGTCCTTAATCAAGATGATTACAAGATTTGTAGTTTAAACAAAATGAGTCCAGGTGAAGTCGCATAGAACTTCACCCTAAGTCGCCACTACCATACAAAATAGAAAATGAAAGCAGTGTAAAAAAACTGCAAAAGTGATAAAAAAAAAATACCGACCCCTTTTGAGTTTGGTTGTGAGATAATCCCTTAATCATTGATAATACTTTTTTAGAATGGTTGCATTTAATTAATTCTTAACTCTCCTTTTATCGAGGTGTAGTAGAGTGTCCGCTATAAATTTAAGCACTCATTCAACTTTATAATAACTCTCATAATTCACGCCAAAGGTATCCTCCCTAGGGTCTTTGGTGTTCTAAGTGACCCAGTGAAGCATGAGATCCTTTCAATAAAGGCGCAGGGAGGAACCTTCTTGTTGTAGAGTTTGGCAATTCAATGCTGATATATGGCGATCTTGTGTATGGTGTTTAATGTCTTATCTTTGACTAGGCCTACTTCAGTAGCCAAGTGACCTTGTGTGTTAGGACTCCCATTTTGGGAGAGACAATTGCCTATATTCCATATGTCAAGGAAAAAGACGTCTCCTATATAGAGATGTTCTTCGTAGTGGAGTTAGCCTATAGGACAACTGGTAACTCCTCCGGCCATGATCCCTTTTTGTCATCTAGCTTCTTCATCAAGAGATTCCTAACAGTTTAGTTGATTGGTGGTTAACTAGAGAGGCGAATCGATTGGTGATCCCCAAGTTAGCATATAATTCGCAGAACCTCTAATTGTCAAATTGAGTCTTATTGTCAGAGACGATCCCCTAGGGGATCCTCAAGCGGCAAATGATGTTCTTTTAGATGAAGTGGTAGTTTTCTTCTTAGTAATATGGGCCAAATGTTTAGCTTATACCCACTTGGTAAAATAATCGATGGCCACAACTGCATACTTCACTTGCCCCTTCATGATAAGCAGGGCCTAAGCATTTAAGGTAAGGGGTTGAGAGTTTGTGGCGGTATAACTCATTTTTAGCTAGACAGTACTTGGTAGCTTTATTCTTAAGTCTCTAAACTTCGTTCTTATCCTTGAGGACAGTCCTTGTTTTTAATTAGTCAATTATGGGGTCAATATAAGATCCTCTAGTGACCGCGAAATTCATCTCTTAGGGATATTCCCTAGTGATGCTGGGTCTGAGCACCTTTTCCATAATAATGTCCTTTTTCGACACAGTTCTTAATAAACCATCAACCAACAAGTTCTCTTCTCTAAGGGTCTGCTCAATTTTACCTCTATAAAAAAACCTTTTTCATCTCTTTGACCTTCTCCAGTTAGGCCTTTATGTCATCTTCCCTGACCTGATCTGTGACTAAATAGGAGTCGTTCTTTATTAGCAGCTTTTTAGTGCCAATTGTTCTTTACATTTTCAGACTGGCGATGAGGGCCTAATACTCAGCCTCTTTGTTCGAAGTTCTAAAATCAAACCTTAGGGGAAAACTAATGTCCACATTATCTGGGTCCTGAATCACAATCCTAACTATACTAGCATTGGTGTTGGAAGGTCTGTTGACATACATTGTCCATGCAGGCATCCTTTGGAGATCGTCTCAATAGCGATAAAACTTTATTCCCATGTCACGCCCCCCCAAGTCATTGGTGAATTCAGCTGATGGCTTTGTGCTTTGATTGAAGGGCGAGGTTTACAGATAATGTTAAATTTACTAAGTTTTGAAGACCACTTAATCAGCCTCCCTAATTTGTCAAATTACAACACTACTTGTCTTAGGGGATGGCTTGTAAGCACGACGATCGTGTGTGCTTAAAAATAAGACCAAGTTTTCTTGTGGTTACAATTAAAGCTAAAATACGTTTTTCAAGATTGAGGTACCTTTTTTTCATCATTGCCCTTGACTTGCTTGTGCAGTAAATGGGTTGTTGCACACTATCACAATCTTCTGATAATAGTACAGAACTAGTGGTTGTCTTTGAGATCGCCAAGTATAGGAGTGGTACATTCCTAGGTTTAGGCTTTACAAGTAGGGGGACTTATTGAGATAGCTTTTCAGTTGTTGCATGGTGTCCTCAAGCTTAAAGGTCCACTACATCTTTTGCCTGCGTTTAAAAGCTTTAAAAAAAAGGTTCTTATTTATCAATAGTTCTTCAGATGAAATAGTTGAGGATGGGGTGTTGAGTATTAGAAAATGTATATTTATAAAGGAGAAAACCGTCATTTTATATTTCAAGTCTTACTAACACTCTTACTTCTATGTAATTAAGTTTCTTGTGATTTAATTATATGTGTTTTATTTTAATTAAGTATTTTATGTATTTTAGGGTCATTATAGTCATTTCACAATGAACGAGAGATCAGAAGGCAAAATGAACATCACTTTTGAACTCAGGACGGTCGCAAACCTTACGAGGAGCATAAAAAGAAAAATGACACTATTCACATGTACGATACTATCTACGTGACTGTTCACGACACTGTTCACATAAACGGATCGATGACGTGGCATTGACTGATAAGGTGTCACGATCCTATTGGACTAAAATTCTTATGCATTGTTGATTGGCAACGTGGCAGCACATCAGTGGACTAAAAATCTCGCGTACGGTACATGCATTATACAGGATTATTTTCAACCAAACCGCATTACTGTTCAAGCCGGGTCAAACAGTGTTACTGTTCAAACCGCGTACTGTTGACGGATGACGTGGCGCAATCCTGAGCATCCAAACTGTTTTTAATCCGATGGCCATGATTTACTCAATGTATTTATAAAAAATGGGGCCTCCCCCTTAATTTGACATCTCTGAATCCATTTTTGGACTCCATTTTCTGTAATTCCTTCTCTATCTTGTATTTTCTACGTATTTTAATAAATTCTCATTTTGCCCCTAGTTCAATTATGAGTAGCTAATTTTCTTTCAAGCTTGGGTTGAAGGTGAAGTCCCAACATGTGTCATGGGCTTTATTTGGTAAATTTATTTTCTCTTCCCCTTTAATTTTTGTAGATATTTTGACTTTTCGTTGACAAATAATAATAATCTTGTCTAGATACCGTCTTGGTTTCACTGGCTTCCTAATACAAGATTATTATTATTTTGCACGATAAGCCCTTAGCACCATATTGATTAGAGTGTGATTCATGAGGTGTGGATTCCCACCTCATGATTTAATTGGAATTAATAATGATTATTTAGCCCACGGTGCATGTTGATATGGATCCAGATACACAAGTACTTCATTTCCATAGATTTTTCTTCAATTTATTCTCGCTATTTCAATTCCAATTTTAAGA
This sequence comes from Citrus trifoliata, assembly GCA_018350135.1. NCBI lineage: Eukaryota > Viridiplantae > Streptophyta > Magnoliopsida > Sapindales > Rutaceae > Citrus > Citrus trifoliata. The sequence goes on along the minus strand of CM031385.1, from coordinate 13,704,687 downwards.
TAATATAAGTCACTTTCACCACAAATCCAATCACCTCATACAAAATTAATTTTACATATAATTAAAATTCACCTCCTTATGGGATAGATACTCGTCACCATTAATCTATTATACAATAAATTCGTGCACTTGCGAGTTCAATAAAATTTGCACAACAAATTTTTAGCGCCGTTGCCTAGGGGGGAAGTTATTGTAATTTGTAAAATTAATTTTTGTGAATAATTTCTTTTATTTGTTTTCTTGTATTTTTTCTTATTAAAAAAAGGAAAAAAATAAATCTGCATTTAGAGGTTAATATTTCTTTTCTTTATCTCTTCTTTAAAATTCTATAATTTAATTTTCAAGTCATTTTTTCTTCTTTGTAATTTTTGTTTATCTTACTAATATTTTTTAGTTAATTTATTTCACGTATTTTTTTGTGTATTTTTATAGTAAGGTTGTAATAGAGCGATAAGGTTAGTATTGTAATTTCTCCTTTTTTATTTTTATTCGTTTTATTCCCATTTATTTTTTATTTTTAATTTTTTGCATGCATAGTCGTAGGTCATTATTACCTAATATTGAACATATAGAACTTGAACTAGAAAAAACATTGCGCACACATAAACACGTTAAAAATAAAATAGATTTGCAACAACAACAAGCACCACAGGAGAGGCCATCTAAGGATTATTTTAGTCCCTTATCTAATTTGAGCACATCATGTATAAGATACCCAAATGTAGCTGATAGGAGTTTTGAACTAAAAGCTAGTGTACTAAATTGTCTCCCAACATTTTATGGCCAAGAAAATGAGGACTCATATAATCATTTGAATGATTTTCATACTATTTGTCAAACATTTAAATATGAGAATTTTTCAAATGATGATGTTAAGCTTAGACTATTCACATTTTCTTTAAAGGATAGAGCTCGTTCATGACTTAATACATTGTCTACTAATAGCATTACATCATGGGAACAAATGATAACAAAAGTTTTGAATAAATACTTCCCAGTGCATAAAACCAATGTTATTCCCAGAGAAATTTCAGAGATTAAGAGAGAGGACGAGCAATTTTTCGAAACATGGGAGCGATTCAATGGGCTACTGTTGAAGTGTCCACATCATGGGTACGAGAAATGGCACCAATGCCAATACTTTTTCGAGGGATTATTGCCGAACGTGCAAGAATGACTAATGGCAATAAGTGAAGAAGAGCTAATGTCAAAAAGTGCATCAGAGATTTGGGAATTCTTCCAGTGACAATCGGATAATTCCCAACAACGGAGTCGATCACTCAGGAATACTAGAAGAATTAAGGGAGTAAATAAGATTCACATTGGCGAGTCAAATTCATAAATTAAAAAAGTCAAAGCAATAATTGAAGGCCTCTCTCGACAAATAGCATCGTTATCGACTGCTAAATCAATAGAGTCACATGACCATGACTCATACTCAGATCAAGCCAATGCTATAGGTGTAATGAGAAAACCATCAAATTACAACACATACTCTAACACATATAACCCTGGATACAGAAACCACCCCAATTTTTCATGGTCTGAAGAATTCCAACATAATGGACCAGCAACTCCAGCTTCACTAATGCAACCAATTCCTCAAATTCCTCAAGCCTTTCAGCCACCATTTAAACCATAGAATCAGAAGCAGAACTACTCTCAACCCAGACCATGGGAGGATGCATTTAGAATTTCAAGAATGTTACTCACTCTACGATTGAGCAACAGAATCACATCATTGATGGACTACGAAATAAGATGAGAGCAGGTTTCAACTCACAAGCCCAATCAGTTTCAAGCCTTGAGAAGATGGTGAGACAACTTGCTTCTTCAGTTTAGACCTTGACAATGACTATTGAAAAAGATAAATTTCCAAGTCAACCAGTGCCTAATCCTAAAGGAGTACATGAAGTAAGTATCAGTTCACCAGAGCAGCATGAAGAAGTCAAAGCAGTCATGACCTTACGAAAAGAAAAAGAAGTTGACAACAAAGCGGAGATGCCGGTGACAAAAGAAAATCAAATTGTATCTGTGAATATTGAGGACTCATCACTGGAGGAAAGAGAAGAAACCAACCCACAAGAATACGTTCCGAAAGCTCCATTTCCTCAGAGGTTAGCTAAAGGAAAGAAGGAAAAATCCATAGGTGAGATTCTTGAAATCTTCAAATAGGTAAGTGTTAACATCCTTTTACTTGATGCTATAAAATAAGTTCCATCTTATACCAAGTTTCTTAAAGATCTTTGTACTAAAAAGAGAAATATTCATGTTAAAAAGAAGGCATTTTTAACAGAAAACGTTAGTTGTATACTCTAACACAAAATTCCTCTAAAATGCAAAGACCTAGGTTCCCCCACTATCTCATGTAGTATAGGGAACCACACAATTGAGAATGCTTTGTTGGATTTAGGAGCTAGTATAAATCTGTTACCTTACTCAGTTTTCGTGAAACTTGGATTGAGAGAATTACACCCTACTCCAGTGGTGTTACAGCTTACAGATCGGTCCACGAAAATACCTCGTGGTATTATAGAAGATGTACTTATCCAGGTAGACAAGTTTTATTTTTCCGTTAATTTCATTGTAATTGACACTCAACTAATACAAGATTCAAGGAAGCACATCTTCATTATCCTAGGCCGACCTTTCTTGGCAACTGCCGATGCTCACATTCAATGCAAGACTGGAAATATGCAGTTGTCCTTTGGCAATATGACTATAGAGCATAACATTTTCAACATTCCCAAACAACCTCACAATGCAGATGATGGAATTGTTGGTGTGGATTTAATTAAAGGATCAGTTGATGACACTTTTCTTTTAAACCTTAGTGATGACCCTTTACAAACATGTTTAAATCACTTTGGTTTGGATTTTGATATTGACAGATCGGTCGAAGAGGTCAACGCCCTACTTGACTCAGCACCATTCATGAACACTAATAAATGGAAGTCAAGAGTTGAACAACTAGTACCATCATAGAAGAAACTCATCCCATCATCAGAATCACCACCGAAACTCGAGCTCAAACCATTACTCAACACATTGGAATATGTGTTTTTGGGAGAAGAAAGCACCATACCGGTAATCATCTCATCATCCCTAAACGACGAACAAAAAAGTAAGTTGTTGGATGTTTTAAAATAGCACAAATAAGCATTATGATAGACCATAGCGGACATAAAAAGTATAAACCCAATAGACTGCATGCATTACATTCACCTTGATGAAAATGCTAAACCTACTAGGGAAATGCAAAGTTTCTTAAATCCTAACATGAAAGAAGTTGTTAGAAATGAAGTCCTTAAACTATTAGATGCATATATTATTTACTTCATTTTTTATGGTTCATAGGTTAGTCATATACAAGTTGTCCCCAAAAAGTCAGGAGTCACAGTAGTTACGAATGCCGATAATGAATTGATACCCACTTGAGTGACTACAGGATGGCGTGTATGTACTGATTATAGAAAGTTGAATTCTATCACACGTAAAGACCATTTTTCTTTACCATTTATCGATCAAATGCTTGATAGATTAGCAGACCATGAATTTTATTGCTTTCTATATGGCTACTTAAGATATAATCAGATTCCCATAGCACCAAAAAATCAAGAGAAAACCACTTTCACTTGCCCTTTTGGCATTTTTGCATATAGGAGGATGTCATTTGGATTATGTAATGCACCTGCTATATTTCAACGATACATGTTAAGCATTTTTCTGATCTAGTTGAACAATTTCTTGAAGTCTTTATGAATGACTTTTCTGTCTTCAGTGATTCATTTGATCAATGTTTAAATCATCTAACACTAGTTCTGTAGAGATGTGTCGAGAAGAATTTAGTTTTAAATTGGGAGAAGTGTCATTTTATGGTAAAACAAGGTATTGTTCTCGGTCACATCATTTCGAGTAAAGGTATTGAGGTTGACAAAGCTAAGGTGGATCTCATTTCTAATCTTCCTCCACCCAAAACAGTCATAGAAGTAAGATATTTCCTTGGGCATGCTAGTTTCTATAGACGTTTCATTAAAGATTTTAGCAAAGTTTCAAGACCCTTATACAATCTACTTATTAAGGATGTACCTTTTGTCTGTGATGATTCATGTCTTGTGGCATTTGAAAAATTAAAGCAATTGTTGACATCATCACCCATCATTCAGCCCCCAAATTGGAGCTTACCATTCGAACTCATGTGTGATGCATCTGATTATGCAGTAGGAGCAGTATTAGGACAAAGATTAATCAAATTCCCCATGTTATTTACTATGCTAGTATGACATTAAATTATGCACAGTTGAACTATTCAACTACTGAAAAATAAATGCTAACAGTAGTGTTTGCATTGGAAAAATTTTGATCTTATCTCATTGGTTGTAAAATAATTATATTCACGAATCATGTTGCTCTTAAATATCTTCTCACAAAGAAAGATGCAAAAGTTAGACTAATTCGTTAAGTGTTACTTTTACAGGAATTTGACTTGGAATTCAAAGATAAGAAAGGCACAGAAAATGTTGTGGCAGACCATCTCTCTCGTCTCCATTTTGACACAATTACAGAACCATTAATATTGAATGAGTCATTTTCAGATGAACAATTAATGAGTGTGGAAGTATTATCTTGGTATGCTGATATCGTTAATTATTTTGTTACAGGTCAACTTCTAGAGCATTAGACCAAGCAAGGCAAAATCAAATTTTTTGCGGAAATAAAGAATTTCTTTTGGGATGATCATTATTTGTTCAAGTATTGTGCAAATCAAATTGTTAGACGATGTGTCCCAAAAAGTAAAATTCATAATATTCTTTCATTCTGCCATGAACAAGCTTGTGGAGACCATTTCAGTGCTAAGAAAATAGTGACTAAAGTTTTACAATGTGGTTTTTATTGGCCAACTATATTTCGAGATGCTTACACTTTCTATTCTTCGTGTGATAGGTGTTAATAAATGGGGAGCATTACACGAAGGAACATGATGCCACTAAATCTAATTTTAGTGATTGAGATTTTTTACGCATGGGGTATCGACTTCATGGGACCCTTTCCCCCTTCTTTTGGCCATCAATACATATTAGTTACTGTAGCCTACATATCGAAATGGGTAGAAGCAATTCCATGTAGAACCAATGATCACAAGGTGGTGATAGGATTTTTGAAAAGCAACATTGTTTCACGCTTTGAATTCCCTTGAGCGATAATCAGTGATGGTGGTGCCCTCTTTTGTAACAAAACATTCAAAGCTCTTTTGACAAAGTATTCAATCACTCACAAAGTGGCGATCCCATATTATCCGTAAACTAGTGGCCAAGTTGAGATCTCTAATCAAGAAATAAAGTACATATTAGAAAATATGGTGAGGACAGACATAAAAGATTGGTCATTAAGACTTGATGATGGATTATGGGCATATAGAACGGCTTTCAAGACCCCGATTAGGATGTCACCCTACAGGTTAGTGTATGAAAAAGCTAGCCATCTACCTGTGGAACTCGAGCATCATGCATATTGGGCCATCAAAAAATTCAACTTTGACATGTAGCAAGCTAACTCAGAAAGAAGATTACAGCTGACAGAACTTGAAGAAATTCGCAATGATGTATACAAAAATGCCAAAATTTACAAGTAGCGGATGAAAGTCTTGCATGACAAGCAAATTATGAGAAAATATTTCACTCCAAGTCAAAAAGTGCTTTTATTTAATTCTCGCTTGCACCTATTCCTAGGTAAGTTACGCTCTCTATGGTCTAGCCCCTTTATTGTTCATATTGTTTTTTTACATGGGGCAATTGAAATTAAGGACCCAAAGAATGGTAGTCACGTTTAAAGTTAATGATCAAATATTAAAGCCATATCTAGAGTACCAACCACATAGAGAGGATACCGAAATAAATTTAAGTGACCCATCAGATTTGAATTGAGTTTTTCTTTCTTTTAACTGATTTAATTTTTTTATTTTCTTGTTATTATTCTTTTGCTAATTGAAATTATTTTTTGCATAAGTGTGCTTGTTTAACCATTAAGTTTTCTCTTATTATTATTAATCATGAGTGTCATAGCTAAACAGTTCCTCCTGAACATTCTTAAACTACTTCAACATGTAAAATCTCATCTTAAAATGTAGATTCTATTTTGTAAGACACATCGTATTTGGGCTCTGTAACCACCAGAGTTAGAATCCTATGTTGAGGATTTAGAAAGTCAACTTAGAGACATTGAGAGAAGTGTCTACAATATCCAGTTGGAGCTTGAGGTAAATTCAATAAGAGGATGATTGTAATTTTCTTTATGTGTTTTAGTTTGTTTTTCTTTGTTTGTGTGCTTTAGTTTGTTACCCCGGTGAAGTGGCGGATAACAGTACTCCGTGACAATCAAGTTCGTTACTTTAGTTTCCCACAATAACTGATATTCTGAGGCGAAGGTATAGACAAAAATGAGATTCTAGCGAAACTTCACAGCTGATTCCCTTCACTTCCTCAGAATGCCCTCCTTACAATCTATAAAGCTCGGTTCGAACGCATGCGATTGCTAATGAGGAATAACATACTTGCTGACATCTGTTGGTTAATCAAGGACTAAAGTACGATTGGCAGGTGAGTTACCTCTAAAATTTATTGCATACATGCCTGGTTGTGGTAAAGAAAATTATGCAAGAAAACGAAGAGCTCAAAAAATTTTTGTTGTTTGTCATAAGTGTGCCAGAATGAGTTGCGATAAAAAAACCATGTTCTTTAAGAATTGTGTCTGATAACATGGAAGATAAGATTCAATTCATTAGGGATAGCTTGAATAAAGAGTCATTGCATGATATCCTTTTGTCTCTTGAAACGCATCCCAGTGGATATGTGAAAGGAGCGATTCTCCAGTTATGACCATTATTCTAGAAAGAGCATGCATGATATAGTCTCGGGAATCAGACTATAAACGATCATGTTTGCCAGTTTATAAGAAAACTGGATGGAAAGCTTATCCTCGACCCATAGAGGGTGTTCAAATTGTTTCTGGACGTAAAACTAGAGGAAGATGTGAGCCACAAACGCAACTACCTGTAAATATCCTTTTACTTCACTGTTATTTTAGTTCACTATTGTTTTATCATTTACATTATTGTCTTCAATAATTTTATTTTATCATTTTTTTATTGTTTGCTTTTTGACTATCGAGCCATGTGCTTTACATGTTATTTGACACTGACATACTACCTCATACATAACTGTGACCCACTGTCACCAAGATTCTTAATTACGATTTTTTTTCAAGCACTCACAAATTGTTTTTGAGAAGTATCCCAATGGTAACTACTCCCAATAGATAATTCAAAAACATTTGTATGTTTTCTGGATTTAACTATGGCAAACATAAAGAGTTCGTTGAGGCAGCCATAGATCTTGGTCGAAGCATAGCAGAGAGAAAATTACACTTGGTGTATGGAGGAGGTAAACGAAGGTTCTCTAAATTGGTCTTAGAAGCTGCTTTTATCAGACGAAGTCAAGTGTTAGGCATCATCCCAAGAGCCCTAAAACCTTTGGGCAGTTTGTCTGACTCACCGACTGGAGAAGAGTTAGTAATCTCAGGTATGCAAGAAAAAATAACTGAAATGCTTAATCATGTTAATGCTTTTATTTTCCTTCCCAGAGATCTTGCACCACTAAAGGCACTTATCACACTAGCATCTTGGGCCCATCTGCACATTTACCAGAAACCCATCGGTTTGTTAAATGTCAATAACTTTTATAATGGCTTTATCGCATTTCTTAACTATGCAATAAAAAACTATTTCATTCCTTCCAATGTGAAAAAATTTTTTATTTGTGCTTACACTGCTAATGAGCTACTTGATCTGTTACAAGCTTATAAACTAGAGCCAGACCTCTGGACCTTTGTGTTGGAGGGTCCAAATAATGATGGTAACAATAGCTACAGTAAGAAGTATAAATTAGATTTAACTCTCTGCCTGTAAATATTTTCTTTTGTGTTGCACCACCCAGGTGATGTCTTCTAAACTCTACTTCTTTCCTTTAAAACATTGAGGACAATGTTTGGTTCTCGTTGGGGGGAGGGAATAGTCAACAATTATGGAATCTTAGTTAAATTTTTACTTATTTTTTGTTGTAGAAACTAACTGTTGCTAACTTTTTATGTTGAAGATAGCTGAATATGGAGTATAGTGACTCTAGAAACGTATCTTCATCGTTTGAAAAAAAAATTAAAAAAAATCAGACATTTTCTTTTTCTTTATTCAATTTTGATATTCATTTTTCTTCTTCTTTTTAATTTCTCCTTTATAAATATACATTTTTAAATTTTTGAGTCGAAGATGCTGAATATGGAGTGTAATGCCTCTAGAAACACATCTTCTTAGTTCAAAAAAAAAATTTCTATCATTTTAAGTGTAACTTTTCTAATTAGTTTTTCTGCATTATTTTCACATTTCTGCATGTATATTTTCCTTTCATGTTTAGAATAGGTTGGGGGGTAGGATGTTGTTTAAAAAAAATTGTGTGATTTGTTTTAACATTGGAGACATGATGAATTTCAAATTTTAGTATTTTTATTATCTTTGATCTTAAATGATGTTACGTTATGTTTGCTACTGTATATGTTGATGTCGGAGACAAATATGAGTTACTTGAAGAAATAAACATGTCATAATAAATATCAAGTGAGTTTTTGAGCCTATCATTTTTCTTAGAGAGTAACTCTTTTGTCCATTCTTTATACAACTTAGCAGTTTATTATTTTATAAACGATCTCTAGATTTCTTTTGAGTTAATTCTTAAAAAATTGTAAAATAAAAAAAGGAGAAAAAAAATGTGTGTTGCTACATTTGGAGGCCCATCTAATTAGTAGGTATGGAAGATTATTTAGAGCCCTAAAAGATGATGAAAATGCCATTTTTTATCCGTTTGAGCCTTTCTAGTCATCCCTTTTACGAAATATCCATAGTTAACCCTTTTGAGCCTTAAACAAAAAAACACATTTTCTTTGTCAAACTTATCATCTTAACCCACTCTAATTTGGAGTATTATATAATATCTTACACGTTCCATCACCTATTTATGTTTGAGAAAAATGTAAATAATTATTTTGTTCAGTGACGTTGTGCCAAACAAAAGCAAAAAAAAAATTGTTGTTTCAAAAAAGAAAAAAATAACAATAATAGGTGAAATCCACCTTGCAACTTCAAAAACAAAATCTCTGCATTTTTCTTAAATACTTTGTTTTCCTTTTATTTCCCTTCTTTGTTAGCCATGTCCTTATCCTATGTTACGTCCTAATTAAAGTCCTTAATTTTAGGGAACTATAGTCTGAAGTAGAAGCTAGTTATATGGCCTAAAAAGATGTAGTGGTGCATAAAAAATTAAAAAAATATAAATAAATAAAAAATTGGATTGACTAGCATTTTTATTTGACTTGAGATTGTATTATTTCTAAGCTGAGGGCATATTTTTTTCATCTTGGTGAGAGCATGAGATATCACTTCTTTATTATTTTCTCTCAATTACCATTCATTGGAGTGACTATTTTTTTGTTTAATTTCTTTGTGAGAGTGTCACTACTTCCAGTGAGATTTTAGGGTTTGACATGTCATTCTTGAAAGTAGATATGACAAAATTTACTGGGCTGATTCATGTGGATGGTTGATGTGGATGTGATGTTGCTTTAGATTGGAGATAATGTTTATACTTTTATTTGATTACTATCATTAGTCTAATTGAATAAACATGATTGTTAAAAAAATTTATTTTGGATTTAAATTTTGTTTTCGCTTTATTTGCTAGGGACTAACAATAAGTTAGTTGGGGGTGTGTTGAGTGTTAGAAAATGTATATTTATAAAAGAGAAAAATCATCATTTTACATTTCAAGTCTTACTAACACTCTTACTTTTATGTAATTAAGCTCTTGTGATTTAATTACGTGTGTTTTATTTTAATTAAGTATTTTATGTATTTTAGGGTCATTATGGTCATTTCACAATGAACGAGAGATTAGATGGCAAAACGGACATCACTTTTGAACTCAGGACGGTCGAAAACCTTAGGAGAAGCATAAAAGGAAAAATGGTATTGTTCACATGTACGGTATTGTCTACGTTACTGTTCACGACACTATTCACATAGACGGATCGATGATGTGGCATTGACCAATGATGTGGCATTGACTGATGAGGTGTCACGATCCTGTTGGACTAAAATTCTTATGCACTGTTGACTGTTATTTTCTACGTATTTTAATAAATTTCTATTTTACCCCTAGTTCAATTATGAGTAGCTAATTTTCTTTCGAGCTTGGGTTGAAGGTGAAATCTCAACATGTGTCATAGGCTTTATTTGGTAAATTTATTTTCTCTTCCCCTTTAATTTTTGTAGATGTTTTTACTTTTCGTTGACAAATAATAATAATCTTGTCTAGATACCGCCCTGGTTTCACCGGCTTCCTAGTACAAGATTATTATTATTTGGCACGATAAGCCCTTAGCACCATATTGATTAGAGTGTGATTCATGAGGTGTGGATTCCCACCTCATGATTTAATTGGCATTAATAATGATTATTTAGCCCATGGTGCATGTTGATACGGATTTAGATACCCAAGTACGTCATTTCAATAGATATCTCTTCAATTTATTCTTGTCATTTCAATTCCAATTTTAAGATAATCTAAGTCACATTCATGACAAATCCAACCACCTCATACAAAATTAATTCTACATATAATTAAAATCCACCTCCTCGTGGGATTGACACTCGTCACCATTAATCTATTCTACAATAAATTCGTGCACTTACAAGTTCAATAAAATTTGCATAACATGGGGTTTGAACTTTCTTGACAGTGTGCGGGGATTGTATTTGCAAAATAGCCCTGATTTTGTCAGGGTTGGCTTTAATACACTATAAATCATAAGAGCTCCCTCAATGATACACCAAATATGCATTTCTTAAAGCTCAATTTCATATGATTAGCCCGTAAGATTTGGAAGGTGGTTCGAAGATCTTGTTTATGGTCATTAGCTTGAATGGATTTGATAATCGTATCATCAATTAGACTTCTATCATATTCTCTAACTAGTCTTTAAACAACATGTTGAGCAAGTGTTAATAAGTAGCACCCTCATTCTTTAGGCTGAAGGGCATGACTCGGTAATAGTACAATCCCCTATGAGTAATGAAAGTTGTCTTCTCTTCATCTACTGGGTTCATCCTAATTTGATTATATTGAAGAAGCCGTTTATAAAGCTTAGCAACTCATGTCCCACCATGGCATCCACCAACTGATCGATCTGTGGTAGTGGGAAGCTGTCTTTAGAACATGCTCTATTGCGATCCGTGAAGTTAACGCACATTCTCTATTTGCCATTGGCCTTTTCTACTGAGACCACGTTGAAGACCTACTTTAGATATTTTGCTTTATGAATGAAACCTGCCTTGAGAAGCTTGTCTACCTGATGTCAATTGCATCGTAGCATTCTTGGTTGAACCCTAGGGCCGATCTTTAACATGTCTGCATAGGAGCATGCAAAGACATCCTTGTACTCTTGGAGTATGCTAATAAAGTTTTCTATATCTGGCTTAGTGATGTTGGCACCAATCTTTAATGTGTGAGAGAGATCTTCTGTACACACTTGCAGAGACATCGTTGGCTCTAATGCTCCCTTATTGTTACAACTTTGGAGTGTTTTGGGTCAAATGCAGAGTCTACTTACTACTATACCAAGGTGGTGGCAATGTGATCTCATGGGATAGAGGAGTAGTAGTGACAAGTATAGGGAGGCTCTGTATAGGTGGAGGGATGGTGTTAGTATATATGGGGAGGTTCTCTATAGGGGGAGGGATGGTGTTCGTATGCATGAGGAGGTTCTCTATAGGTGGAGTGATGGTCTTAACAGGTGTAGGGATGGAAAAATCCGAATCTGAATCCAGATGTAGGTGCATCTGGACTCGGATCCACATTGAACATTTGGCATCCGGATCCACATCTGAATTTGTAAAAAAAAAATTATGTATCTGAATACGGATAATATCCACATAGTTTAGGGCTGAATTTTCTGAATATCCAGATGCATATAATAATTAATTTAAATATAATTTTAAATTTAATAATTTACCTAATAATAATAAATAAAATTCAGTTATAATTTAACAATCAACAATTTAATATCAGTTCAACATAAAAAAATGTATAGCAACACAATAAATTCACAAACGATAATGTCACAACATAAATCAAATATAAAAAAATAAAAATCTAAGTAAACAGATTCGTTACAATATTCTTTAATTATATATTATTTTTTTGTTTTTAATAATTTTTCATAGTCAATGAAGACTATAGAGTTAATTATGGTTAGACATATAAAATAAATAACTTAATTTATATATTTTTCAATTAAAATTAAATTAATAATTTAATTATAAAATAATGCGGATCTTGATATCTAATTTTCTAGGTGCATTTGCATCCGGATTTGGATCCAGATCCACACGGATCTTGATTTTTAAGATCCGAATCCACATTTTTTAACATGTGGATTTGCATTTTTCTAGATTCGAATCTTTCATATCTTTGTGGATTCAAGCCGAATCCAAAGTTTATTGCGACCCCTAAGTGGGATGAGGTTCTCTGTAGTTAGAGGGATGATGTTGGTATGCATATAGAGGTTCCCTATAGATGGATTGATGGTTTCAGTAGGTGTGCGGAGGTTTTCTATAGGTGGGCTTGCAGAAGATAAGTTTCCTTGCTTGACTTTGCTCCGATGGAGTCTTCTCTTAGTTAGAATTCTTGGTTTATTAGGATCTAGCTGTGTTGGCGATAGTAGGCCTCTGTCTATTCTACAAAGGTAATGTGGAATGTCCCTTTGGCTACATTAGAGTAGTAGCGTCGAGTTGTTTTTTGACAGACTTTAATAGTCATAATCCCTGTCGGGGTAGGGCTTTCATTACGAGATAGTGCATGAAGATGGCGCACTGGGATGTAGTCATATATAGGTGGCCAATGATGCACTTGTGGGCGCTTTCCCTGTAGACAATAAAAAAATCAACAAGATGAACAATATGGTGATATCCATTAGTGATAGTAACAAGTACAGATACGATCCCTGAATGGATGACCATCCCATCTGTAGATCCCACCAGTAGGGTCCTCTATGAAAGCATTTTTACTGACTTGATATACATGAGTTGCAAGGCATCAATGAAGATGATATCTACTGAGCTTCTATTGTCGACCATGGTTCTTGCCATATCATGCAAGGCGATGTCCATTATTACCATAAGTGCATCATCATGCGGGTAGAGTATATTAATGGCATCATCATCGAAGAACTTGGCATCGAGTGATGGACTTAGTGATTATGAGCATTGTAGTTGAGGTTGATTTTGTGGTGGTTAAATAAATCTGCAATAGTTCTTCTCTTTACATTTTTTTTTTATTGGATGTGTATGTCATAGTTGGTCCCTTTACAATTGTGTTAACTATTGGGTTGAAGGGAGGATGGCGTTGCTGCTTACTTTCCATGGGAATGAATATGTTGGGGGTTGTCTACTTTATCTTGTCTCCACATTTTATATCGCCTTCTGTAAACATCAGTGAGAAATTATAGTAATTTGCCATTATTGATAGGTGTTTAAATCTCAACCTACATATGGTAGCATTATGCAATGGCATGATCAAAATCTCTATGAAATTCATAATACTTATCGATTCGTCTCGATTGTGTCTTCTTCCTCAATAGTGAGGGCTCTCTAAGCAAACCTTTGTGCTTAATCTGAAAAAAGACTTGCTCTTATATAGTGTTAAGCTCATCGTAGTGGGGTAGTTGAGATACCATGGGACAAGGCTCATATTGGGGCGGTTGAGAAGTTGAGGTTGATCTCCTAGTTTAGGCTAGCGTAGTCCCATTGGTCGAATTAGATTATTATACGACCCATTTCATCAAGGGGTGGTGGGGAATGCCAAATAGGCTCTCACCTTTTTAGATTGGTCAACCCCATGTGGTTGGGTCATCTTGTGATTTTTTTATGGTGCAACATTGTTCAATGTGGTTGATAAACTTTTTGTATACCTTCTCATCTTTGAAATTCCTTCAGAAGATCTTCGAAGTTCTTTATTCACTGTAAAGATTAGCACGCAAGAACTTTTTGTGAAAATGCTTCACGTAGTTATCTGATGACTCATTCTCTCTATTCATGATGTGTGATAAGTCTGAGAATCCCTACTATTCCTTTATTGCATATAAAAAATGGGTGAGAAAGTCTCATTGTAATTACTCCCACAATGAGACGCTCTCAGAAGGAAAGCTTTTGAGCCACACTTGGTAGCATTATTCAGGAAGTACGGAAAAATGTGATAGATGGCATTTTTTGTGATGCCCTTGATAGCCATCTGGCCTTTCTAGTTCTCCAAGTGCTCAGTGAAGTCGGTGTAACTTTCATAGCGTGGCACTTAGGGCATAGTGAAGTAAAAAGTCGAGAGATGCAAGGGGAAGACTTTTTAGGACAGTCTCTTTAGCTTTTGTCATCTTGTCTACCTTGTCACGAAGATGGCATAGTTCGGCTAGGATTTCTTTGGTAAATAATCGATTCTCGGCTAACCTTTATTCCTCTCATTGGTGCTTGCCATTCAGCTTGTTGCAGAGATCAGCAAAGACAGGTTGGAGCTGTTGGTTTGGCATTTTTCCGGTGCTGTAGGTCGTAGCAATAGAGTGAATATTTTTATTGTGTACGGCCCCCCTTGAACTATTTTAGGGGGCGTTGCTTGGCCCTACTCTTGTTGATGGGTTGTTGGGTCATGCCATTCAGTGGTAGTCTGGTAGTGACTCCATTTGGTAGTATGGGGCAGAAAATGACTTAGAAGGCGTCTTGTACTAGGTGTTGGACATCATTTCAGATTATATGATTCTCCTTTCTTTTGGGGGCTGCCTTGGCTAAGGGTTTACCTTTAGTAGCACGAGTTCGATTAACTATAGATTATGATTGGTGATCACCACCCCCCCCCCCACAGTGTCCTCTTAGTTATTGTCAGTTTCTTGTAGATCGTTGATAAACATGTTTTGTGGGTTAAAGAGGTGCTTTAATGGGTAAAAGAGAAACGTTTATCGAAAAATAGGCATCTTTATAAGGAAAAAAAGTACTTTTATAGGTAAAAGAGGAAATTTTTAAATGGAGGTATGATTTTATTTGAGAAGCGGGTTGTTTTGTGTGAGAAAATGGGTAGCCATAATTTTGAATGGGTGGGTGTTTGAAGATAAGAGCTCTCTTTGTCAATAGAGGTTGGAACAATGACTTCTTACTTGAACCCCACAAATGGTGCCAAAATGTTTGGCCTGATTTTGGTTTAGCCCAAAGCACTATGAGAGCTTCGCTGCAGAAGATGATTTTTTGGTGAAGATGGAGACTGAGCTGCTTGGGGGAACTTTTTTGGGGAAAGCGATGACTAGGACAAACTCAAAATCACAAGAAACTGCTGACTATTTCAAGACCAACTTCTTTGCCCTAATATGCATGTTGGTATTTTAAGTGGACATCGTATTCCCCTTGCATATCTGCTCTAATGTCATTTGAAGTGTATATCCATTTGTCCTTCATAAATTTATCTGCGATAAAATGACCAACACCCCAACTCTTTACTTAACAAAGACCACAAGACAACACCTCATTAGAATAAGTGTGTACGTTGTCAACTTGTCTCACTACCCAATGAACATTTTGCTCATTCAAACCTCTTGTTCGAATTCGAATACGCCATTTACATTATTCCCAAGAACAATGGTCCTCATTCTCAAGGTAACTTTATGTAATTCCAGTATTAACTTATTCTTCTCAACAAACAACTTACACCAATATCATCAGAATTACAACTACTAACCAAATCTAGAGTGACCAAGTCTTAAGGCAAAACTGGAGCGAGACTTATAATGATGGTTAACTACTATCCTCTTCCTCAAACAAGCTATTGAAGGGATGGGTCGATTGTTTCTTTTATTAGTAGCAATATCATACTGACGCTCATCCTTATCATTGACAGGAATATCAAAATAATCGACACCCCTATCATCAACGGGATTATTTGAGTGAGTGCCATTGTACTCTTGTACGATTCTACACAAACATTATTCGCTTCAGTGTTGCTGATGTCATCAACAAGATCATTACTGTTATAGAAATCATTGTTGTAAAATAGAGAAGAATTTTGTTCTAATGATGTTGTTAGTGGTAACACATTTTTTCTTCAACATCCGCTAATGTATTATCGTTGTCATCAATAGTGTCATTATTGTCGTGGAGTGGAGAATAACATTACTGCAATAACATCGTCTGTGGTAACGTCTCTTCTTCAATATCGGGGACAATGGCATTTGCTTTAAAAGAGGTTTTACTTTCTATAAGTGGCTCAAGATCTTGGTTCAGAACTTGAGGAGATGTGGTAACAAATATAAGGATGCATCCATAATTGACCACATCAGAGGCCATATGTAATACAACTTTAACTATTTCATCATTAAATACGTCCATAGGTAGTGAGTATACACGATAGATTGTGTTATTAGATCTCAAAGTTATCGTCGTTAGAATTTATCTGTAAAACTTCATACACTCTTATAAGAAACTGATCAAACGTACAATCTTTTCAAATAAAAAAAGTTGCATTATGACATTCACATACTCTATACGATCATCCGTCAATATCTCTCACCAACCATCATAACAAAATTGAAGCACAACTGAGTTTATTAAGCCTGAAAATTATTAAAAAAATAAATAAAATAAAACACCACAAAACATGATAAAGTGAATATACAACATATTTTACATGGTTGTTGCACGTACTGTGATTATGTGCAACAGTACAACAGGTGCCTATCACACTTAAATTGAAGGAAATTTTTTGTTCGACCACGTGGTATAATGGCGTAATCGATATTTGATTTTATTAGTCTTGTTGTAAGCTTTGAAACAATATATTATACGCCCAAAACGAATACAGGTAGCCTAAGTTATGACTTCAAAAAAAAAATCAAAAAATTTAGCACGACATACTAATTTAGTGTGACAAGCAGTGGGACAAGTGCCTGTCGCACATAATCAGTACTGTGTTTATATGCAACAGGCACCTATCGCACATAAAAACAATGTTGATTTATTGCGATAATCATTTGTCCCACTGCCTGTTACATTAAATCAGTCTGCTATATTAAATTTGGGTTTTCTCTACTTGAAATTTCTATTGTTTTCAATTATCTTTTTTGTTTTCTTAATTTCCCAATTCAAACTAAGTAGTTTAAAAAATTACATTTTATAAATGAAAAATGTTTTGAACCTAAATACTAAACTTAATACATAAAATATTCATAGTGTATAAGAACATATACTAACTTTAAAGCTTCACCATTGGTGAGTGTATTCATCTATGTAATACCTTATTGATGAAATTTGGTAATTTATTGAGAGTAATGAGACTTGGTGATTTGTTAAGAAATATTAGATTTTTCCTGAATTTTCAAGAGTGGCATTTTGTTCGTAAATTTATTGAAAACAACGAGGACTATTTGGTAAAAAAAACTAGTATTTAGCTAGTTATGGTACTAAAAAATTTGGGGCTAAATTTAAAAAACTAAAACATTTTGTGTTCGTCCTTGTAAATTTTCCTCTTTTGAGAGGTATGTGTAAATAATAAATAAAAGCCATGTTCTCGTCTAGAATTTGTCATTTCATCATGGCCACAACCCTTACATGGCAACCCTTACAATTACAACCCAAAACGACACTCCATATCGGTCGCCGTCGAGCGGCAACCGTCCGGGCCTTCCGACGAAGCGACTTCGACCGGTTCGCACGGCGGATGACCTCCGGTGAGGCCTGGAGGGACGCTTGGCGCACCGCTAATGATGGCTTCGAGCAGTTGGTCTTCGAGGCCAAAAAGACAGCCGAGCGTATAGACCGTCAATACTCCGTCTCCCGTCGTCTCAACTCTGCAGCACGTACTGCCGCCGTCCGCGCACGTGAGTTGGATCGGGAGTTTGAAATTAGCTTCCGCTGGCGCTCTTTTAGGATGGATTTTTCCAGAAATTGGCCAAGGGTTTGTGCTTGGCTCTTTAATTATACTTAATTATCTGGAATGCTCTTAGTTATTTAGATTTCATTATTTATTTAGAGCTCTTATATATTTTTTAATTGCTACTTTTGCAGTACAGGAAGCAGCTCAATGATTTTTTAAACACTCCACTGGGAAGAAGTTTTGCTGTGAGTATTACTCAACTATTTTACTTTTAATGGATGCTTCTAAAATGAATTCATTTCTTAAGATCCTTATTAACATATTTTTCTAGGAAATATTTTATTCTTACAACTTCAAATACCATTTGCTATAAGCTTGAGTTTCTGCATTTCGGAAATGATGGCTTCTCAACATGGAATTAGATAATATTTGACATCAATTTCTTATATTGGATCCTGCCGTTGCACTAATTAAATGGTTACCCATATTGAAATGGGCTTGTGTTCACTTGAGTAGGAGTGCTAGCATTTACTGTTGCATAAATGTAAGCTTTTTTTATTATTATTTCTCTAGTGATAGCATTATCGTGTTGTGTCTTCTGATCCCTGCATTTTATCTTTCTTTGTGCATTTTGTTCTTAGCTCACTTTTAATTATGTTAATTCATCTGTTTGTAGACAATTTTCTTCCTCTGGTTTGCATTATCTGGATGGCTGTTTCGCATCTTGATATTAGCTACATGGGTTCTGCCAATTGCTGCACCTCTTCTCATTGGGACAGTGGCCAATAATTTTGTCATTAAGGTATAACCTGTTACCTTAATCTTTTGCTTAGAAGTATATTGTTCTTTTCTTAGATTCAATGTTAGCTTATTCAATGTGCTCTAGATGGCTTTTTCCATCCTGGCTGTTGGCATTTATTGTCTAATTGGCATGGACGTACTTTTGAATGAATGGTAGGACATGCTAACCGTAATTACACAATTCCTTTAACTTTTGTGCTTGTCTTTTATGATCTTTCAGTTGGTGTAGTATAGGACAATGAAATAGGTAGAAGTAAAATATTTGAATTTCTTGGCGCCTTGGTACGTTTGCTTTTATTTTGTCAATGACATGCATCTTTTGGATCATCCAACTCTCCATTGATGAATTAACCAATCTAGTTAAATGTTAGGTTAATTCTTTTACTCATTTAGGAATTCAAAGTATATTATTGTTTTCAGTGTTATTAATTACATTTGGTATATTAACAATTTAACATGGTGAAAATCATGCTGAATAGTAACTTCGTTGTTTCTTTTGGGAATTTATTTCTTATTCTTCGTGATTGTTTTCTTTCTTCTTCATTCTCAATGATTTTTCTGGTTACATTTGTGGGATAATTTTTCTTCCCATTACCATACATATCTATTTACAGTTTGAAAGTAGATGAAGTGGTTATTCAGTTGATTTTCTCAAAGCTATTTAGTAGACTTTTGTTCTCCTTTGAAAATAAACTTTTATGTCTCCTTTTGCTTCCTTGTAACCACAAATATGGCTTATGCATCATATATGAATTTGAAAATCCGATGCTAGCCTTAAAATGATGTCATTTAGCATGTGATTTGTTGTTTTTGGATGAAAATGTTAAGAGGACTCTGTTATGGGATGAGAGTTTTCAATGGAATTGGCGAAGACTCTTCATTGAGGAGTGCAAGGTTCCTTAAGGAAAAGACAATTTTTTTGAGCTATAATAAAGTAGAATCAAATGTCTTGTTGCATTAGTTGGGGAAGTTAGTCGAGGTTTACAGGTTAACATCCTTGTATTCATGTTTCAAAATCCAGTTTGCTTGTAATATATGCCTTACATTCCAGGTTCAAGTACCTGGAAGAAAACAATTTTAGGGGCACGTGGGAATGGCTAAGTTCTCTAGAAGTTATAGCTGCTATGTCAGCTTCTGTGTTAGCAATTCTTCATGCTTATGTGATGTAGGACAGTTGACTTTGTTGAATTTGAGCTACTGCATCGTATTTGGATTTGGGAGAGTGATAGCTTGTTTTGAAGATTTTGTCAGGGGAGTTTAACTCATTTCCTACCTGGTGATGATGTTCATTGCTTTTTTGCTGAAAAACATTGTTTAGGGGCTAAAATTTCAAGTTCAAGCTATTTTTCTAGATTTAGGAAACTTCAGATTTTTAATGTTTTAGGGTACATTTAGGATTGAAGTTAGGCAGCACTAAAGTGTTTGGTAAATACTAATACTAGTTGCTATAGATTGGAAGCTATATCGATATATTTTTTACTTGTATGATGAAAAATTTATTATATCTTTAATAATTTTGTCAAAATTATTATTTAAAATTTATATTTACCATATATATTAACTTTTTTGCTCATAATTATAATTTTTTTTTTCACAACAGTTGTAGCTTAAAAACTACAATATATCAATTCCAAGCAGGACCTTAGCCTGAAAGTGAGATTTTTTTTTTTAAAAAAAAAAAGTCCCCATGTTAGAGTCTAGTAATTTATTTTGGAATAGAATTTTGATTCCTTGCTTCCCAAGGAATCTGATTTACTTTTAGGGCCTTAAAAAAAAAATCCCCATGTTAGAGTCTAGTAATTTATTTTGGAATAGAATTTTGATTCCTTGCTTCCCAAGGAATCTGATTTACTTTTAAGACTTTAGTAACTATATAAGGGATTAGCAACTCTAGTTTGTTATTAAATCTTTTCTTTCAATCAAATTAAACTTCAGAAACCTTGTTTCTTTAATTCTCTTTATGTTTCTTTTCCATTTCATCATTATGTTGTACCTGCTTGCTCTGTGACTATAGCTCCCAATGTTGGCTCTTGCACCATGTACTAGAATAAAAGATACCACCACACAAAGCAGTAAAGGATCACAAGTACTTTCTGACATTTCCTTGTCCCAATAAAGGACTATATAGCCTATTTATGGCCCCCAACCTGTGGTGACTTCATTATATATTACTTAATATCAGGAATACATGAACAGATGCATATGGGGTTCAGTGCGATTAAGTAATTATGATTTTCTTCTTTTTAATTTTTCTTCCCTATAAATTGCAAAATACAACTCAATTTGCAGGTCAGATATATTCAAAGCCTATAGGCTTGTCCAATTGTTAACCCAATTTACCTAAAGGCTATTGCCCAGATCAGGTTCTAGGTCACCACTCCAATTGCTAGCTAAATAAAAAAGTTCGTTATAAAAAAATTAGGTTACTGTGAAGTGGCATTTCAGCTATCCATTTGCATAGCCAACTTAATTATATTGTGCAATTAACCATGTCAGTGTAACAGAGTAGGCCAAATTGTCTTCACTTTGATCATTGTTTACTGTAATCTTGGGATCTCCACAACTTTATTATCTCCCTTCTGCTCAGCCTAGCCTAACTCGTCACAATTTATGATATATTAGGAAAGTGGTGGAATTCACAGGAAGCCATTATATTTTAAAAAATTACAATTGATTTCCTAAATTTACATTTCAAGATTTACTCGATGTTGCTGGTAAATATCTTTCTTTCTCAAATATAGAAGAGCTCCTTGAGAAATTTCCATGATTATCCATTTATCCTAATCGTTCCAGAAGATATTTTTCTTTACTTTAGTCTTGCTCATGGTGGCTCATGATGGTTTTATCTCTTTTCTTTTCTTCTTTTTCTTTTTTTTTGGGGCACTATCTTTCAATCTTATAGGCTTTCGTAATGTTATAAACTTCAATTTTTGTAATTTTTATTCCCATAACAGGTAGGTAAGTACTGGGAACAAGGCTGTTTGCACCTGATTTATTCCGATTAATGGTAGCAAATACATTTATGTCTCATGATGGTTGGCCTTTTTCCAGTTACATATTTATGCCTTTTAGGATCATTGTTTTTCTTGAATTTTGGATTGAACTACGGAACTGGTGGTATCAATAAAATATACTATCCTTATATCTAATATGCTTTTATCTGCTTTGTACATGAAGTGATTATCTTTCTGATTAAATGATTCTCATATAGTTAATGGAGTGTCCAATTACATGTAGAATGCCTTAATTCTCGAAATGCTAGCAACTGCATATGTTCACGCATGAATTTTTTCATACTGATTTTTACTAGTAAATGTTTTTTTGTTCCTTACATATATTTGCTATTATTGATATAACCTCTTCACCACCCTGCTCTGCTCTATCAGTGGAGCCATGGTGGCTTCACCACCAGTCATCTATTGTATGGTCTGATGTGAGCATGAATAATTGGCTAGAAGTATAATTTGGTTCGTAGCTGTGCCCAGCTTGTAGTCGTAAGATGCTAAAATAATTGCATTGTCTATCAACATTTATTTTAGAACTGATCATGAACAAAATACTTAAATCACAGTGTTCATTTCTTTTCTCTTCAATGGAATTGTGTAGGGTGCTTGTCCGGCTTGTAAGAGGGAGTTCATTGGTTCCAAGAGCCAGATTATTCGTTGTGCAGGCTGTGGAAACATTGTGTGGCAACCAGAAGGGGACTTCTTTTCAAGAAATGGTCGGGGCAAGAAATCTACAAAGTCTGATGATGACATTATTGATGTTGAGTTTGAGGAGAAATGAAAAGATACTAAATATACGCAAGTGACTGTCAGTCTGACCAAACTCAACGTAGCAAATGAAAAAGAAGAGAGGATTAATGCTTTGGATCATTACACATGAAATGGACTAATGGAGCCTCCTCACATCTTACTATTTTCAATTTCATCTCGTTTTTTGGTAAGTACTTGTAGGGAGTGTCTTTTAGGAATTTCTTCAGAGTTCACCATAATAAATTGTATAATATGTTTCATACTTTATGGAACATTTGAGAAACAAATAGTCAGTCAGAGCCTTTGTTCATAACTAAGCTTTTCTATTGGTCAATAGTCCTTAATGAATTAATGGTGAGCGACACAATTGGGTTGAGGAATTTTATTGTTGTTTGATTGCTGCCAAATTAGGGATATATTTGTATACTTACTGAATTTTTCATTTTTATTGCTGTACCTTTTTCTTTTTCTTAAAAGGAAATGAGAGTGTCTCATGTTCATTTTAGTTTAGTCAATTTGCCAGAAGATAGGAAATTTCAGTGTTGGTAACTCTTAACGATATACTTGATATAGGATTAAATTGTTAATTCAATTACATTTGCCAATACTAAAAGTCTTTTAACATAATAAGGACAAAAAATTTAATTTAATAATATAAATAACAGATAATACGTCATTGCTAATTTATAATAACATATTATTTCACTTACAAAAAGGATGGATATGGTTGAAAGTGGGGTAAGCCCCTAAAAAATAGGATATAGTAGTCGAAGTTGATGTTGGATTCTGACAAGTAATTTGAAACATTGTTAAATTAAGTTAATTAAATATTATATTTGAATTTTTATTTTTATTTAATAATATTATAATTCACTTTATTTACTATACCTCAATTGAACTACGGAGAGCAAGTATTGGCAAACTTTTTATTCTTCTGGGCGTGTAAAAGCTCATTTAGTCCCTGTATTTTAAGATTAATATCTATTTAATCCCTATATTTTTAAAAATACTTCGAAACATTTCTACCGTTAAAGTATTAATACCCTTTAATTATTTTTTTATTTATTTTGTCTTACTTTTATAATATTACCCTTTTATAAAAAAAATTTTGTTTGGACATAAATAAAAAAATAATTAAATTACCAATTTAATCCTAAAAATAAAAAAATTATATTAATTTTAAATTGTCATAAATTGTATGCAAACTATTGAGTGTGCAAATGGTGCTTGCAAAAAAATTAATATAATTTTTTTAATTTTCTAGGGTTAAATTAGTAATTTAAATATTTTTTTATTAATGTCCAAAAAAATTATTATAAAAAAGTAATATTGTAAAAGTAAGTCAAAAGAAATAAAAAGTAACGGTATGGGTATCAATACTTTAACGGTAGGGATATTTCAAAATATTTTTAAAAATATAAGGACTAGATGAATACTAATCTTAAAATATATGGACTAAATGAGCTTTTACTCCCTCTTGGGCCATCACCTCTCATTCTGACTTTTATAGATACGCTGTTGGAGAAACATTCTAGAAAATATCAGAAATTTTATGCTAGTTATACAATAAATAAATGATATTATGTTAAATATTCATTTATTTAAAAAAAATCAATATGTAAGTGGCAGTTATATTAAATTGGGCAATTATTCATTGATCACATATTTTTTCTTATTTTTTTCAAAAATATACATATAATTTTTTTCTTACAGAATTTCACTTAAAGTTTAGATTGTCTTGTACCCATCTACTTCCATCTTAATGTATTTATAATCTAGTTGCCGTCATAGGGGTAAAATTATTATTTGACCTGAATAACAATAAAACCATGTTATTAAAACAAAATAAAAGAAAGAAAAAAGTCACTTCTTCTCTTTACCCTGCTAAAATAAGCTCAACACTAACCCTAACTCAATGGCGACACACTATCAAAATCAAAATTAAATTTTATTCAGTTTATAATTAAATAAAAGAAAGTGCTGGATTGATCGACCAAAATGTCAACATGTAAGAAAATTACGCTAAAGAGCTCAGATGGAAAGGCATTCAAGGTCGAGGAAGTGGGGGCATTAGAATCGCAGACGATCGAGCACATGATTGGGGACGATTGCATCAACAACAAAATCCCTTTGCCCAATGTTACCAGTAAGATCCTCTCCAAGGTCCTCAAGCTCCTAACAGTTTCATCAACTTCTAAACCATTTGCTAACATGTTTGCTACTTATAGTTCGAGAACAAATTATAAGTTAGTAATGACAAATGTAACCATTTGCTAACATGTTGGCTAAATCTAACCTTCATTTGCAACCAATAATAAGAGGTACAAGCATGCTCGGTCTTTAACCAATGAGCCTGATTTGTTTACTTTGAGAATTTTGATTGCAAGAGACGTTTATCCTCCTTACCAAGTCATTGAAAAATTCAATTGTTGTCAGTTGATTACTAGAAAAATAATTGTCAGTACTAATCAAAATTTATGACTTACTCTATTTAAGAATGCAACTTGAAGGTGTTTTTCAAAATTCAAAGAAGTGCTTGCTCTACTAGTGCAACATCAACCATCTTAACATCTCCACCTCCTAAAGGCTTTCCAATTGTATAATTAGTGGCAGTCCAATGAAATCATGGTTCGAAAGATATTCAGCACAAAATTTAAGTGCTTCCTTTGCAATATAGCATTGTGCAATGCAACCCGTGGGCAAATAATGGTTACAAACATAACCCTTTAATATTTTATTGTTTTTCTCAAATGGATACATCCAATGAAAGTGAACCAGTCCACATAATCGTACTTGATTAATACAATGTACCATTAAATGAAACACTATGCCAAAAAAAAAAGGTATGAAATATTGTTCAAACAAGCGCACAATGACAAAATGATATTTTGCCAATTTGTCAAGAGATTTTGTGTCTAACACCATACTACATAGTCAATTAAAGTGAAAGTGCATCTTAGTAATAACTTTTCTAACATTTTTGGGCAAACAATCACAAATGGCTAATGGTAACAATTGTTGCACCAAAGTGTGATAGTTGTAAGACTTAAGACTTTAAAGCTGAAAATCATTAATAGAAACAAGATTTCTAAAATTTGAAGAATAACCTTTCGAAAATTTAGTTTCTAACAAGGTTTGATGGAACTTCATTTTCACTTCTCTATTCAAGGTGTAAAGTGCGGCAGGTATGGTACCTTTATCATTTTCGCTAGGAACTAATTTCTCCTTAATTTTCATTTCTATAAGGTCTTTCCTAGCCTTTATCCCATCCTTTGTCTTTCTAGATTTATGAAATAGTGTGCCATATATGCTGTCACACAAATTTCTCTCAATATGCATCACATATAACAAATGGTGAACTAACAAATGTTGCCAATATTTCAAAAAAGAAATTAATTTTCTTTTGAACAGTTTGCTACTGTAATTATCACAATCATCATGTTTTCGGTTGCTGCCTTTGTGCATCCTATTTTTATAGTTAATATCATCCACTAATTTCATTATGTCTTCACCAGTCAAAGTTTTAGGAGATTCTTTCTTATTTGTCTCATTATAAAAAAAAAATCCCTTTTTAAGTGATCTAAATGAGTGGTTACATGGTAAAAATTGACAATGCCCTAAATATATGCATTTTGTACTTACTATATTCAAGCCATATTGACTGCTTGTAGGGGTGTTCAAAATCCAATCCGATCCCTTAATTTGTCCGATCCATAGAAATTGGATTCATACAAAAATCTAATTCGTGGATTGGTGGATTGGATTGGATTGAAAATTTAAAAATCCGTAGTCAGTGGATTGGATATAGATTTACTTATGTAAATCCGTAAAAATCTGCGAATTCACAAAAAATTAAAAAATATTTATTTATTAAAAAAATAAACTTGTAAATATGTCATTATACTTACTAATAAATAAATAAGTTAAAATATAGTTATATTAACACTATATTATGTCTTATTCGATAATAATATAAAATAAAATAATTAAATAAAAAATAGTTTTTTAAACAGTTAATTTTCATGTACTGTCTTATTAGTTGAAGTTTTGTACTGATTCTGTCTTTAGAAGGCTACCTATTTGCATTAGTATACAAAGTGTTCTTAGTGAATTCCTCTTTCATGAATGTGTTCCAAAGAATGTTGAAGGTTAGGATATTAGACTATCAAGTTTTGTAAATTAATTCTAAAGTAATATGTATATGCATGTGGCTGTGGATTTGGATTTGGACAAACCATTTGGTCCTTATTGATCTTTTCCATTTTTTGGACATAATTTTGACCAAATATTTTCACCAACATTACGGGCATATGATATCTTATAGCCAAATTTTTATTGTAATATTAGAAAAAAAATATGCATATCCTATAATATTACAACCTTTTTTAAAAGTTTCATCTATTTAATACTTGGGAATCGTAAGCAGATTTTATAGCTAAGGCAAAAATGAAGACACCGAAGGCAAAGGAAATCAGTTTAACAATGCAACTATCACTTTGGTGCAATGAATTGAGAAAAAATAGTCAGATTGTTCTATAGTTTTAAGGTGTATTTACTTTCAATTGGGGAATCGAAATTCAAAATTGGAATAATCGAAATACAACCTTTTTTAAAAGTTTCATCTATTTAATACTTGGGAATCATAAGCAGATTTTATAGTTAAGGGAAAAATGAAGGCACTGAAGGCAAAGGAAATCAGTTTAACAATGTAACTATCACTTCGGTGCAATGAATTGAGAAAAAATAGTCAGATTGTTCTATAGTTTTATGGTGTATTTACTTACAATTGGGGAATCAAAAATCAAAATTGAAATAATTGATTATATTTACTTATTAAAATAAAAGTACGAATGCGAATGAAACATATGAAGTCCACCTATTTTTGGAATTAAGTAATGTGATTTTGATTTTCAATGGAATTGGAAATCAAGTTCCTATTCCTTGAACTCCCCATTTTACCCTACACAAATTTTATAATTTCACTTTTATCCTTTTTAATTAAAATATTATTATAATATTATAATATTGTTGTTGTTATTACTCTTATTTTAGTAATTGTTGTTAATCTTTAAAAAAATGTTGTTATAATAATAATAATAATAACAGCAACAACAACAAATAATGATAATAATAATCACAATTGTTATAGTAAAAAGTGACAATGACCAATTATAGACTAATGGTGACGAGTGTCGATCCCACGAGGAGGTGGATTTTAATTATGTGTAAAATTAATTTTGCAAATAGGTGATTGGATTTGTGGTGGAAATAATTTGGAATATGCTAAAACTTAAATTAAATTGGCGAGAATAAATTCTGAAATTGGAATTGAAATGGCGAGAATAAATTGAAGAGAATTATATTGAAATGACGTACTTGGGTATCTGGATCCGTATCAACATGCATCATGGGCTAAATAATCCTTATTAATGCCAATTAAATCATGAAGGGGGAATCCACACCTCATGAACCACACTCTAATCAATATGGTGCTAAGGGCTTATCGTGCCAAATAATAATAACCTTGTACTAAAGAGCCGATGAAACCAAGGCGGTACTAGACAAGATTAGTATTATTTGTCGACGAGAAGTCAAAATATCCACAAAAACTAAAGGGGAAGAGAAAATAAATTTACCAAATAAAGCCCATGACACATGTTGAGACTTTACCTTCAACCCAAGCTTGAAAGAAAATTAGCTACTCATAATTGAACTAGAGGCAAAATGGGAATTTATTAAAATACGTAGAAAATACAAGATAGAGAAGCAATTACAAAAAATGGATTCAGAGATATCAAATTAGGGGGGGGGGAGGTCCCCTTTTTATAGATACATGGAGTAAATCATGGCCATCGGATTAAAAACAGTTTGGACGCTCAAGATTGCGCCACGTCATCAGTCAACAGTACGCGGTTTGATCACGTGGATGAACAGTAACACGGTTTGACCCTGGTGAACAGTGACGCGGTTTGGTTCAAAATAATCCTGTGTGATGCATGCACCGTACGCGAGATTTTTCGTCCACTAATATGCTACCACGTCGCTATCAACAGTACATAAGAATTTTAGTCCAACAGAATTGTGACACCTCATCAGTCAATGCCACATCATCGGTCAATGCCACATCATCGGTCAATGCCACGTCATCGATCCGTCTATGTGAACAGTGTCGTGAACAGTAACGTAGACAGTACCGTACACGTGAATAGTATCGTACATGTGAATAGCGCCATTTTTCCTTTTATGTTCCTCCTAAGGTTTTCGATCGTCCTGAGTTTAAAAGTGATGACCGTTCCACCGTTTGATCTCTCCTTATTTTGAAATGACTATAATGCCCCTAAAATACATAAAATGCTTAATTAAAATAAAACACACGTAATTAAATTACAAAAAGGTTAAATGCATAAAAGTAAGGATTGTTAGTAAGACTTAGAATGTAAAATGACAATTTTCTCCTTTATAAATATACATTTTCTAACACTCAACAAACATAGCCATGAATCTTAGAAAAAATAATTTTAAAAAATAAATAGAGAAAAAATTGACCATGTCATAAGATGTTAGGTAGTGGTTGGAAATATCTTTTGTTAGTCTCATTCAACAAGATTGTTATATTATGCTGTAATATATTATTTTAATACAGGTGTATTGTGCTATGTTCTATTGCATTAGTATTGTATCATAATAATATTGTACAATGTTTGGTACTGCACTATACTATATTAGTTTCTTGGGTGATTAATTTAAATTATATATTTGGAAAATAATATTTATTAGTACTTAGAAAAATATTAAATATTAAAATCTTTACATCTTTTTTTAATAAACGAAAAAAAAAATTCTTCACTAGACATATGTAAAAATAATAAATTTTAAAAATTTCGATAGCATAACATTTATTTTTTCAACAATCCCAAATATATAACCTGTGAAATAAAGATTGAAGCAAATAATTCAATCAAATATCCTCTAAAAACTATCACGGCATAATAAATAGTTAAAATATACAAGATTCTTTCAAAGTTTATACATACTAGAATAGAGTGACAAATTAATAAAGTAATACAATAGTTGTAACAAAATCACCAACAAAGTGGTTTGTGTTAAGTAATACAAATACACACATCCACAAGCCAAAATACTAATGCAAAATATCATTGTCTAGTTATAACTCTTTAATCAAACTCCACCTCTCTTCTCATTGTTGGAGAAAAATTAGTTTTTAAATTTTATAAAAGCTTTTAAGATCGCTATCATACAATATATAAAAATTTGTAATCTAGAAATCGTATATTAAAAATTCGATTTGCCTTTTTACGCTGAAGTGATTTAGGCTTCTGAATCACGATCTGTCAACACCACTCCTGTTACATCACGATCCGTCAGCACCACTCTTGTTACATCACGATCCGTCACCACCACTCCTATTAAATCACGATCCGCCACCAAATAATCTTTCAGGCTATTACTCAAGTTTGATATACACTTGGCGTGTGGGTGCCTTTATCACCACTAAAACAACTAGCACGAGAAAAGTTTTCTCTAAATAAATATTTTGCTCTGATCTTTATAAAGTGTCTGCTCTGTTTTTTTAAGAGAAAATAAGTCATTTTATATCTCTATTTAGTGGAAACTCTAGGCTCCATTTTTATATTATTTAATTTTATTAAATAAGTTTGATTTAAATTAAAAATAAGAAACCAAAAGTAACGTTAGTTCTTTCTTGTCACAGGAGCCCACCTTGTAAAATAACACAAGGCCCCTTAAAGACAAGTACATTATATGGAGCCTCTCACTAAATAATATATTTAGGCTTTTAACCCAAATAACTAGTTATCTTTCTTATTAATCTAGTAGTGGTGCAGTCAACTAAATGAGTTAACCCGAGGATCATTGGGAACATACAATAGTGGCTACAATAATTAGGCCTGTAATTAAACTAACCCAATTATTTAATTCTAAATCTACTCTACTAAAAGATTGGAACTTACCTCCATAATTTTATAGTCGAATAATAATTCGTCCCAAGCCACATCAATTTTTTTACTGCATAATCCTTTGTACCACATTGTTAACTAAATCGATATTTCAACTGTCCAATCGATTTAATTACATCTTATTCCTTGATACTTACTGATTTTCTTTAATGATCACTTTCAACATATTAAATATGTTGACACACTCTGGCTAGAGAATTCTATGATCAAGTCACAAAAACCCACACCAAGATATTGGGTAATCTTGACCATAATTGTGTGTCGTGCCCATTGGTAATTCAAATGAAATAACAATTACAATCATGAAATCATAACTAACTCAAGATTAAGATTACAGTAAAATCAATGCCTATGAAATTTAATAAGTCTGACAATCATTTCAAGGTTAATTAAATATCATATGTGATCCAGCTCAATGTAGTCAAACTACATCAATAAATTCATACATGATTAAGACAAATCATTCAATTAATTTACTAAAATCCAAACATAAATAAAGCGCCCAACTCTATTTATCCACTGCGAACTTAATTTATTTAATCATAAAATAACTTGTATTTATGTCTTCCGTGAATCCTTATAATGATCACATAAATACGTATAATATGATTAAACGATCCTTATTCAAAATATTTATGCAATTGAAAATATCTCTAATATTTTATTAATCAGAAAATAAATTAATATGCTTTTAAAGAGCATATAATCCCAACAATCTCCCACTAGCTCTTAAAGCATATCTGGCATATTGCACATGCTCTAAGGCTCTAAGTGTAGGTTATAAATGTTTCCCACTAATGGCCATTGTAATAAAATTTGCCATATAACATCTAATGCCATTTGGGGTATTATCATATAACCTTTCTACATTATTCCTTTATAAGATGTTACTTCCTCTCAATATGTTTTGTTTTTTGTGGTTTCACAATTCCTTAGATTGAGGTACCGCACCACCATAATCACAAAAATAGTTTAAGGGGTGCAGTTACAACAGGTATCACCTCAAGATTTTGTAGGAACTTGCGGAGCCATATAGTTTCTTTTGCAGCTTCAGATGTAACCACATATTCAGCTTCAGTTGTAGAGTCTGTGATATAAGATTTTCACACTCCTCCAATTAATAGCTCCACTTCCTAATGTAAACACATTGTCGGAGGTTGATTTTCTGGAATCTTTATCTGACATAAAGTCAAATCAGTATAACCCACTGGAATAAGTTCATCACTATAATACACAAGCATATAATTTTTAGTTCTTTTCAGATACTTTATAATATGCTTGACTGCAGTCCAATGTTCAGGTCTAAGATTAGATTGATATCTGCTAACCATCCCTACCACAAAACAAACGTCTGGCCTAGTGCAAAGCATGACATACATGAGACTTCCCACAGCTTCTGCATAGGGGACTCATCTCATTTTCTCTATCTCTTCAAATGTTTTAGGTGATTGATCCTCAGATAATATAATTCCATGTCTGAATGGTAATAAACCAGTCTTGAAATTTTTCATGTTAAATCTAACTAATATCTTGTCGATGTAAACTGCTTGAGACAAGGCTAAAGTTTTATTCTTTCGGTCTTATAGTAATTTGATACCAAGAATATAACTTGCCTCTCTCAGGTCTTTCATATCAAATTGTTTTGCTAACCAACTCTTTATTGTAGTCAATACTCCTATATAGTTTCCAATTAGGAGAATATCGTCTACATAAGGAATTAGGAAGGCTATAAATTTTTCCTAAATTTTCTTGTACACACATGGTTCATCAATGTTCTGAATGAATCCAAACGATTTAATCGCTTGATCAAATCTGATGTTCCATGACCGGGATGCTTGCTTCAATCCATAAATGGATCTCTGTGACTTACATACCATGTGTTCTTGGCCTTTTTGTATGAATCCATCTGGTTGCTGCATGTAGATGTCTTCTTAAAGACGCCCATTAAGAAAGGCAATCTTGATATCTATTTGGCAAATTTCATAATTTAGCACTGCAGTAATGGAGAGCGGAATCCTGATGGATTTAAGCATAGCAACCGAAGAAAGGTTTCCTCATAATTGATTCCTTTTTTTTGAGTAAACCCTTTGGCTACTAATCTTACTTTAAATATTTCCATCCTTCCGTCTACTCCTCTTTTTCTCTTATAAATTCACTTGCATCTTATAGATTTTACCCCATTTGGTGCCTCTATAAGTTCCCAGACTTTATTGGAATACATAAATTCCATTTCTTGATTCATGACTTTTTTTCAAAATTCAACATCTCTATCTATTAGAGCTTCGTTGTAGCTCGTGGGATCTTGTCCATGTTCATCTGAGTTCACCATATAGGTTTCTCCCAATAACATGTATCTGCTGGTAACCTAGTAACCCTCCCACTACGATGATGTTCTAAAAGTGATTGTTGTTCAGGGATAATTCTGTGTTGATCAGCTGGTTGTTGTTGTTCTTCCTATTCAATAACAGGTGTTGAAAGTTGAACATCAATCTGATCTCTTTTTTTTTCCTCTAGTTTTACCTTACTCTTAGATAATAAGTCATTATATAGTCTTCCTCAAAGAAAGTTAAGAATATGTCTATAAATATATTCCTATCTTGAGGATTATAATTCAGACTTTCCCTTATTCCTTTAAGATACTTAAAACATGTAATCTTCTGAACACGAATCCATCTTCTCTACTTGTGATTCTAGTACAAATACTACTAACTCCAAATATGAATGTGTCTCAAATTATGTTTGTGACTTTTTCATAATTTCTTAGAGTAGTAAACACCGAGGTAGATGAAATTAAGTTCAATAAACTTTACAGTTTTAAATACTAGTATCTTGAATAAAAAAGCTAAACGATAAACCACTTAGTATTTATCTTGTCTTATCCAAAAGAATCTTGTTTCTCTATTTAATTACATTATTGTATCATAGTGTTCTTTATATATGGGAGTTTATCCTATTTGACAACCAAATAGAGCTTGAATTCTCCATAGAGATATTTTTTGTTTTGATCATATCGAAGTTCTTCTATGTTCCTATTTATTTGCTTCCTTCTCATCCACGTACTCTTTTGAATTTCAAAAGCAATGGAATTATAACGCATTTACACAAATATAAATAAAATGAATATTCATCAACAAGATTGATAGAATACTCAAAACCTCTTATAACATGTAAATTGATTAGTCTGTATATATTTGTATACTCTAAATCATCTAATACAATGTTATGCTTTTAGCTCAAAAAGAGCATCATCGTCATATTACTTTTCTAAATAAGATTTATAGAGTTACACTGATCAATCTTAATAGGCAAACAAACCTATCATTAATCATTTTTTTAAAATCTTATTATAGTTTATATGACTTAGACATAAATATCAGAGGTTTCTTTTCTTGGATGAATGCATATACTCTTTATCATTAGATATTGCTTTGAATAGATCAATAGACTTATATGATATAAATTATCTTTATAAATAACCAAAATAAGTAATAAACAGAGGATCCAAAAATAGCAGTGTACTCCTGTTTATTAAAACAAGCCACCAAAATGAAATTCAACTAATATTTGGAATAATAAGACAAATATCAAATCTAAAGTCTTGTAAAATTGATCTAGCCTTTCAACTAATATAAACTAGCATGTCCTCAACTACTGTTTGAAGCTTTCTTCACTTAATCTCTTGGTTTCCTGAAAACCAAAAAAATGAATTACAAATAAGATTAGTTATCTCATAATTCACTATTGCATGAATCAATAAAAATTTGAACTAATTAGAAAGCTTAAAGATTTCCTATACTTGATTTTAATAATTTTAGGACAATCTTTCTTCCAGTGACCCTTCTGTCCACATTTGTAACACTTGCCTTTTGGCTTGCCACCTTTTTTGCTGGACAGTTTGCCAATCCCAACTCTTTCTTGCTTATTCCTATCTTTCGACTTAAGCCTTGAAGAGAATTTTTTTTCAAGAAGTTTTCTACTATGATAAAATTGTCTATAGTATTTAATTCGTGCAATAACTCAATTAAGGTCACATCTTTATTGTTTAAAATATAGCTGACCTTAAACTCTTTGAATGTATCAGGCAAATATTCAATCACCATGTTAATAATTGTTTTATCATTGATTTGAACATCATGAATCTCTATCTCATTTAAATAGTCCATCATTTTGAAGATATGACATGAACTTTTGTGCCCTCTTCCATCTTAGTATCCATAATACGTTTTAATGTTGCTTCTCTGCCAAAATGAGTATTTTGCCCAAACATTTGATAAGACTAGCCATTATTTCAGTGGTTGTTTCCATGCTCAGATGTTTCTTATGCAGTTCCATAGAAATCGAAGCCAATATATATAGCTTAGTCATTTTGTTAGCTTCGCACCATTTCTCATAAGGCTCCCGCTGATTTCTATAATCGTATAACGTTGGTTCTGGAGGGTATGGTTGGGTCAACACATATTTGCAACCTTTAGCAGTGAGAATATTAAATAGATTGCGTTTCCAATCTAAATAATTTTCGTCAGTGAGTTCATTTTTAACAAGAATAATTAATAATGGGTTGATGGAAGACATTTTCTATAAAAAAATAGACATTCATAAATATTTTGAAACAATATTCACAATAAATGACAAAAATGTAAAAAACCATAAATGCATTTTAATTTATTGTAACGATAATCTAGTACCGCTTTGACAAGCTATCCATTGGGGAAGTCATGTCTACACTTACTAGACCCAATTATCCATTAGATTATTTACTTTCATTTAGAGACAAGATAAATAATTATCGTTATCCATTTGGGCTTAAATTTGTTAACAGA
Source organism: Citrus trifoliata (assembly GCA_018350135.1). Classification (NCBI taxonomy): domain Eukaryota; kingdom Viridiplantae; phylum Streptophyta; class Magnoliopsida; order Sapindales; family Rutaceae; genus Citrus; species Citrus trifoliata. Next base: position 13,669,312 of record CM031385.1, on the reverse strand, counting down.
GCTTCATTGGGAATGTTAATGACAAATTTTAGTTGAGTGTATAACCATTGTTTCAATCCACGTATTTTTCATATCAATAGTCACCATTGGGGTGAACAATTGATTGAAAAATATTTCAATTTTATCGTTGAAGAAGTTCATTAAATAAAATATCTAATATACATACCCTCCGTAGGAAGCATCACTGTATCATGAAGTCGAGGTAAATATATAATTTTATTATTGAACTAACAATGGAGCCCATCGAAAAAATTATCTTGAATTTTTCCTCTCCCACTCAATATTTTAAAATTGGTTTTTCCTTTTTAAAACATACATTAATTATATTGTTAATTGCATGTTTTCTATAATATTATCTAGTTGATTTTTAATATTATTAAGCATTTACAAATTACAAATAATATAACAAGATTCATAATATATGAATGACATGTATCATTATACATAGAGTGACACTACCTATTCTCTATGACATGTTATCATGGCATGTAGAAAAATAACTAAATAATCTTAATTCATGGCTTTCCTAAAATATAAAAAAAAATACATTAACCTTAAGCCTAATTTTCATTGGGCTTCTTGTCAATGTCCATCTTTTCATAAGCTTGACTTTGTTAATGGATTAAGGGAAATTGGGATTTTAAATTTATTATTGGTCCAATTTTAATTTTGAAAGAAAATAAATAAATTCTTTTTTTAAATAAAATTTTTGGACCAAAATAAATTTAATGTGTTCAATTTTATCTATGCATTTTAATTCATTAAGCTCAAATTTCAATTGGGCCAAAAACTATGATTCATTAAGCCCAAAACTATTTTTGGACTTAAATGCACAAAATTAAACCTTGTCTGCCACCATAGGGACCTCAATGATAAAAACTATTGAAACCCTAAATCCATCTTTTTCTCTCCCCTTCTTCCCTGGCTGCCCTTAACACAAAGCCAGCCGCTGGTCACAATTTCCAGCCATCTCCGACGTCGAGTTTGCTGTCGTCGTCACGCCGGAAACGCACCAAACAACGCCTCCCTCGCATTGCACTAGATGGCGCTGGCTAGCGCTACACCAGAACGCCCCGCTCGCGCTGCAGCTTTTGGACGCCCGTGCTGCTACTGCTGGCCGCATTGCTTGCAAAGCTGGTTGCAGCGCGCGCTGCTGTAGCGTGTGATGGTTGCGTTGCAGCAGATTCCAGTAAGTTTCCATTCCAGCAGTTTCCAGCAAGTTTTCACAAATTTCCAGTAATTTGCAAATTTCCTAAGGAAATTTTTGGCTTACAAAAATTTTATAACAGTAAAATAAATTAAGAAGGAAATATGGTGATAAAAAACTACCCCTCTTATTACAGATCCAAACGAAAAATACAATAAAGAATCTTACAATAAATTAAGACAAACCATAACATGCTTTATTCATATATTAAACAATAATATATATCTGAATAAATTGTGACACTCTAATACATAAATATCAAGATTGATTTCATACAATATTCTTATATAATAATGTGAGATGACTCTGATACCAATTATGAGAGAAACATTAGTTTTTAAATTCTATAAAAACTTTTAGGATCGCTCTCACACAATCCGTCACCACCAGTCCTATTAGATCACGATCCGCCACCAAATAATCTTTCAGGCTATTACTCAAGTTTGATATGCACTTGGCGTGTGGGTGCCTTTATCACCACTAAAGCAACTAGCACGAGAAAAGTTTTCTCCCAATAATAGAGAGAAAAATCTTTTTCTCTGATCTGTATAAAGTGTCTGCTCTGTTTTTTTAAGAGAAAATAAGTCATTTTATATCTCTATTTAGTGGAAACTTTAGGCTCCATTTTTTATATTATTTAATTCTATTAAATCAAGTTTGATTTAAATTAAAAATAATAAATTAAAAGTAACGTTACTTCTTTCTTGTCATAGGGGTTCACCTTGTAAAATAACACAAGGTCCCTTAGATACAAGTACATTACATGGAGCCTCCCACTAAATAATATATTTAGACTTTTAACCAAATAGCTAGTTATCTTTCTTATTAATTCAGTAGTGGTGCAGTCAATTAAATGAGATAACCCGGGGATCATTTGGGAACATACAATAGTGGCTACAATAATTAGGCCTGTAATTAAACTAACCCAATTATTTAATTCTAAATCTATTAAACTAACCCAATTATTTAATTCTAAATCTATTAAACTAACCCAATTATTTAATTCTAAATCTATTAAACTAACCCAATTATTTAATTCTAAATCTACTCCACTAAAAGATTGGAACTGACCTCCATAATTGTATACTCAAATAATAATTAGTCCTAAGCCACATCGATTTATTTATTGTATAATCCTTTGTACCACATCGTTAATTAAATCGATATCTTAACTGTCCAATCGATTTAATTACATCTTATTCCTTCATACTTACTGGTTTTCTATAATGATCATTTTCAACATACTAAATATTTTGACACACTCCGGCTAGAAAATTCTATAATCAAGTGCCGAAAACCCATCAAGAGATGTGTTGTACAAATTCTATATTATTAATCTATAACTTCAATACTCATAATTGCTCCCACCAAGATACTGAGAAATCTTGACCATAATTGTGTGTCGTGCCCATTGGTAATTCAAATGAAATAACAATTACAATCATGAAATCATAACTAACTCAAGACTAAGATTACAGTAAAATCAATGCCTATGAGATTTAATAAGTTTGACAGTTATTTCAAGGTTAATTAAATCTCACATGTGATCCAGCTCAATGCAGTCAAACTACATCAGTAAATTCATACATGATTAAGACAAATCATTCAATTAATTTACTACAGTCTAAACATAAATAGAGCGTCCAACTCTATTTATCAACTGCGAACTTAATTTATTTAATCACAAGAAAACTTGTATTTATGTCTTCTGTGAATTCATATGATGATCACATAAATACATATAATATGATTAAACGAACATTATTCAAAATATTTATGTAATTGAAATTATATCCAATATTTTATTAATTAGAAAATAAATTAATAAGCTTTAAAAGAGTATATAATCCCAACACTCATGCTCACGCAAAAGTATCTTAACATTTGCCAACTTACGGTCACAATCATTTCATAATTTCTTGAAAGTCCTTATATGTGAAGGTTTCTTTACCAATAAATTTAAAGGCAATAAACTCATCATCCACAAAAAGCCCTATTGAAGCAAGCTTTTACCAATGTAATCATGATCTTTGCTTCTTCCAAACATATTCTAAGACATGTCAGTGTTGGCTTGGTGAAATGATGAAATCAAAATTGTCTATCCGAGCAACCATATGCTTATCTAAATTAGACTTTGCATGTATGATGATTGTGAATGTGTTTGAATAGTGTATTGAGAATTTGAAGGCAATGTAGCAGACATCGGAGAACTTTCATCATCAATCTCATTGTCATCATCATGAATTTCTTCTTGAAGTATTGCATTAGCAATACTAATTAGAGTTTTTGTTGATCTTCTAGTTTGCACGATCCTTCTTAAATATATTTGCCAGCCTCTCTTAATATGGAAATGACTTATCCCTGCAATTGTTTACATCTTTATGGGATTGCAATAATAAAACAAGATAGTTAAATAAATTTTATTATATTCATAATAAACAAATTAAGGACTATGTTTATAAATCACATCATAAAAAGAAAATCATTTTCTTATAGTTAAATAAATTCTATGGTTATAAATCATTTTCTTTATTTTAAGTTCAAAATACTAACCTCCACGTACGATTTCCATACTTCTTCACTATTAACCACCACATGTTTCTCATATCATTTGATCCAAAACTGCTAGTCTTCAGTATATCAAATATCACCTCATTATTTTTCTTTCATATCTTTATTTTAAAGTTAATATGTGGGTTCACCTTCAAATCGCTCCCTGGTGATAATTTTTCTAATTCATTTTTAATATACTTGTAACCTCTAGATTTTAAGGTATCATTATTAGCTCAACCACCTATTGCAACTATTGCATCTAAAATGTTCAATATTACCTCTTATTCATCTTCTATCTATCCTCTTCTTGAGCCTATCTTATTTCTAGCAATATGGCTTAAACCTCCATTCTTCATTCTTACAAAATAGATATTGTAAAATTTATTAACACAAGTAATTGAAAAATAACACCAAGTTAAATTCACATTACAAACCCTCGATAAATTTCTAATAACATCAAATATAAACAAAAGTTTACACTTTTAGAAACTTTCCTAATGACATCGACATATTAACAAAAGTAAACCCCAAATGTTGTCCTAATGACATGCAACTATACATTAACAAAAGTATAGTTTGTGTTATTGTCCTAATAATATCTATATATTAACAAAAGTACAGTCATAGATGAGTCCTAATTTACAAGCGAATTATTATACATAGTAGCAGCTAATTCATGCCCAATTGGATCCACCGACACTTCTCTCCTAATTAGATTATGCACTAGACAACATACAGTAATAACGCGACAATAGGTTTTAATCGGATAAAATAAAGGACTTCAAAGAATGGCTTATCGCATTTTGAGCAATCCAAAACATTGCTCAATTACATTTCTTGATGATGAATGTTTCATGTTAAAGAATTTTTCTTTATTGCAAGAAGCACATTTATCTCTCTATTATGATAAATGATATCTCATTCCCTTATAGTATGTAAACAATCCTTCAACATTTGTATATCCAGCATTTATAAGATAGTTATGACCTATTTATTTCACATAAGCATTAGTATAATTTTGTTTTTGAATATTTATTTTGGTTAAATGTTTTTAGAATGAGTAATACTTTAGGATATTATAAACCAGTTAGTTTATTTAATACGCAAAATATTCTTGAGTCAAAGGTAAAAACTTCCCATATGGGCATCACGAAGATGTTCATGTCTCATAAACATACCCCCAAAACACTAGTAGCAATCTTACCCTTTCTTGTTCGATCTTGGTTTTATTATTTTCTAGCACACAAACTCTAGTATAAGTTTCATCCAATGCCCTCAAGAAATTCTACATATATAAAACAAATGAAAATTTAATTAGCATTAAATTATCCATAACTATAATCAAATATACGTAATTGATAATGTACTTTAAACCACTTTTATGGCTCATCAGTGCAATTTTCTTATATCAATTCTGGTGCCCTTAGTAGATCATCATATAGTTGTAAAACTCCATTTAACACTAAGTTGAGATATCTACTAGCAGTCTCACTAGATCTAAAAAGCCTACTACCAATTGTGTGATTCTTAGCATGATGAGACAAAGTGTATGGAAACAAGCAAACTTACTCTTTAACGATCAATGAAGCATTAGCCTTTAATCTCTCAATCGATTGAAGTAGCTCACATAGTAGGTAAAATGTCCTTCTATCCATTCTTAGTTGATTTACACATTGCATGTCACTATTATCTATAATACTATCTAAGTATTGGAATCGAGTAGCATGAAATTAGAATGTATGACTACGAATCATTTTTCTTTCATTATGCCTTTGGATCAACATCATTAACAATATACATAAACCTCAATTTCATTAACTTGTCATATGATGAAAGAAAATCTTATTCTTATGTCCATATCTAAAACAACAAGTAAAATAGAAAAAAAAATCAGCTAGTGGGCCATTGATAAATTTCCACAAAGTTAAATTTCTATAAGGACTATGTTTCAGTACATTGTAATGTTATAGTAATAACAAAGCAAGATCATTGATAGATCATAGAACTGCAGCTAGCTAGCTGCAATTGCATTGGCAAAAGAAAGCTTATACGGGAGCTATATCGCGAATTTACAAGAATAGATAAATCCAAAATGTTATTTTATAAAAAAAAATTCTTTTAATCTTAATAAAGAAAACAAAACAAATAGCACCCAAATCTGATATCGAGAGAAAAAAAAAGATAAAAATCTTATAATAAGAAAAATAAGAAAAAACATAAAACAAAAAAATAGGTGAGAAAGAAATGGAATTTCCAACTCAACAATGGTGCAAAACAATAAAAGCAGTTACTCGTCGTAAATTTCAAAATTATATATTATACACACAAAACAGACACATGTAGCTCTATTTATAACTCCCAAAAGGTATTCTACTCTCTCTCCGCAGCCATCATACATCAGTAACAATAATGATATCTAAACTTTTCAAGTCTTATGAGTGTCTTCACTGATTAGGAAAGTAATTTCCTCTTTGTTATTAGTAATTCTTTTATCTACTTAGGCAAATGATTTGTAAATCTATTTTGGTCAGTTAACAAGTATTGAAGGATAAATTTGGTTAATTTTTTAATCTATGGGGATTGAACTCTTAGAAATGGGGCTTATGATTTGTAACTTAACTACCAATGACTAAGGAGCTCTACTAATTATATCACTAGTTAAGTCTAGTAACTAGTACCATGCAGATTTGGTACAATTTAGAAGCTATTAAAAACAGCAAACACATGGTACGTACATTGCAAACACACGGCTTAAACATAGCAAAAACACAACGTAAATACATCAAACGTAGCAAACGTATGACTTAAACACAGCAAACACATGGATTAAACACAACAAATATAGCACTATTCCTCGCAGCTCAAACACAACAAACACAGCACAGTGATTCACTGCTTAAACACACACAGTACATCTATCCACGAATTAAATAATTAATGGGAAGATGACAAAAAAAAATTATGAAAATTATTAATTCCAATCCTGATTCAACATGGAAAATTTTGAATAATGGTATATTCAATACTAGCAATATCTTTAAAGCTACAAATCACTTAAGAGTCTACTCCAGAGAATATTATATTTTGTAATAGCATATTTTAAGTAGGGATGGCAATGGATTGGATCTGACCCAAGATCCACGTGATCCAAATCTAATTGGATCGGATTTGGGTCGGTTTAAAATGAATTTGGAATTGATCTCCATAATTGTATGCTATTTAGGATAGTGTACTTGAATAATAATTCGACCTATGCCACATTGATTCCATTACTGAAGAATCCTTTGTACCACATCGTTAATTAAATTGATATATCAACTATCTAATCGATTTAATTACGTCTTGTTCCTTAATACTTACTGATTTTCTCTAATAATCAGTTTCAACATACTAATTATGTTGACACACTCTGGCCAAAGAATTCTATGATCAAGTGCCGAAAACTCATCAAGAGATGTGTTATATAAATTCTATATTGTTAATCTATAATATCACTGCTCATAATTGCTTCCACCAAAATACCGGGTAATCTTAACTACAAATGTATGTCACGTCCATTGGTAGCTCAAATGAAATGACAATCACAAACATGAAACTATAATTATTCAAGATTAAGATTGCAATAAAATCAATACCTATGAGATTTAATAAGTCTGGCAATCATTGCAAGGTTAATTAAATCTTATATGTAATCTAGCTCAATGTAGTCAAACTATATCAGTAAATTCATATATGATTAAGATAAATCATTCAATGAATTTATTACAGTCTAAATATAAATAGAGCACCCAACTCTATTTATCAACTACGAACTTAATTTATTAAATCATAAGATAACTTATATTTATGTATTTTGTGAATCTATATGATGTCAAATAAATACATATAATATGATTAAACATACCTTATTAAAAATATTTATGCAATTAAAAATATTTTAAATATTTTATTAATAAAAAAATAAATTAATATACTTTAAAAAAGCACATAATCCCAACAGAAGCATATGGAGACATAGTGATAGAAGCTGAAGAAACAAACGAATATGAAATTTCACATTACGGCATGGCTAGTTTTCAATCACCAATAACAATGAGGATATGGGGTTGGGCTTAAAGGGTTTTATGATAGCCATGGTTGGCTCTGATGGTACACACAACTTCATCAGTTCAAAAAAGGCTCAACATGCATGTCTTCAACCAACTAACTACTTTGAAATGAATGTAATGGTAGCTTCAGGTGAAAGAGTAGCAAGCCTAGAGAAGTTTTCAAGGTGCTTTAAAAGTTATGAAAGTTACAATTTTCGGTGGATTTTTTCATTTTTCCCTTTTGAAGGAGATGACATTGTTATTGGAACTCAGTGGCTGAGATCTCTCCAACTTATCTAATGGGACTTCAAAAAATTACGTATGAAGTTCACTTGAAGAGCAAAGAAGGAGATTTGCTTGGGCTTATTGGTTAATCACAAAGGTCTAATGATACTGAAAAGAAGACAAAAAGGGGTTGTCATCCATATTATGCAACGAAAACATATGAAGAATGAAAAAAACTTTTAACACAAGTTCAATAACTTTTACAAGGGCACCGGGAAGTATTGAATGAGCGTATTGGCATCCCTTCTTGATGAATCCATGATCATTGAATTCTATTTTAACCGAGACGAGGACTAGTTGCAATAAGGCCGTACAAGTATCCTCATTTTCAAAAGTATATTGAGAACATTTTCAAAGAATTGTTGGGCGCTGGTACTATTTGCCCCAATACCAATGCTTATTCCTTCTTGTCTTGTTCGTTAAAAAGCATGATGGTTCATGTAGGATGTGCATCAAGTACCAAGCATTGAATGAAATTACAGTTAAAGACAAATTCCCCAATTCCCACGATCAATGAACTCTTCGATGAATTAGTCGGGACACAATTTTTTACAAAATTGGACTTACGGCCAGACTACTATCAAGTCAAAGTACACCCAAACGATGTCGAGATAATTGTATTTGGAACACATGAAGGCTATTACAAAATCTTGATATTGCCATTTAGACTTAACAAGACTCCATCCACCTTCTAAATACTTATGAATGAGGCATTCAAAGGATTATTAAGAAAATTTATACTTTTATTTTTTGATGATACACTCATTTATAGTAACGACTGGGATATTCATAAGGAATTTGAGATGACCCCTATTCCGAATTTCTTAAAAGTCGTCGTCATGTGCAATTTGAATTGATTAATTTGGCCGTTGTCCGCTTTCTGATTAGTAAGGGACTATCACGACACATTGAAACATGGGTGCTAAAACCTGTGAAAAGAAAGAGTGGGTAAAAGAATACAAAATTAGTTACAGTCAAGTTTATGCAAGAAATCTCCATAGTAATTGTTGTTGCAAACAAATAAGCTCTGTTTTTTTGTTGTTATTTTCACTCTCTGTTTCAGCTTTTCATTGGTTCATTGTCTTCGATTTCCTTTGAGTTTCTTGGCTGCTTCTTTTTCTTCTTGGTTGCTTGACTTTAAGTCCTGTTTGAAGTTCTACCTCATTTGGTCTTTTCTTTTTCCTCTTGGTCCTCTGTTTTTGCTCTTTAATTCTTTTGCTGCCTTGGCTTTTCTTAATTGAATTCTCGTTGTTGCTCTTCTCTATTATTTGCTGTTACTGCTGTTCTTTGTTATTGGCACTTGCCGCTTCCTTGTTGCCTCTGTGGTGACCCCCCTTTCACCGTCGTAATCTTGCCCCTTTTATAGATAATTTTGTGCTTATCTATTAAAGGTGTCAATACAAGTTACACATGCCCAACACCTTGACTCTCCAGCACACTAGACTTATGTTCTTTTATTGTCCAACACGTTACCACTTCAGCACATTAGGCTTATACATAATTAATTTATTAACAGTAATGTTATTAAAACTCCATTCAACTTATGGTGTGCAGCTAAACCATTTGACATAGGTGTTTGCAACAGTGGGTTATTTTTAGCAGATAGTTCCCATGACCATTTATTCATTATTGATCTAGACACAAATCGTTTATGGGAATTGCAACCTCCAGAATGCTATGATTTCGACAAGGATTAATATTTAGCTATATAGGTAGAATTCTTTCTCAATTATGCTATCTTTGATATAGTTTTTTAAATAGAGCTGTTGTTACTAGTGTTTTTATAAATAGAGTTTTTACCAACAAAATCTTTAGTTGTTTAATTGTTAATGAGATTTTTTGTTAAGAATTATAAAATTACTTTAATAGACATATTTTTTTTAAAGTCATATTACAAAAAGAATGAAATAAAATTTTCAAATAACTAAATGATATTTTAGATACTTTTAACATTTTAAATGAGTTTTTCATTTTATACTCTCAAAAGTCCAAATTCAATTTTAAACTTTTACTAGTATAGGTAAAATAACTTATTTAATTTTTAAAAGTTCTACTCCAAAAACAATTAAACAACAACAAAAATAAAATAAAATAAAATAATTATAAGATTAAATAAGTAATTATGTTCATTAAATAAATAATACCAAATGAACACCTGAGCTTCTTAGTATGATCTCTTTTTACATGTCTAGCAATTGCTTCACCGCAGCGCTTCCACGTATAGGGCGAAAGGCAATTCAATCAAAAATTGTTCTTTCAACTCCCAAGACAAATCCTGATAATTATTAGCTAGGTTGAGAAATATGGATGTGTGGTGGGCCAGTAGATTTTTTTTTAAATGTTTTATATTAGTTAACCTATTGTATTGCATATTATAGGAAAAAAAAGTCACATACATTCTCTTGGTGAAGTGGTTATATACTTTAAGTTTTTAATAAGGAACATTAAAATTTCTTTATAACTATAATACTCTTTATATATAATTACTAAAAAGATTACCTTTAAAATTTTTTAATAAATAAAAAATAATTTAAATAGTTTAACTTGTATAGTAGGCTAATAATATTAGAATGTTTTTTATATTTAAAATCATTTTTAAAATATAAATTATTTTACTTATTTTCATAATATATTTGTATTTATTATAAAAAATTTAAATATATCTATGGATTAAATAGATTTTAGAATTAATAAAATATATCTCATGCATTAATAATACTTAAATTATTTTATATAATATTAAAAATAATTTAAATTTTTATATACTTATTACAATATTATGTTCTATTTATTACTAAATTTTGTTTAATATAATATAAGATTGTAAAGTATTGCCCAAAACCTCAACTACCTTACCCACATATGGAATAACTTCATCAATTATTTAAGCACCTAAATAACTACCACAGTTGTTAGCTAATCATCATTGTCAATGATATAACTATTATGTGCTATGGGTAGTTATCTAACCATCATGAGCTACTCGACTTGCATCACAAACGCATAAATAAATTATGGAACATTTATTTAGTCATTATGTGCCACATAGACAAAATCTCCAATGCCAAATCAACTTTTAGTGATATAGGTGTACTCTAGCTACCTTGCCAATACAACTCAGCTGCCCGCCACATTTGAATCCTTATGAAAACTAGAATTTAACAATAACTATAATCCTACAATCATACTTCGCTATTAGTTCTAAAATATAACAAATTACTCAACCATCAACATTAGGATGTTACAATCAAAATTAACAAATCACAAATGATTGCATAATTTATATAATGAAAATATTATATTGTCTAATAGTTGTAATAAATAAAAATACATATGATAAGAATATTGCAATTTATTGTTTTTCCATGAAACAAAAAACTCAAACATTGGTAAATTGTAACTTAATCTAACAATATATCATTTTAATTAACATTTACAGTAAAAGAAAAAAAAATCAAACCTTTAATTATAATATGGTTTGCTTTGGGTTTCATTCATTTAGATTGAGTTTGGGTAATACAATCTAATCAAGAAGTTGAACTATTGATGAAACACCCTCCAATAATCTTTCAAAACCTCTTTTTTTAATTCAATCCATTAAAATGTTTAAAATATTATAAATCTCTAATTATTAATTGAATCTTCATTTGTTAGAATTTTTTAAAGGAGATATTTACACTCTAAAAATTACATTGATCACCTAATTTTAAGAAAAAAATTTGATATAAAAACCCTTATCATGGAAATAACTATTAAGGATAATTTTTATTAGTCAATATTACTCATTATTAAATGTATAATTCTCATACTTTAAACCCTAAAACATTTATTTCGAACCTAATCAACATTTAGATGAACAACGAGAAAATCAATAATTGTGTATATGCATGCCTCCATATGTAGATACACCATGGTCAATGTAAAGAGTGAAAGGAAACTGACGATGAGAGGAGATAAGCACCATGATTACACCAAGGTCGATATAAAGATTAAACACATTAATATATTTAGGCTTTTGACCCAAACAACTAGTTATAGTGCAGTCAATTAAATAAGTTAACCTAGAGATCATTTGGATATATATATATATATATATATATGTGTGTGTGTGTGTGTGTGTGTGTGTGTGTGTGTGTGTGTGTGTATAACCGTAGCCCGATTATTTAATTCCAAATAGGCTCTACTAAAAGATTGGAAGACCTCTGTAATTTTATGTTATCTGAGATACTGTTCTCGAATAATAATTCAACCCATGCCATATTGATTTTTTTTTACTGAACAATCCTCTATACCACATCGTTAGTTAAATTGATATCTCATATGCCCAATCAATTTTGTTACATCATGTTCCTTGAGAGTTGCTAGTTTTTTCTAATGATCATTTTATTAGTTATGTTGACGCAATCAAATCAGAGAATTCTATGATTTAGTATTGAAAACTCATCAAGAGATGTGCTGTATAAAATCTTTATTTGTTAATCTATAATGTAGTTGCAGATAATTGCTCCTACTAAGATAACGAGTATTTTTTAATTGCAAATGAATGTATTGCCCATTGGTAATCCAAGTGAAATAACAATCACAAATATAAAACTATAATTAATTTAATATTGAGATTGCAGTAAAATCAATGCCTTTGAGATTTAATAAGTCTGACAGTCATTTCAAGATTAATTAAGTTCCATGTGTGAGTTAGTTCAATGTAATCAAACGATATCAGTGAATTCATGTATGATTAAGATAAAGTATTCAATGAATTTATTACCGTTTAAAATAAATAAAGTGCAAACTCTATTGATTATTTTTTAATTCAATTTATTTAATCGTAAAATAACTTGTATTTATGTCTTTTATAAATTCACTTGGTAATCACATAGATAAATATAATATGATTAAACAAACTTTATTCAAAATATTTATTCAATTAAGATATTAAAAAAATAACTCAAAATATTCATTTATTTGTGTAATAATAAATAAATATGCTTTAAAGAGTACGTAATCCCAACATAGAGAATGACAAAAAAAAACAAAAAAAGGAGAAAATGAATACGAGAAGATGAAGAAATCAGTCAGAAAATTAAAAAAAACGAATGAGAAAGAAATTTGTTTTTCTTAAATAAAAAAGAAGTTATGTTTTCTTTATCCTTTTACATTTAAAAAAATTAAACTAATTATAAAAAAACAAATATGAGTTTGGGTGCAAAGTGAATTTTATTAAAATATTGTTTTGACTCTTATCACTTAGTTGATGGTTAAGAAATATACAAATACAATTTTACCATTTTAACTCTTAAATCTAACGAAGAAATAGCCTATTTCAATAGCTACATAACTTTTTAAAAAAGAGTTCTGCTATTTGCCTCGGGTCAAACCCCAGGTCAAATCCCGAACGTAATAAAGGAACGACGCCATTTCAATCTTTTTTTTTCCTTCTCATTTAAGCTAAACGATGTCGTTTTGGTAAAATTGTTACAGCTGAAATTGGTTTCTCATGTCTTCGTCTCACAGCTCCTTTCCCCTTCGTTTCAGCTTTGTTAAGGCAAAATCAACAACCCCAAATTAATTTCTCTTTCCCTTCGTCTTAGAGCCCATTTCTCCTTCTATTTCTCTGTTTCTCTTCCCCTTCGTTTTACAGCCACCATCATGCACCCACCACACTGACAGCCATTAGCGTGGCAGCCACCAACACGCACGGTTCCATCACAAGTACCCAGCCATCAGGGCAAAAGTGACCTTCTGCCTACTAATTTCACGAAAACTAGTTTAGAAAGGGCAAAGATGAGATCATAGACTACAGATCCTAGGATATCCCAAAACCCATGATGTATTGTCTGTCAGTAATGTTGTCATATCTATCAAAATCTAAATCCAGTGCAATTACAGTAGCAGCTGTTATTAGCACAACAACATTTATCATTGTAGCATTCAGTTTATTCTTCACTAGGAAAAAAACCAAATAGGGTGGAAAAAACTAGCGATGATGATGGCAAAAGAATAGCAGTTGATGCCGGAAGATAGGCATAGATAAGATTATCTGCAGCACTTAGAAAACCCAAGACAATAAAAGCTAGAGTGTGTTTTAAGTCAAGAGGAGTAGGAAAGGTTTTAAATACGAAATTTGTAGGCCACAAGATCAAAGCAGTCAAAGGCCACCCAGCATCTGCAACAACTTTGCCAAAACGACGTTGTTTTAGGGCTTGGTTAAGAAAAAAAAAAAGGATTGAAACGACGTCGTTTATTGCTTTCGGGGTTTGACCCGAGGTTTGACTCGGGGTAACTAGCATTTTCCTTTAAAAAATATATATTCAAGCATTATCTAAATGTTTAAAATTTTCATGTAAAGGTTACTCACTTTTTCCTTAGAAACTTTCCCATACACACTTTCCAATGGTCATATTTGTGTAGTCACCCCCCAATATTTTGAGCTTTCTTTTGAGAAACCAATGCCCCGGCAACAGAGTATGTGCCAAATCCTTCCTTGGTCAAATTCTTTATTTGTCACAATAGTAAGAAATACATAAGAATACGATACAATCATGTCTATTTCACTGTAACTGATCTCTAAAGGCTCCAATCCATATATTCTAATGTTTGTAGACATGAATGTGATACACTGGGTCTCCTTTGTATGACATAGTTGTAGTAAGAGCACATCATTATACTTTGCTTCACGTTGTTGCTGTTGCTGCCTTTTTTTTTTTGTAAAGTTCTGTAGTTGCTTTGCTTGAATGCTTCTATTTTTTTAAGTTCACGTTGTTGTTGTTGCTGCTGCCTCTTTTTTTTTTTTAAAGTTCTGTAGACATGAATGTGATACACTAGGTCTCCTTTGTATGACACAATTGTAGTAAGAGCACATCATTATACTTTGCCTCACGTTGTTGTTTTTGCTGCTGCCATTTTTTTTTTAAAGTTCTGTAGTTGCTTTGCTTGAATGCTTCTATCTTTTTAAGTTCTGCTCGTGCTTTATGTCATCTAATTTTATTTTCATTTAACGAGGGTAAAATAAATATTCTATGTTGAGGAATAAAATAGTCATTTTATTAATATTCTGTTAAATCTTTTCATGGAGTTATGATAGTACTAGAGCAATAAAACACTTTGTAAACTTCTGGTGGATTTCTGCTAAAAAAATGTTGGTGTATTTTTAATAAAGTCTGAAAGATTCAATAATCAATGAATAATTTTCCAAAAACAAAATTAGAGGTCAAAGTGCTAGCACCAACAAGAATTGCATCGGAGGAGAAAAACTTCGTAGGCCAACCCTACCACACTAGAAATGTTGGATTTTTTAATCCAATATTATTGGATATTTAATCCAACATTGGGCTTATATGTGAATAATTATGCGTTGCGTACTGTCATATGAGGTTGAGCTCAATTAAAAGTGATCTATTTAGATTTTCGGTATTATGGGCTTTAATGTATCTAATAGGGTATGGACTTTAATGTATAGAGATTCAATTGTATTCTAATTTTATGATGTGAAGAATTAGGAATACCCAATGACAACAAGAAAAAATTATCTATATAAGTGGTTATGGTCCTCAGGTCACATGTATCTTTTTATTCTCTATTGACATCTCATCATCAGAGAGAGAGTGCAAAGAGAACTAAAGGACTCTTTAAGAGAACATATAGATCTGGAAGGCTAACCACACTACTATAGAGAGGAATTAAGTATTATGGATTCAAGTACGCTTCCGCATAATTTAATTATTAATTCTTGGTGATACTACATGAATATTTATGGGTCATAAGTGATAGTTTTCACCAAAGGTTTTCTTGCCCCAATAAGAAAATGATAAGATTAACCTATAATGGTCTACCATTTGGCAAAGCAGTGAGTGTCAACATGAGACCCATTATATTTTGGTCAAATATACACCGATTATCTGATTTTTTTCATTTTATCAAAATCATACCACACTTTTTTTTTCTTTTCTACTATTTACTTAAAGCTTACGAAGTGTCTCACTTTTCTACTTTTGCATTAACACTATTAGGAACTTTAACAAAATATTGACCACGGTAATTATTTTACCTTCTAAACATAAAAATGACAATGTAGTCTTAGCTAGATGACAAGAAAAAGATTTTATATTGTAATCGTTATGATAAAAATAGATACAAAAATTAGCTATCTAAACACATCAAATCTACTACTTTTAAGATATAAAATCACCAAAATAAGTATCCTAATAGCTCATTGACAACATAAATCAAGAGCACTCACATAATTCATCTTAAATAACATTTTTTTTATCAATAATACAAATCTTCACCAGCAATAAATAGAAACATTCATAGTCATTCAAAATATATTCAAAATAACTATTAAAACTAATTATAGTAAATTTTGAACATTATAGTTTGTTCTCATCAATAGAAAATAACAACATAAAACTATTATGAGAATTTAGAATTTACAGTTTCTTCCCATCAATCCAAAATAATAATAATTTCTAAAAGTATCTAATGTAGTACAAGTTTCATATTCTGATATTCCACTAATTCTAAAGAATGCGGGAATAAATGAACGAACTAAATTCACATTGATTTGAAATAATACTATGCACCTAGGGGAGTTATGTGAGAATTAACTAAACTTAAAAACTCACACTGAACTTTGAAACAAAATATATTATTAAACTCATATCTAGAGTTTATTTCAAGAAATAATCAATAACAAATAATCAAGACTTGCTTGTAAAGTTACAAAAGACATTTATTTATAATAGTTACAACTTATCCTAATTTGATTAGAAAATCTATTTTAACAAGACTTATACTTAAAGTGTGAATACAACTCAAATAAGCAAGCCTAAATAATAAAACTCCAAATAGAAAACTATAATACCCTACTTTTAGAACTAAAATAAGGTGATTTATTTCAAAATATTTAAAATCTCATTAGTTTTTATTAATAATATGAATTCTTAAAAAGAGGGTTTTACATAGTAAGAAAAAACTTCCTTACAAAATGTAAGAGACATGTAGGGATTCCTTAGTGTATATTTTTAAACTTTATTATTACATAAACGAACTTAAGATATTTATTTATTTATTATTATTATTATTTTGTAAAAACAAAACTAAGCCCATTATAATCCAATGGTTTGATATGCCCATATACACTTTGTCTCAGTTGGGACTTGGAACCAACTTAACCTATTCGTCAATACCTGCAATGTAAGAACTACATGAGCTAATGCTTAGTAAGATAACATTTTGATGCATGTATTGATTATTATGCACATAGATGGCCTTATGAACATTAAATCTTTAAAAGAAACTTAGAAATAACTGCATTAGGGTCGTTGGTATGTTGTACTACAAGATTAACACTTTTCATTTTTTTAAAACAATATTCCCTTGGGCCTAAATTAACAGTTGAGTTTTTGGACATTACGTATCACCATCCTCAAAAGATTATTCTTTACTTAACTTTGAAGGCTTCTTTGGAAAATTTGCTACCCTGGTAGTGCAACAAGCCATTTTACAAAACACATTTTTAAAATGTCTTCTTTGTAAAGTAATCTTAACATATTAACATGAAATACATGTGTTCAATGCTACCTATGTCATAACGTGTAAGGTATAATCATGCCAACAACAGAAAGCTTTCTAAAGACAACAATCTTTAATATAGGCGACAATGCCAACTATATAAAGTTTAAATAAAACGTGATTATAATATATGCAACTGACCATATCATAATAAAAGTATCATGGTATAGGCAGCATACCCGACCATATAAAGATTAAATAAGAAAAATACTACAACATAGGTGGCATAGCCGACCATATAAGGATTAAATAGGAAAATTTCATAATATAGGCCCCATAACCAACCATATAAGGATTAAATAAGAAAGTTTCATAATATAGACAGTATTGCCGACCATATAAGAATTAAATAATAAAACCTCACATCATAGTAGCCATTATAAGACAAAGAAATAACTAAAGATAAATTTAAGTATAAAAAAAAGAACTTTGTTCTTACATTGCAATTGGAGTGTTACTTACCTCTTAACCTTGATTTCTCTAGACCTTCCTAGGTTGAGGATTTCTCTACTCTTTGATATATATATATATATATATATATATATATATATATATATATATATATATAATATATATATATTTAAGGAAAATTCTATTAATTTAAGGAAGAAAAAATGTCCATCAAATGTGAAGGGTATGAACCCATCCATACAACATTTTCGCATTTTTCTAAAGCTAATTTAGCTAAAGAATGGGCAATGGCATTGCAAGATATATGGGTGTACTTTATGTTAATTTATTCAAACTGTTTTATTAAGCTTTGGATTTTTGAAAGTACCCAATAAATCTTGGTTATGCTACCCTGCCTGTTGTTTACTAAGTTAACTACTCCTTGAGCGTCAGATTATTACTTAAAATAACTACTCTTTGATATTATTACTTAAAATAAAAGAGGATAGAATTTTTAAGGTCATATGGAAAATGAAAGGGCTAGGGGTATTTATAGGATTTTCTAAATCTAATGGATGACTAGGATTTTACCACCATAACTTTTAATTAATGGTTAAGGTTTATCTTCCATAAATATCTTTGTAAATTCTAAAATTTCTAAATATTTCTACAAACATCTCTTATTACATCATTACTTATGTCATCGCTTATGTCATCATTACTCCATAATTTACTATCATAAATATTTTATATTATTATTATTATTATTATTATTTTAATGTACCAGGAAATTTGTTAGCTTAAAAAATTAGTTCTACTATATTTATTCAATTGAGAAAGTTGTACCTCATAATTTCCTCCCTCTTAAAGACAATTTTGTCCTCAAAATGTACTTATTGAATAGCTCAGGGTATTTATTCTTTATCTCTTCCTCACATTTTCATGTTGCCTCCTCCACCAAGCTATTTCACTATAGTATTTTAACTGGAGGGATCTTCTTGTTCCTAAACTTTTTTTATCTTTTTATCAAGTATTTGAATTAGACATTATTCATAGGTTAAGTTTTCTTCTAGTTGAAAAAACTTTTAATCTAGCACAAGAGAGGCATGCGAAACATATTTCTTCAACACGGAGACATGAAAGACATTGTGTATCCTTGATAACAATGGTGGAAAGGCAAGTCAGTAGGGAACATTCCCTACACGTTCGAGTATTTTAAATGGCACAATAAACTTTAGACTTAATTTTCCCTTGTTCCTACACTTCATCGATCCTTTTACTAGGGTAACTTTTAGAAATATCTGATCACCAACTTGAAATTCTAAAGGTCTTTATCTCTTATCTGCATAAATGTTTTGTCGACATTGAGTTGTCTATATTCTTGATGTATTTTCTCAATCGCCTCAGATAAGACAGCAATCAGGTTGGGTCCAAGATCCCTTTGCTCGCTCATCCCGTTCCAATGAATAGGTGACCTACATTTTCTACCATATAGAGTTTTGTAAAGTGTCATGCCGATTGTTGCTTGATAACTATTGTTGTAGGAAAATTCAGCCAATGGTAGATAATTGCTCCATGATCCTTGAAATTTGATAATGCATCCCTGCAACATATCTTCTAGTGTCTAGATTGTTCTTTCTGACTGGCCATCTATTAGAGGGTGACATTTTGTATTGACTTTTAATTTTGTTTCCATAGCTCTATGTAAATTTTCCCAGCCATTGTTATTGTCACATATTTAACTCCTTTTGTGTAAAGAGATACTTAAGGCTTTTATGATAAGTCTAAATCTTACAATGCGCTCCCGTCAAATAGTGCACCATATTTTTAATGTGTGCATTACATTGCCAACTCCATATAATGTTTTAGATAATTTTTCTTGTATTATTTTAATTGTTTGGAAGCATAAGCAATGACTCTTCCATTTTGCATTAGAACGCATCCTATGCCATTTTTGAAGACATCACTATAGATGACAAATTCCTCAGAGTTGTTAGGAATGACTAGGATTGGGCCAGTGACCAATCGTTATTTTAGTTTTTCAAAGATTTTCTCACATTCAAGCATTTATATGAATTTGACATTTTTCTTTGTCAATTGAGTTAGTGGCATTGCGATTTTAAAGAAACCTTCTATAAATCTTTGATAATATCCAGCCAAACCTAGGAAACTTATGACTGCTCTTGCTAATTCAGTCTAGACCATTGGCTTACAACTTTCACCATTGATGGGTCTACTGAAATTCCATCTTTCGATACAACGTGTCCCCGGAATGTGACTTTTTCAAGCCAAAATTCACATTTCCTGAATTGTGCATACAGTTGCTTCTCCTTCAAGGTTTGAATAGTGATCCATAGATGTTTAACATGCTATTCTTTTGTCCGCAAGTAAACCAAGATGTCGTCAATGAGCACTACTGTGAATTTATTTGGTAAGAATACAACTCAAATAAGTAATACTAAACAATAAAACTCTAAGTAGGAAATTGTAACACCTCACTTTTATAACTAAAATTAGGTGATTTATTTCAAAATATTTAAAATCTCATTAATTTTTATTAACAATACAAAGGAGGGTTTTACATAGCAAGCAAAAACTTCATTACAAAATGTAAGAGGCACGTAGAGATTCCTTAGTACACATTTTTTAAACTTAATTATTACATAAACGAACTTAAGATATTTATTTATTTATTGTAAAAACACATATAAGCCCATTACAATCCCATAGTTTGATATACCCATATACATTTTGTCTTGATTGGGACTTGGCGCCAGCTTGACCTATTCATCAATACTTGCAATGTAAGAACTACAATAGTTAATACTCAGTAAGATAACATTTTGATGCATATATTGATTATTATGCACATAGATGGCCTTATAAACATTAAATCTTTATAAGAAACTTAGAAATAACTTAATTACGGTCATAGGTATGTTGTAATACAAGGTTGGCACGTTTTATTTTTTAAAATAACATGCCCTTGGGCCTAAATTAATAGTTGATCTTTTGGGCGTTACGTATTGTCGTCCCCAAAAGATTATTTTTTACTTAGCTTTGAGGGCTTGCCCTCTTTGGAAACTTTGTCATTTTACAAAACTCATTTTTAAAATGGCTTCTTTGTAAATTAATCTTAACATATTAAGATGAAATACATGTGTTCAATAAAGTATCACGATATATGAGGCATAATCGACCATATAAAGATTAAATAAGAAAAATATCCAACATAGGTGGCACAGCCGACCATATAAGGGTTAAATAGGAAAATACCATAATAGAGGCCTCATAGTCGACCATATAAGGGTTAAATAGGAAAATACCATAATAGAGGCCTCATAGCCGACCATATAAGGATTAAATAAGAAATTATCATAATATAGACGACATAATCGAACATATAAGAATTAAATAATAAGGAATCACATCATAGTAGCCATCACAAGATAAAGAAATAACTAAAGATAAATTTAAGTATATAAAAAGAATTTTGTCCTTACGTTGCACTTGGAGTGTTACTTACCTCTTCATCTTGACTTCTCTTGAGGATTTCTCTACTCTTTGATGTTATTACTTAGAATTGAAGAGGATAGAATTTCTAAGGTGATATTGAAAATGAAAGGGTTAGAGCTACTTATAGGAATTCCTAAAGCTAATTGATGGATGGGATTTTGCCACCATAATTCTTGATTAATAGTTAAGGATTATCCTTCCATAAATATCTTTGTAATTCTAGAATTTCTAAATATTTCATCTCTTATTATATCATTTCTTATGCCATTGCTTATGTCATCATTACTCTAGAATTTACTCTCATAAATATTTTATTATTATTATTATTATTATTATAATACACAAGAAAATTTGTTAGCTTAAAAAATTAATTCTACTATATTTATTTAAGTGAGAAAGTTGTGTCTCACAGAAACCAAATTTAACTAGAATATAAATTAAATTAAGTGTTCCTAAATATTATAAATTTCAGTCTCATTAGGATTTCTTCAATTTCTTGCTCTGCATCATTTCCACCGGTTCTTGAATTTTACTTGTTGCAATCTCCAAGAACATCTTCGCATGTATAAAGATTAACTTTCAAAATAGAGCTTCAATGTAGATGATGAACTTTAAATTTTCCAACTTTTGTATTCTATAAACAATTTCTCTAACAATGTGTTTTCGCATTCATACGAAATTTCAACATAGTTAAAGAAAAATGATTTCTTTTCATAATCCACTGACTGTCAAAAAATGTTACAACCTTCTTTGTCTTTTTGGGAAAATCAAAAGAACAATAAGAGATTGTATCAACAACCACCTCTCTTTGCTCCACAAGACGAAAAGATGTATGAACAACTACTCTCGTTACACAATATCAAGATAGTAATCAAATTTCAGCAGTTGATCCAAAACAATGTCTGTGTGTGGAGAATTTGTTATAGAAGTGAATAACCAATTAATATTCTCCTTGGAAGGAATAATATTATCAAGTGAAACAAAATCACTATTTTCCTCATTATCCTTATAACATGCATTATCACGAACAATTTCATCAAATCCATATCTCTGCCTTATATGTAAAGATTTTCTATTTCATCGTTTCTCTTCAAATGCAAAATCCTCAACATCTTAACTAAAACATTTTCTTTCAAGATGAAATCTTTACAGCAATGTTGTGGTTTCATGATTCTTTTTTTTTTTTCTATTTGTTTGGGTTTTTCATGAGATCAAAAGATTAAAAGTTAATATTGTAAATAAGAGAAAGTACTAGGTTAAAACTAGCAATAACCTAACTTTCAAGGTCTGGACTTGTTAGCAACTGGTGACCATGACTCAGAGCAAAGTGAGTTAGATCTTAAAGAGATGGCGGTTCTGAGCAAACTGATATCGACAATGATAATCAACTTGCGGTGGTAGCGGTTTATGGATTTGTTAATTTGGGTCGTGGTTTTGGTTTGGTTTGGTTACGATGAGTCTAGTGACTAATTAGTCTCAACAATGGTTAGAATTGGAAAAACTATGGATGGAGAAGGTGATGGTGGTTCTGGATGGTGAAGATGACAATTAGAACTGTGAGAATGGTGATAGGTGTGGCGGAGCTCACAATCTTTTTATGGCTCATGTGTTAGTTTTGGTGGCGAGAGTCGGGTTATGATGGTTGAGGTTTGGTCAGCTGTGGTTGGTGAGTTTGTGATGGTGTTGTTCGATAGTGAATGGCAGCTGAGATTTGATAATTTGAGATTTTTTGTTTTTTATTTTTTTGAAATAAACTAAAATAAACTAAATAGGAAAAAATCAAAAAGAAAAAAGAGCAGGTTTGGGGGTAGATGAGGGTAGATTTATAATACTATGTTTTAGCTCTAATACCAAATTGATGCAGTAAAAATGTAATGTTATAATATTATGTTGATTTTAGAGAACACCGTAATAAATAAATGAACTAAATTCACTTTTATTCAAAAAAATATTATGAAGAGTGTTAGGACTCGTTGATTCTATAGAATATTAAGAATTAATTAAAATATAAAAACTCAAACAGAGTTTTAAAATTGAATATATCATTGAACTCAAATACATAATTTATTATAAGAAATAATAAATAACAAATAATTAAAACCTATTTGTAAAGTTACAAAAAATATTTATTTATACGACTTATCTTAATTTGACTAGAAAACCTATTTTAACTATACTATAAAACTCTAAATAAGAAACTAAATCAAACAATAATATAAATTAATTAAAATATTTTTAAATATTATAAATTTTAATTTAGTTAGGATTTTTTTTTAATTTCTTACTCTGCATCAATATCTAAAATAAAAATTGATAAATACGCTTTTGCATCTAAGGATAAAATAGTCATTTGTGGTTGCTGAGCTAGGAGTGGTGGGTTAGACTTACGAGTTACGAGCGGAGCGATCTTTGGTTGGTGAGCTTTGTTCTTCTTTTAAAATTAAATTAAAGAAAAAGAAGACCCAAAATAATTAAGAAGCATACACAATGGCGGCGCTTTACGCAGCGGTGATGGACACTATCACCACCTACACCGGACTATCACCGGCGGCTTTCTTCACCATCCTGGCCCTTATGGGCGTGGTTTATAAAACGGTTTGTAGCATGTTTGTTGACCCAGAGCCGCCAGAAGACTTGAAGAACAAGCTCATCAGCTCCAGCGCCGCGGCGTCGGCGGCGACGGCGGCTAACTTTTCGAACCAAACGGTGATCCCCGAAACGGTGCAGCTAGGAGATGTCACTGAACATGAATTGAGAGCTTATGATGGTTCTGACCCTAATAAGCCTCTTTTGATGGCTATCAAGGGACAAATCTACGACGTCTCTCGCTCCAGGCATATTGCTTCAATCCTTTTTTTTTTTTTTGGTTTCGGTAGCGTTTTTCTTGTTTGAACTGCTCTTCATTGATTGATTGGGTTAGAACTTGCATTATTGAGATTTAGACATCGTTTGTTTGATGAAAATCTTTAATTGTCTTTATTAATTGTCAAATTCAGTAATTCAAAATTCATATTAACTAGACATTATCACGGCTAGAGCATCAGTTTCTTAGGAGTTGTGATTTAAAAGCCAAAGCACAGCAATAGCGTACAATCCCTTTAAGAGTAAGGCATTGGCATGGCAGCTACTGCGAAATTGAATTTCAATTTGTAGTTGACACCCTTATTTCAATAATTGCTAATACTCTAGAGCGAAGGCATACAATCGAAGTTTCTGTGAGAATTCGTATTTGTCTTTTAAAAAAATTATTTAAGGTCGTTTTTAAGCTAGAGAGTTGAATGGGTAAAATGAAGTTGGGGATAGCTTACACATGATGTACTCTTACTTTCTATGAACCTGTCCAAGGATAAACAGCTTCTGAAGATGATTTATGGTGAAGTTACTATTAGTTACAATTTTGGAGTTGGATTTGGACTTTGCCGGAAATTCATTGATCAAATTAAGAGACCCATTAAGAGAAAATGATGTGCTGTTGTGTTGCATGGATTTGGTTTAATCTGACTAAACTTTACGCAATGCCTTTGAAATCACTTTCACATTCAATTTAGGCTTTTTCTTTGGACAAGTTCTCCAGCCGATTAGATATTATTTGGGTTTTACTTCAGTAATCTGAAATATTCAATTTACATACTGCATTTCTCAATTTTGATCTTTGGCAACATAAAGCTGCTTTAGTCATTTTCTTCTTCAGAAGCCTTGACGATTGAATTTATCTAATTTTCTGTATTATAGTCTATTCTCCCGAAGCTTGCTACTGTTATCTCTAAAGATGAATGTATTATTACTAGCTAAATTTCATTTACTTGAACATGGATCTTACTCAACCTTCTTGTGCAGGATGTTCTATGGACCTGGAGGGCCATATGCAATGTTTGCTGGAAGGGACGCCAGTAGAGCCTTAGCTCTTATGTCTTTTGACCCTCAAGACCTAACTGGGAATATTGAAGGCCTTACTGATTCTGAGCTTGAAGTTTTGCAAGATTGGGAATATAAATTCATGGAAAAATATGTCAAAGTTGGCCAGATTGTCTCAGAACGAACAAGCAAACCCACCAAGAATGGAGATGAAGTACCTGAGAATGAAAACCCCAACGGTGCAGAAGCACAATAGAAGTGTTATTTATTGGCGTACTCATCAAAACAATGACGGTGCAGAAACACAATAGAAGTTATATTTATTGGTGTACTCTTCAAAAGGTTACTTTTATGCTTCCTTCCATTGCTTATGTATCTTAGTTCACTCCTCTTTTCACCTCTTGTATAATCTTCTGTCTTTTATCAATCACATTGAGCCTGACGTCTGAGTATGATAACATAGTCTTGGTCTGAGTATGATAACATAGTCTTGATACGACACTGTTTTATCAATCACATTGTGGTTTGAATATTAAAATGGTAGAATTGAGTTTCAAAAGATTCCTTGCATCAGTACCACCTGTTTAAAATCCACATTTTCATTAATATTTTTTCTTTTAGTTCTACAGAGAATAACTCAGTCATATCGTGCCTCTTTAACAAAAGTAATTGGTCCAATTTCCCCTCGTTTCAATTTCTTGTCAACTATTTTGATTGGTCTACTTTCTCCTCCAGGTTTCAGTTTCTTGTGAGAGCTTGTAGAAGACATTGTCATTTGCGGTTAAATTAATGTTTCTTTTACTTTTACTTGTCTTTGAAATTTTACTTGGTCAACTTTTTGAAATGATTGGGAGGCTTCATAAGCTGCTAGCATCAGAATTTTTCTTATAAAATTCCCAGTTTTGCATTAGGATCAATTGAAATGAATTCCATTAGTTTTTAACCAGCCGAGTACTGATCCTTTTCGCGCAAAATACATATTTGAAAGTCTTTTTGAAGGGATCTAGTGAACTCTACCTCCTAGACACACTGATTCAGAGTCCCCAATTTCTTCTTCCACAATTGTACTAGTAGTATCTTCCCTCGTTATCTTTACGCCTGATGCTGATGAGGCAGCACTAGTTTTGGGACTAGGCACAACCACATGTAAATAGCTTGATGCTGATGAGGCAGCACTAGTTTGGGAACTGGGCACGACCTCATGTAGATAGATTGCCTTTCGTTTTCTTCTTCTTAGTTGCCATCTTCTCAATGATTCTGGAATTTCCTTTTCGTATCTGGTCCATCTTTGCAGTTTTCTCAACTCTTCAGGTGTCAAATTTGTCTCACTGCTATCAGGTTCCTGATCTCTGAAAGTATCTACTGTTAGTGGAAATAAGACTTGTTTACAGCAGCTGATTAAAATTATGAGTAGCAGAATGTATATATAAGTTGATGTCCAAACATAAAATGTCCATTTCCAGTTGTGGACAAGCTGTTTACTCCATGGTAGATGCGAGTTGAGTAGGATTTCAGCTTCATACAACTGTGGCGGAGTTGAAGTTCCAGCCCTTGGACTCAATGTAAATCTGATTGCTCCAGTTCTTTCATTCCCTTCTTTGTGCTTCAAAATTTTGATAGTAATTTTCTGGGTTTCATCTGAAATTCCCAGTAAAAGGGGTATTCCCATAAGAAATGTTCGAATCAGTCGTATCGGGAGGCTGCTGAATCGCAACATACATGGTTGGCTGGATTTTGCTATCACATTCCCATTGTTGGACAAGATTTCTGCACTCAACTGATGAAACAACTTATTTAATAAAACCAATTTTGGTCACTTGAGATACTACTGCCTCAAACATAACAAAGGACCGAATCTTACCGATTTAGGAGCTGTTTGTGTTTGGTAAACATTTGAAGTTTAAAATTTTATTAATTTCAAACATTTTATAAAATTTCATTAATTTCAAACATTTTCTAAAATTTACTTGTTTTTTTTTATAAATTATGTCTAATTTACATTTAAATATTTAATAAGTAAATTTCGTGACTTTTATCTAAATAGAAAAATATTCTAAAAACGTTTCTATAAAATATGTTTATTTCTCAAACTATAAAATTTAATTTTTTTTAATTTGTTAATACATCAATGTCAAATAATTATATTTAAAATATTTTTTATTTATAAAAAAATCAAGATGTCACTTATATTAGATATTAAAAAAACGAAAATAAAAGATATTCGTATTCATATTCACACCTAGTTCAAAATTGGGACCCATTAGACTTCACAACAAATTCAGACCTGTCTAAATATGAAAAAAAAATGCTACTTTAATTTGATAATTTCTGTATCTTTTACATTGGACCCCCTCAATTTTATAGATTTTAATGTTAAGCCTACACAAGTTAAAGGTTTCTCGGTTATGCCCCGACAAACCAAAATTTAATAATCAATAGTAACAAACTAAAGAGATTATGTATTTAAAATACCTGAAAAATCCCAATGTCTCGATTATATGCTGATTCAGGCATCAAAAGAAGCAATGAAACATGATAAGTGTGGCCAACAGGTACCCCATTTTGTCTCTTGCCTTCCGCTAAGCGAACACCAGCAACTGGGAAAATAGCCTGAGGATTAGCATCAGTATAATCAAAGAACAATCTGTCTCTCACAAACACAGGCTCCTCTAGCCACAATTGCACCAAGCCAGCACCCAAAACAGCTGCTAAAACAAGCAGAAACATCATAAGCATGCAAACTTGGATGGCACCCAGAACCCCAAAACATATTTTCTTGAGCATTATTGAACTGCCATGAGTGAGCTTCGACGGCACTTTCTGCACTGCCAGTTCCACACTTGTTGCTGTTTTCTCGGCACGCTGATAAGAGTCAGAGGCAACGGAAAAGAGAGAACAAATTGGTGATGAGAGGTTGACTATGCAGTTGTAGATTATATCAGCTTGTAAAGTCACCAGTCTAGTGAACCATTCTGATGGTTTTAGTATTAGGGCCAAGAATTCTTCGTTTTCATTATCTTCTTGGAATTCCATTTCCGTTAATGGTGATGGTGGTGGATCAATGGAGATATTTTTGAACCGTGAGTTCATAAGTGAGAGAGAGAGAGAGAAGAGAATGACAAAATAATTGTTAATTATGCTGATGGTGCATGGGAAGAAACTGAAACGTAGTAGCATGGTGGCGTAAGGACTTGACATGTGTTATGGAAACTGGAAAGAATCTACAGCAAAGGTGGATAAGAACATAATTTTTATTAAAAATGGTGTTATTTACTTTTAAATTTACAGTATAAGATGTGAATACTGAAGGTTTCATGTGTGGTATTTTGTGGTTGTTACTAGGAAGTAACAATGAACGAATAATTTAATCTACTATATTCCTCGGTCCATTATGTTAAAATCCATAGCCCGCTCAAGCCCACGTTCAAGTTTCAATGGTAAAGGCGAAGAAGAGAAACTAGCACCATGATAAAATATCTTCTCCAATCAATTTATTCATCTCATTTTGTCTCATATTTGCAATCAAGTGTACCAAATAAGAACGTGAATCCTCCTGCTATAGACAAACAACCATAACAGGTAAGTAGGTGCTGAAATAGAAAATTGGCTTAATAATTGGCAACTAATTAAAATAGAAATTAAATAGATGCTTACTGGGGATAATTTTGCAATTAATTATCTGATTTCATAGAAATATGTTTGTATATACATATAAATATACATACATATATATATATATATATGTATGTATGTATATTTATACATACATACATATATATATATATATATATTTATATGTGTATATAAATATACACATATAAATATATATATAGGATCGAAGGATGGATGTGAATTAAGGAAAAATCATAAATTAAACTCCAATTTGCAACTTAAGTTTCAAATTAAATACCACTCGACGTACGTGACTTGTTATCCGATAGTACAGACCAGACTAGTGTCTATTCAGGATCACCTCTGGAATTTACGTCGTCGGTTTCCCATCGATATACTCAAGTGGGTGTTTTAAGCAAACCTAAGCAACACAAGGCTCATAGATAATACTAGATCTGGATCCCAGAAATAGTATTCTGATTGGATGGAGGGAGAAGAAAAATACGACTAATGAGAGAGATCCGGTCTCTATGCCTTGAAAGAACGTAGCAGTTCAAATTGCAAAATTTAAACATACATTCAAAGCTTTAAATAAATTTAAAAACTTTAATTGCTTTAAAGAAATGCTTACATGAGATACTTGAATCCGGAAATGTGTTACAGCTTTTGAAGAAAGGGAAAATTACAAGACAGGAAATGTTTTCTTGATGTCTTGATCCAGATTTCCCAGAGAGAGAGAGAGAAAATTCTTTGAAGAAAGGAAAAAAGGAGTGATGAGTCTTAGTCTTCATTCACCCTTATATACAAAAATGTTTTTACAAAAGAAATGCTACAACCGGTCTTCACATGTGTTGGTGGAGAATGGGACCCAAAAGCAGTATGTGCTTTTTAAACGTGGGAGACAACATCTTTTGCTTTGTAGACTTTTGGAAAGCTTCACGTGATTGTGTCTTTGAAGTTTGGAAAAAAAGGTCTTCACATGGAGAGATGCTTCTCGAGGCAACAGTTATACCTTTTGAAAACATGGCACATGTGCGGCCACACTTGTGTCTCGAAAGACATTTTCAAAAGATATTCTTGCCAAATCTTTATAGGATGATTTTGACTTTTTCATGAACGCGGTAAAGAAGGATGTACAAGAAAATTATAAAGAAATGGAAAATTACTCTTTTTTTTAAGGAAATACATCTGCTATACAAAATTATTTACAATGCTTTATCAGGGGCAGGATCCCGAAATAATCATCTTCGTTATCATCTCCGAGGGAAATGAACGGCTCATCTTCATCCTCCTCTTTGTCTGAAGAACTGGCAGCGGACGGTTCAGATCTAGAGGTTAGGAGCTGCTGCATTACTTTAAAATATTCTTCTTCAGTCTTTGCACTGGCCAACAGTGATTGGGCCTTTGTTCTTTGAGCGAGGAATGTGCTTTGGGCTTTGACTTCTTGAATGCTTGGGGTAAGGAGGCCTTTTGAGGAAAGCCAAGCTTGGATAGTGGCTTCTGATAGTTTGGACTGTTCATCAAATTTAGACCACCATTTGACTTTAAAGATTCTTTGTAAAATAAGTTGGGCATCTTGGGTGTGGTAATTGAAGTTCTACATCCATACCCAAGGAAGAAAGAAATTTGTACAGAAGCAAAGAAAAGGAGGAAACCTTTTTTCTGACTCAGAATGAATATAATGGGCTTTAAAAGGGTTTAAGCATTTTATGGCATTTGGGGTTAGAATATCTAGGTTTGGCCCGAAATAGTTCCACCATTGTTGGAACCAATTTGGTAATCCCAGTAGGAAAAGGATAAACAGTGGTTTAGATGCATTTGAAAATTGGCCGGAAAAGTTTTTGGTTTGTGAAGTTGGTCACCCCACTGTTTTGGGCTTAAAAGTTTAAGAATGGTAGTCGTGAAT
Source organism: Citrus trifoliata (assembly GCA_018350135.1). Lineage (NCBI taxonomy): Eukaryota > Viridiplantae > Streptophyta > Magnoliopsida > Sapindales > Rutaceae > Citrus > Citrus trifoliata. The sequence goes on along the minus strand of CM031385.1, from coordinate 13,638,330 downwards.
AAGCTGGCTCAGAATGAGCTTCATTAAGGAAGAAGTGTTTGAATTTTACTGACTCAGTGAACTCAAGAATGCTTTGATAGAAAGACTGGGATTTTGATAAGTCCCATGGTTTAAAAAACCAGCCTTTGGGGAAAATCTTTGAAATTACTTGAAATGGATCAGAGTGATAAAATTCATCTTCTATAGATAAAACATTTTGATGATGGGTTTTATTAATCCAATCCGAAGATTTTTGAGAAAGCTTTGATTGAGAAACAACAATTTGTAAAGAGGAGCTTTCATAAGAAATTACTTCTTTAGAAGAAGGTTTTGTAATAGCTTTAGAAACAGATTTTTCTTTCTCAGAAAGGGCTTTATTTTGGGAAATACTTTGTAAGGCGAGCATAAGCTCCGGGGACTTTGAAATGGAACTCATCCATTCTTTTACCTGTTGTTCAGAGGTAATAGCTTTAGATTGTGCTTCTTGTTCCTCGACCATGTCAATCCATGATTTAATGGGCATGGCGGAAGAAAGTAATTTGTCTTTAGAAGGGGTTATCTGGGTTTCTTTAGAAGTTGTCTGAGGTTCAGGGTCTTTAAGGATACCCTTGCCCTTGTCTCTTTGTTTTGGCGGCATTATCTATTTTGAAGAAATTCCCTGGTTAGAAAATCAGGGATAGAATTTGTATCTCCTTTAATAAACTCAATGTCAAAATCAAAAACACTTAAAATGGCTTGCCATCGTGCAAAAATCTGTTTGGATGCAATGTTTTGAACATCCTTTTCTAAAACATGTTTTACAGCTTTGCAATCAATTCAAAGTAAAAATTTTTGGTTTAACAAATCACTTTGAAATTTAGAGATGCATAATACAATAGAAAGAATTTCTTTTTTAATAGTAGAGTAATTTCCTTGACATTCATTTCAATGAGCAGAAACATATTGTACTATTTGTTCTCTATTATTCTCTTTTTCCTTTAATATTCCTCCATATCCTAAATCTGATGCACCAGTCTCAACAATTTTAGGCAATACAGGATTAGCAAGAAATAAGCATGAAATATTTTGAACAGAATTTTTTATAAGCTTAACAACTTTAGTGTGTTCTTCAGTCCATGCAACAGGGTTTTTCTTTAATTTATCATGCAAAGGTTTTGAAATCTTGTGATATTAGGACAAAAATCAAGAACATAATTTAAACTATCTAAAAATCTCTGCAATTGAGTTTTGTCAAGGATTTTATCAGGGAGTTTATCAGCAAATGCAAGAGATTGCTCAATAGGTGTAATGGTTCCTTTGGAAATGTAATGACCAAGGAACCTGATTTTAGTTTGAAACAAGGAAACTTTAGAACTAGAAATGGCTAAACCAGCTTTCCTAGTGGTAAGGTAAAACGTCTTTAAATGTTTGAAATGTTGATCGATTGTTTGAGAGAATTCAGAGAATTCAATATAAACAATGCAGAATTCAGAGCAAGGATTATAAATATCATTCATAATCCTTTGAAATTCTAAAGGTGCATTCTTTAATCCAAACGGCATAACAATCCATTTATACTGTCCAAAAGGAACAGTAAAAGTAGTTTTGTAACGGTCTTTTGGATGGATTTGAATTTGCCAAAATCCAAATTTCATATCAAATTTTGAAAAGATAAATGCAGAATGCAATTTTTGGAGTAAATCCTTTTTGTTAGGTATGGGATACCTTATCCATTTTAATGCTTTATTAAGAGGTTTATAATTTATTACAAGTCTAGGTGTTCCTCTTTCTATTTTAGAATTCTTATTGACATAGAAAGCAACACAAGACCACAGAGATCTAGACTTGACTATGAGACCCTTAGATTCTAAATCTTTTATTTCGGCTTTGCAATGTTGTTCCAATTCCATGTTCATTTGAATTGGACGCGCTTTTGTAGGTATTTGTTTTTCATCAAAAGAGTTTTCATGAGGCAAATCAACCAAATATTGTTTTCCATTTCAAAAAGCAGATGGTAGATCCGCACATATTTCTTTTTCGATGAGATTTCTGAAATAAAAAATTTTTCTTTTTATGAAATATTTTGTAATTGGTTTTCAATTCTTTGTAAATTTAAATCCTTTTTTAAACAGGTCAAGTCATTTTGTTTGGATTTGAAAAGGGCATTGATTTGGTTCTGGTAAACAGAACAAGCTTTAACGATATTCAAATTTCTGGTTTTAGGTTTTTCAATAAAGGGAAAAATGAGTTTTTTGTGTTTTACTTTAAAAGATATACTATCATAATTGACAGTATAGGGAGTAATGAGATTGATAAAAGGGGTTCCTAAAATGACAGTATGGTGTATGTCATTTGTAAGAATAAAGGAAGTCCGAAATTCAAAACCATTGTTATGGATAGAGGCATCAACTTTAGATTTAACATTAAGTTTTGAATTATTAGCGGCAGAAAGTCTTTCTTTCGTTTTCTCATGGAATTTTCTGGGGACAATATCCTCTTTAATGCAATTTAAATCAGCACCAGTGTCAAAAAGGGTAATGATGTCAATTTCAAAATCTTTAGAAAAGATCAAGGTGATTTTAATCAAATACTTTCTTGTGGTGATTTTAATCAAATACTTTCTTATGGTGATTTGTTTTAAAACAAACAGAAAATCATTGGGTATAGATTCAATATTTTCAAGACTTTGTTCTTCATTATCACCATCAGGTTCTGATTCTTTATCAGAATTATCTTGTAATTGTTTTTGTAAGAGGAGCTGAATGGTTTCAAAATCATTCTTTTGTTTTTCTTTTAATTCTTTTATCTCAAGTTTGATTTCTTTAATCTCTCTTTGAAGATCTTGGATGTTAGGAATTGTTTTCTTTGTTTTCTTTTTATCCAAGATTTCAGTTAGATCATAAGTATTCTTCTTAATAATAGGGGTTTTAGAAGTTTCTGCTTTATCACCCAAATCTAGGGTTTTTAGAAGTTTATCAAGGTATTCTCTTTGGAGAGTAGGGTCAGAAATGTGTTTAACTAATTCAAGAAAAGTTTCTTGTTCTTTAGTCAACACGTTGAGTTTTTTTGTTTTTAAGTAGGATTCTGAATTAGAATCACTATCACAGGATACAGATGTATTTGAGTCAATTAACTCATCAACCTGTAGAGTCCCACTGTTTTCCGACATGAAAAACTCAGAGCCAGAAGACTCTATAAATAAAGAGGCTACTTTAGAGAATATCTCCTCATTTAGGTTAAGTTCTTGGAGCTTTTTGTTTATTCTGTAAAATTTTACAGTATGGCATTTTTTCCCACATTTGTAACATGTGGCTTATTTGTAATTAAAAGGGGTCTTTTGTTTAGCCTTAATTCCTTTTTCTTAGAGAAGTTGGGCTTCTTATGAGGCCTTGGAGGTTTCTTATAAGAAGGTTCTCTAAAATCTCGAAAGGGTTTTTTATGACCTTTTGAATTGTAATGTTTCTTGTAAGGTTTTGAAGAACACTTACCCCTACAATCTTCAGAGGTGGAGGCTTTAAAAGGGTCATAATTAAACTATTTACAGAAACTACTTAATTCTTGCTTAGACTTTCTAAGCTCCCATTTTAGTCGTTTCTGTAATTTTAAGTCTTAACAAATCTTTAAACCTTCTTTATTAATAAAACTGACAAGTTCACCGTAGGTGAGCTCATCATAAGGAATACGGTTGTCATAAAGGGTTTTAATGGAATTCCTAACTTTTTCTCCTAATAGGGTAGGTAAATCTGTAAGGAATTTTTCTTTCCAAGTTATATGATTTGCATCATCCCTAAGGAAGAGTCGGGTAAAGAATGTGGTTTTATAGCTTTGGAATTCACTAAGTTTCCTACACCTTAGGTTGTGTAGTAACTCAGCATTCTTATCTCTAAGGTGTGAAGGATCACCTATGAAATGAAGGGATATAGTCAGAATCAAGGTAGCAACTGCATCCTGAATTGGACTATTGAATTCATCACAGATGGGGGCTCTATTTTCATCTGTTTGAATTGAATGAAGGATATCTAATTGTTGCTGTTTGGTGAGAAGATGATCCCACCAACCTTTAAGTTGACCAGTAAAACCAGCAATGAGAATTTCTGCAATAGCTTTGTCAGAAGTTCCTGACTGAGTTTTATAAGCATTGGCTACCATGGTCATCTGTTGCAACAATCCTAGAATATTGTATTCTGACATACCATCAATGTTCCACTCATAGACAGATGATGCATTAAATCGTGATTGGTTTAATGTACTAGGCCTATTGTTTATGGCTAAGTCAAGTGGAGACTTGACAGTAGGTAGGGCTAATTCCCAATGAATTTTGTTAGCTTTAGAGGCGGGTTCTTCATTGAAGGCTTCTATATCATAAGAGGCTATAGACATTTTGTCTTGTTCTAGCACACCAATTTTACTAGATTGGGCACTATCAGGGGCTATTTGGATTTTACTAGACGAAGAAGAAAAGGCTTATATTCTATCTAGTTGATCTCTAATGGCTTGACCAAAATCTGATTTTGACTCTTAAACAAGCTTTTGACTAGTTTTCGAAACCTAAAAAGGTTTGAAAATAGGATCTTTAAACTTTCTGTCAGAATCCGATTTTGATGTAACGAGAGAAACAACTATGGTTGACTTCTGGAATTGGTTTTCTATTCTAGTCAACTATTTTCCTATTGTATTTAAGTTAGTATTACAGAAATTGTTCTGTTGGATAATACTATTTAAATTTGTCTCTGGGTCATTTGGTTTATGGATTTTATAAGGTAAGGCTTTAATCAGGACATGAGGTTCACCATGGTCAATGGTCAAACTCCTAAGAGGTGGATGTTCAGATTCTATAGTTCTATCACTATCAGAAAGATTTCATTCAATGATTTTCTTTCTAACAGTAATGGGATTTGATTCTTTAAAAGGATAAGTAATGTTATTATCAGAAGCATACATTTCAAACCAATCAAAAAATAATATATGAACTTTATGTAAATTTATAAATTCATAATAGATCGGTTGGATATTTTTTCTTTGATTTATGAAATGCTTAAAAAACCAAACTCTTTTTTCTTTATTAGTATCAAAATAAAAATTATTATGAAGAAGAGTTTTATCTAATTCAAAATCTTTTTCTATGACACTAATTACATTTTCTGTGACAGCAGAAAATGTAGGAGAGGTTGGGGGAGATGGTTCCTTCTCTTCCTGTCTTTATTCATGTTGACTGCTAGTGTAAATGGGATGTGGAACACTAGTGGTATAGTCAACAGAGTGAATAGAGGAACTAGGTATATCCGAAGTGGAAAACCTAGGTTGGCTTTTTACTGGTTGGAAATGAAGATTTATGACAGAAGGAATTTTTGAAAACTTCCTTTCTAATGAAGGAATGCTTGAGCATGAATCTTTATCTGAGAATCTAGATGATGTAGATTTCCTAAAGGATAGTTTGACTTTACCATCTGAATATTGAGTCACATTTTGTAACTCTGTATTTGGCTCAAGTTGTTTTGGAATCACTGGTTCAGTGGCTCCTTCTAAGATCCATTCCTCAGGAAGATTGACATCTTTCGATTGGATTGGTCTTGGTATAATCGTGTTGGCTTTAGAGAAGTCAGTCTGCAAGAGAAGAGTCTCATCTCTTTTTGACTGAAATTTATGTTGTGTACTAAACGCAGAAATCATGGATTTATATGAAATTTTAAAAATTAAGGCAACTGGGACGGATCCTTCAATCATGTGATAATTATGGGTCTTGACTTGCAAAATCATGCTTTTTAGAATGTTTTTGTCTTTTAGAGAGATTGTTATGTTCGGGTAACAGCTAAATGAAATGGGACCTTTACAAAGACTTGACTCTATACTACTTAGTAAAGAATCATAAAAAGAGATGAATCACCCATCTCTTAAGACAAGCAAGAATAGAGGTATTAAGACCTTCTTTTGTTAAGGGTTTTATACCAACTTGTATTAAGCCGATGTGAATATAATTAAAATTCTTATCTTTTAATTTCTTTAAAGAGTGTTCTGAAAAAAGATGTATAGTTTCAAATGGTTTTGAAAGGGTTATGTCACGTTCTTCAATTTTTATAACGTAATTATTCTTTAAAAAATCAAGCTTTTTTGTTTTGTAGATCATTTCTTTAAAGATCTTTGGTAATTCCCAATTATCAATTGCTTTATTGAAGTCTTCAATCACAAATTCTTCAGAATTCACAACATTCTTAAAATCACTAGTTCTTTCAGAAGAAGAGATAGAAAAGGATGATGCTCTACAGAGTAGAGAATCCATGGATAAAAAACCTATATTCTAGTTTTAGTCCTGTAGGTATGGCTACAATCCAAGGCTAAGAATTAGTTTTACTACGCTTCAACCAAATCGGGACTTATGACCAAAATCTACCAAGGCACCCAGAGGTAAACACTCACCACACAAACAATGTTCAACCAAAACACAAGTGTTTAAGCACGAAGTCTCTATCCTATATTACACTATCCTTCCCGTGGCTCTGATACTAGTATGTGTATATATATATATATATGTATATATATATACACACATATATATGTATTTACATATAAATACACTACTACTACTACACTACACACACACACACACACACACACACACACACATATATATATATATGTGTGTGTGTGTGTGTGTATATACACATATATATATATATATATGTATATATATATATACATATATATATATATGTGTATGTGTGTGTGTGTGTATATTTATATATATATATATATATTAAATGGAGAGAGAAGAGAAATACGACCAAGGGGAGAGATCCGGTCTCTATGCCTTGAAAGAACGTAGCCGTTCAAATTGTAAAATTTAAACATACATTCAAAGCTTTAAATAAATTAAAACAGTTTCAAAATACCACTCGAAGTACGTAACTTGTTATCTGACAGTGCAGACCAGACTAGTACCTATTCAGGATCACCTCTGGAATTTACGTCGTCGGTTTCCCGTCGATATACTCAAATGGGTGTTTTAAGCAAACCTAAGCAACACAAGGCTCATAGATAATACTAGATCTGGATCCTAGAAATAGTATTCCGATTGAATTGAGGGAGAAGAGAAATACGACCAATGGGAGAGATCCGGTCTCTATGCCTTAGAAGAACGTAGCAGTTCAAATTACAAAATTTAAACATACATTCAATGCATTAAATAAATTAAAACTTTAATTGCTTTAATGAAATGCTTACATGAGATGCTTTAATCCGAAAACGTGTTACAAACTTTGAAGAAAGGGAAAATTACAAGACATGAAATGTTTCCTTGATGTCTTGATCCAGATTTCCTTCCGAGAGAGAAGAAGAGAAGAATTCTTTTGAAGAAAGAAAAGGAGTGATGAGTCTTAGTCTTCATTCACTCTTATATAACAAATTACTCAAAAGAAAATGCTACAGCTGGTCATCGCATGTGTCGGTCATCACATGTGTCGGGAGGCAGGATCATTGCAGGCATATTCTGCTTTATGGACGTTTTAGAAAGCTTCACATGAGTGGGTCCTTTAACTTTGGCAAAAGGTCTTCACATGGAGAGATGCTTCACGACGGCAATAATTATATCATTTTGAAAACATGGCACATGTGCAGCCACACTTGTGTCTCGAAAGACGTTTTCAAAAGATACTCATATCACGTCTTTATAGGATGCTTTTGCCTTGTCTCTGTACATGGTAAAGAAGGCTTTACATGCAAAAGAAATGTTGGAAAATTACAAAGAAAATACAAGCGATAAAATTACAGAGAAATGGGAAAATTATTTCTTTTTTTTTTCACAAGAAATACATCTGCTATAAAATATTATTTACAATGCTTTATCGGGGGCAGAATCCCGAAACAATCATCTTCGTTATCATCTCCGAGGGAGATGAACGGCTCATCTTCATCCTCCTCTTTGTCTGAAGAACTGGCAACGAACGGTTCAGATCTAGAGGCAAGGAGCTGCTGCATTACTTTAAAATATTCTTCTTCGGTCTTTACACTGGCCAACAGTGATTGGGCCTTTGTTCTTTGAGCGAGGAAAGTGCTTTGGGCTTTGACTTCTTGAATGCTTGTGGTAAGGAGGCCTTTTGAGGAAAGCCAAGCTTGGACAGTGGCTTCTGATAGTTTGGACTGTTCATCAGGTTTAGACCACCATTTGACTTTAAAGATCCTTTGAAAAATGAGTTGCGAATCTTGGGTGTGGTAATTGAAGTTCCACATCCAGACTCAAGGAAGAAAGAAATTTGTACAGAAGTAGAGAAAAGGAGAAAACCTTTTCTCGGACTCAGAAGGGATATAATGGGCTTTAAAAGGGTTTAAACATTTTATGGTATTAGGGGTGAGAATATATGGGCTTGGCGCAAAGTAGTTCCACCATTGTTGGAACCAATTTGGAAGGTTTTGCACGGTTATTTTTGTGTTGAAGAAAAATAACCAAGAGTGAGACTTTTTGGGATTTTGGATAAAAAATGTGTTAAACCAGGCCTGTTGATAATCCCAGTAAGAAAAGGATAAATAGTGGTTTAGACGCATTTGAAAATTGACGGGGAAAGTCTTTGATTTGTGAAGTTGGTCACCCCACTGTTTTGGGCTCAAAACTTTAAGAATGGTAGCCGTGGAATAGGCTGGCTCAGAATGAGCTTCACTAAGGAAGAAGTGTTTGAATCTTACTGACTCAGTGAACTCAAGAATACTTTAATAGAAAGACTGGGGTTTTGATAAATCCCATGGTTTAAAAAACCAGCCTTTCGGGAAAATCTTTGAAATTGCTTGAAATGGATCAGAGTGATAAAAATCATCTTCAACAGATAAAACATTTTGGTGATGGGTTTTATTAATCCAATCCGAAGATTTTTTAGAAAGCTTTGATTGAGAAACAACAATTTGTGAAAAGGAGCTTTCACAAGAAATAACTTTTTTAGAAGAAGAAGGTTTTGAAATAGCATTAGAAACGGATTTTTCTTTCTCACGAACTTGAGAAAGAGCTTTATTTTGGGAAACACTTTGTATGGCGAGCATAAGCTATGGGGACTTTGAAATGGAACTCATCCATTCTTTTACATGTTCTTCAGAGGTAACGGATTTAGATTGTGCTTCTTGTTCCTCAACCATGTCAATCCAAGATTTAATGGGCATGGCAGAAGAAAGTAATTTGTCTTTAGAAGGGGTTGCCTGGGTTTCTTTGGAGGTTGTTTGTGGTTCAGGGTCTTTAAGAATACCTTTGCCCTTGTCTCTTCGTTTGGGCGACATTATTTGTTTTGAAGAAATTCTCCGGTTAGAAAATCAGGAATAGAATTTGTATCTCCTTTAATAAACTCAATTTCGAAATAAAAAACAATTAAAATGGCTTGCCATGGTGCAAAAATCTGTTTTGATGCAATGTTTTGAATATCCTTTTCTAAAACATGTTTTGCAGCTTTGCAATCAATTCTAAGCAAAAAACTTTGATTTAACAAATCACTTTGGAATTTAGAAATGCATAATACAATAGAAAGAATTTCTTTTTTAATAGTAGAGTAATTTCTTTGACATTCATTCCAATGAGCAAAAACATACTGTACTATTTATTCTCTATTATTCTCTTTTTGCTTTAATATGCCTCCATAACCTAAATCTGATGCATCAGTCTCAACAATTTTAGGTAATGCAGGATTAGTAAGAAATAGGCATGGAATATTTTGAACAAATTTTTTTATGAGCTTAACAACTTTAGTATGTTCATCAGTCCACACAACAGGTTTTTCTTTAATCTATCATGCAAAGGTTTCAAAATCCTGTTAATATTAAGACATAAATCAAGAACATAATTTAAACTACCTAAAAATCTCTGCAATTGAGTTTTGTCAAGGATTTTATCGGGGAATTTATCAGCAAATGCAAGAGATCGCTCGATAGGTGTAATGGTTCCTTTAGAAATGTAATGACCAAGGAACCTTATTTTTGTTTGAAACAAGGATACTTTAGAACTAAAAATGGCTAAACCAGCCTTTCTAATGGCAAGGTAAAATGTCTTTAGGTGTTTGAAATGTTGATCGATTGTTTGAGAAAAAATCAACACATCATCAATATAGACAATACAGAATTCAGAAAGAGGATTCTAAATATCATTCATGATTCTCTGAAATTCTGATGGCGCATTCTTTAAACCGAATGGCATTACAGTCCATTCATATTGTCCAAAAGGGATAGTGAAAGCAGTTTTATAACGATCTTTTGGACGGATTTGGATTTGCGAAAAACCTAATTTCATGTCAAACTTAGAAAATATGAAAGTATAATGCAGTTTTTGGAGTAAATCTTTTTTATTAGGTATCGGATGCCTAATCCATTTTAATGCTTTATTCAAGGGTTTATAATTTATTACAAGTTTAGGTGTTCCTCTTTATATTTCAGAGTTTTTATTGACATACAAAGCGGCACAAGACCAAGGAGACCTAGATTTTACAATGAGTCCTTTTGACTCTAAGTCTTTGATTTCATTTTTACAATGTTGCTCTAAATCCATGTTCATTTGGATAGGGTGGGCTTTAGTAGGTATTTGTCTTTTATCAAAAGAATTTTCATAAGGCAAATCTACCAAATGTTGTTTTCGGTTCCAAAAGGCAGATGGTAAATCAACACATATTTCTTTCTCAATGAGGTTTCTGAAATCAGAGATTTTTCTTTTTATAAAATAATTTTGTAATTGGTTTTCAATTCTTTGTAAATTCAAATCCTTTTTTAAACAGACTAAGTCATTATGTTTAGATTTGAGAAGGGCATTGATTTGGTTCTGGTAAACAGAACAAGTTTTAACAATATTCAAATTTCTGGTTTTAGGTTTTTCAATAAAGGGAAAAATGAGTTTTTTGTTTTTTGCTTTAAAAGATATACTATCGTAATTGATAGTATGGGGAGTAATGAGATTAATAAAAGGGGTTCCTAAAATGACAGTATGGTGTATGTCATTTGTAAGAATAAAGGAAGTCCGAAATTCAAAACCATTGTTATGGATAGATGCATCTACTTTAGATTTAACATTAAGTTTTGAATTATTAGCGGCAGAAAGTCTTTCCTTTGTTTTCTCATGGAATCTTCTGGGAACAATATATTCTTTAATGCAATTTAAATCAGCACTAGTGTCAAAAAGGGTAATGGTGTCTATTTGAAAATCTTTAGAAAAATTCAAGGTGGTTTTAATCAAATACTTCCTTGTGGTGATTTGTTTTAAAACAAACATAAAATCATTGGGTATAGATTCAATGTTTTCAAGATTTTGTTCCTCATTATCACTATTAGGTTCTGATTCTTTATCACAATTATCTTGTAATTATTTTTGTAAGAGAAGTTGAATGGTTTCAGAATCATTCTTTTGTTTTTCTTTCAACTCCTTTATCTCAAGTTTGATGTTTTTAATCTCTTTTTGAAGATCTTGGATGTTGGGGATTGTTTTCATTGTTTTCTTTTTGTCCAAGATTTCAATTAGGTCATACGTATTCTTTTTAATGGTAGGAGCTTCAGAAGTCTCTGCTTTATCACCTAATTCTAAGGTTTTTAGAAGCTTGTCAAGATATTTTTTTTGGAGAGTAGGGTCAGAAATGTGTTTGACTAAATCAAGAAAAGTTTCTTGTTCTTTGGTTAACACATTGATTTTCTTTAAGCGAGATTCCATATCAGAATCACTACTACTTGATTCTAAAGTATCAGAATCTATCAATTCATCTATTTGTAGAGGTTCATTGTCCCCCGTCATGGAAGACTCGGAGTCAGAAGACTCTATAAGTAAAGAGGCAACTTTAGAAAGTGTTTCTTCGTCAAGATCAAGCTCATGAAGTTTTTTATTTATTCTGCAAAATTTTACAGTATGGCCTTTCTTCCCAGATTTGTAACATGTGGCTTTTCTGTAATTAAAAGGGGTCTTTTGTTTAGCCTTAAATTCCCTTTTCTTAGAGAAGTTGGGCTTCTTATGAGGCCTTGGAGGTTTCTTATAAGAAGGTTCTCTAGAATCTCAAAAGGGTTTTTTATGACTTTTTGAATTGTAATGTTTCTTATAAGGTTTTGAAGAACACTTACCATTACAATCTTTAAAAGTGGAGGCTTTAAAAGGGTCATAATTAAACTGTTTACAGAAACTACCTAATTTTTGCTTAGACTTTCTAAGCTCCCATTTTAGTCATTTCTGTAATTTCAAGTCTTGACAAATCTTTAAACCTTCTTTATTAAAAAAACAAACAAGTTCACCATAGGTAAGCTCATCATAAGGAATGTGGTTGTCATAAAGGGCTTTAATGGAATTCCTAACCTTTTCTCCTAATAGGGTAGGTAAACCTGCAAGGAATTTTTCCTTCCAAGTTATATGATTTGCATCATCCCTAAGGAAGAGTCGGGTAAAGAATGTGGTTTTATAGATTTGGAATTCACTAAGTTTCATACACCTCAGGTTGTGTAGTAACTCAGCATTCTTGTCTCTAAGGTGTGAAGGATCACCAATGAAATGAAGGGATATGGTCAGAATCAGGGTAGCAATAGCATCCTGAATTGGACTATTGAATTCATCACAGATGGGGGCTCCATTTTCATCTATTTGAATTGAATGAAGGATATCTAATTGTTGCTGTTTGGTGAGAAGATGATCCCACCAACCTTTAAGTTGACCAGTAAAACCAGCAATGAGAATTTCTGCAATAGCTTTGTCAGAAGTTCCTGACTGAGTTTTATATGCATTAGCTGCCATGGACATCTGTTGCAACAATCCTAGAATGTTATATTCTGACATACCATCAATGTTCCACTCATAGACAGAGGACGCATTAAATCGAGATTGGTTTAATGTGCTAGGTCTATTGTCTATGGCTAAGTCAGGTGGAGACTTGACAGTAGGTAGGGCTAATTCCCAATGAATTTTGTTGGCTTTATAAACAGGTTCTTCATGAAAGGCTTCTATATCAAAAGAAGCTATAGACATCTGGTCTTGTTCTAGTACTCCAATTTTACTACTAGATTGGGCACTATCAGGGGCTATTTGAATCTTACTAGACGAGGAAGAAAAGGCTTCTATTCTGTCTAGTTGGTCTCTAATGGCTTTGGTAAAATCTGATTTTGATTCTTGGACAAGCTTTTGACTAGTTTTCGAAACCTGAAAAGGTTTGAAAATAGGCTCTTTAAGCTTTCTGTCAGAATCCGATTTTGATGTAACAGGAGAAACAACTATGGTAGACTTTTGAAATTGGTTTTCTATTCTAGTCAACTGTTTTCCTATTGTATTTAAATTAGTATTACATAAATTATTATGTTGGATAATACTACTTAAATTTGTCTCTGGATCATTTGGTTTATGGATTTTATAAGGTGAGGTTTTAATCAAGACAGGAGGTTCACTATGGTCAATGGTCAAACTCTTAAGAGATGGATGTTCAGATTCTATAGTTCTATCACTATCAGAAAGATTCCATTCAGTGATTTTCTTTCTAACAGTAATGGGATTTGATTCTTTAAAAGGATAAGTAATGTTGTTATCTGAAGCATACATCTCAAACCAATTAAAGAACAATATATGAACTTTGTGTAAATTTACAAAGTCATAATAGACTTGTTGGATTTCTTTTCTCTTATTTAAGAAATGTTTGAAAAACCAAAGTCTTTTTTTCTTTATTAGTGTCAGAATAAAAATCATTGTGAAGAAAAGTTTTATCCAATTCAAAAACTTTTTCGATGACACTAATTACATTCTCTGTGACGGCAGAAAATGTAGGAGAAGTTGGAGGAGAATGTTCATTTTCTTCCTGATTTTGTTCATGTTGACGGCTAGTGTAAATGGGATGTGGAACACTAGTGGTATAGTCAACAGAGTGAATAGAGGAACTAGGTATATCCGATGAGGAAAACCTAGGTTGACTTTTTATTGGTTGGAAAGGGAGATTTATAATGGAAGGAATTTTTGAAAACTTCATTTCTAATGAAGGAATACTTGAGCATGAATCTTTATCAGAGAATTTAGATGGTGTAGATCTCCTAAAGGATAGTTTGACTTTCCCATATGAATACTGAGTCACGTTTTGTAATTCTGTATTTGGCTCAAGTTGTTTTCGAATCACTGGTTCAGTGGCTCCTTCTAAGATCCATTCCTCAGGAAGATTGACATCTTTCCATTGGATTGGTTTTGGTATAACTGTGTTGGCTTTAGAAAGGCCAGTCTGCAAGAGAAGAGTCTCGTCTATTTTTTACTGAAATTTATGTTGCGTGCTAAACGCAGAAATCATGGCTTTATAAGAAATTTTAAAAATTAAGTCAACTGGGACAGATCCCTAAATCATGTGATAATTTTGGGTTTTGATTTGCAAAATCATGCTTTTTAGAATGTTTTGTCTTTTAGAGAAATTGTTATGTTCGGGTAACAGCTAAATGAGACTGGGACCTTTACAAAGACTCGATTCTAAACTACTTAGTAAAGAATCATCAAAAGAGATGAATTGCCCATCTCTTAAGACAAGAAGAATAGAGGTATTAAGGCCTTCTTTTGTTAAGGGTTTTATACCAACTTGTATTAAGCTGATGTGAATATAGTTAAAATTCTTATCTTTTAATTTATTTAAAGAGTGTTCTGAAAATAAATGTATGGTTTCAAATGATTTTGAAAGGGTTATGTCACGTTCTTCAGTTTTTATAACATAATCATTCTTTAAAAAATCAAGCTTTTTTGTTTTGTAGATCATTTCTTTAGAAATCTTTAGTAAGTCCCAATTGTCAATAGCTTTATTGAAGTCTTCAATAACGAATTCTTCAGAATTCATAACATTCTTTGAATCACTAGCTCTTCCAGAAGAAGAGCTGGAAAAAGATGATGCTCTACAGAGTAGAGAGTCCATGGATTAAAACCTATATCCTAGTTTTAGTATTGTTGGCATAACTACAATCCAAGTCTAAGAATTGGTTTTACTACCCTTCAACCAAATCGAGACTTACGACCAAATGCTACCAAGGCACCCAGAGGTAAACACTCACCACACAAACAAAGTTCAACTAAAACACAAGTCTTTAAACATGAAGTCTCTATCCTATATTACACTATCCTCCCCGTGGCTCTAATACCAGTAGAGATTAGGATCGAAGGATGGATGTGAATTAAGGAAAAATCATAAATTAAACTCCAATTTTAAGTTTCAAAATACCACTCGAAGTATGTGACTTGTTATCCGACAGTGCAAACCAGACTAGTGCCTATTCAGGATCACCTCTGGAATTTACGTCGTCGGTTTACTGTCGATATACTCAAATGGGTGTTTTAAGCAAACCTAAGCAACACAAGGCTCATAGATAATACTAGATCTAGATCCGAGAAATAGTATTCTGATTGAATGGAGGGAGATGAGAAATACGACTAAAGAGAGAGATCCGGTCTCTATGCCTTGAAAGAACGTAGCAGTTCAAATTGTAAAATTTAAACATACATTTAAAGCTTTAAATAAATTAAAACTTTAATTGTTTTAATGAAATCCTTACATGAGATGCTTGAATCCGAAAATGTGTTACAGACTTTGAAGAAAGGGAAAATTACAAGACAGGAAATGTTTCCTTGATGTCTTGATCTAGATTTCCCTCCTAAAGAGAAGAAGAGAAGAATTCTTTTGAAGAAAGAAAAAGGAGTGATGAGTCTTAATCTTCATTCACTATTATATAACAAATTACTCAAAAGAAAATGCTACAGCTGGTCATCGCATGTATCGGTCATCACATGTGTCGGGAGGCAGCATCATTGCAGACATCTTCTGCATTATGGACTTTTTAGAAAGCTTCACATGAGTGGGTCCTTTAACTTTGGCAAAAGGTCTTCACATGGAGAGATGCTTCACGAGGCAATAATTATATCATTTTGAAAACATGGCATATGTGCGGCCACACTTGTGTCTCGAAAGACGTTTTCAAAAGATACTCCTATCACGTCTTTATAAGATGCTTTTGTCTTGTCTCTGTACGTGGTAAAGAAGGCTTTACAAGCAAAAGAAATGTTGGAAAATTACAAAGAAAATACAAGTGATAAAATTACAGAGAAATGGGAAAATTACTTTTTTTTTTCACAAGAAATACATATGCTATACAAAATTATTTACAATGCTTTATCGGGGGCAGGATCCCGAAACAATCATCTTCGTTATCATCTCCGAGGGAGATGAACGGCTCATCTTCATCCTCCTCTTTGTCTGAAGAACTGGCAACGGACGGTTTAGATCTAGAGGCAAGGAGCTGCTGCATTACTTTAAAATATTATTCTTCAGTCTTTACACTGGCCAACAGTGATTGGGCCTTTGTTCTTTGAGCGAGGAAAGTGCTTTGGGCTTTGACTTCTTGAATGCTTGTGGTAAGGAGGCCTTTTGAGGAAAGCCAAGCTTGGACAGTGGCTTCTGACAGTTTGGACTGTTCATCAGATTTAGACCACCATTTGACTTTAAAGATCCTTTGAAAAATGAGTTGGGAATCTTGGGTGTGGTAATTGAAGTTCCACATCCAGACCCAAGGAAGAAAGAAATTTGTACAGAAGTAGAGAAAATGAGGAAACATTTTCTCGGACTCATAAGGGATATAATGGGCTTTAAAAAGGTTTAAACATTTTATGGCATTAGGGGTGAGAATATCTGGGCTTGGTCCAAAGTAGTTCCACCATTGTTAGAACCAATTTGAAAGGCTTTGCACGGTTATTTTTGAGTTGAAGAAAAATAACTAAAAGTGGGACTTTTTGGGTTTTGGATAAAAAATGTGTTAAACCAGGCCTGTTGATAATCCCAATAAGAAAATGATAAACAGTGGTTTAGACGCATTTGAAAATTAGCGGGGAAAGTCTTTGGTTTGTGAAATTGGTCACCCCACTATTTTGGGCTCAAAACTTTAAGAATGGTAGCCGTGGAATAGGTTGGCTCAGAATGAGCTTCACTAAGGAAGAAGTGTTTAAATCTTACTGACTCAGTGAACTCAAGAATACTTTGATAGAAAGACTGGGGTTTTGATAAATCCTATGGTTTAAAAAACCAGCCTTTCGGAAAAATCTTTGAAATTGCTTGAAATGGATCAGAGTGATAAAAGCCATCTTCAACAGATAAAACATTTTGGTGATGGGTTTTATTAATCCAATCCGAAGATTTTTTAGAAACCTTTGATTGAGAAACAACAATTTATGAAGAGGAGCTTTCACAAGAAATAATTTCTTTAGAAGAAGAAGGTTTTGAAATAGCTTTAGAAACGGATTTTTCTTTCTCAGGAACTTGAGAAAGAGCATTATTTTGGGAAATACTTTGTAAGGCGAGCATAAGCTCTGGAGACTTTCTATTTCAGAGTTCTTATTGACATAGAAAGTGGCACAAGACCAAGGAGACCTAGATTTTACAATGAGTCATTTTGACTCTAAGTCTTTGATTTCATTTTTACAATATTGTTCTAAATCCATGTTCATTTGGATAGGGCGGGCTTTAGTAGGTATTTGTTATATAAGAGTGAATGAAGACTAAGACTCATTACTCCTTTTCTTTCTTCAAAAGAATTCTTCTCATCTTCTCGCTCGGAGGGAAATCTGGATCAAGACATCAAAGAGACATTTTCTGTCTTGTAATTTTCCCTTTCTTCAAAGTCTGTAACACGTTTTTGGATTCAAGCATCTCATGTAAGCATTTCATTAAAGCAATTAAAGTTTTAATTTATTTAAAGCTTTGAATGTATGTTTAAATTTTACAATTTGAACTGCTACGTTCTTCCAAGGCATAAAGACCAGATCTCTCCCCTTGATCGTATTTCTCTTCTCCCTCCATTCAATCAGAATACTATTTCTGGGATCCAGATCTAGTATTATTTATGAGCCTTGTGTTGCTTAGGTTTGCTTAAAACACCCATTTGAGTATATCGACGGGAAACCGATGACGTAAATTCCAGAGGTGATCCTGAATAGGCACTGGTCTGGTCTGCACTGTCGAATGACAAGTCATGTATTTCGAGTGGTATTTTGAAACTTAAAATTGGAGTTTAATTTGTGATTTTTCCTTAATTCACATCCATCCTTCGATCCTAATCTCTACTGGTATCAGAGATATATATATATATATATATATATATATATATATAATATGAGTGATAATACAGTCATAAACTTTTATACAAACTGACATGGCATTAATTCATTGGTTGAATGAAAATATAAAATAATAAAAACAAATCATGTGGGTCAAGTGATATTTAATTCAACCAATCTTATCATACCACACCAGTTTGTACAAAATAAATTTGTACAAGAATTTGTACATATATCATTACTCATATAATATACATAAAATTTTAAAGTATACAAAAGTCTATTGGGTCAAATGTATAAATTAGAAAATAAGGTAACATTTATTTTTTATCTTAAATTTGAATGTGTCTGAATTTTTCTAGAGTTTGAATGAATTGAATACAAATATTTGAATGATATGTTTTAATTGTTTTTTAATATCTAAGTATTAATAGCATCTTATTTGTTTTTATAAGTAAAAAACATCTTAAACATGATTATTTGATATTTTTGTCCTTTCAAATCAAAACTAAGAAAGGAATTAGATTTTACTTTTCAATACAAGATGTACATGCTGAAGGGGTAAGTAGGGGCTGAGATAGAAAGTTGGCTTAATAGTGGGCAACTAATTAAAATAGAAATTAGATATGTGCCTACTAGGGATAATCATGCAATTAATTATCTGATTTCACAGAAATATATATATAGACAAAAGTCTAATTGATTAATTGCATAAATTAGAAACTAAGGTAGTATTTTTTAATTTATTTGAAAATTTAATGTATCTCAATTTTTCTAAAGTTTGAATAGGCCTAAATACGAATATTTGAATGACATATTTGTTTTTATTTTTTTAATACCTAAATATTAGTGGCATCTTATTTATTTTTGTAAGTAAAAAATAAATAAATAAGGTTATTTGACATTTATATCCTTGCAAATCAAAACAAAAAAAACTATTAGAATTAAATAAAATAGATAAGCACTATATTTTCAAATATAATATTTACTTCTCATTCAAACATTTTTTTCCATTCAGATAAAATTTACAAAAGTTTATTTTTCTATTTAGATGTAAATGTCTGAAAATCATATATAAGTTACAAAAAAAATTAGAAAAGGATTTGAAATTAATAAAATTTTAAACTTCAAACGTTTAACAAACAAATCCTAACCTCTAAGTGAAGTAGAAGAGATTTTGTTATATAATCCTTCCTAAACTTCATTCTAAATGTGAAGGATAATTGATCTAGGAAAACCTTAAAAAAAAAACACTAAGCTAATAGACAACATATAGGATATTATGTATGAGATAACTATAAAATATGTATATATATGTAGGATCTACCGATAAAAAATAAAATAAAATAGAATTACAAGGCAAGAGATTGAAAATTTCTATAGTTTTGTCTTCAACTTTTTCAATAGCGTCCAGTTTGATCACCAGAATAGAGCGAATACTCCCACGTCTGCATAAGTTTATCCGCTAAATATATTTTTGTCCCTTAGCCTTGAGGGTGCGCATAAGTTGAGAAACAAGAGCTGCTAATCCTCTCGATTTCCTTCTTTCAAAACTTTTGAGAAAATTTATTTAAATTTTTCTCAATAATTGGCAAAAATGTGTTCCGTTTCCAGAGAGAATGATGTATTAAAACTTGTGTATCCTGGAGGTTTTGTAGAATTTTACAGGAGCCCAATCACTGCCGCACAAGTCATGAAAAGAAACCCTAGACACTGTGTTACGAGGCCGGATGTGTTCAAGTTTCCATGGATTGTGGTTCGGCCTGAATCTGTTTTGAAACCTGGTAGCGTGTTTTATGTTGTTCCTTGTCATACTATTCGTTGTTTGCTGCAGTCAAAAGGGCATGATCGCGATGAACAAGAAGATTTCAGCAGCTTCAGCCCTCGTCCGAAAGTTACAGAGAGAAAATATTATTACCGACTGCAGTATGTTGATGATGATCATCATCATCAGTTTCATCGGCTTGTAAAGAAAGAAAATTTTGCTACGGAATATCTAGAGAACTATAAAGTGAACATCAAGTGTGATGATGCGGCTGCAGTTGGTACTGGTGATCAGAAATACCAACGTAAATTCTACAGAAAGCAATCAGTAACAAGCTGCCAGCAGAGGGACAGTGTTGTTGTCTCTCCTAAGAAACAACAAGAAGTTCAGAAATGGCAAAACTACATAGATCTTTACCAAAATGAACAACAATCAGAGGAAGAGGCTTATTTATTGCTTGAGAATGTTCACAAAGTTGATGAAGAACTGCTACCGAGAGCAGGGCTCAAATCTTGTCTCAAGAAGCATAATAATAATAATAATATCGCCAAATCGAGAGGTTTAAGGGTTCGATTTGTTCTTGATCAAGATTGATAATTTATTTTATAAGTACATGATCCAGCACGAAGCCTTATTCATGAAATTTTGTACACACAGAGATATAGATTATTTCCATTCTGATACAAATTTTAAGCATCTATAAGTTACCATTATCTATGCATATGCATATATATATACATACATATATGTATGTATGTATGTATGTATGAATGTATGTAGCAATTAAAATCATATCACAGTGTGTTTAATTTGGGGCCAGTTTGGTATTTTGTAGTTTATAAGATAATCTTGCTATTATGCTGAAAAAAATAGTAACCATTGTGGAAATTTTAATTATGAATTAAAAAAGCGAAATGCGTTTGTTTCGGTAATTAATTTTTAACTCTATATAACCGATGTTAATTTTAAATGATAAAATTCAAATATAAAACCTAAATTTGAACACAAAATGTAAATATGCATCATATTATCCTCATTAAACTTGCATTAATTTAACATTACTTCTCAAACCCGTCATTTCTTATGATCCAAGATATTATCCCGTCTAGAGTGTCGTCATCTCCTTCGATTACTCATCAAAAAGGGTCACCATCGATTTTTCAAACTAACAATCAATGATGTGCATACTGTTGGGGAAAAATTAGGTTTTTAAATTTTTTAAAACCTTTTGAAGATCGCTCTCATATAATATATAAGAATTTGTATTCTAGAAATCGTACCTTAAAAATCCGAGTTGGCTTTTTCCGCTGAAGTGATTTAGGCTCCTAGATCACAATCCGCCACCACCACTCCTGTTAGATCATGATCCGTCACCACCACGATTTTTAGATCACGAACTATCACCAATGATCTTCCAGATTATGACTCAGGTTCGATCTGCACTTGACGTGTGGGCGCCTTTATCACTACCAAAGCAACTAGCACGAGAAAATTTTTCTCTCAATAATTGAGAGAAAAATCTTATTCTCCGATTTGTATATAGTGGCTTCTATTTTTTTTCTTTAGAGAAAAATAAGCCTTTTATATCACTCTTTAGTGAAAACCCTAGGCTCCAAATAATCAAAAATAAAACTCACGTTATTTGCTTTTTCAATAGGGGACCCACCATGTAAAATAACATAAGGCCCCTTACACAAAAGCTAATTAAATGGAGCTTCCCACTAAATGATATATTTAGGCTTTTGACCCAAATAGTTAGTTATCTTACTTATTAGTCCAGTAGTGGTGCAATCAATTAAATGAGCTAACCTGGGGATCATTTGGGAACATACAATAGTGGCTACAATAATTAGGCATGTAATTAAACTAGCCCAATTATTTAATTCCAAATCTACTCCACTAAAAGATTGGAACTGACTTCCATAATTATATGCTCGAATAATAATTCGTCCCAAGCCACATTGATTTCTTTACTGCA
Source organism: Citrus trifoliata (assembly GCA_018350135.1). Classification (NCBI taxonomy): domain Eukaryota; kingdom Viridiplantae; phylum Streptophyta; class Magnoliopsida; order Sapindales; family Rutaceae; genus Citrus; species Citrus trifoliata. The sequence goes on along the minus strand of CM031385.1, from coordinate 13,616,598 downwards.
CAATCCTTTGTACAACATCGTTAATTAAATTGATATCTCAACTGTCCAATCAATTTAATAACATCTTATTCCTTGATCCTTACTGATTTTCTCTAATGATCATTTTCAACATACTAAATATGTTGACACACTCTGGCCAGAGAATTATATGATCAAGTGCCGAAAACCCATCAAGAGATATGTTGTACAAATTCTATATTGTTAATCCATAACTCCAATACTCATAATTGCTCCCATCAAGATACCGGGTAATCTTGACCACAAGGATGTGTCGTGCCCATTGGTAACTCAAATGGAATAACAATTACAATCATGAAATCATAATTAACTCAAGATTAAGATTACAGTAAAATCAACGCCTATGAGATTTAATAAGTCTGACAGTTATTACAAAGTTAATTAAATCTCATATGTGATCCAGTTCAATGTAGTCGTATTACATCAATAAATTCATATATGATTAAGACAAATCATTCAATGAATTTATTACAGTCTATACCTAAATAAAATGCCCAACTTTATTTATCAACAGCGAACTAAATTTATTTAATCATAAGATAACTTGTATTTATGTCTTTTGTGAATCCACATGGTGATCACATAAATACATATAATATGATTAAATGGACTTTAATACAAATATTAATGCAATTAAGATATTTGAATAAAATACCTCATTTATTCTATTAATCAGAAAAATTGTTTATTACACTTAAATAAACACATATGCTTTTAAAGAGCATATTTTCCCAACAATCTCCCACTAGCTCTCAAAGCATATCTGGCATATTGCACATGCTCTAGGGCTTTAAGTGCAGGTTATAAAGGTTTCCCACTAATGGCCATTGTAATAAGATCTGCCATTTAGCATCTAATGCCATTTGGGGTACTGTCATATAACCTTTCTACACTATTCCCTTATAAGATGATATTTCCTCTCAATATGTTTTGTTTCTTGTAGTTCCTTGGTTCCTTAGATTGAGGTACCGCACCACCATTATCACAAAATAGTTTAAGGGGTGCAGTTACAACAGGTACCACCTCAAGATTTCGTAGGAACTTGCGGAGCCATATAGCTTCTTTTGCAGCTTCAGATGTAGCCACATATTCAGCTTCAGTTGTTGAGTCTGTGATACAAGATTGTTTCACACTCATTCAACTAATAGCTCTACTCCCTAATGTAAACACATAGCCAGAAGTTGATTTTCTAAAATCCTTATCTGACATAAAGTCAGAATCAGTATAACCCACTGGAATGAGTTCATCACCAGAATACACAAGCATATAATTTTTAGTTCTTTTCAGATACTTTATAATATGCTTGACTGCAGTCCAGTATTGAGATCCATGATTAAATTGATATCTTCTAACCATCCCTACCGCAAAACAAATGTCTGGGCTAGTGCAAAGTATGACATACATGAGACTTCCCACAGCTTCTGCATAGGGAACTCGTCTCATTCTCTCTATCTCTTCAGATGTTTTAGGTGATTGATCTTTAGAGAATGTAATTCCATGTCTGAATGGTAATAAACCAGTCTTGAAATTTTCCATGCTAAATCTAGCCAATATCTTATTGATATAGACCGCTTGAGACAAGGCTAAAGTTTTATTCTTCCGGTCTCGTAGGAACTTAATACCAAGAATATAACTTGTCTCCCCAGGTCTTTCATATCAAATTGTTTTGCTAACCAAATCTTTATTGTAGTCAATACTCCTATATCGTTTCCAATCAGGAGAATATTGTCTACACAAAGAACTAGGAAGGCTATAAATTTTCTTGAATTTTCTTGTACATACATGGTTCATCAATGTTCTGAATGAATCCAAGCGATTTAATCGCTTGATCAAATCTGATGTTCCATGACCGAGATGCATGCTTCAATCCATAAATAGATCTCTGCAACTTACATACCATGTGTTCTTGGCATTTTTGTATAAATCTATCTGGTTGCTGCATGTAGATGTTTTCTTCAAGATGCTTGTTAAGAAAGGCAGTCTTGACATCCATTTGCCAAATTTCATAATCTAGCACTGCAGCAATGGAGAGCAAAATCCTGATGGATTTAAGCATAGCAACCGAAGAAAAGGTTTCCTCATAATTGATTCCTTTTTTCTAAGTAAACCCTTCGGCTACTAATCTTGCTTTAAATGTTTCCACCCTTCCGTCTACTCCTCTTTTTCTCTTGTAGATCTACTTGTACCCTATAGGTTTTACCCCATTTGGTGCCTCTACAAGTTCCCAGACTTTATTGGAATACATAGATTCCATTTCTTGATTCATGACCTTTTTCAAAATTCAACATCTCTATCTATTAGAGCTTCGTTGTAACTAGTGGGATTTTGCACATGTTCATCTGAGATAGCCGTATAGGTTTCTCCCAAAAGCATGTATCTCTTAGGTAACCTAGTTACCCTCCCACTACGACGAGGTTCTAAAAATGATGGTTGTTCAAGGATAATCCTGTGCTAATCAGTTGGTTGTTGCTGTTCTTCATGTTCTATAACAGGTGTTGAAAGCTGAGCATCAACCTGATCTCTTTTATTTCTCTAGTTTTACCTTACTCTTAGGTTATAAGTCATTATATAGTCTTTCTCAAAGAAAGTGAAGAATATTTCTATAAATACATTCTTATCTTGAGGATTATAATTCAGACTTTCCCTTATTCCTTTAAGATACCTAAAACATGCAAGCTTCTGAACACGAATCCATCTTCTCTATCTCTGATTCTAGTAAAAATACTAGTAAACTCCAAATACGAATGTGTCTCAAACTATGTTTGTGACTTTTTCATAATTTCTTAGAGTAGTAGACACCGAGATAGATGAAACGAAGTTCAACAAAACTTTATAGTTTCAAATACTAGTATCTGGAATCAAAAAGGTAAATGATAAACCACTTAGTATATATCTTGTCTTATCCAAAAGAATCTTGTTTCTCCATTTAATTACACTATTGTATCATAGTGTTTATTGACAACCAAATAGTGCTTGAATTCTCCATAGAGATATTCTTTGTTTCGATCTTATCGAAATTCTTTTATATTCCTGTCTAATTGCTTCTGTCTTATCCACGTACTCTTTTGAATTTCAAAAGCAATGGAATCATGACGCAGTTAGACAAACATAAATAAAATGAATATTCATCAACAAGATTGATAGAATACTCATAACCTCTTATAACATGTAAACTGATTAGTCCGTATACATTTGTATGCATTAAATCATCAAATACAATATTATGCTTTTAGCTCAAAAAGAGCATCCTTGTCATATTACTTTTCTAAATAAAATTTATAGAGTTACAATGATCAATCTTAATAGGCCAACAAGTCTATCATTAATTATTTTCTTAAAATCTTATTATAGTTTATATGACTTAAGCATAAATATCAGAGGTGATTTTTGGTTTAAAAGAAACATTTCTTTTCTTAGATAAATACATATACTTTTTATCATTATATCTTACTTTGAATATATCAATGTACTTCTATGATATAAATTGTCTTTATAAATAACCAAAATAAGTAATAAACAGAGGATCCATAAATAACAGTGTACTCTTGTTTATTAAAACAAGCCACCGAAATTAAATTCCTCCAATATTTGGAAAAATAAAGACAAATATCAAAACTAAAGTCTTGTAAAATTGATCTAGTCTTTCAATTGATATAAACTAGCACATCCTCAACTGTTGTTTGAAGCTTTCTTCACTTAATCTCTTGGTTTCCTGAAAACCAAATAAATGAATTACAAATAAGATTAGTTATCTCAGAATTCATTATTATATGAATCAATAGAAATCTGAACTAATTAGGAAGCTTAAAGATTTCCTATACCTGATTTTAATAATCTTAGGACAATCTTTCTTCCAGTGACCCTTCTGTCCACATTTGTAACACTTGCCTTTTGGCTTGCCACTTCTTTTAGTGGAAAGTTTGCCGATCCCAACTCTTGCTTGCTCATTCTTGTCTTTCAACTTAAGCCTTGAAGAGAATCCTCTTTCAGGAAGTTTTCTGCTATGATAAAATTCTTCTATAGCATGTAGTTCGTGCATTAATTCAATTAAGGTCATATCTTTATTGTTTAAGATATAGCTGACCTTAAACTCTTTGAATGTATCAGGTAAAGATTCAATCACCATATTAATCTTTGATTTATCATTGATTTGAACACCATGAATCTCTACCTCATTCAAATAGTCCATTTTGAGGACATGATCACGAACTTTTGTGCCCTCTTCCATCTTAGTATCCGTAATACGTTTTAATGCTGCTTCTCTGGCAAAATGGATATTTTGCCCAAACATCTTATGAAGACTAGTCATAATTTCAGTGGCTGTTTCCATGCTCCGATGTTTCGAAGCCAATATATAGCGCTTAGCCATTTTGTTAGCTTCGCACCATTTCTCATAAGGCTCTCTCTGATTTCTATAATCGTATAACGATGGTTCAGGAGGACAGGGCTGGGTCAACACATATTTGCTTCCCTTAGCAGTGAGAATATTAAATAGATTGCGTTTCCAATCTAAATAATTTTCGCCAGTGAGTTCATTTTTAACAAGGATAATTAATAATGGGTTAATGGAAGACATTTTCTGAAAAACAAAACAAAATAAACATGCATAAATACTTTGAAACAATATTCACAATAAATGACAAAAATACAAAAAATCATAAATGCATTTTAATTTATTGTAACGATAATATAGTACCGCTTTGACAAGCTATCCGTTGAGGAAGTCATGTCTACACTTACTAGACCCAATTATGCATTGGATTATTTACTTTCATGTAGAGACATGATAAATAATTATCGTTATCCTTTTGGGTCTAAATTTGTTAACAGAGCTTTGTTGGGAAGGTTAATAACAAATTTTAGTTGAGTGTATAACCATTGTTTCAATCTACGTATTTTTCATATCAATAGTCACCGTTGGGGCGAACAATCAATTGAAAAATATTTCAATTTTATCTTTGAAGAAGTTCATCAAATAAAATATCTAATATATATACCCTCCGTAGGGAGCATCACCGTATCATGAAGTCGATGTATATATATAATTTTATTATTAAACTAACAATGGAGCCCGTGGAAAAAATTATCTTGAATTTTCCCTCTTCCACTCAATATTTTAAAATTGATTTTTCTTTTTTAAAACGTACATATTGTTAATTGCATGCTTCCTATAATATTATCTAGATGATATTCAATATTATTAAGCATAGGCAAATTACAAACAATATAATGAAATTCATTATTAATTAATGACATATATCATTATGCATAGAGTGGCACTACCTATTCTATATGACATGATATCATGGCATGTTATCATCCATAACAAAATACATAGAAAAACAATTAAATAATCTTAATTCATGGCTTTCCTAATAATGAAAAATACATTAACCCTAAGCCTAATCTTCATTGGGCTTCTTGTCAATGTTCATCTTTCATAAGCTTGTCTTTATTAATGGACTAGGGGAAATTGGACATTAAATTTATAGTTGGTCCAATTTTAATTTTGAAATGAAATAAAATAAAGAATTAAAATTTTTTTTATTAAAATAAAACTTTTGGACCAAAAATAAATTTTAATGTATTTAACTTTATCTATGCATTTTAATCCATTAAGCCCAATTGAAATTGGGCCTAAAACTAGGATTCATTAAACCCAAAACTATGTTTGGATTTAAACGCAAAAAATTAAAAACGTTTCTGCTCAACTAAAAAAATATGAAACTATAGGGACCTCTATGATAAAAACCATGGAACCCTAAAATCACATTTTTCTTTTCCTCTTCTTCCCCAGCCGCCGCCACCAATACAAAGGGCAGCGACTATTCACGCATCTCCGATGCCGATTTGACCATCACCGCCACACCGGGAAGCCACGGAACGACGCCCTCCAGCCGCAAATGTCCGCAAGCTTCCAGCCTCCGCGCGCAAGATTCCAGCATCCATGCGCAAGATTCTAGCCTCGCACGCGTGCTTGCTGCTGGTAGCGTTGCTTCCAGCTGCAGCACATGCAGCACGCGCTGCTGGCGTTGCTGGCCGCGAGCGCTGCTTGCTGCGCACAGCGCAGCGCGTGCCGCTGGCCATTGCTGGCCGCGCGCGTTGATGCAGCGTGCTCTGGTTTGTTGCCGCTGTTTTGAATTACTGGCCTCCGTCGCTTTGATTTGCCATCCGTGATTGATTTACAAATATCCTAGACCAATTTTGGCTTACAAAATTCTATAACAGTAAATTAAATCAAGAGAGAAACATGGTGATTAAAAACCACCCCTCTTGTTACATATCTAAACGAAAAATACAGTAGAAAATCTAACCATGAATTACGACAAACCAAAACATACTTTATTCATATATTAAACAAATAATATATATCTGAATAAATTGTGCTACTCTAATACATAATTTCAAGAAAGATTTCATACGAAATTCTTATATTTAATATGAGATGTCTCTGATACTAATTATTGGGGAAAAATTAGGTTTTTAAATTTTTTAAAACCTTTTCAAGATCGCTCTCATATAATATATAAGAATTTGTATGCTCTTTAAAAGCATATGTGTTTATTTAAGTGTAATAAACAATTTTTCTGATTAATAGAATAAATGAGGTATTTTATTCAAATATCTTAATTGTATTAATATTTGTATTAAAGTTCATTTAATCATATTATATGTATTTATGTGATCACCATGTGGATTCACAGAAGACATAAATACAAGTTATCTTATGATTAAATAAATTTAGTTCGCAGTTGATAAATAAAGTTGGGCACTTTATTTAGGTATAGACTGTAATAAATTCATTGAATGATTTGTCTTAATTATATATGAATTTATTGATGTAGTACGACTACATTGAACTGGATCACATATGAGATTTAATTAACTTTGTAATAATTGTCAGACTTATTAAATCTCATAGGAGTTGATTTTACTGTAATCTTAATCTTGAGTTAATTATGATTTCATGATTGTAATTGTTATTCCATTTGAGTTACCAATGGGCACGACACATCCTTGTGGTCAAATTACCCAGTATCTTGGTGGGAGCAATTATGAGTATTGGAGTTATGGATTAACAATATAGAATTTATACAATATATCTCTTGATGGGTTTTCGGCACTTGATCATATAATTCTCTGGCCAGAGTGTGTCAACATATTTAGTATGTTGACAATAATCATTAGAGAAAATCAGTAAGGATCAAGAATAAGATGTTATTAAATTGATTGGACAGTTGAGATATCAATTTAATTAACGATGTGGTACAAAGAATTGTGCAGTAAAGAAATCAATGTGGCTTGGGACGAATTATTATTCGAGCATACAATTATGGAAGTCAGTTCCAATCTTTTAGTGGAGTAGATTTGGAATTAAATAATTGGGCTAGTTTAATTACAGGCCTAATTATTGTAGCCACTATTGTATGTTCCCAAATGATCCCCGGGTTAACTCATTGAATTGATTGCACCACTACTGGACTAATAAGTAAGATAACTAGCTATTTGGGTCAAAAGGCTAAATATATCATTTAGTGGGAAGCTCCATTTAATTAGCTTTTGTGTAAGGGTCCTTATGTTATTTTACAAGGTGGGTCCCTATTGAAAAAGCAAATAACGTGAGTTTTATTTTTGATTATTTGGAGCCTAGTGTTTTCACTAAAGAGTGATATAAAAGGCTTATTTTTCTCTAAAGAAAAAAAATAGAAGCCACTATATACAAATTGGAGAATAAGATTTTTCTCTCGATTATTGAGAGAAAAATTTTTTCGTGCTAGTTGCTTTGGTAGTGATAAAGACGTCCACACGTCAAGTGCAGATCGAACCTGAGTCATAACCTGGAAGATCATTGGTGACAGTTCGTGATTTAAAAAGTGTGGTGGTGACGGATCATAATCTAACAGGAGTGGTGGTGGCGGATCGTGATCTAGGAGCCTAAATCACTTCAGCAGAAAAAGCCAACTCGGATTTTCAAGGTACAATTTCTAGAATACAAATTCTTATATATTATATGAGAGCGATCTTCAAAAGGTTTTAAAAAATTTAAAAACCTAATTTTTCCCCAACACATACCTCTACATATAATTGTGCAGTATGGCTGCAGTGCGTCCAGTGACCATTGTCACTTGCACTAGAAAAAAAAATGGTCTTCAATGACCAAAAAAAAAAATTTAAAGCAGGTTCGTCACTGATAAATTCCCTGGACAAATCCTATGACTTAGGTCAATAGTTTATTACATTATTTTAGTTCCTTGTAAAATATCCAAAAATATTTTTCTTTTTAGTATCTTTTGAACAATTTAAAACATTGATAGGTTTGGATTTGATGGGAAAAGAACCCACACGAGCATCTGAAAATTAATCAGAAACAAACTCTTTCCTTTATGGAGTGATTAAAACAGAATGTGTACCATAAATTAATAAGAAGAAAATAAATTAACACAATTCAAAGCAATAAATCAACAACAAGAGAAAGATTTTTAAGTAAAAAACTCAAAATGTGAAAAATTACGGGATCGTAATCTGATATAATCTTGCACTATATTAATGGGATTACATCTCAAATTCTTCTCTACATAATACTAGAAGGTAACAACATCAAGAATATCAATAATCTTGACTTACAATAACAACCTAATATATGTCTCTCCAACAAGTGGATATCTCAAATAATAACCAACGAAAGGATAAAATAAAATCAAGCCTGATATGATTATAGAGGGTGATGCCAAAAACTTACCCTCTAAATTTAGGAAAAAATGGAGTTAAAATCACCTTCCAATCTTTCAATTAAATATTGAAATTCTTGCCCCCAAAATAAATATTACGACGCTTTCTCACTCTCTCTTTTGTCCTCTTGCTATTTCTAATGTTGCTATCGCATCCACTTATTCCTCTTTGTATAACGTTTTCTATTGGCTAATTTCACTAAGCCCCACTTGTTTCTTTTAATTGCTTAAAGACCTAAATTAATAAAACCTAGGCTTAGGCCACCCAAATAAGATGAACCCAAAAAATCTTCCCCTCCAAATCATGTAGAGGGCACCACTAAGCTCACTCTCTACTTAACTTTTCAACTTCTCCTTAGGCACTGACTTTGTCATCATATTTGATCCATTCTCCGTTGAGTGAATTTTTTCAAATTGCCACAGCTTCTTCGCAAGCATGTCTTGTATCCAATGGTACCTCACATCAATATACTTGGACTTATAATGATATGTCGAATTCTTTGCCAAATAAATGGCACTTTGATTGTCACAGTACATAATATAACTATCTTGTTTCACACCAATCTCTTGTAAGAAATTCTTGATCCGCAAGGTTTCGTTGGAACCTTCAGTGATTGTAATATACTCTACTTCAAATAGTAGACAAAACAACACACTGTTGAATTCTGGATTGCCATGAAATTGCTTTCCCTACAAAGGAGAGCAAATATCTTAATAGAGATTTTCTAGAATCAACATCTCTTACCATATCAGTATTTGTGTACACTTATAATACAGGTTTGTCACTATCAAAACATAAACATACTCTGAAAGTGTCTCTAAGATATTTGAGAATCTTCTTCACTGTTGTTCAGTGCTCTTTGCTCGGACTAGAGATAAACTTACTAACTATACCAACTGCATGATTAATATTTGATCTTGTACAAGTCACGTCATATATCAAATTACCAATTGTTGAAGCATAAGGAACTCTTCTCATCTCTTACTTCTTTTTCTTACTTGTAGGAGAATGTTAGAAATTAAGCAAAAAGTGGCATGTAAATGGAGAATAAATAGATTTTGTCTTGCCCATGTTTAATCTTTTAAGAACTCTTTCAATATATGCTTCTTGAGATAACCATAATTTACTAAATTTTAATCACAGGAAATCTTCTTGCCAAGAATCTATTTTTTCAATTCCAAGTCCTTCATTGTAAAAGACTTGCTAATATATTTCTTAAGATTATCAATCTTACTAGCATATTGGTTAACAATTAAGATGTCATCTACATAAAGCAAATGAATGATAAAATCATTACCACTAAACTTCTTTACAAAAACACAATGGTCAGATATAGTCTTGGTAAAACCATGATTCTTCATGAAAGAATCAAACTTTTTGTATCATTGTTTTTGTGCATGTTTCAGCCCAGATAAATTTTTCTTCAGCTTGCATGCAAATTCTTCTTTGATTTTGATACAGAACCCTTCAGGCTACTCCAATATATTTCCTCCTCTAAATCACCATGCAAGAAAGCTATTTTTACATTAAACTGTTCAATCTTCAAAATTCAAGTTAGCTGTTAATCCCAGAACAACTCGGATAAAAGATATCTTTACAACAGGAGAAAATATTTCTTCAAAATCAATATTTTTCTTATAACTGAAATCCTTCACGACCAATTTAGCCTTATACCGCTGTTGTGAATTATTTTCAATCTTCAACTTGTAAACCCATTTGTTTTTCACTGCTCTTTTTCCCTTAAGAAGATTTACTAAGTCAAAATAGTGGTTCTCATTGAAAGATTTCATCTCTTCTTACATGGCTTTAACCTACTCATTTTTATATTGATGAGATATAGTTTTCTCAAAAAAATTCTGGCTCCCCTCCTTTTGTAAGCATCACATACTCATTTGGCAGATATTTACTGGTTCTCATTGAAAGATTAAGAAGCTTTACTAAGTCAAAAGATTTGTTCTCATTGAAAGATTTCATCTATTCTTACATGGCTTTAACCTACTCATTTTTATGTTGCTGAGACATAGCTTTCTCAAAACATTCTGGCTCCCCTCCTTTTGTAAGCATCACATACTCATATCTTTGATACTGAACCCTTCAAGTTGCTCTAATATATTTCCTCCTCTAAATCAGCATGCAAGGAAGCTATCTTTACATTAAATTGTTCAATCTTCAAATTCAAGCTAGCTGTTAATCCCAAAACAATTCGGATAAAAAATATCTTTACTACATGAGAAAATATTTCTTCAAAATCAATATTTTTTTTATAACTGAAATCCTTCACGACCAATCTACCCTTATACCATTGTTGTGAATTATTCTCAATCTTCAACTTGTAAACTTATTTGTTCTTCACCATCATTTTTCCCTTAAGAAGCTTTACTAAGTCAAAAGAGTAGTTCTCATTGAAAGATTTCATCTCTTTTTACATGACTTTAACCTACTGATTTTTATGTTAATGAGATATACCTTTCTCAAAACATTATGGCTCTCTTCCTTTTGTAAGCATCACATACTCACGTGGCGGATATCTACTGGAAGGTTGACGCTCTCTAGTGGATCTCCTCAATTCTAGCTCAATTGGTGGTGCAAGTAGTTATGGAGGTGCTTGCTTAATTGTTTCTACTAGTTTATCATTATTATTCTCTCTAGCTCTCCCATAATCATCATAAGCTACATGTGGAGAAATTGAAGTTGGAATAATAGGAATCTTTGGAGGTAACTGAGGCTCATAACTCTTCTTTTCATCACTAACTATCTAAATTTTAAGGAACACAATATCTCTATTTCTGATCAATTTCTTTGCCACTAGATCCAATAATCTATACCCAAAATTTTCATTTCCATAGCCTAAGAAAATACATTCCTTGACTTTATCATCAAGCTTTAATCTCTCTTCTTTAGGGATGTAAACATATGCTCTACAATTAAGCACTCTCAAGTGTTTATAAAAAACATCTTTCCTAGTTCAACCTCTCTTAGGTACATCACTATCTAAAGGAGCTAGAGGAGAAAGGTTAATCAAATCAACTGTAGTACACATAGCCTCTACCCAAAATGATTTCGGAAGCTTGGCATTAGAAAGCATACACCTGATCTTTTCTTTAATTATTTTGTTCATCCTTTTTGTAACATCATTTTGTTAAGGGTTTTTGGTCTTTTCAAGTCGGATTCCATGGAATTTCCAATACTGCTCAAATGAACCTCTATATTCACAACCATTCTCTATCTTAATGTTGATGCATATTGTTATAGGTATCAATGTGCAAATGTACACAACAAGTAGTACAATTACGAGTATTCAGATCGTTTTCATAAGAATTGATGTTATAGAACTTGCTACAGTAATCTTAATAGTGCAATTTTAGTGCAATTAAAATAAAATGATTGATGAAATTAATGACCTACTCAAATTAAAAATGCAATAAAAAATGTAATAAGAAAAATTTTAAGTCAAATTCAAAGATGTACTCAATATGAAATGAGTAGTTAAATGATTAAACTCACGTAATGGTATTGACTGTTTTTCCAATTATGATTTTGTTACTCCAGCATCTACAACAACATTAGGCATAATCCTTCAAGTACCCTCAGTTGTCGCATGTTGGAAATCTTAAATTTATATGCAACATAACAGTCAGCAATTGTTATGTTAACATTAAATATAACATTATGCGTGCTAGATTCCTATTGCCCTACAATTCATATGTCTAGTTCTTCACTAAATTTAGATAAAATATGACATTATTCAAATCGAGATTAACTCAACTTGGGAAACCCAATCTAAAACTATGTCTTGTCTGGATTTGTTTCACTAAATCAAATATTTTTTATGCTCATTCTTAGCTAGTATCCACTAAATGGGTGATCAATAGAAATAGAGATTTATAATAAGTAAAATCAAGAAAAAATGCTACAGCAGATTTTAAGAAATACACAATTATAAATCAAATAACCATTAAGCTTGTTTAACACCCAATTACATCAAAGTTTAGTTCATGATAGGTGATAAAACAATAACAATACATTTTTTTTCCATCAAATACATTCCCATAAAGAGATGAAAATAAGCAAACAAAGAGTAGAACTTAAGATTCGCTAAATTCCAGGCGTCCTTTTTTTAAGTTTTTGTGATCTCTTTTTTTTTCTCAAAAATCCCTTGTCGCAATCCTCAACTCTCTCTTATTCTCCTATTTTTCTCTCCGTTATTTTTCTTGAGTAACGGCTCTCTCCTCTTATTTCTTTCACATGTCCTCTTTTTATATCTTGGAATTAAGGCAACCAAAAATATGTGGCCACGTGTCTCCTTTTTGGAAACCTTAGATCGCATATCTTTTTGTGCCGCCTGCCATTGCTTTGTCAGTTAACATGCGGGTAGTCTTGCTTGTATTTGCCCCTGGATTGCTATAGCAACTGCTACAAAATCTTCTATGATTCAGACTTGTTTTAATTCATCTGCAGACATGTTCTTTGTTATTTTTGCAAGTCTGCTGCTACAACATTCCATCCATAAAGCTTGAGCTTTTTGATCACCGACAATCATACACATAATCAGAGCACAAGATGATATAAAATTAAAATTAAATAGGTACTCATGCAAACTGTAACTAAAAATGAAACAAAAACACATCATTCACTCTCTGAGTAATGTTAGTTAAAGTTTAGAAATGTCATAATAACTCTCATTTCATGAAATTATCACCTGACATATTTTAATTTTCTTCTTTTCCCTCTCTTAACATAAGCATGTAAGAACTTGAACGTATAAAGTACTTGATCTTTAGATTTCAAAACAAAAGCCCACACTTTTCTAGAACAACATAAATAAAAGTTACAAAATAAAGTACACCTCGTATTGATCTGTTTTACATCATGCAAATATAAGTATGAATCAAATTACGGATACGCGACTTTCTAGATGGAGAAAAGCTTTAAAAGTTACTTTGCGTGTCTTTGTGCTAAACAACGAATACAAGTCTTGAGGGACATACATGTAAAGCTGGGTAAAAATCCTTTTTCTGACAAGAGTTTCCAACCCTTTCTCACCAATATGACCAAGCCTTTTATGCATGTCTCAATACATAATCTTTTATAGCCATATTCACCTCTTCTTTCTTGATCTTGGCTTCTAATACATAGAGAGTGTTCATTTTCCTCCCTTAGCTGACATTAGAGAGACTTTGGTTAGTTTTCATTTTTCTTCACCAAATTGGTTAGTATAATAATCATTATCAAGCTTTTTATAAAAATCAAATTAAGGAAAATATCTGGTACATGTCTGACATTTTTAAGCAACAATTAACGTGCCACACTTGTTGCTAAGCAAATATCTCCTATGTCTACAATCTTGAATGCCCTCTTATTTCCTGTTCGAACATGACCATAATCATTGTTAACATATGATGTAAAGTAATCACAATGGGCAGTATGAAATGAAGCACCTAAATCAATCACCTAGTTACTAGCATGGCAAATGAGATTTACAGAGCCCTCATCATAAACAATACTTAAATCATTATAACTGTAGTTGCAGTGTTCTCTTTATCATTTTTCTAACCATCAGCCTTTTTTTATCTGTTCTCTTTTCTACAATGAACACTCCCTTTTTATATGACGCATTTTCTGACAATAAAAGCACTTCGTGTTTCTCCTCTAGGATTTAGATCTTCCTCTGGGGTTATCATTGTTTTGGGAACGAGAATTTCTACTTTAGCTTCTCCCTCGCCTTTCTTGCTTTGCGAAAATAAGTGCATCTAATTTAGAGGGAACCACTTTAACGCTCTTTGTTGATGCATATTGCTCAAGGTGTCAATGTTCAAGTGTACACAAGTAATATAATGATGAGTATTCAGATCGTCTCTATAGGGATTGATGTTATAAAATTTGCTATAACAATCTTAACAGTACAAATTCAGTCTAATTTAAATAAAATAATTAACGAGATTGATGACCTAATGAAATTAAAAAGGAAATAAACAGAATGCAATAAGGAAAATCTAAATTAAAAAACAAAGATATGTTCAATGGGAAAGGGTAGTTGAGTACTTAAATTCACTTAATAGTATTGACCGCTTGTCAATTACAGTACTATTTTTGTAGCATCTACTACAACGCTGGGCAGAACCTCTCATGCATCCTCAACTGTCACATGTTGGATATCTTATATCTATATGCAACCTAACAATGACCAGTTGTTATACTAACATTAGATATAACATTATGTGTTCTAGATTTCAATTGCCCTACAAGGTAAATCCATATATCTTCAATAATCTTAAATCAAGTATGACTCTATTTAAATCGAGATTAATTTAAGTTGGGAAACCCAATCTAAAACCATGTATTGTCTTGATTTGTTTCACTAAATCAGAACTTTTTTATGATATTTCTTAACTAGTATCCACTAAATTGGTGGTCAACCGAAATAAAGATTTGCAATAAGTAAAATCAAGACAAAATTTTACATCAAATTCTAAGCAGCACACACGTATAAGTCAAATAACCATTAAGCTTGTTTAGCACCCAATTACATTAAAGCTTTGTTCATGATAGGCGATAAAATAGTAACAACATACGTTTTTGCCATCAAATACATTCCTAGAGAGAGATGAAAACAAGCAAATAAAAAGTAGAAATTGAGATCCCCTAAATTTCAGACGTCTCTCTCTTAGGTTTTTGCAATATCTCCCTCTTTTTCTCCAAAAAATCCTTTGTTGTAGCCCTCAACTCTCTCTTATTCTTTTTTTTTCTTTTTCTCTCTATTATTTTTATGTGACACCCCTTCCTCATTTTTTTTTTCATGTGTGCTCTTTTTATATCTTGAATTAGGGCAACCAAAAGCATATGGCCAGTGTCACCTGTCACTGTTTTGTCTGCACGTGGTAGTGACAATGCAGTAACAGCTACAGCATGCTTTGTTGGTTAACACGTGGGAAGTCTTGTCTGTATTTGGTTTTGAATTATTACAGCAATTGCTATAACATCTTCTTTGATTCAAACTTGTTTTAATTCATCTATAGACAAGTTCTTTGTCATTTTTACAGGTCTGTTGCTGTAGCATCCGTCCATAAAGCTTGAGCTTTTTGGTCACCTACAATCATGCACATAATCAAAGCACAAGGTGATTTAAGACTCAATCAATTTATTAAAACTAAACTCAAATAGATGCTCATGAAAAATGTAACTAAAAATGCAATAAAAACACATCATTTTCTCTTTAAGTAATATTAGTTTAAGTTTAAAAATGTCATGATAACTCTCATTTCATAGAGTTATCATTATTTCTCATATATTCTTCATTTCACATTCTATATATAACTATGTCTAAAGTTAACTTCGCGTTTGACATTGAATTTTTCACTGACACCACTAATATCACCCAACTATCAGGTAAATAACTAAGCAACAATAATGATTGTAACTTATCATCTAAAACAATCTTTATAATAGTCAATTAATCAACCAAACCTTGAAACTCACTAATGTTTTTAGTTATATTGCGTTCCTTCTTAAATTTTAAGTTAACAAGCATTTTCATTAGAAGCTTTGTTCTGTGTTGTCAGCTGCTCATAAATTATCTCTAATTTCCTCCAAAGAATATCAACCTTGGATTCTTTAGCTACATTGTGGTGCACACTTTGACCAATTTATGGTCTAATAGTACCCATGGTCTTCTGATTAATTAAGCCCACTTCTTATTATCTAAATCAACAACTCTAGTTTTTTCGCTTTTAATAGGTTCATACAAGTCTTTCATGTAGAACAGATCTTCCATTCTACACTTTCAATACCATAATTCTATGAATTAAATTTAATCATACATGTCAAGAACTCCTCTATCTCAATCACATAATTAATATAAAGAAAAATACAACTTGATGCTCTGATACCACTCGAAGGAACCCACACAAACAGTTGAAAATTAAGCGAAAACAAACTTTGTCCTTTTTTATATGATTAAAATGGGATGTATTCCAAAAATTAATAAGTAGAAAATAAACCAACACAATTCAAAGCAATAAATCAATCACAAGAGACACAAATTTTTTTTGTGGAAAACTCCAAATACGAAAAACCATGAGACCATAGTCAGATATAATCTTCCACTATATTAACAGGATTATAGCAAAAATTCTTCTCTAGATGATGCTAGAGGCTAACAAAATAAAAAATCTCAATAATTTTGGCTTACAATAACAGCCTACAAGAGGATACCTCAAATAATAGCTAACAAGAGTATAAAATAAAAATCAAAACTAGTAGAATTATAGAGGTCGATACTAGGAACTTCCCTCTAAATTTGAAAGGAAACAAAGTTAAAATCACCTTCCAATCATCCAATGAAATATCAAAACATTTGCTCCCATAACAAATATTACGCCATTGCCTCTCTTTTTCTCTATCGTGTTTTTATGGTTGTTACTGTTACTGCCGCCTCAACTTATTTTTTTATGTAATAGTTTCTATTTGTTAATTTCATCTAACCCCACTTGTTTCCTTCAATTGCTTAAATACCCAAATTAATGAAACTTGTGCCACCCAAATGTGATGGACCCAACATGATTTGTACTTGGTCTAACAATTTTGAGTTGACTCATGTCCAATGTTCTTATTTAAACTAATTTCCTCTAACTTAACTTGTAATACTGAATATTGATATTGCATCTATCAGTTCTCCTATAGGCTTTAAATTGAGTTATAAAATATTTTAGGTTAAAACCTTATGTTAGCTGTTTGAATTATTGTTATTTCTTGACATAAGTAGGACATATGAATTTTAGCATTCTTATGTGAGAATTAAGCCTCATCATTTTAAAAAATACTATCGCATTATTGTTGAAATAATACTATTGTAAAAAAAAGGTAAGGGTAGGAGCATAACATATTTAACAACAAAGGTATCGTGACTCTTGATGTATTTTTAAATATAAGGACAAAACGGATAGTTAACTCAAAATATGAGAACTACACAAATACTTTCTCGATAGGAAATGTGTTAACCTAAAGGGCTACACATAATATAATTTTGATGATAACAAACATGTGTCTTAAGTAAAAATAATAAATATTGTATTTCACATTTTCACTAGTTTTTTAAGGATAATATTTATGCAAGTGAATCAAGTGAAATCAAGCTCAAGACACGCAACGGACAATGGCGACATCAAGAATATAGTTTAGAGCTCAACGAACAAATTAGTGCGATAAATTCTTGTAAAGTTGGTATGATTTAATTGATGCATTATTTAGCATTTGAGAAGCTCAAGAGATTAATTTAATTAAATACTTTTCATAAACTAAAAGGTTTTATTTTTATAAAGTAAAGTATTTTGTGGATTTGAGTAATTTGGATTTAAATGCTAAGATTTGAAATCTTTGATTTTAATAAGTATTAAATTTCAGAGTTGGACGTTTTTATAAACATTTAAAATAGTTTTGGGCCATACTATAATTTATAAATATTTTAGACTAAAGTGAAAGGTTTTGAGAACTTTGAAAAATATGGGTATTATGTTAAAAAGGACCTTTGTGCTAAATAATAAAATCTTTGGGGTTATATCATAATTTCAAAAAGTTTGGGAAAGACAATTATTCTTAGGAAGTTCTGAAATTGGACCTATTGGAAAAGTTTTATGATGTTGTGGGTCATAGTATAATTATAGAAAGTTTTGGGCTAAAGTGTAATTTTAGTGAACACTGTTACTGTAGCAAAATTCAAAAATAACGGTAATATCACTATTCCTGAATGGCTAGCCGGATAATCAAGCGACTAACCGCTTGGGCGCGGGAATTTAGCTATAACGACTAGTTTTTGGGCTTTCACTATAAAAACGCAACTCAAACTTCATTTTAAGGACCAATGCAAGCAAATATAAGATCATTTAACATATATTGGGCTTCCTTTTCACAAATCATCATTTATTGAATCATTATTGAGATATAATTCGTTATCCACTCTTAAAGAGAGTTTTATTGTTGTGATTTTCATTTCTCATCAAATTGTGAGTGTACAAGTGTGGGAAACACTTTAGGTGAAGAGATTGGGGATATAATCTCTTGTTGTAAAGGTTCATTGACACCTTAGAAGTCAATTGTAAACATTTGAAGCCTTGGGAGGCTTGGATAGTGAAATCTTCAAATCAGGTGAGTTTAGAGGCATGGACGTAGGCGGGGATAGCCGAACCATGTAAAAATCCTTGTGTTTGTTTTCTCTTCCCTTACTCTTTTAATATTGTGCTTGATTAAATTTATTGTTTTTGATTTGATTAAGGGAATAGATTAAATTGTTGTGCGAATTGTATTGTATAAATTTTAAAATCCCAATTCCCCCCTCCTCCCTCTTGGGTTGCATAACTTGCATTTCAAAATATTTGTGTAGCAGTATTCTATATAAGAAAAATAACATAAAGCAGTTATTTTGAGGCCAAATCTGAGCAAGATAAATATTGAAAAAATATGTGAGTATGGATGATTCAAAATCTCCTCTTTGAGCTCTTCACAATGAATTAAAAAACGCTCAAAATCATGCTTGGGTGAATGAAAAATTGGATCTCGAAAAGCACCCATTGGTGTGAAAAAATAAGGGAAAATCCCAAATGGGATTTGTAGCTAACTAATCCCTCCTTGAAACCTATATTTATTAGCCTCCATGTTCAATTGTAAAACACACCAAAATCCTAGTGATTTTCTTCTCATTTCTTTTTAAAAAATTCTAGTTTTAGGCTTCAACATGATAGAAATTAAACATTTATTTGAGGCTCGCGGGAATAATGAGGTTGTGCTACCAATACTATTCAAATCCATTGTATCTTGGGAGACAGACGACTATATAATTAGAGCATCGTTGTGAAGGTGGCAAATATATTTTAAGGAAATTGTAATTTTATAGGCCTCCAGTTACTAAATAATATTTTTATATTTTTACATATTGTCAAATTATTTATCATTATTAGTATTACTATAAATTTTTTATAAGTGTATAAGAAGCTTGTTAGTAAGCTTAAGTGCACTTGACCCCTCCAATCTTTTTTGAGAACCTAACTAGCGTATTTTTACATATGAAGTGGGTGGTCTTATAATCACTTAAAAGAAATAATAATAATAATAGTATAACCACAATCTTAAAACAAATTATATGTTGAAATGGCATTTAATATGAGCCAGCAAGTTAGAACTTTTAACCCTCATATTCTTGTCTGGTGTTTGCACTGGTACTATTGCACTTGTGGTTATTCCTCATGCAAAAAAACCTAAGAAATTCACCGAATGGAATTTCAAATGGCGGCAGCAGAAAATGTTACTTTGTTTTAGCACCTTGGATCTTGTTAGATTCTTAAAAGAAGATGCTCTTATACCCAGAAAAGTTGAAGATATTCACCAAGTGTTCAGTGCAATAAATGCTTGGAGTTAATCTATTTTCTTTGTAGAAATTATATGTTGAATGGCTTAAGCAATTCTTTGTACAATGTATATTTGGAAAGAAAAGAGCCAAGGAGCTGTGGGAGTCCTTAGAATGGAACTATAAAACTGAGGATGCTGGTACTAAGAAATTTGTCATAGGCTGCTTCTTAGATTATAAGATGGTGGACTCCAAAACTGTTATAAGTCAAGTTCAAGAATTATAGATAATTTTGTTAGAAGTTCATGCCGAATGAATGGATTTGAGTGAAACTTTTCAAGTGGCTACTATCACTAACAAGCTGCCTCCAGCATGGAAAGATTTCAAGAGTTATTTGAAGCATAAGAGAAAGGAAATTAGTCTTGAAAATATGATTATTAAACTTCAAGTTAAAGAAGGCAACAAAATTAATAACAAGAAAAGTGTCATTTTTGTGGCTAAAGACAATATTGTGGAATATAGTCAAAATATAAAGAATGAAAAGGTCAACAAGAACGAGCTAGGTCTAGAAAAAAGGGGTCTCTAAGAAGCAAACTAAATTTCAAAGGAAATGCTCCAACTGTGATAAACTATGTCACAAAGCTTTAGAATGAAGAATGCCGAAGAAAAAAGGAAACCGAGAAGTTAATCTAGTAGAGAACATCTCAAAGATGTGTCAAACATTAATCTTTCTGTACTGGTTTTTGAAGTAAATCTGGTGAGCTCCAAATCCAAAAGAATAGTGGATTGCTATTAGTGCCGCTTGACATGTATGCTTAGATAAGGAAATGTTTATTTCCTTTAAATCTATTAGAAATAGTGGAAAACTATAGATGGAGAATTCAACTACATCTGATATAGAACGTCAAGGAAAACTAATTGTAAAGATGACTTCCAAGGAAAAGCTGAATCTGAATAATGTTTTGCATGTGATAAAAATTCACAAAAATCTCGTATCTAGATCACTTTTGAACAAGTATAGATTTCGGATGGTGGTCGAGTTAAATATAGCAGTTTTGTCTAAAAATGGAATGTATGTGGGAAAGGAATATATATCCAATAGGTTATTCAAATTGAATGTATCGGTTGAAAAACCAAAGAATAATATAGCTATTTCTATATTCTTGAATTTTCTAATCTATCACATGGTAGATTAGGACATGTTAATTATAATACTTTGCGTAAGTTAATTAACATGAATCATACACCCACTTTCCAAATAGATGCGAAACATAAGAGTAAATCTTATGTTAAGGAAAAACTAGCAAGATCATTATTT
Organism: Citrus trifoliata; assembly: GCA_018350135.1. Taxonomy (NCBI): domain Eukaryota; kingdom Viridiplantae; phylum Streptophyta; class Magnoliopsida; order Sapindales; family Rutaceae; genus Citrus; species Citrus trifoliata. The sequence continues at coordinate 13,595,197 of CM031385.1, read as the reverse complement.
TACAGAATTGAAAGGAATGTTGAACCACTTAACTTAATGCCTAGTGATATATGTGATTTTAAATCCATACAGTCAAGGACAGGTAATATTTATTACCTTTATCGATGATTGCACAAAAATTTGCTATCTATATTTATTAAAAAGCAAAGACAAAGCTATAGAGAAATTTATACTGTATAAAAATGAAGTTGAAAATCAACTAAATGGAAAAATTAAGGAGTTGAGGACTGATAGAGATGGTGAGTATGTTGTTTGATTTAAGTCACTTTGTGAACAATATGGAATTATACATCAAACTATGGCTCTTTATTCACCTCAATCCAATGGGATTACTGATGTAAAAACCGTATCTTGAAAAAAATGATGAATGTAATGTTAATTAATTCTGGGCTACCTCAAAATATGTAGGGGAAGCAGTTTTATCAAGGACTACCTTTTAAATAAGGTACCTCAAAAGGAAGCAGAGAAAACTCTTTATGAATTATAGAAAGGTAGAGTACCTTCTTATAAATACTTGCGAGTGTGGGGGTGTCCTCCTAAAGTGGTCATTCCTCTATCAAAGAAAGTAAAGATAAGACCAAAAACTATAGATTGCATTTTCATTTATTATATACATAACAATAGTGCCTATCGATTTCTTGTGTATAAGTTGAATATACCAGACATTCATAAGAATACAATAATATAATGTAGAAATTCATTGTTCTTTGAACATTTATTTCCTTTTAAATTCAAGGAGGATTCAAGTTGGATTAATCGAACACCTGAGACTATCATTGAAGATCATGAGGGCCAAGAACAAACAGAAGTTTAATATAGTAAACAAGAGATTCATTCTGAAATTGATGTAATAAAAGAGCTAGAATGAAAAAAGTTCTTTGGCCGATATTTTCTAACCTTTTTATTAGAAAGGAAACCATTAAGCTTTATAGATAAGTTCACTAGAAGGCACTTTGTGGAAAGATGCTACTAATAGTGAAATTAAATTTATCTTACAGAATTATATGTAGGAGTCAATAGACCTTCTTCCAAGATGCAAACCTTTAGGATCCAAGTGGATTTTTATGAGGAAAATAAAAGCCGATGGATCAATTGATAAGTACAAGGCTAGATTTGCAATCAAAGATTGTAAGCAATGAGAAGGTCTTGATTACTTTGATATTTATTCTCCTGGAATGAGAATAAATCCCATCAGGATGATACTAGCAATTGCAGAATAGCACAATTTAGAAGTACATCAAATGGATATAAAAACAACATTTTCAAATGGAGATTTAGAAGAAGAAATCTACATGAAATAGTTTGAAGGTTTTATTACTCTAGGACAAGAAAAGAAAATGTAAATTAATCAAATTATTATATGACTTAAAGCAAGCACCAACACCATAGCATGAAAATTTTGACCATACAATGATGGCAAATGGTTTTAAGATCAAAGAATATGACAAGTGCATATATGTCAAAGAGACAAAAATAACTATGTAATTTTATATCTTTACATCAATGATATGCTAATTGTTGGGAGTGATGATAATATAGTCAGATTTACCAAGAATATATTAAAGTCAAGTTTTGACATGAAATATATGGGTTTAACATATGTCATTTTAAGAATAAAATTCTCAAGGACATCTACTGGACTTACTTCGAGTCAATCACATTATATGGATAACATTCTTGGGAAATTCAATAAAGATGATTTTGCTGTGGTAAGAACGCCTTTAGATATAGGTTTGCATCTATTTAAGAATAGAGATGAAGTGTCTTTCAAGTAGAATACTCCAAAGTGATAGACGGTCTGATGTGCCTAACAAGTTGTAAAGGGCCAAACTTAACTTATACAATAAGGAAACTTGCCAGATATACGAGTAATCCAGGAACTGATTATTGGAAAGGCTATAGTAAGAGTACTCAATTAATTACACTATACTCATAATTATAGGTTGCAATATACTAGATATCCAAGTATACTAAGACTATACTAAGACTGGAGGTCTATAAGTAGCTACGTACTTACACTAGCAGGTACTACCGTTTCATAAAAATCATCTAATTTTGTTTATTTAGTTCTTTTTATTTTATATTATTGGATAAGATATAAATATGATGTAATGCAATTACATTTCAACTTATTAATTTATTAGTAAGTAGTAATGCCACGTTTTTAAGTTTTATTTTTTAATTAAACAAATATTTATTAATTTTATACAAATTGATGTGGTATAAATTCATTGGTTGAATTAAATTATAAAATAATAAAAAGAAATAATTGTGAGGCAAGAGCTATGATATGATTTTTTTTTCCCAAATTCATCATATATTCTGCAGATACCAATCTAATTTAGATAAATAATGATATCTACCTACTCTAAGTAAATAAAAATATAAATTAACTTGTAAACATATATATACTGTAGATCCATCATAAATTTATCGGTTAAATTCATACTTACTGTAAATTTGTTTTGAAAGACTTTCAAAAGGATGACAATAGTCCAACACTTTAACCAATTTCACACTACATTTGAGTTGGATCAACAGAACTAAACTAATGATTCTAAATTATTATTAAGTGTGAAATAAGAAAAAATATATTTCTAAATCACATATAAAACTAGTAGATTGAAGGAAAAGAATGTAAATTAATGTTGGAGGGGCAAATTGATCATCAAAATTGTCACAAAAAAATTTAGAAAAATGATATAGAATTATAAATTGGCATTATGTGTAAAATGAAGTAAAAAGTTTGTAAAGCATATAACAAAATCAAAACATACATAGGACTAGTAAATAGAAGAAAAATGAGTAAACTAATGTTGGATCGTAAATTGATCTTTAGAATTGTAAAAAAAATAAAAGAAATTTTTTTTAAATTACGTAAAATTTGTAAATTGACCTTAAGTATGAAATGAAACAGAATATTTGTAAAGCATACATAGTTAGCACTGTAAAAAAAAATTAAAAATGACATAAAACTTGTATTGTGACATTAAATGTAAAATAAAACAAAATATTTGTAAACCACACATACAACTAGTAAAATGAAGGAAAAAAATAGATAAATTAATGTTAGAATGATACATTGGTCTTTAGAATTGTAAAAAAAAATTAAAAAAATTATATAAAACTTGTAAATTGACATTAAGTGTGAAATGAAATAAAAAAATTACAAATCATATATAAAACTAGTAAATTGAAGGAAAAATTGGTAAACTAATATTGAAGTGGCAAATCGGCCTTAAAATTGTAAAAAATAAAATAAAAAATTATAAAAACAACGTAAAACTTGTAAATTAACATTAAGTGTGAAATGAAACAAAAATTTTATAGACCACACATAAGACTAGTAAATTAAAGGAAAAAGTGATAAATTAATGGTAGAATGGCAAATTAGTTTTTAGAATTGTAAAAAAATAAAAACTTAAAAAGATAATATAAAACTTGTAAATTGATATTAAGTGTGAAATAAAATAAAACATTGTGAATTGGAGGTGGACAAAATTTGGTTCGGTTCGGTTTGATTTTTGTTATGTCATAAAGTTTTCACAAACCGACCTTCCATGAACCGTCACAACCCAATAATCTGGTTCGGGTCGACATCTCTTTTATATACTCACCCAATTAATTCAATTTTTTTTCAATGCTTACTTTAAAAATTAAAAAAGTGAAGATAAAAGTCATCAATCAAAACCTGACACAAACGTCCAATAATCCACTAATAAAATAACATCCACAAATAAGAATAATTTGCTACAAATTAAAATCCAAGCTTTCAATAATTCAATCCATAACTTCCTTTCTTAAAAGCTTCCAGCCGCCATAGGTGATGAATCCAATTATGTAAGTGTAGATTTCTCAAGCTCTACATAAAAATAATTCAATATAAATTAATTTAACAAATAAAAACTAAACATGCATAAATTACAATCTTGAACTTGAAAACTTACCAGATTGAAACATTTGATAAAGCTTTAAGTCTTGAATTCATGAATCATCAATGTTAATATGAACCTCTTCATTGCCACCGATTAAAGAGCATAACCAATTTTGTGAACAAATAAAGGCTTCCACCATTTGAGGAGTCAACGAACTTGGGAATGGATCAAGAATACGTCCACTGGTGCTAAAATCGAACTTAGAAGCTACCGTCAAAATAGGAATCGCAAGCACATCCTTGGCAATAAGTGGCAAAATTGGATATTTGGGGCAATCGTTCTTCCACCAACTTAAAATATTGAATTTGTCATTGCATGCATTCTTACTTGGGTCAACCAACTACACTTCCACCTCACTTTTCCCCAGAGTCTCTTTCTTTCTTTTTTTTTCTTTTAAAAGCTTCTTCCGTATCATAAGTATTTTTCTATGACTCATTTCCTCCCACATTCACATCTACATCACATGACAAGATACTAGGAGTCGTAGAGTACAAGGCATGATAACAGTTATAAACCGCTACCAATTGAACTTTGATGCTTGCTACCATTGCTTCAACTTGGTATCATACAAGGATTCAAAACAAAATAAGACAAACTCCAACTTATAAGGAGGATCAAGGACAACTACAATAATCAATAACTTGTTCATGTTTTCCACCGAACCCCAATATTTATTAAAATTTGTCTTCATTTTCTTTGCCATTACACTCAACATATAATATGCATCTTGACACTTTGCTATCAATAGGGATAGGATAGTACTCACCTAAAAGAATACAAGCAAAAGAAATAGAAATTGCATTAATAATAATAAATATCATGCTAATCAAGAAATCAAGAAATCAAACAGTTTAACAAAAGAGTTTAAAATTTCAAAAATAATAATAAAAATAAATAACAAACAGGTTATATTTATCCGATGAAAATATAAATTCGAAGTGACAGTTAAAGAAGCATTAAATTTCACAATCGTGTCTTTAAAAATCTCTAAATATTGAACAAAAGTAGTTGCATTGTCCCAATCTTCAGGTTTAGGTGGCCTTGTGCTCCCACTTCCATCCACATCCTCTTTGAAATAGTTACGATAATTTTCATCATCTTCTTCTAACCGTTCAAATGCCTTCAGAAACTTAAATGCACTACTCAACATCGAATAGGTAGAGTTCCATCGGGTAACAACATCTAACACCACAGACCCTTTACTTTCAATCTTCTCATGTTCAATACTCTTTTTAAATCTATTCTCCCTTGCTGGAGATTATCTTAAATACCTCATTGCATTACGGATGCTAGTAATTGAATCTTTTAATTTAGTCAATCCTTCACCAGCAATCAAGTTTATAATATGTGCACAACATCGCAAATGTAGAAATTTATAGCCAAACAATATTCCATCTACTTGCCAACTTTTTAACTTTCTCTTCACATACTTGACAGCCAAATCATTTGCAGAAGCATTATCTATAGTAATTGTAAGTACTCTATTTATACCCCAATCATGCAAAACAATCTCTACCTCTTTCCTAATTAATTCCCCTTTATGGCTTGTTATTTGACTGAAACTTAAGATTTTCCTCTGCAATTGTCAATTAGAATCAACAAAATAAACTGTCACAACCATGTAATTGATTATTTGAATAGAATTTTGTGTGTCAGTGGGTAATACACATCCTCATCTTACTAGTAATGAAGATATTTTTCAGTGCTATGTTCTCATATAAACATAATTGATAAACATCTCAAACATGTGTCCTTCGAGAAGAAGGCTCAAATTGCGGACAAGCAACATGAAAAAAAATAACAAAATCCTTTACCCTCAACAAAACTAAATGCATTTCTCAGGTTTTACCACAATAGTTACACGCAGCCCTCGGTACTCCATTGCATCTAGTAAAATAAGCCCATGCATCCGACACTTTCTTTCTTGACCTTTTTTCACTCAATTGGATTGAACTTTGCTTTGTACTTTACTCTGTGATGATATCATATTCTGGATCCATTTTAACTAAACCTATTGTAAGAAATAATGAACAATTATTAATTAGATGGGTAAAAAAAACAATACACATCAATTTCTGGTATTCGTATATTAAATAGGGTTGCAAATTCTTAGCATCCTTACACTGACAATTTAGAAAAAGATAAATATAGGCTCACCAAACCACTAGTGAAATCAAGTCATTATTCAGTTGCCCATAACTAAAAGATAAATATAGACTAAGCCTAGCTGCCCATAACTAAAAGACACATCCTACATGCATATAAACAAATAAGTTTACGGCTTGGAAGTTGGGAGCACATAAGCTTGTGTTCCAGTAGCATTTCACCAAGTCATTATTCAGTTGTTTCTTTAAATGTTCAAAAAAAAATCATTTTACTATAATCAGTTTTTTACATCCATGTCCCATAATAGCATTGAGATAAAAATGTAAAATGTTTTCTTTTTTTTCTTCATATTGATTAACTAGCAGAGATTATAACAGCAGAAATATTCAAAGCAGCTGTCTAACCAGCCATAACAGCAAGAGCAACTTAACTAGAGGAAACATATATAGTGTAAATTAGAGAGTAATAATGGCAATAAATCAAAGTTGAAAACTCACACAAACTTCACCATCAGCAGGCTCCAATATAATTGTTCTTCCTAGCCCCAATAAATAGTATTACAGTTGCTATTGCAAATGCCTTACCAACTATAGAAAAACCATTAATAAAGTCCATTAGAATGAGGTTAAAAGTTAATCACGCCAAAAAAACAGTCATGCAAAACCAAATTAACTTTTTTTCAAGCATTTTCTCATACATATGCCAAGTGAACTCGAGCCCAACTTTCAACTATGCATAACCATTAAGCATTAAACAAAACATATCCATCACTCACGGAATTATAAGCATAGAATCAAATGGCTCACGAGCTAACTCAATGTTACCACCTTTAACATGCCCATCAATCATGGAATTATAGGAAACCGAGTCTTTCATTTCCATTTTATTAAATATAAATCTGACCCAAATGTCACTTTACTCACCAAGCCATGAATATGCAATCCTTCCTTAATCAAACCCAACCAAGAACATGCTTTCAAAACTAACCATGTCTAGAATTTATCAACAGAAACCCCATTATCAAGCATTAAACAAAAAATAATCAAAGCTTATTTTGGGCCGAGCCCATAAGAATAAACAGAGAGGAACTAAACAGAAATAAACAAAAACAATATCAAAAAGTGTGGCAAAGATAAAGAGAGAAACTGACCTTAGATGGCAAGCTTGACTATGGCTGACGGACAACGATGGCTAGGTATGTGAGACTCGACGGCTGGTTATGTGAGGCGCGACGAGGGCTGTGAAATTTCGAATAGAAAGAGCAGAGTTGTGAGTTATGTTTTACTCGACGGTGATGGTTTGCTTGTTAACTTAATCTCAGTTCGGTTTCGGTTTTCATCGATCCCAACCAAAATCGAACCATCTTATTCAGGTTATTAGACAACTGAATGAAATATCAAACCGAATACGATAAACCAAATAAAAACGGTACGATTCGGTTCAGTTTGATTCTTTAATTTTCTGCCTACCCATATAAATGTGAACCACACATAGGATTAGTAAATAAAAAAAAATTAATGATGCAATAGTAAATTGCTCTTCAGAATTATAAAAAAATTTAAAAAAATAACATAAAACTTATAAATTAATATTAAGTATAAAATAAAACAAAAACTTTATAAACAATACGTAGGATTAGTAAATTGAAGGAAATAAGGATAAATTAATTTTGGAGTAATAAATTGGTCTTCAAAATTGTAAAAAAAAATTAATAATAAGAACTTGAAAAATGACACAAAACTTGTAAATTGAAATTAAGTGTGAAATAAAAGTAAAAAATTATAAAGCACACACAAGACCAGTAAACTAAAGGAAAATGGGTAAATTAGCAATTGGTCTTTAAATTTGTAAAAAAATAAAATAAAAACTTAGAAAAATGATGTAAAACTTTTAAATTAACATTAAGTGTGGAATAAAATAAAAATTTTATAAACCACACATACGACTAGTAAATTGCAGAAAAAATGGGTAAATTAATAATCTAGTGGTAAATTAGTCTTCAAATTCTAAAAAAAACCTTAGAAAAATGTCAAAAAACTTGCAAAATGACAATAAGTGTGAAATGAAACAAAAAATTCGTAAATCACACATAGAACTAATAAATAAATAAAAAAAGGTAAACTAATTATGTAGTGGTAAATTGGTCTTTAGAATTATAAAAAAAATGATATAAAACTTGTAAATTAATATTAAGTGTGAAATAAAAAAGTTTGTAAACCATACATAGGATTAGTAAATTGAAAGAAAAATGGGTATGTAAATATTAGAGTGATAAATTGGTCATCAAAATTGTAAAAGAAATAAAAACAAAAACTTAGAAATATGGAATAAAACTTGTAAATTGATATTAAGTATGAAATAAAAAAAATGTAAAGCATATATAAGACTAGAAAATTGAAGGAAAAATGGGCAAATTAATATTGGAATGGTAAACTAGTCTTAAGAACTGTAAAATAGAAAAAAATAAAAACTTAGAAAAATGACATAAAATTTACAAATTATCATTAAGTGTGAAATGAAACGAGAAATTTACACCAATAACCATAAAAATTTTGGTTTTTTCCATCTTAACCCTCCAAACAAATTTCTATCAACATTAGCCATAAAAGAACCTTTGAGACCAAAATACCCCTCTCCCTCATCTCTGACCCAACACTCCCTTTCACCCATCTCTCCCAAACCGAACAAACATCCATCATTGGCGGCAACATCAGCCCTCGTCGGCGGTGACTCCATCCCTCATCGGCGTTCGATCTACCATCTACAACCTTCAACAAAATCTAAGTTAGCCATTTTACTTATTTTCATTAATTTAAAATGAAATTTTAGAATAATAATGGTTGTAGTTTGAGAATAATGGTGGTGGTGGTGGTGGTTGTTGTTGTTTTGGGGGTATGTTGATTTGGGAGTATTGTTTTTGGGAAATGATTTGGGGTTTATTATTTGGGTAGCAGCGTGCACGCACGAGCCCGTCACTGGGCAGCAGCGTGCGCGCGCGCGTCCCGATGTGGCACCAAATCAGTGCTACAGCACGGCTCTGTTAACATGCATGTCGCACCAAATCCTGTCGCACCAGTTTGCCTGTCGCACCAAAAATTACAATGCTTTTTTTTTGTCAAGTCAATTTATTTATTTTTTTGTTGTAAATGCAATGTAATAATGTTATAAATATTACAGATACATGGCGAAATCAGAATCACCGGATATCGAAGTAGGCAAGATGTATTTTCGTTATGCCGATCACTTTCCTGGTCGAATTTCGAGCATGTGTAAGTTATCTTCGGTTGTAAAAGCTATCGAGGAAAAATAAACAAAACGGCAGTTGAATTTTTTCAAAAAGGATATATTTGGGCATTTCTTGGAGTGTTGAAGTTTTCCATTTAGTGAGGTAATTATGCACAATCTTTTACTGAGGCAAGTGGCCCATGAAGAAGATAGCCGTGAGGATCAGTTATGGTTTCAAATTAGTGAGCATTTGATTCGCTTGTCAATTGTAGAATGATGTCTGGATACTGGACTTTCATATGGTGTTGATACCAAACTAAAAAATAATGAAATGGTGCATAGGCTACGAAATACGTATTTTGGTGATGTGCATCGTAAGATCAATGTTAAAGAATTCGATGCATTATTTAAGAAGTTGAAATTCAAGGAAATGGACAATATGGACGCATTAAAGATTGTGCTCTTTTATTTTGCGGACAGAGTACTAAATGTGAGAAAAAATCACTGTCAAATCAATTTCGATTGGCTTAACGAAGTTAATGATATATAGTACTTCTGAAAGCGTCCATGGGGTCTTTTGTCGTGGGAAATGATTTACGAGAGTCTTGACAATGTACTGTTCGAGAAAGACGAGAAATTTAAGATGACTCGCTTGAAAAACCCAGATCATAATATTGAAAAATACAATCTTTACGGCTTTACGCCCGGGGTTCATGTGCCTTTTTTTTGTTTATTAATAAGTTTTATAGTATTAAATATTTGATAGTTGTTTTAATAGGTTTTTCACTTTGGTTGTTGTAGGATTGGATTTACGAAGATATCGGAGGTTTGCCATCAACATGGGTTGTGAAAACGAAGAAGAAGATTCCCCGCATCATGCAATGGAAGCCCATGGCATCTTCGAGAATCAACTTTGCCGAGGTTTATTCGTTCTTCAACGACAAATCTCGTCTTGTAAGTAATATGTATTAGTTATTTTTTTAACTTTACTAATAAGTAAGTTATGTATACTTACTTAAAATTTTCAATTCAATTTATGGCAGTGGGACGTTTTACAAACCCTTGAGCCTAATTCAAAAGAGAGTAGCAAAAAATATTGGCTCACTGTGAAGGATTACATGCCAAGCATTTCAGACTGGGTTCATAAGTTCGTTATACTCTAAGTACTATCAATTTTTTAATCGAAATTTTTGACTTTTCATTTACTAATTTTAAATGATGCTTTATACAGCACCAACCCTTAGTCAACGCGATGTCGTCGGTTACAAGTCAATCGAACGAGCATGACGACATACCAAACCTAACACCAGAGCAGCGTCATGACACTTTTGAGGATGAGGTGGTTGTTGATGACCACTAGGAGCAAACAAACAACTCTGATGACGCACATGATTCTGAGGTTATAAATAATACACGATATTTTTCCTTTATAAATCATTATTGTTTTACTGTTATTATAAAGTTTTATTTTTTTTCTTTTGTAATAGTCGAGAACAAAGCAGTTTAATGATTACATGCGACGACGGCTGGATAAGATTGATTGTAACGTGTATGAATTGAAGTCAGAATTAAAAGATTTTAAAGAAATCGTGGTTGGCTTTATCGACACATTTTCTAAATGTCCAAATAAGGATTCTCCCACTGCACGCTCGTATGCGGTGAGGAAATTTAAATTTAATAATTATGTTCGTTTAACTTTTAATTCGATAGTTGTTTAATATATTCATCTTGGCGAATGGACAGGCCTCGAATGACTATGGAGTGTATACTGACGTGGACAATCAAAATTTATCTACGCCCACGTCATTGTATAGTTTCTACGGGGATGTTAGTGGGGAGAGCGTGCAGGTGTTCACTGAGGTGCCTCCGGGCATTAGCAAATTTGGCCGCGCGTACATACCGTCGTATGTTTATAACAGTCCTTACCTCGACCCCAAATCATGGAGCATGCGATTGACATGAGTACGAGTGTGAATATAAATCCACTGAGAGGATTGGAGGACTCTAGTCTGTTTGCTGAGTTTGATTGATGATTCGCTGGTGATATCACAGTGGATCGGAGAGTCAAGTACCCGCAATCATTCTTTCAAATAATTTTAGGTACAGCTTCGATGGGATGGCTAGGCGATGAGGTAATTATATTTTCGAAGTTCTTTGAGTGTTGTGGATTTGTGTATAAATTTTTTCTTTTAAATCGTAATGTTTCTATTTCTCTACAGCATATTCACGAGTATTTCCGCTTAATTAGCGAGAAACAACGGCAGTATCCGAATCCATTAGTTCAACGTGTCACACATAATGACACATTTTTTTGAGTAACGTGCCGACAAAACTTATAAATACCATTTATGTTTTTTTTAATTATCGCCTTTAAGTTTTGTTAATTTATGCATTTCTTGGTTATCTATGTATTAGGTGTTCTTGAAACAGTTATGGAACAACGAAGATTGTGCGGTCGATTCATTAGTATTCGATGACCGCTTAAATTGTTATCTTTGTGGGCGACAGCACACAATGTCCAAATCAATGACGGATGTCGATATAGTATGTATTTTATTGCATTTCACATACTCTATAATGAAAATATACAACTTGTCGTATTTTCTTGGTTGTTTTTCAATTTCATATATAACGAACATGCTTTTCAATTTTTTTATACAGTTACTCATCCCTATTAACTTGGACGGCGCGCATTGGGTACTAGCACGAGTAGACTTTCGGAAAAACAAAGTCTGGATTTATGACTCATTACTCACATTTCGCGATGACAAAAGGTACAAGTTGAAATTCAAGCCACTTGAAGTTATCTTCCCTCAATGGTTGGAATATGTTGGCTTCTACAACATCCGACCTAAGTTGCAGAGTGCTGACCCTTGGAAAGTTATCGCAGTTAAGAGCATGCCACAACAAGAACCCGGAACTGGCGATTGCGGTGTTTTTGTATTGATGGTTACGATGTATTTAATGTTCGGGATTAGATTAGAGTTTAACGCTAGTCATGTCGAGTACTTTAGAAAGAAGATTGCGGTTGACATATTTAATGACGATATTATATTGTAAACCGTTGTAGTTGAATATTGAAACTTCAATTTTTATTCTAATTTGCGTACTTAAGTTTATATAATTTTAATGCTCACAATTTAATATTTAAAATTAAATTAAATTTCATGGCATATAAGTGTACAATACACAAAAAAAACAATAACAGTTTTAACCAACGAATCATTGAAACAATACAACTAACTTCGAGTCGACACAATAGGATTCTTACATCGCTTACGATTATGGCTCAGTTCATGACACTGCCCGCATCTTACAGTCCACCGATTAACGTCCTCGCCAGCCGAGGGTATTTTGAGCTCTTTACGACGGCCAGGTGGTGGTGCCTCAACTAGTGGGTATACTTGCATTTTTCGAATTTCATCTGGAACTTCCCAATCAGCCACATCACCAACTGGCTCCACTGTTTGTGCATAAGCCATCGCCAACGATTCTGTAGTGTAAAAGTCCGAGCAAAGGTTAATAAAATCCACTCGGTGTGTTAGACACGCCGCAATTGCATGAGCACATACAAGCTAATCAAGCTGAAACACTCTACAGGAGCAAGTTTTCTTTTGCAAGTCAACCAAACCTTCCTTAAGCCCACCACCTATAACTTGAAATCAATGCGGAGACACCGACCGAACTATCATTCTTTCAGCTATAGTTCTCCTCCCAGTGACTATTTCATCCACCCATGTTGTTAGTCGAATACTCATTGATTCACCCACAATTTTTCTATCATAAAACCATTTCTGCAATGTTTCCTAAAGTGATCAACAAGATGAGTAACATGAAATTTTCGCGGTTCCCTCATGAAAGAATTAACACTCTCTGCGATGTTGGTGGTAAGTATGCTATATCTCCTACCTTTAAATTGAGACATTGCCCAATTACACGTACTGACATTATTTTCTAGGTAATCAGCTGCACCCGAGTGGATCATCCACAACCCTTCAAGTTGTCTCTTAAATTCCTTGTGACCATATGCTTTTGCTGCATTAGTAAAGGCATGCTCAAATTCATCCCAAAGAGCTTTGGACATTATAAAATGTGACTTAATGTTACCTTTGACGTGGTAAAAACAAACGCAATGAGTTGCATTGTGAAATACTTTAAGAACGGCTCTCCTTATGGCAGTGCATCAATCAGAGATAATTACCAACTTAGGTCTATCACTAATCACTCTGTGTAACTTCATCATAAACCATTCCCAAGCATCATTGTTTTCTGAATTCATGATCCCAATGGCTAACGGATACAATTGATTGTTACCATCAAGACATGTTGCCACAAACATGCTTCCACGATATAGCCCCTTCAGATGAGTACCATCTATAGTAATGACAGGCCAAATGTACTACATAAAACCCTTGATGGAAGATCCGAGTGCTACAAAATAGTACAAGAAATTACTATCTTCATCCTACTGGAGGTGAGTGACTGTACCCTCATTCGTTGTAATTAGTACATGAGAGTATTTAGGGAGCAAGTTGTATAACTCTGCAGGGTTGCCTCGAACTATTTCAAGACCAACTTCTCTCGCCCGATATACCTACTGGTATGTTAACTGAACACCATATTCCTGTTGGATATCTGCTCTTATGTCATTCAGAGTATAAATCCTCTTATCTTGAATATATTTTTCTGCGATAATATGACCGACAACCCGTCTCCTTACTTGATGATGTCCATCAACCAATACCTCATTATGACAAGTGTGTATATTGTCAATTCTCCGCACCATCCAAGGAACATTTTGCTCGTTCAAACTTCTAGTTGCTCAAATACGTCATTTACATGATTCTGAACAATAGTGAGTCTCAAAACGTGTCGTTATAGACCATTCAATCTTGAAATCAAACTTATCCCTAAAGGCAACCTTGCATAGTTGTAATATAAACTCATTCTTCTTAGTAAATAACTTACTCACACTGATATCATCTTAGTCACAACTGCTAACAAAGCTTGGAGTAACCATGTTCGAAGGCAAAGTTGGAGCAAGACTTGTGAGGTGGTCAATTCTCCTTCTCGATCGAACCATAGGACTAATAGGTCTATTGCCTCTGCTATTCATAGGAGTATTATCTTCACTCTCATCCTCATGCTGAAATGACGAAATATTCGAAGGACCAGCTCCTCTATCATCACCATCATTATTGAAATGAGAGCCCTTTATATTATTAGAAGGTTCTGCATAAACATTATCCCCTTTTGTCTCATCATGAAAATCGTCACTGTCCCGAAAATCATTATTGTGATACGAAGAATACCGTTACTCCAACGACGTCGTTATTGGAAATATCGTTGCTCCAACATCCTGTAACGTAACGTCATTATCATCAATGTTGTCATAATTGTCGTGGATTGGAGAGTAATATTGCTGCAGCGATATTGTCCTTGGCAACACCATTTCTTCATTATTGGGGCCAGACATATTTGCTCTAAACGAAGTTTCTGTATCGACATGTGGCTCAATACCTTCACTCGGAACTCGAAGTGATGTGGTCACGAATATAGGAATGCATTCAAAATTGGCTACGTTGGATGCCATATGTAACACAACCCTCACCATTTCATCATCAACTATATCCATGGGCAGTGCACATATACGATATAATGTGTTACTAGATCTCAAAGTTATCTTCATTGTGATACTATATTCATTAGGGTTAATTTGTAACATATCGTATACTCTTGCCAATAACTGATCAAATAGACAATTTTTCCCAACCAAAAAAGCTCTATTTTTACCATTGACATACTCTATACGGCCATCCTCTAATGTCTCCCACCAACCATCGTAACACAATT
This sequence comes from Citrus trifoliata, assembly GCA_018350135.1. Lineage (NCBI taxonomy): Eukaryota > Viridiplantae > Streptophyta > Magnoliopsida > Sapindales > Rutaceae > Citrus > Citrus trifoliata. The sequence goes on along the minus strand of CM031385.1, from coordinate 13,580,078 downwards.
CAAGTACAACTGAATCCATTAAACCTGAAATTATAAAAATAAAATAAATTATTTGAGCCCTATCAAATTAATAGTTAGTTGCAATGAATCTGTCTTTTCGTGCAACAGGCTGATTGTCGCACCAAGGTTTGGTGCGACAGGCAACCTGTTTCCAGATTCACCCATAAAACCTCACAGTTCACTCAAACTCTCGAGCAAGTTCAAAAAATAACTCATACCACTATGGATGTCGATTACTGTTGGATCTGGATAAATTATGATCGGATTTCACTTTTTATTGTTGCCTTTTGCCGTTGCCGTTGGTTGATGATTCAAGAGTGGGAAGCTGCTTTTGGTTTGACGAAATGGGAGAAAGAAAGTTGCTTTTGGTTTGTAAAAAAGAGTAATTTTGGGAGAAAAGCGTGTGTTTGGCTAATGTTGATAAAAAAAAGTTGAGAGGATTAATTGTGAAAATAACAAAAGTTTTATGGTTATTTTTGTAAATTTCGCAAATGAAACATAAAATTTGTAAACCACACCTAGGGCTATTAAATTGAAGCAAAATGGAGTAAATTAATGTTCGAGTTGTAAATTGATCCTCAAAATTGTAAACAAAACATAAGCTTGTAAATGTTGCACAAAACTTATAAATCAATATTAAGTATCAAATAACACATTAATTTTGTAAATCATATATACGACTAATAAATATAATCTGCAACTTGAACAAAAAGGGATAATTACCTGTTATGTAAGTACCTATTTACCTATTTATTTAGAATTAATGGTGGAGATTTTTCATTTAAATCCAACGGCCCACATCAAAGACAACATTATAGAATTATCCCATTAGGAATAAAAGTTATGTCTACAGTAGCTATATTTATCTCCTTCCAATATTTTAATGGTGTATGATTTCTAATGCTATGGGTGTCAATGTGCAAGTGTATATAATAAGTAATATACTAATGAGTATTCAGATCATATCCACATAGATTGATGCTATCAAATTTGCTACAACAAACATAACAGTACTATTTTATTCAAAATTAAAATAAGACAATTTATGAAACTAATAAACTAATTAAACTCAAAATGTAATAAATAAAATTCAATCAAGAAAAATCTCACGTTAAACACAAGAATGTAACCAATGGGAATAGATTAGTTGAGTAAATAAACACACTTAATGGCCTTGACTATTTTTTCAATTACAATACCGTTACTACACTAAAACAATGGGTAGAATCCCTCAAGCATCCTCAGTTGTTGCCAATTGGATATCTTATATTTAATACAACCTAACAGTGACCAATTGTTACACCAACATTAAATATAGCATTAAACGTTCTAGGTTCCATTTACCCTACAAGGTGAATCCATATGTCTAGTTCATCATTAATTTTAAATCAACCATGACCCTATTCAAATTGAGATTCACTCAACTTGGGAAACCCAATCTAAAACCAAGTATTGTCTTAATTTGATCCACTAAATAGACATTTTTTACGCTCTTTCTTAGATAGTATCCACTAAATGGGTGATTAACTGAAATGGGGAATTAAAATAAATACAATTAAGACAAAATGTTATAGCAAACACAAAGCAACACGCATATGTCAGTCAAACATCAATTAAGATCGTTTATCACTCAACCACAATAAAATTCAGTTAATGATTTGTAATAGAATAATAAAATAAAATTGTTACAGCCATCAAATACATCCCCATAAATAAATAGAAAACAAGAATAAGACTTGAAGTTCGCTTAAACTTGCTATCTCTCCTTCTTGTTTACTGTGATTCCTCTATTTGTAACCTTCAAATCCCTCTTTTTTTCTTTTTTTTCTTCTTTTCTTTTTTTCTATGATTTTTCCTTGAGTGACGGCTCACTCTTCTCCTTTGCAAGCGTGCTACTTTTATAACTCAAAATTAAGGCAACCGAAAGTATGCGGCGCGTATCCTCTATTTTTTAAAACTTTAGATCCCCATCTTTTAGTTGTGGTGCGTGAAATCCAGTCTGTCATTACTCCAGAATTACTAAGCAACGGCTATACATCTATACTACTCCAGACTTATTTCAATTCCTCTGTAGTCATGATAACTCTTATTTCATAGAGTTATCACTTAACCACTTGAAAAATATTTAACTAGCTTCATTGAGAATAATCAACTTGGAATTTAAGAATAAAGATTATGAACTATGTTTTAGTATTGAGATTTTTCTTTTCTTGGATAATCCTTGACTAAATGAGGAAAAATTTATTATTAAAGAAAAAGAGAAGAGCATAATTGATACCGCTGAAGTTTAATGTTCTAATATTCCTGCTGTTTCTTGAGAATAACTAAATAAACGAACAGTCTCTTTGAAAATTAAAAATATTATTGAACTTAAATATGTCTTCAAAGACTACAAGAGATGGATATTTACATTATGAGTAATTATCCTAAAGCATAAAGTAAAAGAAACAAAATTATAAACTCTTAAGAAAAGAACAATAAACTTTAGACAATAAGAAAACTAATTTAAATAAGATAAAGATCCCTAAAATGCATCAATAACCAATCAAAATAGTACAATAAATCTTACTTGTAAGAATAAATTATTGAAAAATCATAAAAGAGTCATCTAAAAAAATTGTAAAATTATATTTTCCATTGTAATCTCCGCACATTTACCCAAAAAAATTAACGCTTTACTATAATTAGATGGTTGTAAATAAATTTTAAATTCATATTTTATAATGTGTACGCAAAATTTAAAGTCTATTATTTCATTATTGTTTTTATATAAAAGGGGCTCTTACAACAGATCTAAGAAGACACTGTGCGAGGGTAAGCAACCTCATACATATCATGAAGAAGAAAAGGAGTGCCACTAACCGAGGGACTACTCAATTTGTGAAGGCCAATGGGAAGGTCAGCAGCGTAATTCGCAAGGGAGTCTGCTGCAAAATTGGTCTCCCTGTAAATATGGTTAACAATAATGTGCCAACTCCTATGCACGAGCTCCTTAATTGACCTTACTAACAGAGAATATTCATTAGTCATCAACCTAAGATTATTTAGCATTTGAACAACACACTGGCTAACAACTTCAATAAGTAGCCAACGAACACTGTGGTCCCAAGCCATGACAAAGCCTTAATAAACACCTTATAGTTCTGCAACTGTGACTGAGTAGTAACCGATGTTCATCGCAAGACCACCAACCCAATTTCCATTGGAGTCCTGGAGAAGTCCTCCAACAATAGAGCCTTCATTTCTTTTACAAGCACCATCAAAGTTGAGTTTACACCAACGACATACAAGAGGCTGCCACCTGATTCATTTCTGCAATTTCCTTCCCTTCCCATTTAGACCAGACCTATTCATGCTAGAGATCTCCTCTGCTCGTGTAATAATATCTTGTAGCATGCTAAAAGTATCCGTGGATAACTGATTAAACTGATTCTAATTCCGCCAAAACCACAGTCCCTATATTGCAACCCTAATCACACAAGCCCACTCCAAACCATTCTCTATACATCAGTTACTACTCAAGTTAAGAGTTAGCCAATCTCTAAGATTTAAAGAAAAGAAATGATAACAACACTCGGGAGGAATTGGTTCCACAATCGTCTGGCCATGAAACAGTCGCGAAGGACATGAAGTGTAGTCTCTATTGCCACCCCACAATGGTCATAGGTCCAATCAATATGAATGGGTCCCCGCCCAATTTCAGCTTTTGTCTTCAATCAATCATTTAGAGCAAGCCAAATAAAAGTTTTCACATGAGGCAGCCCCTTTTATTTCCAAGTAAGGGTCCAGTGAGAGTTTTCTACATCAGTATTATTTTCAGTAATAACCGCATAAGCAGACTTGATAGAGAATTCCCCCCATTGCGAATTGGCCCAAAAAAATTGATCATCACTTTTTCCTTCCATTAGCAGCTGAACAACTACAATTCTTAGAATAATGGAATTAGGAATAAGGTGTTCAAAAGATTCCCAGTGCTAGTTGCTATTAACATCAACAAAGTCAACAACCAATTTCATTATACTGTCATCCGAAATAAGAGGCCACCGCATCAGAAACCAAGGGTTTAATCTTTATAACCCAACAATCCTACCAAAACTGAACCATTCTGCCAATTCTTATATTCTGCCAAAGCCCCTTCAGAGTATTAGACCAAACCTTTCCAATCGATTTCCACATATGCCAACCATTATGAGTTGGTAACACATGAGGGAAATCTAAATCAATTAGACCATATTTTGTATAAAGCAGTCTACACCAATGGCCCATGTCATGACAAAAGGCACACTTATCTCGAGCCATACTTCTGCTTCTCGATTTGGACAGAGAATCATTTCCACCATGCTTTTTCTTTTTCTTTGTCGTCCTTTCTCTAACTATCAAAACTTCAGACAATACTCTTTCGGAATGTTTATCATTATTTAAAATTTCTAAATTGGTCAATGCAGTGCAGATATCCTTAAAGATGATCAAGCTTTTCCCATATAATAAAGTAGTAACAAAATGACTATATTCTTATGGATGTTAGTGCAGTAAAATCATAGCCTTGATTTCATCTTTAATATCTTCATCAAGATTTTTTAAATTTGCAAGTAACTTCTCAAAACTTGAGACATGATCATGCATTGACACCCTAGGCTTAGAAATGGCAAAATCCAGGTTCGGGTCTGGGCCAAGACGAATAGTTTTTATATCGGACCTATAAATAAACCCGCATTTTTCCACTCCAGGTCAGGTACGGGTTCAATCCAGAAAAATCTAGGTTCCTCAATTGCGGGTTTTCAACCCGGATAGATGAATTCAATTGACAAAAAAACTAAGTTCAACTGAAAAGTCAAATAGAAATACAAATTCAGGATTTCATCAAATCAAATACAAATTCAGGTTCTAAACAAATCAAATTTAAATTAGCTCATTTATTTCTTGGTTCTAGCCTCCCACTTATAATCAACGGTAACATCATCATTATTGTTGCTTCTTCGTGTTTAAATCAACTGATCAAGTTTCCAGCACTTTAATCTATTAACGGCAACAACCAATAATTAAAACATATTTCAAAATTAAATAAACTATCAATAATAAAATGGAAGCATATCAATACATAAATATTAAAATCAAATCATAAGAAAGCGTATATCACATAATTATAAAATGAAAAAAAAAACATAAATCGCATAATTATAAAATGGAAGACATCTACTTTCAACGAGGGAAGCAATTACTCATGATTCAATATTCACGAACTTGAAAGATCGGCATCCGGTAAGGCAATGAACGGTGAAGGCAAGCTCGTTACTTCTGACCATATCGAAGCTTGTTACTGGTCGCAATAGCGGCTGATAATGATGAACACAGCCACAATCGCAATTAGCAAAGATGGCGCTCAACCCGTATCACAGCTGGTTACCGGTCATGACAATGGTGATTTGATTTGATGAAGATATTGGGGAAAAATCAGTTTTTAAATTTTTATAATACCTTTTAAGGACCGCTCTCATATAATATAGGAATTTGTAATCTAGAAATCGTACCTTGAAAATTCGATTTGACTTTTTCCGTTGAAGTGATTTAGGCTCCTAGATTACGATCCGCCACCACCACTCTTGTTAGATCACAATCCATCACCACCACGCTTGTTAGATTACGAACTGTCACCAATGATCTTCTAAGTTATGACTCAGGTTCGATCTTCACTTGACGTGTGGGCACCTTTATCACTACCAAAACAACTAGCACGAGAAAATTTTTCTCTCAACAATAAAGAGAAAAATCTTTTTCTCTTATCCGTATAAAGTGGCTTCTCTTTTTCTTTAGAGAAAATAAGCCTTTTATATCTCCCTTTAGTGAAAATCCAAGGCTCCAAATAATCAAAAAATAAAACTCACGTTACTTGCTTTTTCTATAGGGGACCCACCATGTAAAATAACATAAGGCCTCTTATACATAAGCTAATTAAATGGAGCCTCCCACTAAATGATATATTTTGACTTTTGACTCAAATAGCTAGTTATCTTGCTTATTAGTCCCGTAGTGGTGCAGTCAATTAAATGAGCTAACCCGGGGATCATTTGGGAACATACAATAGTGGCTATAACAATTAGGCCTGTAATTAAACTAGCCTAATTATTTAATTCTAAAGCTACTCCACTAAAAGATTGGAAAAATTGGAATTAACCTCCATAATTGTATGCTCGAATAATAATTCATCCCAAGCCACATTGATTTCTTTACTGCACAATCCTTTGTACCACATCATTAATTAAATTGATATCTCAATTATCCAATCAATTTAATTCTTGTTCCTTGATACTTACTAGTTTTCTCTATTGATCATTTTCAACATACTAAATATGTTGACACACTCTGGCCAAAGAATTCTATAATCAAGTGTCGAAAATCCATCAAGAGATGTGTTGTACAAATTCTATATTGTTAATCCATAACTCCAGTACTCATAATTGCTCCCACCAAGATACCGGGTAATCTTGACCACAAGTATGTGTCGTACCCATTGGTAACTCAAATGGAATAACAATTACAATAATAAAATCATAATTAACACAAGATTAATATTACAGTAAAATCAATGCCTATGAGATTTAATAAGTCTGACAGTTATTACAAAATTAATTAAATCTCATATGTGATCATGTTCAATGTAGTCGTACTACATCAATAAATTCATACATGATTAAGATAAATTATTCAATGAATTTATTACAGTCTATACCTAAATAAAGTGCTCAACTTTATTTATCAACTGCGAACTAAATTTATTTAATCATAAGATAACTTGTATTTATGTCTTCTGTAAATCCACATGGTGATCACATAAATACATATAATATGATTACATGGACTTTAATACAAATATTAATGCAATTAAGATATTTGAATAAAATACCTCATTTATTTTATTAATCAGAAAAATTATTTATTACAATTAAATAAACGCATATGCTTTTAAAGAGAATATTTTCCCAACAGAAGACGCGCTGAAGAAGGACTGGGAGAGGAAATGTTTGTTGTGGTTGTGAAAGTGTAAATGAACTAGGGCACCATTTGGGCTCTTTTTTCTATTTATTAGAAAAATAATTTTTAAAAATTTAATATTAAAATTAATAAATATCTAGGTCTAGGTTCCGGAGGTATGGGTTCATCTTAACCCAGACATGTGTGGGTTTTTAAAATAGCATATGGATTTGGATTTTATTTAATCCAGTATGGGTTCAACTTGGACCGAAAAATTTAGGTTTCGTCCGGGTCCGGGTTGAGTTGCCATCTCTACCCGAGCTTTGTTCAAAAGCCATGTACTTGGCTCATTGCATGAAGGCGATTTTTAGGACTTTTCAGTAGGTACTTCTCCTTCAATGTACGCCACAAAGTCATTACACACTCCTCATCTTTCACTAGATATTTCACCTCTTAGGTCACGCAAGATCTAATTTGACCACAGGCTTTCTCGTTTATACGATCCTAAGTTTCTTCACTATACAAGTGTCTTTTATTTTTCAGAATAACATCGAGATCGATTTAAATAAGAGCATCCATAACTTCGTGCCTCCACATGTCGAAGTTGATTTTTCCATCAAATTTTTCAACATCGATCTTTTGGCCTCCTATAACAAGTGCCGAAATGCGATGTGACAAGTCTCGCCTCCCACCTAAAGTATCTCCTAGAATAGTCTGCGTAGATCTCTCCCCACTCCTGGAAGTTTTACCTTCTACCATTTTATCAATAAACTATTCCCACCTTAGAGATCAGTACGTATGGAAAAATGCACCAAGAAAGTTCTCAGGAAAAATTAAAGGGGTAATACCAGTACCACTTAAGACCTAGTTTCTTTAAGACTCTTATCGTCTTTATGACATAACTTTTCTAAACATACACAAATCCACACCACTGCACAAAATACTAATCCTCCCAAATCTGAACTAATAATATATACATGAACAGTGTCGTATACGTGAATAGTACCATATACGTGAACAATGCTACATACCCCTAGTACGAACCGTCAGCTCTGATATCACTTATTGTGTGTGAAATACAGAATCAAGTGCACCAAATAATCACAGAAAAATAAACAACACAGAATTTTACGTAGTTCCACAATTTACCTATGTCCACGGGAGTAAGAGAAAATAATTATATTACTAACAATTATTAGAGTACAATATTTACGTAAAGAAATCTCACTTCTCGAAACCCAAATATAACCAGTACTCTCACACAAATTTGAAAAGAAAAACCTCTCAAGTAAACACACTCTCCAATTGCTCACTCTCTCAACAATTCTTCACTTGAATTGTTTCTCTCAATTTTGGAATGATTTCAATGAACGATTGTTCCTTTATTTATAGTTGAATGTTGTCATCCATGCTAGCCATTTTCAAAGCAAAAGTCTTGAGCACCTTTCAAATTTTCAAGGTTCGATGCCAACTTTTCAAGCTTTGCATGCTTACCCACATGCATGTTTAACCAAAGTCAAAAAGGTTGCATGTGCTCAACAATTCTTCACCTCGGTGAAGATTTGTCAAATTTGAACCCACTATCAATGAACCATTATCTCCAAAGTGGGAGCACATGCACCTTTTTTACTTTGGTTAAACATGCATGTGGCTAGGCATGCAAAGCTTGAAAAGTTGGCACCAAACCTTGGAAATTTGACATATGCATGTGGCTAAGCATGCAAAGCTTGAAAAGTTGGCAACGAACCTTGAAAATTTGAAAGGTGCTCAAGACTTTTACTTTGAAAATGGCTAGCATGAATGGCAAGATTCAGCTATAAATAGAGGAGCAATCATTCATTGAAATCATCCCAAAATTGAGAGAAAGAATTCAAGTGAAAAATTGTTGAGAGGGTGAATAATTGGAGAATATGTGTATTTGAGAGGCTTTTCCTTTCAAGTGTGTGTGAGAGTACTGGTTATATTTGGATTTTGGGAAGTGAGGTTTCTTAACTCAAATATTGTACTCTAATAATTATTAGTAATATAGTTATTTTTTCTTACTTCTGTGGATGTACGCAAAATTGTAGAACCACAAAAAATTATGTATCCTTTATTTTTCTGGGATTGTTTGTTGCACTTGATTCCGCATTCCGCGCACAACAACTACATGCCAATCACTCAAAACCCCTTTGTACTCAGCTCCAAATCCACCCTTAGCCGACAAGTTATCACTTGAGAGAATCCTTCAATTGCTCTTTCATCTCTTGGCAACTCATCCTTTTAGGTGTTTTGCCCAATGTTGAAGCAATGATCTTGCAAGGAGAACAAAGGGGCGGTGGCATTGGTGAACTTTTCATCGAAATTGACATTGCTTTTCTAATGCATGATGTTCTCTTTATTATATACATTGTTGCTGCTGTACAAGTACTAGCGGATGATCTTTTTAATTGATCATTCTCTAGTTCAGATTTTTGCCGCATGCATGCTTGCGGTGAGTCTCTTGTTGATGAATATTGTCATTATTTGCTGCTGTTTTGATATCTGTTTTGGAAAAACATTCAGTTAATTAGTAAAAATTTCTCTTTCCCTAAGAAGGATGCGACGTCCGTACATTTTTTAATTCCCAAAGGAGTTAAAAGACTATAAAAACATGAACTCTATTGCAACTTTGGTTGTCATTTTGGTGCATTAAATTTTTTCTTCTTTAAAATCCTTTAACTCCATCTGGATGATAAAAATATATGACGTCCACGTTGTGCATATACAACCACAGTAATGAAATTCATACCTCTTTTGTTATGGAAAATACTTCTGCAGCTTTTTGTTTTTGGCACTTCGAAGGCATTGGCAGATGATTTTCTTGGTGAATAATAAAAAATGTTGTCCCGATCACATGGTGATGCTTTACTATAAGATGCAGAAATGCAAACTGCCGCTTGATCATCAGCTTCAATCTCATGTTGAAAATATTTTATGGGCTTGCAGAGTTGGTCTTTTTCTGCACTGCGGGACAATGACAGAGAAAATGAAGTTCAACTTTGAGTGCTACCTCTGCTAGTTCCAGTGCTAGTGTTGCTACTGCAAGTATATTTTGGCAACACTCCAAGCATATCTGCTACCGTTGGATCACTTTTGTCGTCGTCAAGCTTTTGATTCAGTGTCATTAGGTTGACTGCTCTTAGGATTTTGGGGATTGCATGGTCTATCACTTCAACATTGCAATTTAATTCTTTCAAGCACTAATCACCTTCTTTCTTCAAAAGCCTGTATATATAATTAATGGGAACATAATAAAACAATTGGGAGTTCAATACTTTTGAAACTAAAAAAAAAGAAATAAATGAATGAATGAATGAAAGAGTGTAGCTTATAAAGAATTAAACATTGGCTAGGTTAATTTCAAAATTCATCAAACATTTTTTCCTCTTTTTTTTTTAATTCACAAGAAGCTATGTTATTTACATCTGTGTTGAGCATCAAGAAGAGATTAATGAAATTACTACTAGTAAATTTATCGCATATCAATAGGAGCGAGCATTGCTAGTTCAATCATTGAGTTGAATCTTGCGTTATGCAGGAAAATCTAATAAACATACAAATCTTTTTGAGAGAATGACACTTTGATCCATATTAAAAATTGAATTTACCACTTTGGTCCTTGATTAATTGTTAATATCCTAGCTAATCTCGATTGTTAAGGCTGTAACATAATATGATTGCATTTTCAACAAACATATTATTTAGTTTTTAATTTGTAGAGGTCTCAACTAGAGATGGGCAAAAAAACCATTGCCTCCAGAAAATCAAACCAATGGTCCGGTTGGATTTAAAAAAAAAAAGATTATATGATAAAAAAGTCAAAATTTACAAAAATTAAAAAATAAAAAGGAAATTATGATTTAAAAACTAAAATAATCAATCTGAACTAGAAATTGAACCAATTCGATTGGATTATTCTTTCTAAAAAACCCAAAGGTTCAATTTAATTCAAAGACATACCAAATTGAACTGTACCCATCTCAATCTCAACTCAATTTTCATATGAAAAATTCACATTTAACATTTAATAAAATATTTTCCTTATTAATATTTTAACACTAGAAATGAAATGAGTAACAAAAATTCATTAAGGACCTAGGTAATAAAACCATTATATAAACGGGACGAGAGTCCCCTCTTTCTTTTAAACATTTTGTATACCTTTAATGAAGTTATAATGAGGATTTATCAGTTGAGACTACTTCAATTGTTAGCATGCTCTATTTCAATATACCAATAAATTAAAAATTAAAAAAACAAAAAACTGTAACCAATATTCTGTAATTACAACATCATATCATAGTCTTGGGGTGTCAAAAGAACAATTTACGACAGCCATACCTGTCTAAAATGACACACGTTGGGTCAAGCTGTCAGGCTTTTTGCCGCAACTGAGCCCAGCTGTGCATGTGCCACAACCCGTACTCCAGTACGCACCTACGTATTCACATTGACAATTGGCCAAATTTTAATCAAAATATGAAGATACCATTCAAATTGCATGCTAGTAACTATTAATTTGCCGACTGAAGAAATTTTTTTAAAAACAATGTTAATTTGTACCTCAATAACATTGTGCTTCAGCATATTCGCTCACAAACATTTTTTATTCGCGGTGTCACGTCCTGTTCAATTGCTTTGATCGCACCCATTTGACTCGATTTGTTGTGTCCCACTCCCGCACCCCATTTCTTTAGCAGTCCGATATACATTATATAATGGGATCCGCCTATGTTGCAACAGCTATAACATACCACACGTTTTGTCTTCATTCTAAACTGTCGTTGGATGTAAATTAAATGAATCTAAAGGTTGAAATTAAATGGTTGATAAATGAGGAATAAACCGGGAACTGTTGATGCCAAAATTCATCTGATTAAACCAATTATGTCTTATGTATGAAAAATATAAATTAGGGTTTGATGATCGTGGTTGAGAATCAATTTGGAGACACCTAAATGGAACGATATTTGTCGCAATTTCTTAGGGAAAAATTTTCGATTATTTATGTATGTTGCATGTTTGGGCTGGGGTTGTAAGGCAGATCAATTAAATGATGAATTTGTTTGTGCAGTAGGTGTAATTGATTTCAGTTGACAAATATTGTGGAGGCACCAAAATCGGAAGAAGATGATCGCAATATTCTTCAGGTAGAATATTTGGATTATTCACCTATGCTACAACTCGGGCTATATTGGCCGAACGAATTCGATGGCAATTTTGTTACTGTAGCTGGCGTAAGTGATTTCAAATTAAAAAATAATCTGGAGATACTGAGATTGAAAGAAGATGATCCCAAATTGTTGGAATTCAATGGTTAGTACATGAACATCGGCTCTGAGGGGAATGATTCCGATTAAGAATTTGTTACTGTAGCCGACAACTGCAACCCAAACTAAGTGACGCATAAAGTTTAGGAACTACTGAGCTAGTCATATCTGAAACCAGAGTGAATATTGCATATGCTTGGTATGTTGTTGTGCCGTTCGAAGCAGCCGCGGTGGTTAATTCCTAACAAAAAATGGTTAATGTTTTTGAAAGAGTATGACGGTAGAAATTAGCTTGGGAGGTTGGTCATGTATATTTATTGGAATCAGGGAAGATGATATTGTTATCACATGGAATCATTGTTTAATTTGTTGGAAGAAGAGGTATATTGAAGTCATGTATCCTAAACTTGCACCACCACCCAACATCTTTTCCAGTTGGTTGCCAGAGTCATGTATCCGCCTTCGATCTTACCGACTGGAATTTATGGGAGACACTTAAAATTGAAACTTGACGATAGCTATTTCTATGGTACATGTTCTAAAATTCTGATGATCTAAAATATTTTGATGATCTAAAATTCTGGGGTGTGAAAAAATTTTCGACGACGGCCTCTCAAAACAAAGTCAAAACCAGTATTATTCCTGGACCCTTGTTCAACATATTTTTGTACACTTTCTTTATTTAACAATTTTTTTTATAATTTCTTTCAACAACCGGCCATTGACCTTCACCTACTTTCTAATTTCAACCGTTAGATTCATTTAGTTTACATCTAACGGCATTTTAGAATGAAGACAAAAAGTGTGGTATGTTGCAACTGTTGCAACATAGGTGGATCCTATATAATGAACTAACACGTGCATTTAACTCTATTAGCAGCCGTACTAACAAGATTTTTTTTTTTAATGCATAATGCTGCATTTACGCAATCAAATTATTTCTTAAAAAATAAATTTTAGATTACTCTTATCGTGAACTGATTATCCTTAAATCACCTACTTATTATTAAAATTTCAAGTTATCCTTATTCTTGTTTAAAAGGAAAAGGAAAAATGTGGGTGGATTGATGAAAATTTTCTCATCTTCTTAATAAAATAAGGCTAAATTGAGGTTTTTAAAAAGTTAAAAAAATTGAAGATAGTTAATTCACGAGAGATAATTTAAAAATAACTTTTCTTAAAATTCACATTCAATTACTTCTCAAAACTGATATATTATTAATTCATGGGATTTTATAGTTTTACCACCTAACTTTTCCTGACACATCACTTCATCAACAAAATTTTATGACAATTTTTTTTCCGAGTGGAGCTATTGGCACCCCCTTATTGAACTTATAAAACCCCTATTTTCTGCAATTACATTTAAAGACACATGCATCAACTATATTTTTCTCTCTAAAATTCAAACGCAGCCATATTCTGCATAAGTACAATTTTCAATTGGTTACGATTTCTTGGCATTCATCATCAATCCCATTCTAAAGATCAATGAAATGTTTTGAGTCTTATACATCTAGAAAACCAAAAAAAGTGTTATACATGCAACAATCTCTTGTTGAAAACCCTTAGGAGTCGTCCAATGGCTTAGTATAAATCAAGGAGTGGGATTAAAAGAATTTATCAAGTAGCAAAATTGTAAAAGAAGAAGAACTCAACATATGGACCGGAAATTGCATGAATGAGGGACGAAAAGCATGACATGAGATAAGTGGCATAAATAGTGCTTATGTTTATTGTAGGGTGTTGGAGAGAAAATCGAATTTAGAAAAGGGCATTTTTGGAATTAAAGTGAGTGTTAATAATATATATAAATTTTCTAACGTTGTTTAATGGAGTGTACTTATAATAGAGGTTTTTTAAGGATATTAGAGGGGTGCCAATAGCTCCACTCAATTTTTCCACTTGACATTCTAATTTTTATTACTTTATCATCAAACCATTATTAATAATAGATTTTCAACAAAAATTATTTTACTCCTAAACTACGTAAAGTTTAATTTAATACCAAAATTTAAAAAAAATACAAAAGTAATTATATAGAAAGAGATAATGCTTTAATCAATTAATTATTTTATATATCTAAAATAATCAATTGATAAAATTGTGAATATTAGAATACTTTTGGCTTATTATACTAAATTTCTAAAATACAAATGTGATGGCCAAGTTAATGGATTTGTGGTAAAATGATAAAAATTGAAGTATTATGTGGGAAATAGCAATTGTCAAAAAACCTTGGTGATGAAGTGACATAACAAAAAAAAAGTGGTCAAATGATAATATCCCTTAATAAATTGTTCTTGTAAAACATATAAATTGTTATAAAACCATAAATACGAGATCAAAGCAAAAAGAAAAGATTTCATAGAAATTTATGCAAAACCTCTCACCCGCCCATGAACGATGAAGTCAACTAAGAAAGCTAAGTTTAAGGCTCAAGGAGAAAATGGTGACAATCTAGATCCTTTATCTTTCAAAGACAAATTAATGGAGTCTAAGATGGCAATTGAAGAAGGACTTGTTGGTTGTGAGGATGACATCATTTTTTAACTGGAACATATTGTTATAGATAATAATGATATTAGGCCCTCTATCTCTTTCTCCTAAAAGGTTTACGCTCAGTTGATGAAGTTGTGGCAACACACGGTGGTCATCAAACTTTTAGGACAAATATTGGTTACAAAGCACTATGTAATAGGTTGGAGTCCTTATGCAGATCGACTTTAGGTTTCTCCATCATTGATCTTGAGAATGATTATTTTCTTGTTCATTTTAAATTGGAAGGGGATGGAGAATTTGCTCTAACATAAGGACCATGGACTATTATTGGACACTATGTGACTGTTCAACCTTGGACTTCATATTTTGATAATTCAAAAAAAAGAAGATAGACTCAGTCATAACATGGATCCATTTACCTCGCATGGCCTTTCACTACTACCACAAAAGAATCATCCATATGTGTTTGGCGAGAAACAGAAAAAATAGTAGTAAAACACTACATGTCGATGAGAGGTACCATGAATCTAAATGATCACTATACGAACCCGAAGCACCTAACTGACCCCACAAATTTGGATATTCGAGGTACCTGACCTACGTCGTAAATGAGGACACCCAAGGTACTTTACCTACATTGTAAATAAGGACACTCGAGGTACCTGACATATACTACAAACTGGGCACTTGGAGTACCTTAACTATACCAATAAGCACGGTACCTTGAGGTACCCAACATACACCAGAAAGCCTAGAGATTAAGGTACGAGGGGTACCACAAATCAAATGCAAAGCGGTCAAGGAAAAGTATCTAAAAAGTCAACCACGAGAAACGTCTCCATTGCCTAAAAGATAATATTTGATTTTGTGAAAATCAAACATTAGAATATCATGATGAAAAAGCAGTAACAACCGATTGTCCCTTCTTCCAAAAAGTAAAGGACATTGTACGAAGAACAGTGGTCCTCAGTCACCTTGCCAGACAACCTCTACTAAGGTATCTTAGACAACTTTCCAACATACATGATGTGTCCAAAAGGATAAATTACGCCATGAATGCCTTCTTCCTCCCCAAGCATGCACCTAAAAGCCCAAAAATCATAAAAAGGTAAAGGGACATAAAAAGCCTAAAAAAAGGACAGTCAATAACCATTAAAAATGCACCACGTGGCAGTAGGGGTACTCCACATATAAAGGTGTCCAGGTTCTATTTTGATCATTCATTATCACACACACACTCTACAAGAAAAAGTGCTAAGTTCTCTTCAACCTTAAGCCAATATTTTCAGAGGCCTGACAAGCTCTCATCTCTATAAAAAAACTTAAGTAGTTAATTTGAGCGTTAAAGTGTGGACGCAGGGCCACCCTAGCTCCACCTCTAACCTCTTTTATATTATTTTGCAAGTTAGAACCTCACATTAAAAAAGAACTCCTTTCTAGATTTAACCTCTTACTGTAATCACCATCCTCCAACTCTCTTTACCTTCTTCCGACCTTAAAAATATCGTATGCAACAACCTAGTATGGTACCTTGGTTACCTCAAAAAAAAAATTATTGTTCTAGATAGGTTTCTCTCTTTTCCTTTGCTCCAAAATCTTTCTAAAACAATTGGTGTCGTCTAGGTGGGAAGCATACAACAAGTCTCCACAACGGTTATCAAACTAGTTGTTGTGTGTGGTATAAACCCTGGCACCTAATGTACCTTCCGAAGCTTTAATGGCAGACTTTATAAGAATGGGAGATGACAATAGTGATGAAGGTAGTGATCCCACAAGGAAAATCACACAGCTCAGCAAGGGCAAGTCCATCAAACAATCGACTGGTATTCATCAAGATGAAGAACCTATTTCTCATAAGTATTTCAAGGATCTCTCTCATGCAATTCTTAGGCAGTGGGATCTCGGGGACCCAAAATGTCACTTCTACCAGCGACTACAGATGCTCCACCACAGCAAACAGACCAATGAATCAAGCTAAGAGCTGAGGTACATGAGATCAGTAAGGCAAAACATGGGCAATTGGGTACCCATGAGGATCTTCGTGACAAGTTAAATGCCAAAAAGGTTTCTCAAATGGCAGCGACATCATCAGGTGCCCCTAAGATACCCCTCGAGTTCATGGAAAAAATAGAGCACCTTGAAGTCCAAGTGAAGCTCCTTTGGAAAAGGAAAAACATTACATGTACTCCAACACTAATGACCTACCATTCGCCATTCACCATGGAGATTCGGACAACAACTCTCCTAGAGACTTTCACAATGCCTTAGATTCCCCAATATTCAGGTACCACTGATCCCCCGGAGCATGCCTAGCTGCACCGTGACCAAATGCTTATTAAGGGTGTTAATGAGATTGCCATGTGTAGCATGTTTACACACACACACACTCACAGGCCCCGCGAAATCGTGGTTTTGATCGGTGAAGGCATGTGTTATATTCTCCCTACACCAGCTATTATCTGAATTCACTAAAGATTTTTCCTATGCTTCCACTCAAGATATGATAACCTCCAAACTTATCTTCATCAGGCAAGGGGAATCTGAGACTTTGGCAGAGTGTGTAAGTTGTTTCCCCCAAGAGGTGCTGCGAACCAGAGCTTTTAGACACAACACACGTTGACACACTTTAAGAAAAATTTGCAGTTGAGCAAGTTATTGCATTCTTTTCAAAAGAAACATCCACTTTCATTTGGGGAAGGCTGTTCCCAAGCCTTGCAATAGGTGGAGCTAGATGAGAAATGTCATTTGAAACAGCAAGAAGATAAAGTTGAAGTCATGAAAAGCAGAGAGAAGCCCAAGAAAATGGAAACTCCGGCAACAAAGGTACCTTGGGTATAAAACCCGCCACATTTTTCCTAACGTAGACGAGAATATAACGCTGCTGTGTTTCTAGGGTACCCCACCTTCCTAGATCATCGCTGCCATAACAAGAAGAGCCACCACTGAAACCTTGATACGAATCTTACTATCC
The DNA here is from genome assembly GCA_018350135.1 of Citrus trifoliata. Taxonomy (NCBI): domain Eukaryota; kingdom Viridiplantae; phylum Streptophyta; class Magnoliopsida; order Sapindales; family Rutaceae; genus Citrus; species Citrus trifoliata. The sequence goes on along the minus strand of CM031385.1, from coordinate 13,562,345 downwards.
ATTGAATTGTTACATGAAGTAAATCTTTTACCACATTCAAGATAGTAGCCTACTCCGACCACTCAAGCCAATGAAGAGTACCCTAACATAAATCGCAATCCAAAGTATTGCGAGTTCCATGAGGATTTCGGTCATAGTACAGTCGAGTGTTTCAGCTTGCACGAGGAAATTATATTCAGTTTTAATGAGAGTTCTTGATTTTAAATCCTCTTATAATATAGACATTTTACTATTATTTTTATTTATAGATAATTCAAGTTATTTTTTGCATAAATAAAATTTTAGTTTATTCACACGCTGATTTTAGTATGCTTTGATCTCACTAAAATCTAAGGTGGACTAGTTAGAAATAAGCATGTTAAGATCATATTACATGCAATTTTATACTACACATTCACATTATGATCCATGTCATTCAGTTGTATTGGTATAATGATCATTGGTGGGTAGAGTTACAACAGTTGTAACAAAGACTATTTTGACCCTATGTTGGTATAATTGATGGACCGAATTAATTATAGATACATTTCAGCAATGATAGTAAGGTTGAGCTCATACGGTTATTTTTGCAAAGTGAAAGATTGTTGGATCTTTAATCCAATATTATAGGATCCTTAATCTAACGTTGGGCATATATGTAAATAACTATGTGTTGGGAACTACCTTATATGGTTAAACTCAAATAAAAGTGATCTATTACAGTTTACGGTAATATGGACTTCAAATGTATCTAACAGGGTGTAGGGCCTTTAAGGGTAATTTCTATTTTTATGATATGTTGAAATAGGAATACCTAAAGACAACAAGAAAAGTTTTCTGTATACGTGGTTATGGCCCTTAGGTCATATGTATAATTCTATTCTTTTTGACATCTCATCATCAGAGAGAGAGTACAGAGAAACTTAAAATATTATCTAGGAGAACATGTTGATTTGAAATACCAACCATACAACTCTAGAGAGTAATTGTGCATTATGGATTCAGGTACACTTCTGCATATTCTGTTATTGATTATTGGCGATATAACATGAATTTTCTTATATTATAGGTGATGGTTTTCACCAAAGGATTATTGTTCTAACATGTGAACGATACTCTTATTCAGGGTCATGGTGGCCAGGGCTGCCTCATTAGGAAAATAACAATATTTAAATATCCTAATATTTGAGTCTTTCATGAGCCTTAATATTATTTAAGATAATGAACGTAAATCAAAACTAGGTTGTTGATTTACCTAATACTTTTATATATTACTAATTTTCTGATAATTACTTTTTCCCCACTTAGTATTATAGTTTTTATTGTTTTACCACTAGGTTGTTGAAGCTAACAAAAATTATAATAAAAGTCTATTTTTTCCCTAAATCATGTAGTTATAATTTAACTCTCTAAATTAAAAAATATATAAAATTAATTATATACAAAGACGTAATGCTTTTATCAATTGATATTATATATATCTAAAATAATTAAATGATAAAGTTGTAAATATTATACCTTATAACATTCTTAAAATACTGAATAAACTAAAATTCTTAAAATACTCCTGTAAAATCAGTAATTCATTAATGGAGTTAATGACCTGGTGATAAAATTATAAAAACTGAAATATTAAATAGAAAAATAATTGTCAAAAAAATTTTGATAGTAAAATAATTGGTCAAAAAATATTAGATTGTAAAATAATAATGTCCCTTTAAATTTTATAGAACCGCGATTATTACTTAAAAATTAGAATATGCTGATAATTTGTAATTCCACACATGAATGTTGTACTTGTTATCTACTCTCAACCAAATAAATTAAAGACCATAATAACAGTCCCTACGAACCCTACCAACCCCCTTCTTCAGCCTTGTTGAAAGCCTGGCTTAACGCAATAGCTATAAGATATGAGTATAAGTTGAGTACCGACACTATTATAATTAACTGAACATAAACATCTAAATATTAAAAAATTTAGTGACAAAGGCATAAAAATATTGTACAAATTAATGTAATATGTAGGAGTTGGTTGCTTAGAAGTAGAAAAGTAATTAATACAATTAATGAAAATAATTATATATTCAAACAATCCTTTCGCATCACAATGTACACAGAAGTTGGTACAATTTGCTTGTGATTCTATAGTAATTACTCTAAAAATCTAAAAGGGTAAATTTTATATGAATGATGATTTTAAATTTACTCTTTTAAGAGAAATATTAATTTATCTTCATTTTCGTTTAAAAGATGAGAGCATCTGTAGGGTGCGTGATGAAATTTATTTCTAAATTCTTAATTAAGAAATGGAGAAAAATTAATGTTTTCAAAACTAAGGGTGCGTAAATATCCCGACTAGAAAAATTTGAGTTTGGATCAGATGCAAATAAAATCTCTAACTCGATCAGGTGGGATTTTGACTAATCCAATTTTATTGTGATCAAATCAAGTTATGATTCGAAAGTTTGATTAGGTTGACACTTGACATTGAACTAAAAAGATGTTTTAGATATTTAGATATAGGTAAATAACTCAATCTAATTTGATAGTAGTAGTTTTTTTTTTTCATTTGATTTCATAGTAGAAGTTTCTATTTTTTGTTGAAAATTAGTAAAACGGACAAAATTGATGTAATTACATTAAAACAATCTTCCAATAACTGAAAAAATTTTACAAAAAAAAACTCAAAATATAATTTGAACATTTTATGAAACCATCCTATTTGACTCAAATCCGATTTTAACTTGAAGTTGACCCCATCCACATATAATCATAACCCAATCAAATCTAATTTGATCTGAACTCAATCTGAATTTAATCATATCATACTATGAATTCATATTGAGTTTGAATTATTTTATAAATCTTGATTAGATAGATCCAAATCGGATTAATCTGAATCTGAATTCGCCCACTGCTATTCAAAACTTTGGAGAATAAATTAAAGATTATCATTTTTAGTGAAGGTAAATCAAAACTTACGCTATCTAAAAATATATGTGGATTATAGGTAGGCAATGATAATAGCATTACCTAATTTGGCTGTCTTATGAGTTATCAAAGAGGCAAAGCTTCTGCCAAAGAGCATTGCGTCATCAAAATGAAGTATCACTTAATCTTATTCTATGTTTGGAAGAACAAATTAAAGAATGATACTGCTGGTGTCATCAAGAAATTAAAATATAATCTCACTGACGGTAGGTAAACATTGATGATGTGGAGGTCGGATATTTTCACCAGCTCAGCTAAAAACAAATTCTATGATGTCAATCAAAAAATTAAAACGCAAACCAGATCAGTTCGACCGCATGAGATCGAATATATATATGTTTCAATCCGGAATCTTAAAGTACTAGAACGTCAAAAAAATGCATAAATCGTGTGGTTTAAGTTTTAAGTTTTTAAAAAATACCGCGGCTTTAAATTTTTTTCAGACATTTCTCGCACTTTATATCTATATATATATATATAAGAGGTTAAAAGGGACATGTTTTATTTTTAAAGGATCTATCCAACCACTCGTAACTACTGGAAATTGTCTATCATCAGAGGACGGAGTGGACTAAAATCATGGAGAAATCACCCGCTAAGAATGGCCTATTCAAACCAAACAAAGGATCAGAGAAGGAGGGAGCAAATTCAACTAAAGAAATAAAGAATCCCCAAGAGATCAACTACTCTGCTTTCCTACTACATGATTTCCAATAGCAACATCGTAAGTTCCAGTTGAAAAGACTTTAATTTATATCCTGTTTCCCAGTTTTTTTTCCCCCTTCTCTTGTACACAAAATATCTGACATAGACATATATATGCGGTAACCTTTATCGGCAAGTTCTTACTATTTTCTGTGATTGGCAGATAAAGGAATTTGAGCTTGGCTAGGTAAATTAGAAGTCAGCTCGGCAAAACAGTGTCGGTCCTGCTTTCCTCAAAAAAAAAAATTCAGCTATTGAGGTGATTTTTCAACATCAACGGATTATACTTACATATTCGACAAACTTTTAACAAAAGAATATAGTCTAGCTATTAGGAACACCAAAAAGACATATAAAGCTAGGAGACAAAATAAAATAATGGATGAGGAGGTGTCATCACATGTTGAACAAAAGTGGTGGCAATGGCATATCCCATGGAAGATGCTATATTTTGCAACATCTATTTCACTTTTCCATTATTTTTTTCCTCCTTTTTCTTTCCTTTAACCAAAAAGTGAACACACACCTACTTAAATCACTTCACCTTCAAACTGCTCCACGATCAAAATAACTAAGGGAAAAAAAAATATATATATATATATAACAACCCGTACAAGTTTCATTAGCAAACCCTCTTAAAAACTGCACCATACAGCATAGGGGCACCCCTGCCAGTGGCTCCAAACCAAAGCAGCAGGGGTGCCCAGCATCGTCTCAAAATTTGGTTAGAGTTGGTGTAGTAGCTATTTTAACTGAATCGCCTTAGTAATCATAAGGCCGGTTTTCTCTAGAAGGGCAACTTCGATCCTTTGGCATTGTCAGTGCTTATTCCTCCGGATCTCTCTTTGCTGCAGCCTGCTTCTGCGTGTGATTTGAGGGCCAGGAATTTATCTCAAGGGTGAATCGTAATATGTTTAATTTTCTATTTGTTCCTTTTTACTTTTGAATTTGAGTATTATGTGTTAAGTATTCTGTCTGTTGTTTTACCAAATATGTAGGCCTTTGGGTTTTAGACACTAGTGTTCGAAATTGCCATCCAGTTTGTGTGTTATCTTTGAGCATGCGTTTTACTTCATTTGCTTGAATAAAGAATGTCAGTCTTCATTGTCATGGATCAACAATCTCTTCTGATCCTCATCTCAAATAAATTATTGATAACCATGCTATGACATATATATATATATTTCAGTTCGAAATTTTAAAGTGCAGAAAAGTGCAAAAAATCTTTAAAATCACATGGTTTTAAAAATTTAAAATTATAAGCTTTTAAACCGGTGCAGTTTTAAAACTTTCTCAAACTTTCCCGTACTTTAAAATTCCTGATCAGAAAACTATTATATATATATATAATTCCAATGCTAAGGATTGGTTTATTACAACTCAAGTTGTAAATTGGAATCTCACTAACGTGAGTGTATTAACAAAATAAATGATATTATTTAGTGATGAGAGACAATAATAGAGAATATAATTATCATTAAGAGTGGAGGAGCTATTTACACTCTTAAATAATTTCTTACAAAAATACTCATCATTTGAATTATCATTAGGAAGAATTTATTACAAGGTTTATAACATTATCACCTATATATAATACACTCATTATTCATACTATATTTTTAACTCTTTTGATCTTTCAAAGATATTTAAAAAAAAAAAGTGAGAGAGTAGGTAAAAAATGGTCATTCTTTTGCCTTTGATTTAAAAAATATATATTGAAAATTAAAAACAGTTGAAACCATTGGCGCCTTCTTTTTCTTCACCCCATTTTTGGATTTGCTGTTGGTTTATAAGTGGCCACTATAAATATACTTTATTTAATTGTGTGAATCTCTATTTATATAAAAGAGGAAAAAAAAACATACATCAAGTAATGCAATTATTAAAATTTTGCTCTAAACTATATATTAATAAAGTAAATCTCTAACTTGAATTAAAATGACAAGTTACTCTTTTAATATTGAATTTTAAAGGTCTCAACTCAAGTAACTTGAGTCCTTTGACCTAGTTACCCACTGCTTCTCTCACATACTTATCTCTAATCCCATCATTTTTTTCATACTTTAGATCGATGATTGGAATAAATTTAGAGATAATTTAACATAGGTGGTGTTTATTTTTTTTGTTTGAAATCTAAACAAATATGAATAGAGATAAATATATGAATTTGAATGATATTTTTTTTTTGTCTGAATCACTAAAAATAAATATTAAGTTATTTTTTTAACTTAAAAAATTTGAAAATTAGTTTTTTTACATTTATATCCTTATAAATTATAAATATTAAATAAATAATAGACATCTCAAAAATATAAATAAGATAATATTTATCATAACATAAATAATATTCAATTGAATGTGACAATCATATTCAATTGGATGCTACCCTTTAATATTCTAAATTTGGTATATGTTAATCAATTTTATTATAGTTTATGATGCTTTTGTGTGAAAATATTCATAAAAAAATGAAGATCCTGAAGAAAATAAAAATACAAAATAATAATAGTCTACCAATGTACTATATTATCATAACTAATAGAGATAAGTAATAATACTAATTATTAAATTTTATGTGGGTAAGGATGAAAATTCATTAATTAGAAAAGGATTTTTTGAAGAATACTTTTTAATGATATAATTTAAACTTTTTAGATTGATCAAAAGTTAAAAAAATAGGTTTAATAATTTAATGACTTAATAACTAAAGATTTTTATTCAATTAAAAAAATAAATCGATTTAATGACTTAATTAATTAAAATTAAGTCACTTAAGTCATTAAATTAAAAAATATAACAACAACTTCATAGTCGGCCTCTTTCTTTTTTTATTTTTTATTTTAATGCAATATGCATAAGCCTATCAGCTTTTGTATAAATCGCAACCAAATTGCGACCCGATCGATTTATAGCAATGAAACAAAATGGTTTTTAGGTCAAGACCCGAATCATTTGTCTACTAGTTCTCTTCTAATCTATAAAATAAATAAATAACTCGGTTGCCCCACATAAATAAAATAAACTTAACCCATTTGAGCCAATTGTATATTGCTTTTCTCTCATACTTATCTCTAATCTCTACCATTTTTTCATACTTTAAATCCAACGGTTGAAATTTGTTGGATATTAATTAAAGGATACGATATAGTGGGCTTCAATGTACTCTTCAACATTTCAGCTGGTGCCAACAAACTCAACTAAACGACCATAAACCGACATCTTACAAAGTTTGACAGTGCACACGCACGTCTAATATTTTAACAAGACTTTTCCTGTACGGTGAATACGGCTTATATAATGATTATAAAATACTTATTTAATCTTATAATCATCTTTATGTTTTTTAATTGTTACTAGATTTTTTTTAAGGAAGAGTTTTTTAATTTTTTAATAGAAAAATATTCAATAAATCAAAATAAGAAAATCTCAGACATAACAAAATAGTGTCCGCATAAAATCTTCAGGCAAAACAAATGAACTATAGAGACGAAATGAAAATTTAACTAAATTATCCGCACTTGATTGCAATTCCTTGAGATATGTTGAATCCTGAAGTCATGTTTCGGTATAACCAATTGTTGTATTTCAACTGTAATTCAAAAAAGATCAATCCTCGTACTTTGCCGACCTTGGATGAGCTGAATAACATACAACGAATTGAAGTCAATAATCAACGGAGACAAACCAGCCTTTCTTGCTAGTCGTAAACCAAAGCATAAGGCTTCCTCCTCAACCACATTAACATCATCAAAATAGACATCAACGTCAGCCCCTAATAACATAACTAAACCTTTACGATTACAAATCACAGCCCCATAACTGACCATACCTTGTTGGGCATCAACTGCCGCATCACAATTAAGTTTAAACCAAGCCACATGAGGCGATTCCCAAAATATAGGGGGAGCAATTGGGAAAGAAACAATTGTACACGTAGAGGACCATTGATGGAAAGCATCATACAGCCCTTAAGCACAAGACATGACAGAGAAAGGGCAGGCAATAGCCTCAGCATACAAAAGTTTATTTCTCTACCCCAAATCCCGCTCACAAGCAAAATAAAGAAATGAAATTCATCTGATGAAAAGATTGAACGTACATTGTCCCATACTTCCCACAAAGAAGAATAACGACTAGGCAAACATATCTAGAAAAAGGAGATAAATCCCACACCTTATAAGCATGCTCATAAGCAAATAAAGTGTGTACAACTGACTCACCAGGACTTCCACACAGTATACATCTTGAATCAACAGCAGCCCTTTTCAACATGAGATTAAACATAGTAGGAAGCAAATCAAAGAGAGAACCCCAAAGAAAAATTCTGACTTGAAGGGAACTTTCAGTTTCCAAATTGAGGACCACTGATGAGTAAAACCAACTGATGCTGCAACACGTGACAAATTCTTCCACCCCTGGGCGACGTAATACCCAGACTTAGTAAAATATTCCCCTCTACAATTGAACTACTACATAATATGATCTTGAAGAATCTACAAAGGTAATTTAATCTTTACAATATAAGGATATCTGCCGTCGAAAAATGCCGGTGTAACATATTCATATTTCACGCATTTCCATCCTCAAGCAACTCAACTATCCTAGCATCATCTCCCAAGGAGACTGGCAAAATAGGTCTAAACAACATAGGCCTAAGAATCCAATTATCCTGGTAACATCCTGCCCAAACCCCACACTCCATAAAATCTACGTTGTAACAGCTCAGGCCTCCAAAGTATACTCCGCTAAACAAAACATTGATTATTGCCCATGCCCGTATCAAGAAAGGAACAACGACAAAAATATATAGCCCGTAACACTCTTGCAGCAAGTGACTAAGTAAGTAAATGCCACCCCTGTTTAGCCAACAACGCCTGATTAAAAAACCCCAAATCCCAAAAACCGAATCTTCCATCGTTTTAGACCAACTCAAATTATGTCGTGGCTTTAGACCCCCGCCAAAAAGCAGTGAAACGACACTTAATATCTCTATAAAAGCTGAATGGAGAAAAAAAAAGACACTCATAACATAGGAAGAAATTGCTTGAGCAACAGCCTTTAGCACCACCTCTTCCTACACATGAGAATATCTTCTCATGCCACTCATTGAGTTTCTGTAGAACCCGAAACTTTAGCTCATGGAAAAAAAAAAAAAAAAAACCTTGCGTTGCCTAGCTCCTAATGGCCGTAAACCCAAACGCTTATCATAAGTTAATACCACAAAAAACCAAACACCTGAATGATTGCCCAATGCACCCCAGGCTTCACTTTTGGACTAGATAACAAAGAGGGCTTATCATAATTAAAACATTGCCGAGAAGCTACTGTGTAAGAGTCAAAAATATATTTCAAATAAGTCAAATAGCCCAACATAGCCCGACAAAAGAAGAGGCTGTCATCTGCAAGTAAGAAATGAGGAATCATTAGATCAGATGCAAATCGAACCCTACAAATGTGTTGAGAAACCTCAACTCCAGATAACATAGCAAAAAAACTCAAAACAAAGAATGAATAAATAAGGAGAAAGCGGACAGCCTTGTCTAATACCGCGTTTAGGATAAACCCAACCGCAAACAGTACCGTTAGTTAAAAAAGAGAAAGTTGGAACTGTAACACAAGCCAGGACAAGTTTCACCCTGTTAGAAAATTAGAAAAATATATGTGATGTAATTATATATTAGTTGTAAATTAGTCATTAACTGTAACATAACTATTTAGGTGAAAATCTATGTATTTTAGGAAAATCTACCTATAAATTATTCTTTACTTAAATCAGTGATTTAGTTTCCTGATTAATGGTTTTATGCGTGCTGTAAATCTCTATAAAAGAGCAATCTTAATGACAGAATGATTATTCTGTGCAAACCTATTTTTCAAGTTGGTATCAGAGCAGGAAGAATATTTTGCCGGAATTCCTTTTTTCTTCCTTTTGATCCATGCACCTTAAAACCATGTCTGACTCTTCGTCCAATTCCAGTATTGTCCCTCAATCCTCCATGAACAATCCTAGTAGCACGGATGTTTCAAAAATCAGTGCTACCTCCTTAGAATCTCATTTTGTACAAATCACCACAATTCGTTTGAATGGTGACAATTTTCTAAGATGGTCTTAGTCAGTTAGGATGTATATTAGAGGGCGTGGAAAAATGGGCCATTTGATTGGTGAAAAGAAGACTCCTTTAGTGGATGATCCGGCCTATGTTACATAGGATGCCGGATGACACGGCTTGTGAATTCAATGGAAGAAGATATTAGCTCTAATTATATGTTCTATCCAACGGCACAAGAGCTTTGGGAGAATGTAAATCAGATGTATTCTGATCTCGGAAATCAATCACAGATTTTTCAGTTGATCCTCAAACTCGGAGAGATGCGATAAGGGGAGCACAACGTCACAAAATGTTTTAATTCATTGAACCAGATTTGGCAAGACCTTGACCTTTTCAATATCTGTGAGTGGAAATCTCCCGAGGATGCTCAACATCACAAAAAAACTGTAGAGGATGGCCGCATTTTTAAGTTTTTGGCTAGACTGAATGTCCAGTTTGATAAGGTGAGGGGGAGAATTATTGGAAGACAACCCCTACCTTCAATTGGTGATGTTTTTTCAGAGGTCAGAAAAGAGGAGAGTCGGAGGAATGTGATGCTTGGCAAGAAGGGAACTGGGGTTGCTGAAGGTTCTGCCCTGGTCTCCATGACTGGAAGCAAGGCTCCTATTTTGCAACGCAAATCTGATGAAAAGCAACAAGTTTAGTGTGATTTTTGTAATAAGCCTCACCATACCCGTGAGACCTGCTGGAAAATTCATGGGAAACCTGCAAATTGGAAAGGGAAAGAAGGCCGAGCCAACCCTACTGCCAATGAGGTTGAGACCAGCCCCTTCACCAAAGAGCAGATGGAGCATCTTTTTGCACTGTTAAAATTTAATTCAATACTCAATGTTCCTATTGTTTCTGTGGCACACACAGGTAATAAATTATATGCTCTATCTTGTCAATTTAAATCTGCTCCATGGATAATAGATTCAGGAGCATCTGACCATATGACTAATTCCTTACATTTGTTTGAGACCTTTTCACCATGTCCTGAAAATAAGAAGGTTAGGATAACCGATGGTAATTTCTCACCAATTGTAGGAAAAGGCCTTATAAAACTTTCTGAGGGAGTAAACCTTAAATTTGTTCTCTATGTCCCTAAACTTACTTGTAATCTCTTGTCAGTTAACAAACTATCTAGAGACTCTAACTGTTCTATTACTTTCTATAAATCCTATTGCATTTTTCAGGACCGAAGCTCGGGGAAGACGATTGGCAGTGCTAAGATGATTAATGGTCTCTATTATTTCGAGGATAAATTTCTTAGTAATAAAATAGATCAAGGGCTAAGTAGTATTAGTTCTTTATCTGTTCATGATCAAATAATGGTTTGGCATTATCGTTTAGGCCACCCGAGTTTTCCTTATTTAAAATATTTATTTCCAGTGCTATTTAAAGGGATTGATCCTTCATCATTTCAATATGAAAGTTGTTTAATGGCAAAAAGTCAAAGAAAATTTTATATTCTAAAACCCTATCAGGCTTCAAGACCGTTTTATCTATTCCATAGTGATGTTTGGGGTCCTTCAAAAGTGACTACAATTTCTGGAAAAAAATGGTTTGTAACTTTTATTGACGATCATACACATTTGTATTAGGTTTACTTAATGAGAGAAAAATCTGATGTAGGACAGATTTTTAAAGAATTTTATAGGATGATTGAAACTCAGTTTCAAACAAAAATTAATATTTTGAGATATGACAATGGAATAGAGTATTTTAATAAAGTTTTAAAAACTTTTTTAAATGAACAAGGAATTTTACACCAATCCTCTTGTTCCAATACACCTGAACAAAATGGCATTGCTGAGTGTAAGAACAAGCACTTGTTAAAAGTAGTTAGATCTATGATATTTTATATGAATGTTCTAGAGTATCTATGGGGTGATGCTATACTGACAACTTCGTATCTTATTAATAGGATGCCTACCAACGTTTTACAAGATATCATCCCGTTGGATTGTTTAAAAAAGGTATTCCCAGAATCTATAATCAATTCTAACTTACCTTTGAAAATATTTGGCTGCACAGCATATGTGCACACTCCAAAGAGGCTAAGGTCTAAATTAGATCCAAGAGCTGAAAAATATGTTTTTATAAGGTATGCGCCCAATAAAAAAGGTTACAAATGCTTTAATCCCCTTACAAAACGTTTTTTTTTTTTTTGTCGCTATGGATGTTTCTTTCATGGAAAATACATCATGCTTTACCAAAAATTTGCTTCAGGGGGAGAAGATAGTTGAACCAAATTTTTGGGAAATTGTTGAACCTTTACCTAGCACACTACTTGATACCTTTTTTAAAAAAAGAAACCTTGGAAACTAGGCCTAAAGAAACTGAATATGACATTGGTCTGATAGAAAAAAAAAATACTACGAATGAAAAAAAAATAGAAACAATCTTGAGCCTGTGGTTTATTCTAGGAAATGTGTCCTTAGAGGTGGTAGAGACCAGGCCATTATCCTAGCACATGGTCAACCGAAATCCCTAAGCAATGGTCATCCAAATGCCTCAGGTAATCCTTCTTTTGTTCCTTCCACTTCATTTCCTATTACTGACTTAAACTTACCATTACAATCAGATTCTATGGTAGAGAACTCTAGCACCTGAATCTATTTTGGAACTAGTTCCTATTATCCTTGAACAGAATCTTGATATTAACGTACCCATTGCCCTTAGAAAGGTAACCCAAATCTGTACCAAACATCCTATTGCCAAATATATTTCCTATCAAAACCTTTTTGACAATTATAGAGCTTTCACTACAAACATTTCAAAACTTGTTATGCCTAGAAATATTCAGGAAGCACTTGGTGATCCAAATTGGAGGTTGGTTGTGTTTGAAGAAATGAATGCCTTGAAGAAGAATGATACTTGGGAGATATTAGAATTACCGAAGGGAAAAAAGGTTGTGGAGTGCAAATGGGTGTTTACTATCAAGAGTAAGGCAAATGGGAGTGTCGAGAGATACAAAGTCCGTCTTGTTGCAAAAGGTTTTACTCAAACCTATGGGATAGACTACCAAGAGACCTTTACTCCGGTAGCTAAAATCAACTCAATTAGGATCATGTTGTCTCTTGTTGTTAATTATAATTGGCCCTTACACTAATTGAACGTTAAAAATGCTTTCCTTAATGGAGACCTTGAGGAGGAGGTATATATGAGTTCTCTATCAGGCTTTGAAGAAAGGTGTGGAAATGGGAGAGTGTGCAGATTGAAGAAGTCTTTGTATAGACTTAACAGTCACCAAGAGCTTGGTTTGAGTGCTTTGGTAAGGTGATAAAGCGTTATGGATATATTCAAAGTCAAGCTGATCATACAATGTTTTACAAGCATTCAAATGATGAAAAAATAGTTGTCTTGATAGTATACGTGGATGATATCATGTTAATTGGGGATGATTGTGATGAGCTAGCAAAGTTAAAAAAGAAACTGGCTGAGGAGTTTGAGATTAAAGATCTCGGGGCATTAAAATACTTTTTTGGGATGGAGTTTGCTAGATCTAGAGAAGGCATTTTTGTAAATAAAAAAAAAGTATGTTATTGACTTGTTAAACGAGACAGGTATGCTAGGGTGTGAACCTACTGAAACCCCTATAGAACCTAATGTGAAACTACAACCTGCAGAAGCTGAGAATGTAAAGAATAGGGAGCATCATCAGAGACTTGTTGGGAGATTGATTTATCTATCCTATACACGCCCAAATATATCCTTCTTTGTTAGTATGGCTAGCCAGTTTATGCATGCCCCAGGACCGACACACTTTGAAGCTGTCTACAGAATTTTAAGGTATCTAAAAGGGACACCGAGCAAAGGACTTCTATTTAAGCCACAAGGACACTTATAGATTGAAGCCTACACAAACGCAAATTGGGCTGGAAGTATAGTAGACCGAAGATCCACTTCTGGATACTGTTCATTTGTAGGTGGTAACTTGGTTACATGGAGAAGCAAGAAACAGAATGTGGTTGCTAGGAGCAATGCTGAGGCTGAATTTAGAGTTGTAGCCCATTGTATTTGTGAGATCATGTGGATTAGGAGGTTGTTGGAAGAGTTAAAAGCGACAAAATCATCTCCTATGAAGTTGTACTGTGACAACAAGGCAACAATCTCAATAGCACACAATCCAAACCTTCATGACCGCACAAAACATGTGGAGATTGACAAGCATTTCATCAAGGAGAAGATAAATAATGGATTGATTCATATGGAGCACATTCCTACTGGAGAACAAGTGGCTGATGTCTTTACCAAAGGACTACACACAAAACAGTTCGATTTTCTAGTTGTCAAACTGGTTTTGGAGGATATCATCAAACCAGCTTGAGGGGGAGTGTTAGAAAATTAGAAAAAAAATATATGTGTTGTAATTATATATTAGCTGTAAATTAGTCATTAGCTGTAACATAGCTATTTAGGTGCAAATCTATGTATTTTAGGAAAATCTACCTAGAAATTATTCTTTCCTTAAATCAGTGATTTAGTTTCTTGATTTAATGGTTTTATGTGTGCTGTAAATCTCTATAAAAGAACAATCTCAATGACAGAATGATCATTCTGTGCAAACCTATTTTTCAAATCACCCATTTAGCAGAAAAATCAAATTTCAAAGCCAGTACTCCAGACTTTGACCCTTTGCAAAAATTCAGCCTATATAAACATTCATGCCTGACAATAACATTGTCAATTATTAGACAATCTAGAATGAAAGCACTTTGGTTAATAGAAATAATAGCATTAAAGATTCAACTTCAATCTATTTGTCAGCACCTTCGTAATAACCAGATAAATATCATTACACAAACTAATAAGGCAAATTTCATATATCTTCTTCTGATTTTTCACCCTTAGAAAACAAAGCTACCACAATAAGATTTAAATTAGAAATGCTAATTCCCTTATTTAAAACTATTAAACAAGTATTTACAAGTTATGTGCCAACAACATTCCAATGATCCTGAAAGAAAGTAGGAGAGAGACCATCCGGCACGCTAGCGTTAGTGGGATACATCTACATAAGGGCGCATTTCACCTCATCAATTATAAGTTCAACCACTAGGTTCATATTCATCTCGGCAGTCACTTTAGGTTACAAATAAGACAGAACATTCTCGAATTGCACAGAACTTAGACAAAAAGAAGAAAATAGTTCTAAGAAGTAATCACCAACATTCTTTATAATATTGTTGGCAAAAACTTTCCAAATTCTCAACATCCAACAGACCCACGAACCTATTCTTTCGCTAGCAAACAAAAGCGTAAAAATGGAAAAAAAAACATGTGTTTTTATCACCCTCCACTAGACATGAAACATATGCATATTATTCCCAATATTAATCTTTCTCATGCAAAAGCCCATCAATTTCAGCCTCTAAGGAATACACATGGTTACCATCTGCATAATGCTCTCCCCCAATCTGCAAATCCCGCAACTCAAATATTTTTGTATCCACCTACTTATGCCAACCCTTAAACTCACGATTATTCCACTGAGAAAGGGTTAAAACTGTTGAACGAACCATCTGTTGAAAAATATCAACCTGATCCACCTCTTTGAAACCATAGTCTCGCTAACAATGAAAAATATAATCTCGTAGCACTAGTCATACTCCTTCTAAAAAGTGTCATATTGAAAATGGCACTTACACGAAAAAAAAACCTCATTAGCATAACCTACCGAATTTTTAAAAGATATCAAAACATAACTATGATTAGAATCACAACCAATGAAATAAGTGACTACATTGAAAAAACCCAAGGCTTATCAACGAAAATTGCATAGAAGACGGTCCAAACATTCCTTCACCAAATGCCTACCTATCTATTGATTGTTCCAAGTATACAGAAATCCAAAAAAACCAATATCCAGCAGTTCATAATCCCGAAAAACAAACTGGAAATTGGTCATCATTTCCAAATTCCTAGGCAACTCATCAAGTTTTTCTGATGGTTTTAAAATCTCATTAAAATCACCCCTGATCATCCACAACAAAGAACAAGAATAATGCAATATGTACAGTGGCTCCCATATATGAATTTTCGTGAGAGCTTCGGTGTGCCCATAAATTCCAAGAAAATGCCACAAGAAATCATCATTTATCCGAATAGCGGCATCAATATGGTGAAAATTATAGGAATGCACAAAAACATTAATCTCTCACTGCCAGAGCAAAGATAAACCACCTGACATCCGTGATGATCAACAGCCAAACAATTATCAAACCCAAACATGAACACTTGTGTTTGCATCTCAGACATAGCCAATTTTGTTTCACACAAGAATATAATATGTGGCATACCTCATGGAGAATTTTATAAAGTACGCAAAATGTCTCAAGATTCCCCAGACCTTGAATATTCCAGCATAAGACATTTATTGCAACCGACGGGGCTAAGACTCAACACCTACTAATAATTGTGAAGAAACATTAGCAAAAGCCAAAGAATCACCATTAATTACCCCATGGGCATAATCCTTAGATGCCAATCATACCCATTTGCTAGAGCCATTCACATCCTCAACCTCCTCGTCAAGGAGCCTTTTTTATGCCACAACCAAAGGAATAGAAACTAGAGTAGAACTTCCCGCCCTCGCCAAACACTTCCACTGCTTCTATTTAGCTTTATCATCCACATACTTGCTGAGTTTTGCCACTATCTCTAAAGATTCATGTTGATCTTTATTAGCACTGCCTAATGTCACAGACCACTCAAATTTGCCATAACGAAGGTTAAATTTGTGTGCATAAGTACACTCAGTAAAAGTCTACCTAAAAGTGGAGTGTGTTACGTGGAGTGTTACGTGGAGTGTGTTTAGTAACAGGGTGTGCTTAGTACTAAAGGCGAGATGCATTTAGAAATGAGATATGCTCAACATTGGGTCGCCTCACATAACTGGCCAACCGTGGTAGCTTAGCGATCAACCAAGCCCAGCCCGAATTTTAGACTTTTCTACAATTGTAAATAACCTAAATGCATTCACTTGCTAGGAAGTTTCATGAGCTAGCACCCAATACTATAAATAGGGGTGAGTACCCCTCGTTTGCTCACCACACCAAGCACATTTCATTACACATACACAACACACACAAGCTCTCAAGCTCTCTTATATTTTCTCATTTGTTAGTAATAAAATTATATTTGGTCATATTGCTCTCTCTTCTCTCTAGCATTGTCACAAACAGCCTTGCTTGGCTAGCTTAAGAAGAGCAAAAAGCTTACTTAGTAACTTTTGTGCTATAAGTTATTTAAGCGCCGCACGGGTTGTTACATAAC
Source organism: Citrus trifoliata (assembly GCA_018350135.1). NCBI lineage: Eukaryota > Viridiplantae > Streptophyta > Magnoliopsida > Sapindales > Rutaceae > Citrus > Citrus trifoliata. The sequence continues at coordinate 13,545,297 of CM031385.1, read as the reverse complement.
AAAACTCATCTCGTGACACCAAGCTAGGTTTAAAATCACAAGAAACACCACCTTGACATCCTTACAATTGGCATTAGTTTTGAGAGAAGCATCCAATGCCACATCACCATCCAGAGAAACGATATCACATTTGGAGTAGAGTCACGTGCATGGTCTCAGCTATCATTAAAATGAGAAGTCACATGTGTATCAGTGACAGAATGAGGCAGCAAACATGTGGTGCGAGAAGTTTGTTTCCTTACAGTCAGTTGCACGATGAAAAACCATTATCACCCCGTTGACCTTTGACTTGTAGCCCCACAAAGATGCTTCTACTTTCCCCGCTGTTATAACTAACTTTATCACCACTAAAGCAATTTAAAATTTCCTCCACAATATCAAGAGAATGTCCCTTACCATTTTGATCATGTGTATCCCTTTGAGAAGCCAACTTTGGACCAGAGGTTTCCAATCTAGATCATCGTTCTCCGGAGAAGCATTATGGCCCACCATCTTATTGTGATCAATAGCCACACGAATCCAGGGGGCATAATCAATCCTGACACACGCACCCTTTTCAATTTTAGCAAGTTCAAAAGCAGCACTATCCCTAATTAGATGTTCAAAATGACCACAAAAATAACAGAAATTCGACAAGCGTTCATACATAACATGAAGCACATCGGATCCTCTTTAGTATGAAAACGAACCAACAAGCCTGGCTGAATAGGTTTGGAGATATTGCTTGAGACTCGAATACGAAGACACTGCCCAATATAATCACCATAAGGTCCAACATCCACCTGCTACAACACCAAGCATGCCCCTAATAAACTTTTCCATCTCCTTGGACATATAATTCAGAGGCACATTAAGAATATGCACCCAAAATGCAATCGAGTTAAAACTTTGCTCAGCTATATAACACCACCACCTGCTAAAGGAGATAGGACTTATAGGAATCATTAAAATGCCAACGGCCCATGGCTAATATCCAATGACGATCTTGCTTTGAAGAGAAGCGAAACAAAAAAAAAAGTATATCCAATATGCTCTGCTCGAATGCCCCGTGTAAATTTTCAGATTATAAGAATACTTTGCGCAAAAACATCAATGTTGAATGACTTCGACATTAAGATCTTGCCAGGCAGACACGTAGCAGCCATTGCATCCCCTATCATTGCACTCTATCAAATACCACTACTCTTGCAGTCTTTTCCTTCAAGGAAAGCAAACTACAAAGACAGACAACTGACAAGTTACAAAGTGTCCATAAGCACCAAAATGAAAGAAAAAAAACTAGAGAAAATAAAAAAAAGAAACCAAAAAAGAGCACGAAGGCTCACTCGAACACTCCTATACTACTATCCTCTAGTAAAGACAGAGGATTCATGAGAACCTTATATATATAATTAATAGTTTTTTTAATTTAAATAAGCTTTTTTATTCTTATTAATAAGAGTTTAAATTTTAAATTTTTGAGAGTCAAAGTTGAAATTTTTTTTAAAAATATTAAAAATATCTTTTATTCATTATATAGTCTTATTTCGAAATTTTAAAAACTTATATATTAAATTAATTTTATAATTTTTAATAAAAACTTCCATTAACAACTAAACAATTAAAAAAATTTTAATATAAATTCTGTTTATAAAATTTTATAACAGAAACTTTACTTAATAAATTAATGAAAAAGATATATAAAATGAAGCCTTACTACAATTTAAGGGATTGGTTTATGTGTTGCAACTTGGTAATGATTACGTGGTGTTTAGCGAAAGGCAGAGTAAGCAACCCCATCCATTCCTCACTCCGGCGTAGCTCTATATATGGCGCCAAGTACAGCAGCAGGCCAACTGAATCAGTAAGTCATAGTGACGACGTCGTTTCAAATTGGAAACATGCAATCATTACATTCTTTCTCATCGTTATCCGTCCTCTCACCGCCAGTACGTCTCCAGAAACCCACCAAAACACCCAATTTTGTCACCATCAAATCCTGCATTAACAGAAACCCAAACGAAGAGTCGGGCAGCAAAGCAAGCTCATGGGTCAGCCCAGACTGGCTTACTTCGTTGACCAAGTCTCTGACCATAACCCAAAGCGATGAGTCGAATATACCTGTAGCGAGTGCTAAGCTAGACGACGTGACTGATCTTCTTGGTGGAGCTCTGTTTCTTCCCTTGTTTAAATGGATGAACGTGTACGGACCCATTTACAGGCTGGCTGCTGGACCTAGAAATTTCGTTGTGGTTAGTGACCCGGCAATTGCTAAGCATGTTCTAAGGAACTATGGCACCAAGTATGCTAAAGGTCTTGTATCGGAGGTCTCCGAGTTTCTCTTTGGCTCTGGTTTTGCCATTGCTGAAGGCCCTCTTTGGATGGTAACTCTTCTTTTTTTCACTCAATCGCATTTTTCTTTTTTTTTTTTGGTTGTCTCTTGTGTGCTTGTTTCTTGATTTGGACCTTCCATCTTAGCTTTTTCTCAAATAGGTACCACATTTTCCTCTAGATTTTAGTGATTGAGGCTATTTTTCGGCTCTTACCCTGTTAGCCGTTGTCCTAACTTGCGCTTGGGTTTTAGATTCTTTGTGGTTTATGATGTATTGTTGGCCGCAATTTCCAAAGAAAATTAGTAAAAAGAAAAAAAGGTCAAAAGAATTACATGTTAGTTTTTTAACATGTTACTTTTGGAATATAAAATGAGGATTCTATGCGTTACAAAATGTACATTTACATTTTGAAAATTGTTGCATATTATATAAAAAATGGTTTCAATATCAGTAACCCCAACTTTCCATAGCATGTTCTTTTGAAATGTTGACTCGTTAATACTGAAAAGATGGTGATATAAGGAGCTGTTTGACAATACCTTTGTTATGATCCTATTTTTTCTATTCATATTAATACTAAAAAAAACATAATTTCTTGACAGGGAAGGCGCAGGGCTGTGGTTCCATCTCTTCACAAGAAATACTTATCTGTGATAGTTGATCGTGTATTTTGTAAATGTGCTGAGAGATTGGTAGAGAGGCTGCAAACTGACGCTCTAAATGGAACAGCTGTTAATATGGAAGAAAAGTTTTCGCAGTTGACCCTTGATGTTATTGGTCTTTCAGTATTCAACTATAATTTTGATTCACTGACTGCTGACAGCCCGGTTATTGATGCAGTTTACACTGCTTTGAAAGAGGCTGAGCTTCGTTCTACTGATATTCTACCATATTGGAAGGCAGGTTCTTTTGTTTGATTCGATTTCTCTTTGTTCTACCCAGTTGGATTATTAAACCTTTAAAGTTTTCTGTTACAGGTTAAAGCTTTGTGTAAGATTGTTCCGAGACAAATAAAAGCTGAAAAAGCAGTTACAGTGATTAGAAAAACAGTTGAAGAGCTTATTATAAAGTGCAAAGAAATTGTGGAAACTGAAGGTGAAAGAATTGATGACGAGGAATATGTGAATGACAGTGATCCAAGCATCCTCCGTTTTTTGCTTGCCAGTAGAGAAGAGGTTTTCCTGTGCTACTGACTAAGCTCTATTATGTTTTAGCCTGATCAGTGTGCTTCTATTTCAATATTTAGAATGCATTCATATGGTGTTAGAATAGAATAGAAGATCAATTTGTTTTAGCATTTGCCCATTGAAGGCTGCATTAGAATTTAATTGGGACAAAAATCAATGAGGGTAATAGTGTTTTAGATTATTTCAGCCTGGTTAATCAGTTCGCAAAGCATCACATAGCACCCATGTTCCTAATGTCTGGTTGGCTCGGATAATAGAAATAGTTAGAAAAGTCAAGTTTCTCCTCCGATATATTAAAGTGGTTTGAAATGACCATTTTGACTGCTAGATGGTAACTTTAAGAAAGTTTCTTATAACACTTCGCCTACAGAGATTCTTAATTTTGACCTGAATGTCTTTGTAAATATCAGGTATCAAGTGTACAATTAAGAGATGACCTTTTATCTATGTTAGTTGCGGGCCATGAGACCACTGGTTCAGTTTTGACCTGGACACTATATCTTCTAAGCAAGGTATCCATCCTCTATGCATGTATCTATTTACAGAAAGTTTCTCTTTTTCTACATTCCCTTTCTTCTATAAACCTGTGATTTTTATTTTGACTTTAATATTGGAATTCAAAGACAACATCTTTTAAGTTGCGGATTGAGATAGATCGTGGAATTGAAAAAGACATTGTTTTACTCAATATTCTTTACACTTTGTCCATGGTGACTTCATCATCTCTTGGCTTACAGCCTCTATCAATTATTTCATACCTGAACAATTTGCTTCTTGCCAGGAAATGAAGAGTTTAATCAGGTTTACCCTCAGAAATAGACTTTTGGAGGTTACTAAATTAAGAAGCATGGAGTCTATTTCTCCATGTGGTATTTTCTATTTTTTTGTCCCCACATGTTTTAATGTCCATATGAATCCCACTCTCTACCGAGGCCAAATCTAATTTCAGTTTTTAATATCCTGCGCTAAATGGCTTGATGGCTGCTCACTCACTAAGGATTTTTTTTACATTTTGGCTTTTGGGTCACCTTATTTATCCAGATATGTAAAATCAGGAGGCAGTGTCAATTTTCCAGAGGAAAAGTTATGCTATTACTTTTTCTAGTTAAGATCCAAATTTGGCTTATTTCTTGTCGATAACCTGTACTTAATGCGTACGAAGTGAAGGTCATGATAACATGTGAGTAGGTGCAGAGTTCATGGAACCTATGCCTTGATTTATTTGTTGTTGTGGTCTAGATTTGGCTTGTTTTTGGCAGGTAGCTTGTTTACAATGTACATCTAGTGAAAGACCATGATAACTTTTGTTTGTTAGGAAGCAAGATACATCACAGATATAGTGGTCTATGTTGATTATGTTTTATGGTAGCATCAGTTACCAACATATGTTCATTAGCCTAGTATCTGTGCTTTGTCTAAGTTATAAATTGATAACTAAATTCTTTCTGTCTTTTTAGTGTATCTCAGGAGAAAGGTTTATTTAGCATTTATATTCTGCTTTTATTCTTAGTGAGTTAGTGTCCTTGTGGCCATCTGTTGGAAGACTAAATAAACAGTATATTTCCAAATAAACAATTGACATCTGCTTTTGTGTGTGCATTCTCAATGGCTCAGAATGTTTCTAAATATGTTCTTCAGGATTCTAACTCATTGATGAAAGCACAAGAAGAGATTGATAGAGTATTGCAGGGAAGATCTCCATCCTTTGAAGACATAAAAGATCTGAAATTCCTAACACGTTGCATAAATGAGTCAATGCGTCTCTACCCACATCCTCCTGTAGGTTGCAATCCTTGCCTTTCCACTTGATTGATTTTTATTTTAATGGAAACCTCTAATAGAGAATAAGAAGAAGAAAGAAAACCCATAATCTTGTAAAGTTAGTCCTTTTCTCGATATAATATCCCTGTTCAAAATTTTTGTAGGTCTTGATAAGAAGAGCTCAAGTAGATGATGTGCTCCCTGGAAATTACAAGGTTAATGCTGGTCAAGATATAATGATTTCAGTTTACAATATCCACCATTCCTCACAGGTATCTTCACTTCTGTGTTTGTTGGTTGAATGTGCCTTCTTTATTTACTGTATCTCAAAAGTATGTTTATTTAGGTTATATGTATGACTTAAATTTGAAAATGTCAAGAAACCACCCACTTTTACTTTACAGCTGATCTACTCACCCCATTTATACTTGACATTTTTTTATTAAATTTCACATTGGTTGTTGATTAAACACCAAAGCACCTCAATCCCAAACACCCCCCCCCCCCCCCCAAAACCGTTGCTTAAACCTGAGTTATCTTACTTTCTACTGTGATTCTGGAGAGATGTCATGAGAATTTTGTGAAAAGTAGGTAAAAAGAAAAAAAAAAAGGACTGAAATGGTGGTCAAAGGTGTATTGGTCAATAATTATAATGTAGACTGAAATGATAAAATGGTCCGTGTATACAAAATGGGCTCAGCATGCTTGAAATATTTTTTTTTTCTCCATTATCTTAAACCAGTTATGTTGTATTCCGTATCTTGATTATTATTTTGCTGTTATAAAACAAGGTCTGGGAGAGAGCAGGAGAGTTTTTACCAGAAAGGTTTGACTTGGAAGGCCCCATGCCTAATGAATCAAATACAGATTTTAGGTATTTTACTTCTGACTTTCAACAGATTAATCAACCTCGTTGTGATGCTCAATTCATGAAAATATGAGCTCTGTTTTCACAAAAATAATAGAAACAACTCTTTTCATTTTCAGCTTATAATCAGATTAACACTGCTAATTTGTCAAAACATTTCGTACAGATTCATTCCTTTCAGCGGGGGGCCTCGGAAGTGTGTTGGAGATCAGTTTGCTCTGCTAGAGGCTATTGTTGCTCTAGCAATACTCTTGCAGAATATGAACTTTGAACTAGTTCCTGATCAGAATATCAACATGACTACTGGAGCAACCATACACACCACAAATGTAAGACCTGGAATTTCTCTAACTCAAGAATTGAGATGATATGCTAATAGAATAAGAGTTTTGATCCCTAACATTATTGTATTTAGTTGCTCTGTCAATGACATCATGTGAACAAGGATAGTTATGTACAATTTAGCAAATTTACTTTGGACAATGATCTCAGTGTCCTTTAAATCAGAATCAGAAAAACCATATGTCAGTAGTTTCCGCAATAATACGCATCATGTTGTTCTTAAGGACATGCGAGATAGAATAAATTCAGTTTTCAATTAACAAGCTGTAGCTGGTGCTTAACTTCTATCTTTCTAAACACGAGTGGATCCTCATCTATTGCTATTTTTGCAGGGTTTATACATGAAATTCAGAAAACGACAACATTTAAATTCCTTTGTTTCATCTACTTCAAGGTAAGTGGTCAAGTTGTTATAGCTGCTCGGATATATGGAGATAACCCGTCCCCAAAAATAGAAAAGGAGGTAAAAATTAAAGTATTCTGTTTAGAGGTGACCCATTGATAATTATGGCAATTTAAATGAGAGCAACAGTTTACATTGAGCAGTCACAATGCAGCTGCTTTAATATTTGTTGATTCTTTGGAGATCATTCAGTTATGCTGCTGCTTTAATATTAGTTGATTCTTTGGAGATCATTCATTCAGCTATGCTCCGCATATCATTAAGATTATGTTGTCTTAAAATTCTGTATGAATGTACGGTCATGATGATATTGTTTAGTGATCAGAAGGAATAAAAGACAGATTAGGACCAAGGAAAACTCCTCGTGGAATTTTGTCAATTTTGTTCGGTGTTGGTTACTGGGATTAGAGGTAATTTAGAGAGAGAGAGAGAGAGAGGGAAACAAAAAAAAAATAAAAATAAAATATCAATGGACATCCAAAAACTTTGGTGTTCTCGTTTTGTAAGCGTAGCTGCATGGATTTCGGGATTTACCACCCAATCCTGTTGCGCCACCCTGTTAAAAAGATATAAAATCACTTATATCCAAATAATTAAAGGGAAAATAATTTTTTCAACCCTGAAAAAAGAGGGGCACTCTGTAAAGGCAAAATCAAAGAACGGGCTGGACAAATTAGATTTTAGACGAATTTAATGTTAACTCGAGCATCCGAGTGTTTATTATCAAATCAAAACTGATGCTTAAGGCTGTAAGAGCTTGAGAATAGAGGATCTCATCATTTTCGAATGAAGATTTAGCTTCCTTGGATTATAACACATTTGCTTATTATTTATTTTAAAAATTCAATCTTGCAGACGATACTTTATTTTAAAAAATAATAATTTTCCACGTGCAACTTATGCACCTCGAAAGGTTTTGGGTGCATGGGTTCAAGTTTAAGACATTGATGGGATTTGAGGTTGGGACTCAAAAGCGCTACCCAATTAAATTGGAGAGGAGTAAATTATTCTCTTGTTAATATATATAATTAAAACTTTAGTAGTATAAATATATAATATTGTAGTAGATATATATATTTTATAATATTAATAAATTTTATTAAATAATTTATTTATTTTTCGTATCCGGCTAAAATTTTAATAATTTGATACGATTATTAAATATAACATATTTTAAGTCAACTTAAATTGACATAATACAAATGATCTATTTTACTAACTCTACAATACGAATCTAAAAAGCACCTGCATGATAGAACTTAGAAGGGCAGCCAAAATTAACTTTTTTAAAGCTGAACTAACTTTTACAAAAGCGGAACTAACTTTATCTTTTTCCTTTTTCTTTTTTTTTCATCTTTTTTTAACGATGCTCTTTTGGGAGCCCGTATTGTTTGGACTAATATTTTGACTTATACCAACCTTGTTGTCGTTAGAGCTGACAAAATTTGACACGACTCGATTATTTAATACGAATACGATATAAATAAATGGGTATAGGTCGTCAAATTTAACATGATTATTAAATGAGTTGAGTCTGGGTCAACACGATTTTTTTTCGTGTCGGGTTAGGGTTAAAATTTTTGACCTATTTATCCGATTAATGACCCAATTATATTTTCTATTTTAAAATAATTTACATATTCTTATCATTAAAACTCAAATATTAGAAATGATTTTCTTTTTTTTATTCTTTAAAATGGTGAATATAAACACAATATTTTATTTATAAAATTTTAAATACATTTAGAGCTTCAATAGTGTAAATGTGTAAAAATTGATAGACATGTATATTTTATAATATATATATATAAAAAATTAAAACATCAATAGTGTAAATGTGTAATATATTAGTAGATATGTATATTTTATAATATCGATAAATTATGTATGTATGTATGTACATACGTATGTATGATAGTGTGTAAATATTTGATGTAACTTTTGTTCAATATATAGATATTAAACGGGTTATTGAGTAACCCGATTATTTTTCTGTGTCGGGTTTGGGTCTCAATATTTTGACACGATTATTAAATGGGTCGAGTTTGGGTCGACCTAAATTTGACACGACACGAACACGACCCGATGACCCATTTTGCCAGCTCTAGTTGTCGCAACCGGTTGCTATAGTTAATTTATACAATCAAGTTAATTTAATTAAAATAAATAAATTATTGATCATATTAATTTTTAAAAATAGTAATAACAATAAAAATAGATAAATAAATTAAAAATGAAACAAACAAATTTTTTGTATGAACACTAAGAGAAGAAAATTATAAAATATGTAAGGAAAAGACAAAAGTTTATTTCATATTTTCTATGTTTTGTTTTATGTTTGAGTTTAAGAATTCCATGTTTTTCGTCGTATGTCTTATGTAATATATTCTAAATACTCTAAAAATTTTCTTTTCTCCCTATTTCATGTTGGCTTTCATGTTTCATATCTAACATTTACAGTTCTAGTGTTAGCATCTTATGTTTAACAGTGCTCATATTTGAAGTTCATTGTTGTATATTCTACATTAAGTGCTACATATATTCTACTCTTTGTTTCATGTATAAATGTCATGTTTCATATTATAGATTGAGTTGCATCGTGGTCGAAGCTCAATATTTCATATTCTAAATACTCCTCCGATATTTACTTTTTTTCCCCCTTAATTTCATGTTTAATGTTGTTGTTTCAGATATAACATCCATTGTTACATGTATGGAGTTAACCGTTTCATATTCTAAATGTCCCACAAAGATTTACCTTTTTCACATGTTTCATTTTCTTGTTTTGTGTTTGACATTCTTATTTCATATATTACATTCACTACAAGAAAAAAGAGAAAAATCATCAGGAATATAGTAATGTGTGTGTTATGTGTGTAGTAAAATGTGATATTTAACAACATTCGAAGATCACGCGTTGTTAAAAGTAGCCAAAAGTTTAGTTTTAACAACACACTTCATGGCGTGTTGCGAAACATATAATTGCAACAGTTTTGTGATTGTGGTAGATTTCATAGGCCAAATGACAACATGCAAACTAAGCACGTTGTTAAAGTTTTATCTTTAGTAACATTTTTAGAACGTTGTTAATAAGAACGTACCACAACATTCTTTTGCTCGTTGTTATTTGTATTCAATAACGTGCTTCTTGTTATGTTGTAAAATATCATATCAAAAGCTGTAAATGCATATTATTGATGATGATGATGATTATTATTATTATTATTATTATTGTTATGTCTACAACAATAACAAATCAAATAATTTCAAAAAATAATTCTTTTTCTTTTCTTTTTTTTAGCCAATCATTAACTCTTCATTTTATTTAAAATTTATAATTTTATTACTAGGATAAGATAAGGTCTTAGAAAGTTCATTCCATTAAAGATATGTATCTATTATAGATACCTAAAAATCAATTTGATTTTTGTAGTTATAGCCTAACAAATGACATTAACTCACTCTCAAGAATCGACTCATGTAAGCGAGGTTCGAATCTCAGATGTTTTGTTTATACTCAAGAGATTTTACCAACATAACTAGCTAATGAATTTTTATATTTTTTTTATCTTATTGATATTTTTATTTGCTAATTCAACTATTAATTTAAATTAATTAACAAATTACTAACCATATACAGTAAAAATCACTAACCATATTTGCTGCAAATATCACGTCACTTTATAATAACGTAATTGACTCGCTATTTTATGATAATTCAAAATGTAGCTTTTAATGGTAAATTTAGTTTATAAATACTATTTTAGTTTTTATCTTAGGAAGAGAGATTTGAAAATTTCAAAAAAATTAAAAATGTCGCAAAGCCCAACCCGCCACCCGCGTTGTAAGTTTTCAAACTAATTTAAATAATAAAAAAAATAATCCGAACTTTTATCTTATCCCCTCTTTCTCCTTGCTGCCGCCACTCCCTTACCGCTTCCTTCGTCTCTCTAAGAGCCACTCAACTCCCCTAATGACGATGACAACGAAGGAAGTAAGGAGATCTCACCATCATATCTTCAACCTGTTAGTCAATTTTTATCAATTTCTTATGCCTTCTTCATCTTTGAAAAATGTCTCTCACCAAAATAATAATAATAATAATAAATTATGGCAAAAGTCTATTGAAAAGTCCTACTTTTTTCCTATTCTTTTTTAATTTATTAAATTTTACATTCATGGGATTTTTGCTTTTGGAAATTAATAACTACCTTTCATACTATACTCCTATTTTGTCTAGCGAGAATCTTGGAAATAGTAATAATAACTTTTAATCTTGGAAATAATAATTAATAACTACCTTTCACACTCCAACACTTACACAAAGACAAACATCCCTCTAACATTTCAAAAAAAATATTTACACCCTTATTCACTAACGGAAACAATAATTTTTAATGGAAATTACCGTTATACCATTCTAATATCTTAATTAGCATTTTATGGTAGAAGGGTATAGTAGTAATTTCTATTAAAATTTATTATTTTTGTTAGAGAATGAGGGTATAAATATTTTTTTTGAAACGTTATGAGAATTTTTTGTTCCTTTGTCTAAACGTTGGGGGTGTGTTTGTCATTTTCTCTAATAATAATGTCAAGCGTTCCACTTCAGTTGAGGGATCTATTCAAAGGTCTATCTTCTTCTTTTTTTTCCCACCAACTCTAATTTTTTGGTTTTTTTAATGCTAATTAAGATGTATGTAAATTAAATGCTTATCTTTTTTTTTTGTCTTTTCAATTTAATTTATAATGTAATTGTGTTATTATAATTATTTTGATTAATCTTGACTTTGTTTGTCTAGGAGATTTGATTTTATTGCTAATGACATGATGGAGCTTGACCGAAGAAGAGGGTTTGGATGGAGCTGCTGAATGCTGATAACATTGTATGTGATGAAGAGATCACGTGAGAGTATTGAATTTTGTAATATAAATTGTTTTAATTGTAGTGATTGTCAAATAAATTTATTGCTATTTTTTTAATGAAATATAATATTTGTATTCAATTATTAGTTTGTTTGTAGCTGTAAGTTTTTAATATTCATAAAAAAAAGAAATATTGGAAAAAATAAATAAAAGGATTTTGCAAGCAAAATGTGCATACAAGATAAATAAAATAAAGTAATCATATTGCATGTTGTTCAAAGAAATTTACATATAAAGGTTTTGACAACATTAATTTTGTGTTGTTTAAAGCATTTTTAACTACGAGAGCAAGACTTTTAGCAACGTGTCTTACATATTGTTAAAAGTAACATACCATAAGACAACATCTTGATCCACAACGCGCGGATGCACGTTATTAAAGGCTTTTAGCAATGTAAAATACTCATTGCTATATCTAGTTTTTCTTGTAGTGATTCATCATTACTTGTGAGGAGTTCATTGTTTCATGTTCGAAATGCCCCTAGAAGATCATTTTCTTTTTCTTTTTGCCCTATTTCATTTCTTGACTTCATGTTTGACATTCATTTTCATACATAGCATTTATAGTTACATGTACAAAGTTCAATGTTTCATGTTTACCGGTATTCATATTCAATATCCATAGTTACATATTTGACATTAATTGTTACATATTTTACGTTATGTATTTCATATATGTAGAGTTGGTAAAATTTGATATGACCTGATTACTTAACACAAATATGATACGAATAAATAGTTACGGGTCATCAAATTTAACAAGATTATTAAATGGGTCATGTCCGAATTGACTTGATTTTTTTCCGTATCGAGTTAAGGTTAAAGTTCTTATCTCATTTACCCGATTAATGACATGATTATATTTTTTATTCTAAATTAATTTATAGGTTCTTGTCATCAAAGTTCAAATATTAGAAATGATTCTCTCCTTTTATTTTTTTGGTAAGGACGAACACATACACATTGTTTCATTTATAAAATTTTATATAGATTTAGAACTTCAATAGTATAAATGTATAAAATATTAGTAGATATGTGTATTTTATAATATCGATATATAATATTATTTACATATCAATAATTAAAACTTCAATAGTGTAAATATGTAATATTTTGGTAGATATGTATATTTTATAAGATAAAAAAGTTTTCTATATATAGTATGCAAATGTTTGATATAAATTTTGTTAAATATATAGATATTAAGTGAGTTATTAGATAATTCGTTTATTTTACGTGTCGGGTTCGAGTCTTAATATTTTGATATGATTATTAAATTAGTCGTGTTAGGGTTAACCAGAATTTGATATAACAGAAAATTAACACGACACAAACACGACCCAATGACCCATTTTTTCAGCTCTACATGTATGAATGGAATGTTTCATATTAACGTCACAAATAACATATTCAAGGTTTAATAGTTCATCTTATAATTGCTTTCCAAATGTTTACCTTTTTTTCCAGTCCATGTTTGACGTACATGTTTCATATATGATGTTTAGAGTTACATTTATAGAATTTATTGTTGTATATTTAGAGGTTGAGTGAAATTTTATTCCCCTCATCAGTTATCAAGAATCTTCAGTAAATCTCCAAATAAATTTTAGTTAACACTCTACTCCGAAATCATTGCTCCATTATTAAAGTTAAGATCAATAGAGTATGAGGTAAAAATATATTTTTAGATTACTAATTTAATTAATCAATTAATAATTTTTATCGTCAATTAAAAAATTATATTATTTTTTTAGTTTATGGATTTTTTATTTTCGAAGATAACAATTTTTTCTTAACACAAAAAAAAATCATCCCACAAAAAATTATTGATAATTTGTGAAAAATTAAAATGTAATTTTCTTGTTCTAAACATAATATAAAACAATTATGGACACTTTGTGAAACAAACAATAAGACTCTATCAAACATAAGTTGAAAATATTTTATTGATGTAATAACTAAAATCTCATTTAATTGTTGATATGGGAACAAAAAATTATAAATTTGCAATATTATTTTTTATATTTAACGATAAAAGAATTAATTTCATTTTCTAAAAAACAAAATAGTGCAATATATGTATGAATATATATGTTACTTGTCTATGTCATAAATAAATTTGTTATTTAAATTTAAATGTTTAGTATAATAATAAAGATAAATTTTACAAGGATACAATAGTCATTACACAACTGCATTATCCAATGCAAATTAAGAATATTAAACTAACGTGACGGGCATTATAGACTAATATGGAAAACTAATGGACGAATTAATTTTAATACAAACCACAAGGACTCAGGTGAAATTACACAGATAAAATTCTCAAATTCCTACCGGTAATAACTAATTTAAAATTCTTCTATTATTTATTAATATCAACTGTTAGATACTATTACAAGTGGCTCCTGCAGCATATAAAGGCACTTTTTATTTTTAAAAAATATAAAATCCTTTTGCGTCATCGTGTTAAAAAATAAATAAAAATCACTGACACATAAATAATTAAAGAGAAAATAACTTTTTTAACTCTAAAAGAACAGGGGCAATATTAAAAAAATACTTTTAAAAAAAGGTAAAATAAAATAACGGGTTGGATAAATTTTCCAAGTATTCATTCGGAATAATTTGTTTAGATTTTTGTCAAATTTATTGTTAATTTGAGTATCGGAACGTTTTCTAACAAAATTGTGCTTCAGGCTTTAAAAGCATGAGAACGAAGGATGATCTCGTCATTTTTTAATGAAGATTTTGCTTCCTTCGATTATAATACATTTGCTTATTTTTTAATTTGAAAATTCAATCTTGAAACTAGAGTTAGTAAAATAAGTTATCGGATCGTATTCGTATCGTGTCAAATTTAAATCGATCCAAACTCGACCCATTTAATAATCGTGTTAAAATATTAAGACCTAAAACTGATACGGAAAAATAATAGAGTTACCCAATAATCCACTTCATACATTTACACATTGTCATACATACATAATTTATCAATATTATAAAATGTACATATCTATCAAAATATTACACATTTATATTATTAAAGTTTTAATTATATATATGTAAATAATAATATATATTGATATTATAAAATATACATGTCTACTAATATTTTACACATTTTAACCATTGAAATTTTAAATGTATATAAAATTTTATAAATAAAACACTGTGTTTATATTCATCTTTTCAAAAATAAAAAATAAAAAAGAGAATCATCTATAATATTTGAGTTTTGATGACAAAAGTGTGTAAATTATTTTAAAATATAAAATTAATTGTGTCATTATCTGGTAAATGGGTTAAAAACTTTAATCCTAACTCGATACGAAAAAAAAATTATGTCAATCCAGATCCGATCTATTTAATAATCATGTTAAATTTAAATATTCATACATATTTATTCATGTCGTATTTGTGTCGGATAATCAAATCGTATCAAATTTTATCGGCTCTATTGAAAACAATACTTTAATATATAAAAAAAAAAAAGAATATTCTTGAAAAGCATAATTGAAGTACGTAACCGACCACATCAGCATGAAGGGGGGGGGGGGGGGGGGGGGGGGGGGGGGGTGGCCGCTTCTATATTGGGACCCAAAAATCCCTGTATGATAAAAGGGCTCCCTTTTGAGAGCGCACACAGCAGCTAAACTAACTTTTTACATATTGCATCCGGCTTTTGCAACCGGTTGCTATGTTAATTTATACAATAAAATTAATTTATTAAAATAAAAAATTATTGATCATATTAATCAATTAATTAATAATAAGAAGAAAAAAAATAAATACATCAAAAATGAAACAAGAAATTCTTTTTGTGTAAATATTAAGAGAAAAAATTATAAAGTATAAGAGAAAAAAGACAAAAGTTTATTTCATATTTTGTATGTTTTGTCTCATGTTCGAGTTTAAGAGTTCCATATATTTTCTTTTATGTCTTATGGAATATATTCTAAATACTCCCACAATTTTCCTTTTTCTTTTGTTTCATGTTGGTGTCCATGTTTCATAGCTAACATTTATAGTTTTATGATGTGTTTACTAAATTGGAATCTGAATGGATTAAAATCAAAATGGGCAGGAATAGAAATTGGCGAGAATGAGAAGAGGGAATAGAAATCAGAATAAGTTATTCACTTAAACTATAGGAATCAGAATCAGAATTACATGGATCGTCATTGATGTGTTTACTTTGTCTTGTAATCAGAATCGGAATGAGTTGAATTGCAACAAGTTACTAAAATGTACTTAATAAACTATTATCATATTTATTATTTTATATTTCTATTATTTTGATTATTTATCAAAAAATTATTATTATTATTATTGTTAATAATACATTAACATATTAATTGTAAAAACTTTTATCATTAATAATACTAATAATAACAAGAAGCAGAAGAAGAAGAAGAAGAATAACAACTAACATTAATAAATTAAGTAATTAGAATAATTATATTAATTCATTGCAATATATTAATTCATTAATTAATAATAATAATTCAATATATATTAATTAATTATAATAATATACTAATTAATTATAATATATTAATTAATTATTTCATTATTTAATAATGATAATAATAATAATAATAATAATAATAATTCAAAATTCAAAATATATAAATTAATTAGAATAATTATATTAGTGAATTAATTATAATAATATATTAATTAATTATAATAATTTTTTATTGAGGATAAAAATTGGTATTTTTTATTTTATGGGGCAAAACGATCATTCATGGTAACGGAAGATTGATTCCCACCATCTCGCTTGGACATAGGTTTGGCAATTTAGTCCAACCCTATTTTTGGCCCGATTGACCCAACCCTAATTTTTAGGGTTTTGACCCGAATTTTTGAGTTTAGAGTCGGGTTAGGGTCAAAATTTTAAGGCCCGAACAAATTTCGGGTCAGGGTCAGGCTTAAAGCTGACCCGACCCGACCCTATTAAAAAAAAATTAAATTGTGTATTTTTATGAGTTTTTATTTGTATAAGACATAAGTTTTTTTTTTTATTTGTATAAGATATTTTTTTTAATGTTGGGTTGTGGAACTAAATTGTCTGTTTTTATTTGTATAAGACATTTTTTTTAATGTTGGGTTGTGGAACTAAATTGTTTGTTTTTATTTGTATAAGACATGAGTTTTTTATTTTTTATTTTTTATGTTGGGTTGTTAAATTAAATTGTGTATAGTTAAAATGGTTGTGGAATTACATTGTGTGTTTTTTATTTAATTGCATTGTGTGTCTTTCATGTTGGATTTTGGAATTGATTTGTGTGTGGGGTTGAAATGGTTGTGGAAAGTGAAATTGAATTGTGTTTGAAATGGTTGAGGAATTGCCGAATTCGTTGAAATGATGGTGAGAAATGGGAGGGTTAACTATTTCGGTAGGATCGGGCCGATGTTGACCCAATTCGGGTCGGGCTGGCTAAATAGTGTTCGGATTTTTTTAGGGATAGGTTTCAAATTTTTTTGATCGGGTTGGGTAGGGCTTGGCCAAGCTCGAACCCGACCCGACCTTTTACCATTCCTACTTGGGAATCAATCTCCCATTCTCCCTTTTTGAATTTGCAATTCCGATCTCAATTCCTTCTTTCATTTTGCGAAGCAAATGTTGTCAATAATTTTGATTCCGAATTTCTCAATCCGGGAAGTAAACACACCATTAATGTTAGCATTCTATATTTCATGTTTAATAGTACTTATGTTTGATGTCCATCGTTGCATATTTTGTTGAAATTTTGTGAAAAATAAAATCTAATTTTTTTTGGTTCAAAACATAATAAAAAATAGATCATAATATCCCACAAACAATTATAGATATTTTGTGAAATAAATAATAAGACTATTAAGTTTAAGTTGAAAAATGTTTTATTGACGTAGTAATTAAAATCTCATTTAATAATTGATATGGGAGGAAAAAAATAAATTTGTATTATTATTTTTTTATATTTAATGATAACAAGATATTACTCTTATATTTTTCAAAAAAAACTAAACTAGTATAATATATGTACGAATATATCTATTGTTTGTATATTTTAAAAATAAATTTATTATTTGAATTGAAATTTTTATTACTGTATAATAATAAAGATAAAATTTATAAGTGTACAATAGTCATTACACAACTATATATTCAATGCAAAGTTTTAAACTAATATCAGGGGCATTAGAGAGTAATCTTGAAAACTAAGGGATAAATCTAATTTTAATGTAAACGACAAGGACATGTAAAATTTCACTGATAAAGTTCTCCATTCGTCAGGTAATAACTAATTTAAAATTGTTATCAATTAATATCAACCGTTAGATTCCAATTACAAGTGGCTGCTTTAGACGAATGAATTGTCTTGAACCGGGCAGCTCACCGGCACCGACACCGACACCGACGCCAAGATACCAGTTGTGATTCACATATCGAAATTGGCACCACACGATTGCGTAACTTTTATAACCGCTCAAGTTTCAACAAATTCTTTTTAAATTAATTAAAAAAAGGAAAAGGAAAAGAAAAATACAGAGTTTGGAAATTTTGTTTTTGAAATTAAAAAAAAAAAGAGAAAAGAAATGAAAAAGTGAGTGTTGAAAAAAAAAGAAAAGGACAATTCAAAAAGCCTTTAACACATATAATAAGCTTTATCATGCGTATAAAATAGGTCTTATCTTTTTGCTTGGCTAGCATGGTGCTGCGAAATCAAAGGTCAGTAAGCAGTAATAGAAGATAACGAGTGCAGAGATGGCGGGAAGAAGGTAAGACTGGCCATAATGGAGCTGGCCAACATGATAAGTGTTCCCATGTCTCTAACCGCTGCCATTCGTCTCCACGTACAGGATGCCATCTGGCAAGGTGGGGCCAACACCCCTCTCTCCGCCTCCTAGATCTTGACACCCGCATAATTACTTGGATGATGGTAGACTAGTGACACTTATTAGTGACAAACAAAAGAGACTTATTAATATAATTACAAACACATGACCTACTATTTATTATAGAGCATGTTCTAGGCATGTTTATGTAAATTTTTTTAAGTTATTTGTTGGTACACATTTGAAACAACTATTTTGGAGAGCTGTTAAGAGTAGTAACAAGTATAATTTCAATGAGGCAATGACAAAGATCAATGCTGAAAAAGAAGGTGCATATTAGTGGTTGTAAAAAGAGTTTTTAGGGTATAATTGGTCGATGCATATCTAAGACAGAAATTGTATGGTAGATCGTACTGATAATAACGCATCAGAATACTTTAACAGATGGATATTAACTTATTAAGACATACCTCACTTGACTTGCTTGACAATGCTTGAAGAAATCAGATGTAAACTTATGAAACGGTTTACAAAGAGAAGAAATGAAGCAGCTACTTGGAAAAGCCAGTTGATGTTTAAGGTGTTGAAACAGCTAGACAAAAAAAATAAAATTGCGCACAAAATGATTGTGCAAGCTTCTCGCAATCTTAATTTTCAAGTAATGGATAAAATTTATTATCCAACTAGGAGGTTTGTGGTGATGTTAGTGAGCAGAACGTGTGATTGTGGTTATTGGGAAATTACCAGCCTCTTTTATGCACATGTTATGGCTGCCATGAGATATACAAGACATGAAGTTTAGGAATATGTTCTAATGTACTTTAACAAACAAGCTTACCTTAGCACGTATTCGTTAATGTTTAGATCAGTGTACATGAAAGTCTACTAAAAAATTATTAATTGATCCTCCAATTGTTCGAAAGAAGATTGAAAGGCACAAAAATGTAAAAAAGCCACAAATGAGCCACATAAAAAAAAAAAAAATTTTTTTATCATTCACTCATTCTGTGGTGGATTTAATCTGTGGATCTAATCATAATGTCAGACCATTAAAGCCATCCGTTACAAAGGCAGCTCGGGCTAGAAAAAATAATTCTCAAGTATGTTTATACTATTATTATTTATTAAAAAAAATATTACTATTTATTATGTTTATTGTCTTGAACCGGGCAGCTCACCGACACCGACACCAAGAGACCAGTTGTGATTCACATTCCGAAATTGGCACCACACGATTGCGCAACTTTTGTAACCGCTCAAAACCGCTCAAGTTTCAACAAATTCTTTTTAAATTAATTATAAAAAGAAAAAGAAAAGAAAAATACAGAGTTTGGAAATTTTGTTTTTGAAATTAAAAAAAAAAGAGAAAAGAAATGAAAATATGAGTGTTAAAAAAAAAAAGAAATTCAAAAAGCCTTTAAAAAAAAAGGTGTTCAACTACCTTACAATAGTTGTAGGATACCACTAATTTTTATCTTTTATGATGTCAAATTTCATTTAATCCCTTATTTTATTTTGTATTTGTAGTTTTTTTATAACGTATTTTAGCAACTGATTTCTTAAAATGTAATTTTATTTAATATTATTTACTTTTTATTTATAATTTATTTATAAGTTTACGTGCTTTGCTAATGATCTGTTAAAATATAATTTTATTTTATTTAATATTATTTAACTTTCTAAAAGAATAAATATAACAATAAGTCTATGACTAAATAATATTTTTAACAAAATAAAATTATTAAAAATTTATTCTTTTAAATAAAATAAATAATATTAAAAAAATAATATTTTATATTTTAGGACTCACAATTTCTTATTCTATTTTATTTAATATTATTTAATTTTGAAAAATAAATATAATAATAAACTATGACTAAATAATATAAAATAAATATTATTGAAAATAATATTAATTTTTTGAGACTCATTACTAATTATTTCATTTGATTTAACATTATTTAGTTTCATGAAAGAATAAATATTATAATAAACCTATATAATGTTAAATAAAATCAAATAAATAATATTAAAAAATATTTATTTTTAATAAATAAATAATATTAAAAATTTAGCCTTTTGAATAAAATAAATAATATTAATTAAAAATGATATTTTTAAGACTCACAACTGATTATTTATTTTATTTAATATTATTTAGTTTTTTTAAATAAATATAATAATAAGTCTATAATTAAATAACATTAAATAAACAAAAATAAATACTATAAATAATATTAAATAAAACAAAATAATTAATATTAAAAATTATATTTATTTTTAATGCTCACTATTAATTATTTTATTTTACTTAAAATTTTTTAATTTTTTGAAAGATTAAATATAATAATAAATCTGTAAATAAAAAATATTAAATAAAGCGAGAATAAATAATATTTTTAATAACTAAATTATATTAAAAATAATTTTTAAAATAAAATATATAATATTAAAGTAAATTTTATGTTTTAAGACTCATTCTACTAATTAAACAAAATAAAATTTTAAACAATTTAAATTTATGTACTAAAAATTTTAATTTTTTAAGATTCTTGTATTTTTAATAAATATAAAAAATATTATATTAATATTTAAATAAACGAATCCCCATACTTAAAACTTTTTTTTTTGAAAGGTCAAGGAATTGAAACCACAACAAACCAAATCAGCCGGTACCTTCCAACTGTTGGAAGGTAGTTGATTCCTTTTAAAAAAAAAAGAAAAGGACAATTCAAAAAGCCTTTAACACATAATAAGCTTTATCATGCGTATAAAATAGGTCGTATCTTTCTGTTTGGCCGGCATGGTGCTGCGAAATCAAAGGTCAGTAAGCAGTAATGGAAGATAACGAGATCAGAGATGGCGGGAAGAAGGTAAGACTGGCCATAATGGAGCTGGCCAACATGATAAGTGTTCCCATGTCTCTAACCGCTGCCATCCGTCTCCACGTACCGGATGCCATCTGGCAAGGTGGGGCCAACACCCCTCTCTCCGCCACCCAGATCTTGACACGTATCCTCCCATCCGGCGGTGGGGACGCCGAGAACTTGCAACGTATCCTCCGCTTGCTCACCAGCTACGGCGTGTTCTCGGAGCATCGCGAATTTGGAGGCGAAAGGAAGTACAGCCTCACCGAGATTGGGAAATCCCTCGTTACTGATGCCGAGGGTCTATCGTACGCGCCCTACGTGCTCCAGCATCACCAGGACGCGCTTATGAGCGCGTGGCCTTTGGTGCACGAGGCCGTTCTGGACCCAACTATTGAGCCATTTGTGAAAGTCCATGGCGAGCCGGCATATAGTTATTATGGGAAGAAGCCTGAAATGAACGGCTTGATGCGGAAAGCCATGTCGGGAGTGTCCGTGCCGTTCATGACGTCCGTTTTGGACGGTTACGATGGGTTCAAAGGTGTGAAGCGATTGGTTGATGTGGGTGGGAGTGCAGGTGATTGCCTGAGGATGATATTACAGAAACATCCTTTTATATGTGAAGGGATCAATTTTGATTTGCCTGAGGTTGTTGCCGAAGCTCCAAGTATCCCTGGTGAGAAATCAGCTCAACGCCACTATCATCATTTTCTTTTTCTATTATTGTTATTATTATCATCATCATTATTATTATTACTACTACTACTAATTATTGGATTAATTTCAAATTAACTCCTGAATTGATTATTTTTAAATAATCTCTTTATTTTTGGAAATTTTAATTTAACTTTATTTTTGTTAATCATACTAAAAAATTTCATCAACCCATTTTCATTTTTTTAATATTTTGAATAAAAATGAGATAGTTTAAAATTTTTTAAAATAAGAGATTTATTTTTTAAAAAAATTAATTTACGAGGAATAATATGAAATTTACCCTAAGTTATTCTTAATCAATCAAATAATTCTGTAGGAGTGACCCATATTGGTGGGGACATGTTTAAGTCCATTCCTGCCGCTGATGCTATCTTTATGAAGGTACTCCATTTCTAATTTCTGCTTTTTGATTTGTAATATTATTCTTTTATATTGCATCTTAAACATTCCTATTAGTTATGTTATAGTTTTTGGAGAACTGTTTAAGCCACCCTTATCAAAACCTAAAATTAGTAAAAGCTCTCGGTTCATGAGGACTGATTTGAACTTGTCAACCTGGCAATTGCAACTAAGGCCTCATTGCTAATGTTGTAATTTTTTAAATAATTGTTATTAGTTGTTGTAGAAATAATCAGCTGTAAAGAAAATCAATTAAACATTTGGTAAAATTTATTTTTCAAAGCTTAAAAACAGCTCAGTGTGTTTAGTAAATTTAACTGCCTTAAGAATTTAAATAACTGAAGTAGACATAATGTTAAATAAAATTTTATTTGTACATTTACAAACATGTATATAAAATTCTTTTATTGTGTATATATAATAATTGATAGCTAAAATAAATATTTTATATTATTAAGTTTATTTTTTTATTTTGTTACCTCAATATAATTGGTAATAAATATAATCTCTTTAAAATTAATAATTTTTATTTTCTAATAAATAAGGATAATTTTGAATTTTTATAATATATATTTATACTAGGGTATATATGAAATTATATTAAATACAAAACTGATTCTTAAAATTAGATTTTGAAAAATTACTCTCTCGCCACTTTTCAAATCTACCGTGAGATGAGGTGATTTTGTTAAAAATAATTTTTCAAAAATTCATTAAATACCAAAATTTGCTTTTAACTTTTTAAATCACTTTTGAACTTCTCAAAGCAATCCTAAACAGGCCCTATGAATGTTACTAACTACGCGTAACTTCCAAGCTTCTATCTAATCCGGCTTTTGGCAACTTAAAATAATAATTATGTATACAATATAGAGTACTCTATGAACTGGCAGTGGTAAGTGCCTACTGATGGTTAATGAGTAAGCAAGGTATCATTGTACTGTTTTTTCCATCCTTTGTACCTTTTGATTTTGATTTTTAATTTTTTTTAAACCTCAGCAACTATCTAGGATAGCTTCTGATTTTTCACTTAAATTCTTTTGTCAACATAAAGCCGAAAGACTTTAGGTAAGCAAACATCAACATGAAAGTTGGGAGGGATTTTATTTTGGGTGGTCATACAAGCTAGTAGCCCTTT
Source organism: Citrus trifoliata (assembly GCA_018350135.1). NCBI lineage: Eukaryota > Viridiplantae > Streptophyta > Magnoliopsida > Sapindales > Rutaceae > Citrus > Citrus trifoliata. Next base: position 13,521,549 of record CM031385.1, on the reverse strand, counting down.
GCTTTTTTCGTTTTTTTTTCTACCTACCAATGACTTGGATTGGTTTGTGAGACGGTGAAAATTGTTTTAATGGAACTTACAATACAGAGTACTCTATGAACTGGCAGTGGTAAGTGCCTACTGATGGTTAATGAGTAAGCAAGATATCATTGTACCTTTTTTTCCATCTTTGTACATTTTGATTTTTATTTTCAATTTTTTTTAAGCCTTAGCAACTATCTAGGATAGTTTCTGATTTTTCACTTAAATTCTTTTGTCAACATTAAGCCAAAAGACTTTAGGTAAGCATGTGTCAACATGAAAGTTTGGAGGGATTTTATTTGGGTGGTCATACAAGCCAGTAGCCCTTTGCTTTTTGGGTATTTTTTTCTACCTACCAATGACTTGGATTGGTTGGTAAGACGGTGAAAATTGTTTTAATGGAACTTACAATACAGAGTACTCTACGAACTGGTAAGTGCCTACTCATAGTTAATTAGTAAGAAAGATATCATTCTACTGTTTTTTCCATCCTTTGTACCTTTTGATTTTTATTTTTAATTTTTTTTAAACCTTAACAACTACCTAGGATAGTTTCTGATTTTTCACTTAAATTCTTTTGTCAACATAAAGCCGAAAGACTAAAGTAAGCACATGTCAACATGAAAGTTGGGAGGGATTTTATTTTGGGTGGTCATACAAACTAGTAGCCCTTTGCTTTTTTGGTATTTTTTTCTACCTACCAATGACTTGGATTGGTTTGTGAGACGGTGAAAATTGTTTTAATGGAACTTACAATACAGAGTACTCTACGAACTGGCAGTGGTAAGTGCCTACTGATAGTTAATTAGTAAGCAAGATATCATTGTACTGTTTTTTCCATCCTTTGTAGCTTTTGATTTTGATTTTTAATTTTTTTAACCTTTGCAACCATCTAGGATAGTTTCTGATTTTTCACTTAAATTCTTTTGTCAACATAAAGCCGAAAGACTTTAGGTAAGCACACGTCGACATGAAAGTTGGGAGTGATTTAATTTTGGGTGGTCATACAAGCTAGTAGCCCTTTGCTTTTTTGGTTTTTTTTTCTACGTACCAATGACTTGGATTGGTTCGTGAGACGGTGAAAATTGTTATAGTGGAACTTACAATACAGACAGATTACTCTACGAACTGGCAGTGGTAAGTGCCTACTGATAGTTAATTAGTAAGCAAGATATCATTGTACTGTTTTTTCCATCCTTTGTACCTTTTGATTTTTATTTTTAATTTTTTTTTAAACCTTAGCAACTATCTAGGATAGTTTCTGATTTTTCACTTGAAGTCTTTTGTCAACATAAAGCCGAAAGACTTTAGGTAAGCACACGTCAACATGAAAGTTGGGAGGGATTTTATTTTGGGTGGTCATACAAGCTAGTAGCCCTTTGCTTTTTTGGTATTTTTTTTCTACCTACCAATGACTTGGATTGATTCGTGAGACGGTGAAAATTGTTTTAGTGGAACTTACAATACAGAGTACTCCATGAACTGGCAGTGGTAAGTGCCTACTGATGGTTAATGAGTAAGCAAGATATCATTGTACCGTTTTTTCCATCCTTTGTACCTTTTGATTTTATTTTTAATTTTTTTTAAACGTTAGCAACTATCTGGGATGGTTTCTGATTTTTCACTTAAATTCTTTTGTCAACATTAAGCGGAAAGACCTTAGGTAAGCACACGTCAACATGAAAGTTGGGAGGGATTTTATTTTGGGTGGTCATACAAGCTAGTAGGCCTTTGCTTTTTTGGTATTTTTTCTTCCTACCAATGACTTGGATTGATTCGTGAGACGGTGAAAATTGTTTTAGTGGAACTTACAATACAGAGTACTCCATGAACTGGCAGTGGTAAGTGCCTACTGATGGTTAATGAGTAAGCAAGATATCATTGTACCGTTTTTTCCATCCTTTGTACCTTTTGATTTTATTTTTAATTTTTTTTAAACGTAAGCAACTATCTGGGATGGTTTCTGATTTTTCACTTAAATTCTTTTGTAACATTAAGCGGAAAGACCTTAGGTAAGCACACGTCAACATGAAAGTTGGGAGGGATTTAATTTTGGGTGGTCATACAAGCTAGTAGCCCTTTGCTTTTTTGGTATTTTTTTTCTACCTACCAATGACTTGGATTGGTTCGTAAGACTGTGAAAATTGTTTTAATGGAACTTACAATACAGATTACTCTACGAACTGGCAGTGGTAAGTGCCTACTGATAGTTAATTAGTAAGCAAGATATCATTGTACAGTTTTTTCCATCCTTTGTACCTTTTGATTTTGATTTTTAATTTTTTTTAACCTTAGCAACTATCTGGGATTGTTTCTGATTTTTCACTTAAATTCTTTTGTCAACATTAAGCGGAAAGACCTTAGGTAAGCACACGTCAACATGAAAGTTGGGAGGGATTTTATTTTGGGTGGTCATACAAGCTAGTAGCCCTTTGCTTTTTTGGTATTTTTTTTCTACCTACCAATGACTTGGATTGGTTCGTAAGACTGTGAAAATTGTTTTAATGGAACTTACAATACAGATTACTCTACGAACTGGCAGTGGTAAGTGCCTACTGATAGTTAATTAGTAAGCAAGATATCATTGTACAGTTTTTTCCATCCTTTGTAGCTTTTGATTTTGATTTTTAATTTTTTTTAACCTTTGCAACCATCTAGGATAGTTTCTGATTTTTCACTTAAATTCTTTTGTCAACATAAAGCCGAAAGACTTTAGGTAAGCACACGTCGACATGAAAGTTGGGAGTGATTTAATTTTGGGTGGTCATACAAGCTAGTAGCCCTTTGCTTTTTTGGTTTTTTTTTCTACGTACCAATGACATGGATTGGTTCGTGAGATGGTGAAAATTGTTATAGTGGAACTTACAATACAGACAGATTACTCTACGAACTGGCAGTGGTAAGTGCCTACTGATAGTTAATTAGTAAGCAAGATATCATTGTACTGTTTTTTCCATCCTTTGTACCTTTTGATTTTTATTTTTAATTTTTTTTAAACCTTAGCAACTATCTGGAATAGTTTCTGATTTTTCACTTAAATTCTTTTGTCAACATAAAGCTGAAAGACTTTAGGTAAGCACACGTCAACATGAAAGTTGGGAGGGATTTTATTTTGGGTGGTCATACAAGCTAGTAGCCCTTTGCTGTTTTGGTATTTTTTTCTACCTACCAATGACTGGGATTGGTTCGGTGAAAATTGTTTTAGTGGAACTTAAAATGAGCCCAAGTCACAAACTTTGGAATGATATATGCTGGCTGTAATTCCTTGTAAACCGTGTATGTAAAGAGACAGGTGAATAGGTAGTTATCAATTATGTTGTCAAATAGCTCTCGAAATACTCATCTTTTGATCTTTCTATTTTCTTTTTCTGTTGTACTATGACATGTTGCAGTGGGTTTTAACTACATGGACTGATGATGAATGCAAGCTGATAATGGAGAACTGTTACAAGGCTCTTCCGGCAGGAGGAAAACTGATTGCTTGTGAGCCCGTGCTGCCTGATGATTCAAACGAAAGTCAGAGGACGCGTGCTCTCTTAGAAGGGGACATTTTTGTTATGACCATCTACAGGGCCAAAGGTAAACACAGGACTGAACAAGAGTTTAAGCAACTTGGTCTCTCTGCTGGTTTTCCACACTTGAGAGCCTTTTATGTCGATTATTTTCACACTCTTCTTGAGTTCCAAAAGTAATTTTAGTTTCTGGATCCTTGAAAGACTTGGGGAATATTTGTGATGGAGCTTCTGTGGTTGCCTAGGATGGAATAACTTGCTATGAATTATAAATGTTGAGTAGGCGGTTAGCACTAGCTGCCTACCAAAAAAAAAAAAAGGATTTATCATTAGCATAAATTATTGAGCTCATATTTCATGGACATGTATTTTGTATATTGAGCTCACCATTGAACTCATATCTCATAGCTATGTATTTCTTTTTTCCTTTGTCGTTTGCTTTCTTTCTTTTTAATAAATTTAATTTCCTACTACATTAACTTACAGCATCAAAGTCATTATTTTTATTATGAGAAAAAGTGGAAAAAAACCTCCCACAGGCCGTAACGTAATTTCATTGCTTGAATTGTAATTGATAATAGCTGTAATTTCGTTTCTTGGACGGTAAATGATAATAGCTAGCCGCCTTTTGTACAAGAATCGAGCTAATATTGCCTAAGTCTCATGTGTATGTTAATTACAATGTCAGTAAGTGCGAGTGAATATCCTGTCCCCATTTTCAGAAAAACCAAACAAAATGTCTTGATGGTGATTAAGCCATTCATCTCCATCGATGTACGAAATGTTCATGTATGGAGCTGCTTCATATTGCATTAGCTGCTTTCCAAATGAGGCTCTGTAACTGTAATTGGCTCCAGGTCCCAGACAATCGTATTCTCCAAAGAACACTGTCCTATAAAATCAAAGTAATTAAGCATACACGTGTATCAATTGATCGTTTTTTAAACATTGACGTTCGCACTTTATAAAATGTGAAAATAATAAAAAGTTGTTTTCAAATATTATACAACGAGTAAAATGTGAAAATGATAAAAAGTTCTTTTCAAATATTATACAGCGAGGAGTAAAAAGCGGACATCATTCGCACTACCTAAAAACGACTCGTGTATCAATATTCAAGATTTTCGTAACTCAGAGAAAAGATAAATTAAGCAAATTACATACAAGTCTCTAGAGGGATCTTGCCAGTCATTCCATCCATCTGAAGAAACAACATCAGCCATGTATGTTTTAGAGAACACAACAGTTGCACAAACACCCCAGGCTCTCCCAAGCCAAACTCTTCCAGTTCCATCAATTTGACAGTTTACGAACGAAAATCCTGTTTGCTCGCTCATTGATTGCCTCCCTTGAGCTGTTATTGACCCACTTACCATCCCATCTGGCTCTTGCTCTGCAATCGAATTTATGGTACAATCCTGCATGCATGCAGGCCATTCAAAATTTAGCCTTTGGTTCTCTCCAATCATTGCTCTTTATTCATCCACTACTAGTCACGTGCATATGAATATTAACTCGATTGATTGAAATAGCACGTCGAATGTGCATAGATTTTCTAATTTTCTATGATTTCCTTGGAAACATAAGAAAAAAGAGGGGGGGGGGCTAGTCATTCTCTCATCTGGAGGGAGATTGATGTCAGGAGGAGCAAGATCCTTGGTAGCTTGATTTTTTATTTCCTAATTTTCTATGATTTTCTTTATTAACTAAATGCTAACGTGAGTATCGGAGTGTCTTTTACAAATAGAAGGTCAGTTCTTGTAATTCTAAGAACTTGAAAATGAAGGATTATAAACTTAACATTTCTAGAGATGGAAGGATTTTACTCCCTTCAGTTTGCATAAAGAGAACGTGACTCTACCATTACGCTTGACAAATGATAATGGTACCTCATAGAGCGATCTAGCATTTCCGAAAATGAAATCGATAGACCCTTGTATGAAACAATCTTTGAAGTAGTGCCTTCCATGATCATCATAAAGCGTGTCTTGAGCTCCATAAAATCCACAGTTGTAAAATGCAGCTTGATCACCACCTATTCTTAGTGCAACGGCCTGTCCTCCAACGTCACCGGGGGATGGCCATGGAGCTGTATTCTTAATTAATTCAAAAAAGTTAAAAAAAAATATTATAATCATGAATTATATAGAAATGTTCTAATCAAGGCGCCTTGACTATATCAAAGTCAAGGATCAAGTTGAAAAAAAAAAAAAACATACAGATTTCAATACGGTATATTTTGTCATATAGTGTATTGAAGTACGTATGTATTTTTTTTATCTTTTAACTCATCCCTAATTAAGTTCCTGATTTAAAATCGAATAAAAAATAATTGTGGGAATAATCAAGGTAAGCCAACCTCACCTCAGATAATAGAAATTAGATTACAATAATATTTACCATGAAGCTTATATTATAAGCTGTGAAGTTAGAAGCAAAGACGGCAACAGAAGAGCTATAAGCAGTGCCTCCAGTGGAATTTGCGGTGTCATTCCATTCTATTATAGTGTTGAGGTAACCTCGACCTAGAAATATTAAATTTGTCTTGTTTGCATTGACCACCACCTTCTCCCTGCCATGAAACTAAGCGTGTTTCAGATTTTGGAGCTATCATACAAAATCCATTCGTACGTATATTGTAACAGCTTCATTTATTAAAATAATAATAATAATAATAATATCAATAATATACACACACACACACATATATGACCTGTAAGTAGCAGAATCAATTATGATGAGGGTTTTAGAAGGACTAAAACTTGGAACAGCATCGACAGCCTTTTGTACGCTACTAAAATTGGCACAACCATGCAAGTCGACAGTCAAAATGAGAGAGACTCTGTAATGGTACACAAGCCATTTGTAATGGGATATTATCCTCAACCTCCAATTATTCTTATCACATTTAACTCGGTGGTGATGATGATGATGATGATGTCTTGTTACGAGAGATAGCAAGTCCTCCACAATTACCCTCTTTATCAAAATTGGGATTTGAGTAAGGCTAATAATGGTTGTAGTTGTAGAGGGAGGAGGAGGAGGAGGGATGGTAATAAAGAGAGAAATTATTATGGGCAATAGGGAAACGGCAAATGCGAAAACCCAAAAGGAATTGATTCTCATGGTTAGCAATGCCTCTCTCTCTCTCTCTCTCTATGTACCATTCTATTAATTGTTGTTACGTTGTGTTATATTAATTATTTTCTTTTTTTGGGTAGTAATAAAATCTGAGCGATGATTGTCGTGGGAGGTAAGAAATGTATGGGGGTGTTAGTGTGATGTCTGTGCGTGCGTTGATGCTTTAGAAGTAATGCTAAAGACACTCAATAAGAGAAATATGATGATGGAACATTATAATTATAAGGATTGCAAGATACACACGCAAAGCTAGTGCTAAGTGAGAGATGAGAGAAAGAGACTGATAACAAACATATCATGATTCATGGATTCATGGATTCATGATGAAAGCAGTCAAGTACAGTCCATAATTGAATATCTCAAAAGAAGAGATTTTGTTGATGATGAAAGCCTCGAGATTATGGTTGTACACATGCCATCCTTTTAATCTGTTTTGTACACAAAAGTCGTAGGCGGTGGACGGCATAGGCTTTTGCTTATTAAAGAACCAACAAAACAATTCGGCTTTCTTTACCTGAAATTGGTGGATGCCCAAGGTCGTGTTCATTTGCTTAGATTTGCAGTATAAACCTTTCTTTAGGTAAATGTTTGGTTTGAAGAAATGGGAAGAAAGGTGAGGAGTGAAATGAAGTGGATGGGAGGATAAAAAAACGGAAGAGAAAATAACGGTGAAATTAAATTTTATTATTTGGTTTGATATGAAATTTTATAAATAAAAAATTATAAATTTTTTATAGATGAATTCACCCTTTGTTTTGAATACTAAACTATCAACATTAGTAATTAAATATAACTTAAGACGTGCATTATTAAAACAATTCCGCTGACATAACCATTGCAAAAAAAATTAAGTATTTTAAACATCATAATTTCATTAAATTTAAAATTTTCACATACCCGTTCAACTTTTGGTAATAGCTTCAGCCACAAAGTTACTAATTTTAGAACCACTAGGCTGTTTCAATAAACAGACAAGAAAAAAAAAAATAACTCAGCCATAATTTTCTTGACAACCAAACAAAAACATAACTCAACAAATCAAACAAAATCAACATATCAACAATTAAATATTGTAATTCTAAAAAAAAAATCACAAAATTTACCTTTGTTTTTATCTTGCTCTTCTTATCTTAAGATGAATTGACGGTAGCGACACTGAAAATGGGAGAGAAAATCGAAGATGGACCACTGGTTAGAGAGAAACTGTGAGATAATGAAATATTAAGGTTTCTACTTTTAAATTTTTGGTAATGATTAAAAATGAAAATTTTAAAATTTTATGAGATTACACGCGACAATTTAGACATTTTTAAGTTATGGAATCAAAATCTCTACCTCCTCAAAAAAGAATCTGAATTTCTTACTACGGCAGATATTAAATTTCAATAAGGATTAATTTTCGGTCAATTTATTTCAACCAAACCAAAAAATAAATAAAATTAATAACGATTTTAAATTCACCTCCTTTTCCTCCCTCCTTCCCCATCAACCAAACATAGCCTTAGCGCATTTGCTTTTTCTGCCTGCTAAAATCCTATGTCATTTATAATCGTTTGGGCATCTCAAATTTAAATTTCTTAAAACGAGCCACATTGTTTACTTGTGGCTTCACTTGGGTTGATAGATATTCTCTTGATAACAATTTTCTGGCAACATTTATATTCGACTGATTGAAAATCCCAATGTATTTAGAACAAACTATGTAGGTGAAAATATTTTTATATTTTTTCTGTGAAATAAGTTCAAAAATCAAAATATTCAGGTTCAGATATCATCAATCATTTTCCTTCTTGCACGGTAACAAAATGAAATATATCTTGTAAAAGTAAAGTAAGACTTTTTACCCCTTCAAAATTCTTTATAAAGAATTTTTACCTTCACAAGTATTTGTAGTTGTGAAAAATTTGATAGTATTCATCAATTTTGGAGCCGGTATGGGTGCCTAAAATGGCACTCTGATGCCCAAGTTAATATTTGTCTAAGGCTAAAGTAGAAGAAATTGGGAGAAGTTCAATTTTTTTTCCTTTGAATGGACAGTGTCATCATAATGGTTAAAGACCATTTCTTTCTTAAAGATAGACCTTTATTTATATATGATTGGTGATGTGGATTTAGGGTTTTGCCTTAAATCATATCTCTAACGACACGTATCACTCGCGGTTGTTGTACACGTAAATGTGAATTTGACTGTGGAAAAACATACAAATTTATTACATATGTGCATGTTTCCCTATTCTTATGATTTTGGACGTGTTTTCTACAAGCCGTAGATTTTAGAATCAGTATGAGTCTAATTCTTCCTCTTGTCATTTTTTATAAGTTCCTTAAGAGTTTTATATTGGGTATTATTTTTTCAGAATAATTCCTATTTTATCTAGAAGAATGGACACATGGTGTCACACAGTCACGCTCCTCCACTCTTGACAAAATGCCATTGCAGATACTACCATTGACGTGAAGGATCTTCTTAAAGACGAAAAACCGAGAGCAAGGAATCAAACTCGCTCACTCACCGTTTGAGGTAAAATGAACCTGCACAAACAAAAATTGTTTTTAATAGACACTAAATGATATCTGGATAATAATATTTTTTACAATTATGATTTCAAAGAAGAGTGCAAATGTCTACCAGCAAGCTAGCGGTGCTTACTATCACTTTAGTAGTACGTGCAGTTAGGGGTGAGCATTTTGGGTTTCAGTTCGACTTTTTCAGGTTTCTGTTGGCGTTGGGTTTGAGAATTCAAAAATTAATTCAATTCAGCTCGGGTTAATTTCAAGTCACAATTCAATCTGGATAGAGATTTGGAGGAAATTGAATTTTTTTTTTTTATTAGATTTAGATTTCTTTAATTTTTTTATATTTAAATGTATCTCATATTGGATTTTATTTTAACTCAAAATTGAATCTAAATATTCACAATCCAATTAATTTTTAAGATCAAACTGAACGAAACCAAAAATGGTTCAATTAAATTTCAGGTTCGGCTACGCGAACCAAACGCCCACCGCCTACATGCGAATATAAAAGGCGGGATACAAAATTTAAGTCCTGATCCGCAGCTCATCTAAGAATTACAGCATGACTTTACTTCAAGGGGAAAAGAAATTATCTAAGATCCACCAATCGGCGTACAGGCTCTCTTTAAGTAGAAATATATCCACAAGATCAACTGAACCATAAATTAGCTTCCATAAAAGGCACTTAAAAGCAACTGAACTTTCTTAAAGTAATCCGTTTGGCTGAGTGCCAAAAATAAATAAATTGACCAGAAATGACATCATTATTGGACCATCTAGAACTACATATAAATTCCGGTTATAAATACGGGGAAAAAGGGGTTTCAACATACAATCTTTATGCGATGCCTGTCGGAATTCCTAGAAAAATTACCAAGGAGATTTAAAAGCAACGACTGATTTTTCTAAATTGACACTCCAAAGAAAATGAACTTTTACATTTATGTAGAGCTACAATATCTAAAACCATATACATGCAATTAAATAACTACAGTGCAATTTGGTTTCCTGAACCCCAAAACCACAGCCATCCTTCATCCCACTTCCACCCCACTAACGCATTCCGTTGAGTCAGTACTACTACTCCCAATTCGACAGGCAGGGACCCTTTTCTGTAGCATAGATGTTCCCTTGAAGGTAACCAACTGAGAACACCGCTTTCTGTATATGCTAAGCTGAATAGATGTGATCTCAGCGTCAGAGAACAGATGCACAGCCCGAAATACATAAGCATACATAAAAATTCATCAACGACATACCAGTTCTGGATCTATCTTCTTGAAACCAAATTTATCTGTCCATATCGATTCTGCTTCTTCGGCTGCTGGGAGTACAATGCTCTTTACATGCAAGAACGACAGCAGCTTCTCAATGCAGGAGAACAGTAATTGAAAGTATCCCTGATATATCAAATTGGTTAATATATTGTGCTAATGAAACAAATAGGTTGCAAAAGTGTTGTATGTCTGAGAATTATTTTAATAATTTCCTAAAGAAGAGTAAACCCAACATTATACAGAACTTTTTCCAGATGACCAAAGCCTCAACAAACAAATTGAAAAATAAAAATTAAAACGTATGCAATCCAGAAGAGCATTAATACTCAAATAATATACATACATTTTAAAAATCTTTTCATTAATTTTAATCTATTCCTCAAGACCATAATTAAAAGACATTCTATTTGTCAAAACTCAAAATGTTCATTAGTATATGTAAACATCGTGAAGTCTTGTACATCCAGTGATGGTGAGAAATAGCATGATGCCCAAATGCTCATCAGTCCAATAGTTTTGAGGACAAGATTGCATAAAACATACAAAAATAATGTTAGAATACCGTACAACAACCAGCTCAGTAGAAACATTAAAAATTATAGCAACTAGGAGAATACAAATCGTAAACTCTTTTCCTAACGCAACGGTCAATAGATGAGCAGTTATCTCACCTTGCCATGGTTGATTTTACTTGTTGCAACTAAAGGGAGTTCTGCAACTTCTTGTCCAAATACACGTAGTATTCCAGCTGATACAACAGATGAGCTGTAAAATTGGTGAAATAAGATGTCAACATTTATACAGATGCCTTATGCCTAGTTTAGTCATTAGGAACTATTTCTTACTTGACAGTCAATATCGCACAGTACATTCCCCCAAATTCTTGGCCCCTTAAATTCCTTCTGGGTGTGTGACAGAGATACATGAGTATAATTAACCAGACAAGAAATAGAAACAGAAAATGGGAAGAAAACAAAGTGATATTATGCTTACCCATAGACCATGGATGGAATAAGATCGCGTCCGCTTATTGAATCAACTATAGGGTCGAAGCAATCCTGTGGCACATATTCAGAAATTTCGGTCAAGTAACATATTATTGATCCTTTTATGCATAGTTCAAAACTATCTAGCAGAACTACATACTGGAGCTTATTCATGATGAACACCAAGTTATGAAGGCATAAGGTCATTAATCTCATCGTTCTTAAAAGATGTAAAGGTTCTATGCAAGGAGTGATCGGTGTAGTCAGCAGGTGCCATGTCATTCGTTGCGGTGCTACAGCTCTAAAAAGAAATCAAGGCCTGCAACTCTACTTTCCTTCTAAGTGAAATAACACAAAAACTATTTAGGGCACAGTTCAAACTGGTCTCACAGAAGACCAATTGTCAACAGGGTGTTCTACCACACAGAGATATTTAGAATTGGTAAACAAATACATAAAAATCACCTGCTGGTGCTTTAGAAATCTAGAAGACATAAATACACCTGATGTAGGTTCACAAATCTTAGAAGCTAGGACTGCACCGATATAATGGTAACCGCAGTACCTATGTTTCATGTTAAAGGGAAAACTAGTACTCCATTTATCTAAAAATTAATTTCATCTTGGGATAAAAAGAAAAGTACAAAAACTAGACCCAATTACAAAAGGGACTCTTGAGTGTATATATATATTTAAAATCAACCAAGTTAGTACATTAGACTCAAATGTTATGAATAAAGACATCCTGATTGCAGATGAGTAAAACAATTGGCATTATCACCTTTATAAAAGTTGCAGCCATCAATCGCCACAAATTTTAAGTGCCTAGGTAAAGTACAACAAGTACTTACATGGAAGATTGCAACAGCTTGTGAAAGCAACAGCCGAGTTTCTGGAGTAGCTGCTTTTCCACTAAGAAGCCGCCATCTGACATCAATATCACTAACAGTCTCCAGACTGTTTCCAGCATACTTCTTCTTGATAGCATTCAAATGAAACTCTGGGAGCTTCTCAGCTTCCTGAACCAGCAAGTTCTGCAAAACAGAATTGATCCTACTGCAATCCATGCAGCAAAACCACTTCCCTTTGGGTAGTTCCTGTAAAGTTGGCGGCATAAGTATTACTAATTGGAGATTCATGTCCATTGTTTAGGATGCAGACATGAACACAATGCATTCCACATAAAAAGAAAAGACAAGAATCGCATATGCACACACCCTCAGATCTGCCATTTTATGCTTCTTCAAACACCCAACGTGAAATTCTCTCTCACACTGGCAGAACATTGGAAATATAAGAAGTATACAATTAGTCACAAGATTCTCAAAGCACCTGAGATCTCAAATGTGATACAGAATGAAATGAGAGACATATAAGACTACCTGATCACAAAGTAGAATTGTGCGTGGACCAAATCCTGATTTGCTAAAATCACAACCTCTGGATAAATCGAAAAAAAAAAAAAACAAATTTTAAGCAACAGCTAACTCAAAACAGACTTGTGGAGAAAAACGAGTATCATTACAAAGCAGCACAGACCAGCAAATATATTATGGTAACAAGGTAAAAACTGAATAATAAAGGTCATTACTCAATCAACTAGCTTCAGCAGAGTCAGATTAGAACTGCAATAATCACCTGCATAACAAACATCCACTAAGTTCGGCTTCTAAGTTTTTGACAATTCGAATGCATCTCTTGGTTATCTGTTCTACAGAATCAACTCCAGAAACCCTTCCAGCTTCTACAGCATTGGCATCATGTTGCAGAAACCTTTTTCTCTCAAACATATTCTGGCAATATTTGCAGTACCAATCACCTTGTGGAATACTAGATAGAGATGCACATTCTGCATAAACCAGTATCTCATGCAATCAAGAACAGGTACGTCATAATCTAGAGAGGCAACTAAATATTCTGAGATAACGCCACAGATCATTCAGATGGCATATTCAAAATACAAAACCTAAGTATAAATAAGAAAATAAGTGTGCAACTTGAGTAATATCAGAATTTAATCTTAAAAATTCAGAAAAATATGTAGAAGTACACGACTGCATGTGGGGAAACTATCAGGGCTAATTTCACTCGACCCCCATTGTTTACAAACAAACATAAAAAAAGTCCACAAATTCTTATAAGAGATCAATCCCTCCCCAAACATTATACTTGGCCATTAAAATGAACAGCTCACCATCATTGAACAGTGTAAGTACACTCTTGCCCAAATTTGAAATCCCTTAATAAAACGAAGGTTTTATATTATATCATATGACTTTCTTTAAAATATTTTAAAAGTAAAACCAGTCACCAACTCTAATCGCTTACACCGTTTTCTGTTATCAGTTGAGGTTCCCACCAATGCCATTTAAATCCTCAACAACCAATCTACTTAATTGCAGTAATGGCCTTCAAGATTCTGTTGCGCAGCAAAGGAAACCAGCGACAATATAACATACGCGTTAAACATCAGCGAGTTTTGGAACGTTGCTGCCATTAATCTATGCAACTGTTGTGGAAGTGCACCACCATCACTGCCGACATTATATGGTATTCTTTTTACTTTGTAAGCAAATGGGAACTTGAACACCAAAAACGTTTGCTAGGTTGAGTCGATTGACCGTAAGGATTTCAATGGTGTCAGTGGCAACCTTAACATACGACACAATGGCTGGCGGCAACAGATGATGGTGGTTGGTGGTGAGACATATAATTTTTGCAATAATAAATAGAAAGCAATTAGAAATTACATAAATAAGAATTATAAAAAATTTATACATCTGCCCTTACCCCTAAAACAATTAATTTTTACAAATGGGACTAGCTGTTGAAGTGCAAGAGGATGCCATAACAAAAAGCAGGCAACATTTTGATGCTTGACGATAGATGACTGGGACAGGATGACAAAAACACTAAGTATCTAAACACAACCCATATATAAGTAACAGAATACTTCAGCCCTCCCTGCTCCTCCAGTGGTGGATCCAAAAAAAAGATTTACCAGGAACTAAATTACACAACAAGAAGATGTAAAAACTGAAATTTCATGGGTTTATGAGTTTATGGAGGTTATTTTAATAGATTTAACGGGGACTAAATTAAATAATAGTAAAACCACCCATATGAGTTACCGTGGGCATTTTTAATTTTTGAAGTTTTTTTATGAGTCATAGGGGCTATTTTTATAGATTTACCGAGGGCTGTTTTAATAGATTTAACAGGAACTAATTAGAAACTTAAATAATTTTCTCTTTAATTATAAGAATTTATTTTCTCAAGGCCCCACTGGTCATGAGCTGGATCCGGCCCTGTTGCTACCGTACAGATAGGGAGAGAGTACCAATTGCACAAATCTTTGAATTCAAAAAACAGCAGATCAGATGCAAGAAATGAAGATCACAGAACTGTAACCCACGCTGTACTGTTGATTAAAGTGAACAAGAATTCCTAAACTAGATATTTTACATAGATTTAACAACACAATGGAAAAAATTACCAACCAGTTAGACAATTGGGCCACCAGTAACAAAATTGAGAGATAGTGGGACAAAGAGGGGAAAGAAGCTAAAACCAAATGATTACAACTACTCCAAACAATTTGTATGGTCGACAGATATCCTATTGTTCATTGATGGTTTCTTTCTGAATAAGAAGTGTGGTAACATGTTTAGAATCACTCGTTTGTTCTCAAAATCCCAGTATGATCATTGCTAAAAACTCTCTAACTGGACTAGATGATGAGCTGGTGCTCCATCTATAACATAAGGGACCATTTTCAGGGAAAATATATGCAGCATAAACATGTGCAGATTGTAGCCTAAGCAATAGTATGTAGAAATAAACAAAGCAACAAACTTATTAAATTACAAAACCTACATTGACAAAAAGTAAACTAAATGAAGTTTCAGCTAAAGGATTGCTTTCAAACATGAATGAAATAACCAAAACCTAAATTTATTGAAAAGGAAAGTCCCTGTATTCGAGTACAAGGCTAGTTGGAAAAGGATCTGGGCTACCCCAAGCGTAACTAATCAGTTTAAAATATACCGTATAAACTTTAATATTAGATAGATGTAAAGCAAACATCATAAATTTACTTCATAATCAATAGACTTCAGATTTCACCTTTGTGGAAGGCCCTTGGGCATCCATCACAAGGCAAAAGATTCCCACCATCTGCACAAATGGTGCACAAGTCATCATTATCTTTGCCAGGATACTGACGACCTTTAGAGAGAGATATAGCCAATTCATGGAGTGAGACTCCATTAGAAGTATAAATATGTGCATAACTGCCAAAGAGAACAAAGAAACGACCATCACTAAATTGAAAAATTTATCCCCAAAAAAAAAATATTATTAAGAGAGCTGAAAAATTTTCAACAAACACTTACGGTTTTCTGCGAGAAGACCAACCTGCATGAGCTTCAAATTGTGAGGGGCTGACCTACATGTTATATCTAAACAAGTCAACATCTCTAATAGTAAGGATAAAGAACAACGAAATTCAGGCAGCAACGGAAAGTACCTCACTATTGCAGCAATGGCAAATTATGCCCAAGCCATTCTTGTAACCCTCAAGCAATTTCTGCCCACAAAAAGTAAATCAATTAAACAAAACAAGAAATGAAAACACAAAAGTTTTTTATGATCGTTAGCTCAACCTGTCCACATGCATAATACCCTACTTCAGTTCCATCAGGCAATCCACTCTCATCAAAAACCAATTTATGCAACCTCTGATCTCTGAAGACAATAGAAATCCAACAAAGAGATTTTTTACCACAAATGGAAAGCAAAATACTTGAACCAAGAGATACAATAAAATGGTACCAACTTTGGGGTTATATTCCATCGACTCTTATTTGGGAAGGAGAGAGGCGGTGAAGCATTTTCGAATGGTTTTGAAATTAAAACTGTTTTCTTTGACCTGAAAAAGTGCAGATTCACATCAAGAAAAAAGGGAATGCATATATGGATAAATACCCTATATTAATTGAAATCTATTAAAATATATTCAACTAAAGAGATTTTTTATTTTTTTTTGGGTGTACATTTTGGGGGGGGGGGGGGGAAGAACTTGAGCCATTTTGGGGGGGGGGGGGGAAGAACTTGAGCCAACAGCAAAAAAAGGCTACCCACTTTTTAGTTATTTTACGTTGTCTCTGACTCTGGGAAGATTTATGCACTGAAGTAACTGGGGTAGAATTTGCGATCAAACCCGGTCTCGATGAGCTGAAATCAATGCAGATAGAAGGGCATAAGAGACAAGATGAAATCCACCTACCAGATACATAACGAACTAAAAAACAAACAGAATATTGTAGTTGGGATTATATCGTATAATCTTCCATAGTCTATCAACAAGAGAATGAAAGAGATTGGTGATTACTTGTGAGAAATGGAAACCGAATATTAATGCAAGACACATCACACCAAAAACAAACCAACAAGACATCAAAGGGTACTAACTTTCTCATTAATTCCCATGGACTCCTAGTTTTTAAAAGATTACGAAGTGAAACACTTTTGGAGGACGACTTTGAAACTAGATCTGCTTCTAACAACCTGGAATAGCACAGAAACAAATAAAAATTACGTCAGGTATAAAAATGTTGATGTTTTCATAGACAAAACAACTAATTGAATCCTTTAAATGGAAAGCAAAAATCTTAGAGCTATGAATGAACCAACAAGAACTCAAGAACACCAACTTTCTTGTTTTCTTCCTTTCGCGCTTATTATTCTGATAAGAAATACACATTGAATCATTTTCGGAGGACCTTGAAACCAACTTTGGTCCTGACGCCCTGAAAAACAAAAAAGTAGATTGAAGGTTTAAAGATGGTACCCGTATTACAATATGATACATTAAAAACCCAGCTTCACTGCTCCAAAGCAGAAAGGTGTAACACCACAAGGCTTCAGATTATTGCAAGGAATCGAATCATAAGCGTACCACTTAGATCAGTATATTACTCAAATTCATTGTCACTTGATTGTTCTATATGTCTCTTTAAAACAAAAAGTAAACATATAAAAGTTCAAGGGAAGATGATGTTCAGAGTGAACTATGGCTGAAGGAACATTTAACACTATCCAAATCAACATTGCACATGGACCAGATATGTAATCTAGTTCTCCCACAGTAATAGATCATGACAAGTACTCAACTGCTTCAATGACATTAGACATAATACTGTTTAAATATTTTGGTTTGTAGAAAAAAGTCTGTCACAAATTTATTGCTTCAATGACTATGCATTTTCTCATCTTTTATTAACGAAATTGTGTCCAATTTCTTAGCATAAAGATCGAGTTGAAAGATTTGGCAAAGCTTGTTTTGGAAGTTCCTTGCAGTTCATGAACTATTTCAGGGAATGTTTTATCAACTAGAAATAAACTGATTTTATTGACTTTGTAATTTCTCTTCTTTTATTATTAAAATTGATTCCAATTTATTGTCAAAAAGATAGAAATAAAAGTATGTTGTACTTCAAGAGCTAATTTATGCATCTTCTATCAGCTGCATATGTTATTTCCACACAGTTCAACAAGTTTTCCCCTATTTCCCTCAGAGATTACCAAATTGCCCAAAAATTATTGATCAGTGCCCAAAAAGAAACTCATCTAAAATCAACCAAGGCTCCACTTGCTAATTTCTATTATGGTGATGGTGATGTGGCTTCTACGCCACAGCTACTGCAAAATAATTTTGCCAAAAATACTAAAGGTACAATAGATTTTTTATCAAATAACTACTGGATAAATCACCACAACACCTCAACAGCTAAACCAGGTGGATCCTCACTCTTTAATCTGTAATGCTGCAAAAGTAAACATGGCCTGAAATTCTTAATCAACAGCCCACTAGACACCACACCTCACTTCTTAACTAGAAGTATCATCACAACTTTCCAATGGAAGTTCTAGAAGTCATATATATAAGCTAAAGAAGACTTCAGACCTTTAGGCAAAGGAAGATTTTAGCACTAGTATCTTAAAAAAAAATTCTCAGTAAAAAAAAAAAAGGTACTTGAGATATCATTTCAGAGAGGGTATTTGAGATACAAATTTAAATGTGCAGTATTATTACTCATATTAAGATAAGTAAAATATAATTAATTATAATGTATCATCAAAATATTATCAAAGTTCCTCAAATATTTGTTCATCCTGTAAGACAACAAAACAAATAATAAAATAGTAAGTCATGAAAGTATCTTAATGATATAATAGAAAGCACCTCCTATTTCTACATATTTTATAAATAACATTAAAAGATATCCTTCCTTGTCATGACCATACATTCACCAGTCAGACATGGACGAATATAACCATGTCCACAAGTGTGTAACTTGCCTTCTCAATATAAGTGACCTCCAAATCATAACAGAAGAGAAATCAACTACAATGCTGCACAAGTGACTATTAAAGTTTTCATACCTGATTCTTATACCAGTTGTATAAGTCATGGTGCCTTGTGGTTTTTTTGACTTTACACACGAATTGCATAGAGGCCCTGGCCCTGTCTTTCCAACACAGGTTATCGGGAAGGTCCCTAGTCATTGAAAATGAAAGCCATCAAGAAGGTCAACGTTTAATATTATCACAGCTCGAACTCACTTGGCAATGAGTAAATAAATAACGCCTGCTCACCCTTGCATCTCACACAGGCAAAAGATTTTTCCTCAGGCAAAGAACTAAGAGCACTTTGAAGAGTTGCTTTCAACATAGGCAGAGGAACACTTCGGCACGCCCTCAAAACCTCCAGTAGGCTCTTCCCATTCTCAAAACAAATGTATTGTGATGCACGTCTATATTGCTTACAAGCATGAATCTCAAATTTGGATGGTGGAATAACCTACAGTAAGAAGGAAGAGGGCAGTTAACTAAGGCATTAATCAGTTCAAGAAAAATTTTTGGAAACTAAATAATGCTACCAAAAATATAAATAAATACTACTCACTCTGCATCCATTGCACAAAGAACATGAACACAGAATTCCACCATCTCTAATTATGCCTCGGAGACCAGAAGCCTGAAACTACGGTGCAGCCAACGTTAAGCCTTAAACCATAAATTATGCAGCAAATCATCACTACATCTTGCAGAAAGAAAGAAAAACAATCAATTATAAGAATAAGAAATCAAAGAATAGGTATAAAGAATCAACCTTAATGCCACCCATGTAAACAACTGATACCCCATCAAGCAAACCAGTCTCGAAAAGCTCAGTGACAGTCATTGGCTTCTTATTCAGAGAGATCTTTTTGGACATTTTCAATTCCAAGTTCCTTTTGGGACTTGTCAATGCACTTCCTTCAGCTATTGCCTCCACTTCTATTAGTGACATTGATTCATTTCCAAAACCTTCTGATTGGGTAACCAAAACCTCTACTGGCTCCACCTTGGGCTTCACCGTCGATTGTCGCTTAAGACACTTCTTATTCAAACCATTGCTCACCTCACTGCCTCCTTCCTTACAAGGAAAACACTCTACTTCACTAATAGGTTCCTCTTTACAAATTGGAGCTTTCTTACCCTTTCCGGTTTCCTCAATCACATTTTCAACAGCTATTTGGACTAGTTGATTCTCCTCTTCAACAACAGATTCCACGATCCCATTCTCAGTAAGTAGATTTTTTACCACCTTATTAATACGGCCCTCGTGGATTTTGCTATTAATTCTCTTATCAACAACATCATCCTCCAACAAATCATCAGAATTACTGAAGCGAGACCTTTTCACACGGCTATAAACAATAAAACCGTTCACCTTCATAACTTTAAATCTCTTACATCTAACATTCTCACAAGCAGCTTTCGCACAATCACTCGCCTGAATCCCAGCTTGGGGCAGAGACTGAGTCGAAGTCTCATCGAGTGAACCCGCCAGCTCATAATCCAGCTCTCGCTTCATGCCTCCGCAATCAAATCAGCAAAAACCAAAAAAAATTGAACAAACAAATATTTAATTACTCAGTCAAATTTGAGATTAAAGACCGACATTTTCTGAAATGAAAAATGAAAGCAAACGGACCGTCCACGGATAAAATGATATCAGATTAGAGACATTGCGAATTGTGAAGGAAACTGATTTGGGGGAAATGATAGACGGGGATCGGATTTGAAGACACTATAGTTAATTAGGGTTTGTTTAATTTGGGGAATTTTGAAAATTAAGTGAAAGACGAAGAGAGTATTGGGAGGCGAAACGAAAGTGACCAAACTCTGAGAGAGAGAGTGTGTGTGTGTGTGCGATGGCTTAACACTTCGCTGGAAGAGGGGCTAGTGGCAGAGTCCGTAATTAACTGACTGGACCGAAACACGCTCATTCGAGCAAAGAACGGTGCAGGCGTTTCTGGGCCAACATTGGTTTCACTGATATGTTCATCCGTTGACACCCCAAATGATTTCTCATACAACCTCTCTTTAATTGAAAATTTCTAAATAACTAAAAACTAAGTTAATTCATTTTTTATTTTCATTGGAATTCAATTATACATTTAATAAATTATCATTTTAGCAAGTTTTTTTATACCCAACTCATTTCATCATTTTATTTATATTTTAAATTTTAATTAAAGATTTTTTTTGGAAAAAATATGAAAATAAAAACTACATAATAAAAAATAATTTAAGAATTTAGGATTTATTTGTATTTTATAAATAAAAACTTAGAATAATTATTTTTTTAGAGTAAAATATGAGAAGATGGTTAATTTATAAAATGGGTTTGTATTTTATAAATTAAATTGTAGGCATTTTAAGAAATAAATTTGAAAGGGGTGTTAAAAACTCCAGTCTTCACTGATGGCATAGCACTTCCTTTGGAATTTTCAATCTTTTGTTTTTTTTTTTTTCAAGAGGAGCATGGAATTCTACCTTACACCTATATATTGGCAAATTTCGTCCACTTTAGTCGATTATTTTTAGCTGAAATAACATACGCACACTTATTTAGAAATGACAAAATTATCAGAAAATCTGCCTAAATTCACTTGTTGCAATTTATTAATTTTTAAAAATTTTAATAAAAAATTGCACAAAAAATATTTTGAACGAAAGTTATTTGCAACCTAAATACCTACATAGATAATGTTTGGGATTGAAGTGCTGCAGCTTTTAAGTTATAATTTCTGTAAAAAAAAAAATTTAACTATAAAATCAAAATTAATAATAAGTAATAAATATAAATTTTAAACAATAATTTTAATAAAAATATTAACAACAACAAATATTTATTAAATATTTTAATAATATAACATTTAAATTACAGTAATTTATCTGAATTCCAAACATAGTCGTAATCTTTTAAACGCTGCCCCCACACCAGCACACCCACGATCGCCAAATAGCCAATGCTAGCCAGCTCCCTTTTCCGCTGACAACAACATGTTGTGTTGTCGCTGCCGTCCGCCACGAATTCTGCAGTTGTTGCTGTTGCTGTTGCCACCGCTGCTATCGCCACCTTTAATATTTGCCTAGTTCATCACTTTCGTCTCCTTCACTCATTGGATCATCTCCTATTAAAATAGGTGTTCTTTTTACCGTTTCTATAAATTTAAGAAATTCATGGTTAATTTGTTGCTATGGTCCTTTTTTTTTATATTTTTTCATGTTTTTAAAAGCCCACTATTATTAACTATTTGATTCTTTTTTAGTCAAACGACATATAAAATTTGACTATTGTAATAGAATAGAGCAATTTGTCGCGGCTGTTTAATTTAGTCATAAGTAATGCATGCACCGTAATTTCCGCATTAAAATATGGATATGACTTCGAAGCAAAACAGCTTGCTCATTTAACTTAAAAACTCTTATATAAACCAATTAATCAACGATGGCATGCTTTTGGAACGAGATCGAATGAAACCAGTGAGCCGCAGTAAACAAATAAATATATTAACAATTTTTTTTTTGAAACTAAAAAAAAAAATTTACTGAGTACCATTATGGGTTTAGTGATTATCAAAATCCCGAGCAAGTCACTTTAAAAAAAATAAATAAAATCCACAACGAATTAAATAAAAAAATAAATAAAATCCAAAACTTACTTTTGCAAGAGGAGCACTTTTATAAGCTCTCATTTTATCACATCATATCCCAAATTAAAATAAAATTTTGGTGTTATTTAGTTGTTTAAATACAATCCATTTCATCCAAAGTTACCCATAAACTGTTTTTTTCGTCATCTTCAATAGAACATCACTTTCTTAATACAAGAATAAATTCAATGGTGCTCCATAAACCCAAGATTCTCTTTGATAGATTATTGCAAATGAATCAATTCAATGGTGATTACTCTTGCTTTTGTGCCCCCTATTATTTAGAATTTGCACAAACCCAACTCATTGAGAGCTTTTTTATCCCAACGTGCTCTTTGGATTAGTTGTATACTTACTAAAAAAAGTGCTTTAATAATGTCAAAAGCTCATCTTTTTTTTTTTTTATAACTTGAATAGCTTTTGAAGTTTACAACTAATTAAAAAATTTATTTTTATCGATTTCGGGCTTTTTAATAAGTTAAATATCCAAAAGGTTCATTATTTATTTCACAATTTTATTTAATTACTTTCATAATATAAATTTTAAAAAAATTATATAATAAATTAATTTTATGACTGCTCATAAAAGCTCACAATGACAATCAAACTATTAAAAATTTTATTATAAAAACTCTACTTGGAGATGGCACTACCTAGTCTTATAAAAAAAAATTACATTGAATAATTGCTGTTCTTAAAGAAAACAATTACACGGATACAAGTGATATATTTATAATTTTAGTTTTTGAAATGAATTTTTTCAATGATTTGATCCCAGCGAGTTTAATAAATTAATAGTTTAGGTAAATAGTTAAATACATTTTTAATTTTTTAACCCATAAAAGTTTATTTTTGTAAGATTTTTACTCCTCCAAAATTTTAATCCTGGCTCCGCCCCTACTTTAGAAAAGTGATACCAAATGAAGCCAAATATTTTTCTTCCATCCTTGAATCACAACTAGTTTACATACGAATTTTGCTAGCCTTACAAAAAATTTTAGGTTAAGAAGGGAAGATAACTTTGATAGCCTTAAAAAATAAATAAATAAAAGAATGAAATAAATCAATTATAATATTTTTTAACTAAAAATTAAATAAATTTAGAAAACTTGCACTAATAAAATATATTAAAAGGTTCAATTTCAAGTTATTTATAAAATCATGAAATTTTTAATTTATTTTTATTAAAAAATGAAACGTGCTTATTGTGGGCTTTTTTCCCGTGCCGTGTTTTATCACATCTCTAATCGTGTCGTGTTTTTAAACCCCGCGTGCTTAAAATTCTAAGCCCAATCTAGCTCACGTGTGTGTTGTGCCTGTGCCGTGCCACGTGCCGTCCGACTCATTGGTCATCTTTATTCTTTTCATCACAAGATATTCCTTCAACGGCTAGGGCAAACATTATGTCAAATGGGGATGATTTATCGTGTTCCATTTATTTTAATGATAAAAATATGCACTAATTCACTATGGAAGATGTAATTGGATGTTAGTTTGTGACACTTAAAAATGTTGAGAATTTTAGAATAAATACTCAAAAGTTTCTCAATTGATAATAATGTATTATATTTATATATTAGTAATTAATACAAAATAATTGATTTAATATAAGTAATAACATAATAATAAATAACTTAAATAATATTAATTTAATTCAAAACTAATACAATATACTATAACACCAAATACTACATAATATTATTAAAATATAATATTGTATAATACAGTACAATATATATATATATATATATATATATATAAAGTTGGGACTACAAAATGTGATATGGTATCACCATTTCTCATATTTTTATATTCTCTATTATCTAAAATATCTAAAATATTATATGTCTCTTCCTCTTTCTATTTAAATCAAACAATATGTAACTATTAATAATAATTAATTATAAGTCTTTTGAAATATTCATTTATTTTATTATGCTAGCAATTAAACTTTAATGGATTAAAATACATAAGTTAATTAACATAAGAAGAGAGGTTCTTTTGTCTTCCCTCAACAATGCCACTAAAGCCTAATTTTAATGTCATAATCTCATATTTAATTATGCAACATTTTGTTTAGTGTCTTTTGACTTATTCAAATTTTATTATGCTAGCAATTAAACTTTAGTGGCTTAAAATACATTAATTAATTAACATAGGAAGATAGATATTTTCATCTTTCCTCAACAATGCTATTAGGGTCTAATTCTTCTTATTCTAAATTTAAGTTTCATTTGCTAATTATCATCAGAAACATAAGTTGATTATGATGCAATTGCCATTATAATTAATGGAGAACGATGAGTTATCTTCTCTGGTGAAATTCACTATATCCTCGTAACACTCCACAAGTACTGCATAGAAATAATTAATTTACAATTTCTCAAATCACTTGCACTTTCACATTTTCTTCTTCTTTTGACCAAAAAAAAAAAATGCTACTTTGCTGCGAAAATATTATCTTAAAGTTTTTTGTTCCTAACAAGCCAAACATGATCCCACATTCAAAATGGTGCGCTTTCATGTTTAGGAAAATTATGAGCAATATTTTTAGATCAAATAACATTGTTATTCTTTAAACATGTAAATTTTGATATGACTTATTTCTATAAGCGTTGTATTTGTACGATGTGACCAAATCTTATACATAAGGTAAAGGATGGAGGGCTTGATACAATTGAAACTTATATTTTTTGAAATGGTCATGAGCCTCAGTGTCGTTAGGTGTCAATTATTATTATTATTATTATTAAAATAAACATACAAAATTAACTTGTTTAATCTTCCTTTTGAGAAGAAATCAGTACGATTTCTCAATAAATTGGAATTTCATCAAATTTTTACTTTTTAATTTGATATTTTTAAGTGCACTACTTGCACTTATACTCTTCTTTGTAGTAGTTAATTAAAAAAATATCTTCTAATATGAAAATTCCAAATGTTGTCACCAACAAATCCAAAATAATAGTATTTCCTTTATAATATTTATTAACACTCGGGAGATTGAGGGTGATGATGACACGGCAAGTCAACTTTGACAAATATTTACATATTTACGAGTTTATATTAAGATTTTAGAACGTTACGTGTGTTAATCAGCTCGTACTTTGTCCGGTGCTGCAACTGGCGACAGTACTTTTTCTTGCGTCCTTTGCTTTCTCAATCGCAAAATAAAAAATCAAAATCAAAATAAAATCCAATGCTCTCAACTACAAGAAGCTCAAGGGCTCCTCCTTAAGATCTCCAAGACTTTGTTCAAAATGTGGAACCCACGTGGCTTGATCTTGGCCGTTTTAGCACTTCTAGTGCAGGTGTCGGTTGTGTACAGCGTCGTTCTCCCGCTAGAGAGGGCATTTCCTTTGAACCAGCCAGTCCAACTGAGTCAACTCAGAGCTCGTGACCGAGTTAGACATTCTCGAATCTTGCAGGGCGTTGTTGGCGGCGTTGTTGAGTTCCCAGTTCAAGGCTCCTCCGATCCGTTCCTCATTGGGTAAATTTATCATTGCTCACTCTTTTTTTTTTCTTTTTCTTTCTCTTTTGTCCTGTTTCTGTAATTTTAATTTGTAGTTTCTTTCTAGTGGGGTTTGCTTTATAAACTGAAAAAGTTATCAAAAGAAAGATTTTTTTTGGAGTACTTCGCTAATGCTTGTACCCTTGTTGTTATTTTGTGGGTATATTTATTATCTGGGTTTCACTTCTTGTTCCAAGCTAAAAGGTGTTTAATGGGCTGCTCTTTGCAGTGATTCATATTGGTAAGTTTTAGGCAAGTTTTCATTTATTTATTTTTATACCTTGGCAATCAAATGCTGTTCTTTGGTCTCTCTTTCTTTTCTTTTTAGTCAGTTTTTAATCATTTTCTAATGTATGTATATATAAAGAATTTTCATAGTTTGATTTGTAATCTCAATTAGAATGATGTGAAGGTGCGCGAAAAGAAAAAATTTTGCTCAAAAAGATTCCAATGCATGTGGTCACTGGTGGAATAATTGGCTTTTTTAACTGTCTATATTGAGTTCTTGTGTTGTTCTTTTTTCCATTGGGGTAACATAATGTGCTATCTTACAATGAAGTGTTGTGTTAGGATATGTCAACTTGATTACAGTATTAAATTACTCTGTTCGCGGTTTGTCTAGGCTTTATTTTGTGTTAAGATACGCCGACTTGATTATAGTATTAAATTACTCTGTTCGCGGTTTTTCTAGGCTTTATTTTACAAAAGTGAAGCTGGGTTCTCCTCCCAAAGAATTCAATGTGCAAATTGATACTGGAAGTGACATATTGTGGGTTACCTGCAGTTCCTGCAGTAATTGCCCTCAAAACAGTGGACTAGGAGTAAGATTCTATTTCTTTGCATTACTATTAACTCCTTAATTTAACAATTTGGAATTCTATAATAGCAACTTACAATTAAATCTCTTGGATTTTTTCACCTTTTTTTTACAGATTCAGCTAAATTTTTTTGATACTTCCAGCTCATCAACGGCTAGAATTGTTTCTTGTTCAGACCCATTATGTGCTTCAGAAATTCAAACCACGGCTACTCAATGTCCTAGTGGGAGCAATCAGTGCAGTTACTCGTTCGAATATGGAGATGGAAGTGGGACATCTGGTTCTTATATATATGATACATTATATTTTGATGCTATTCTAGGGGAGTCATTGATTGCCAACTCTACAGCTCTGATTGTTTTTGGGTGAGTTCTTATGGCTCATTCATAAATAGTTGCATGAACGTGATGTGGAATAGAAATAGATCATAACACTGAAGAAAAGAGATGGGAAGTATTCCTTCATAACACTGAAGAAAAGAGATGGGAAGTATTCCTATTTAAGTCTCTTTTTATGTTCATTATACCCCATTCTTATTCAAATAAAATAACATGTGCTATGTTGCATCTTCTTGATGATGGTGCATGTAAAAATTTCATGACAGTGGATCAGACATTCCATAAACATTACTGATTCTCTCCCACATCAATTTCATTTGCATTGATGCATTGACTTTAGCTGGTGGTGCACGGTTGACATTAGTGATGATCCCTTTTGATTTAACTGGTAACGTTGGAAAATTTTGTCCCTAACACTTTGGAGCTGATGCTTGTTTGTTTTTATCCAGTAGCTTTTATGTTTGACTTATCATGAGTCATGACTTTCATTTACCCTTCACTCATCTATACTTACATTGATAACATAGCTGCTAGAAGTCCCATATTTACATTAATAACTTGCTTGAAATGATGGTGTTGGAACCAGGTGTAGCACCTATCAGACAGGGGACTTGTCTAAAACAGATAAAGCAATTGATGGAATATTTGGTTTTGGCCAAGGGGATCTGTCTGTTATTTCTCAGTTGGCATCTCGAGGGATAACACCCAGAGTTTTCTCTCATTGCTTGAAAGGACAGGGGAACGGAGGAGGTATATTGGTTCTTGGTGAGATTTTAGAGCCGAGCATTGTCTATAGTCCACTAATCCCTTCAAAGTATGTCCCTCTTTTCTGGCAACGCTTTCCTTTTTCTATTCTTTTGCTTTTTAGACTGTGTTCAAACCATGGTTTATATTCAAATGAAGTTACGAATCAATGAACTAAAAATACCTATATTTTATCTTATGCGTCTCTACCAGTAAAATCAAATTTGGTTTCATTTTTTGTTCTTTTTGTTAGTTAAGCTAGCCTCTAGATATATGGTTATGTTTTCGAACTTGGATTTGTGCCGTTGCTTGAATGGGTTATATGTGATTATAGTTGAAAACACTTCGCAGAGAACTTGAATAGTTCTAATGCTAAGGTGAATTCTTCTTTAAGAGCAAACATTTCTCTGGTTTTAA
Source organism: Citrus trifoliata (assembly GCA_018350135.1). Lineage (NCBI taxonomy): Eukaryota > Viridiplantae > Streptophyta > Magnoliopsida > Sapindales > Rutaceae > Citrus > Citrus trifoliata. The sequence continues at coordinate 13,493,216 of CM031385.1, read as the reverse complement.
CTGCTGACATGATGGGGATCATGCTTTTGGGGTAATTTTCATTTGCAGACTACTGTTTGGGTTAAATTTGTGCAGATTAATTACCATGAAAAGACAGTCATTCAGATTAGCGGAGCTTCCCAAAAAAAAAAAAAAGAAAAGAAAAAAAAATTCAACCGTCTTCTGGCCAAACATCTTCGGTTTAACTTTGCTTAGATAAGAAGTATTTTAGTCATTTAATACTTTGAGAATGTTAATGAATGGTCTGTCAAGAGCAGTATGACACTGTTATATGCATGTTTTTGTTGGTTTGGCTTGATTTTAATGACGGACTGTGCTTGCTTTTGGACTGACCTTGAATGGTTATATTTGTATGGTTATGAAGCTTGACAGATTTGTTATGTTTTAAATGTTATTTCTTGAAAGGTTTTGATGGTTTGGTGACATGTTGGAAACTAGAATGCCCTTTGTCTTTGTGTTATTCAAATTATGTGCTTGGATATTATGAAAATTCATTGCATAGTGGTAGTTTAACTATCACAATTTCCAGGAAAGCCAGGTCTTAGAAAAATAGTAAAAGGTTCTCCCATTAAAAGACATCTAAGGTCATTCTTTACTTTTCTTCTTAAAATATGAATCTAACTTCAATCTTACCTCACAAACATTTGGATTTTGAAAACTTAGTTAACCTGAAAATGTTATTTTATGGGGCAGGGAAATATTATTCTTTCATATTGTATGTCAGTGTCTTTAATAATGCATTAGTTTTCTGCTCTTATAATTCATATCCACATGAGTATTTATGTGATACATCTTCATCTTGCTAATGACATATCAAACTAATTTTGCATTTAGTTTGACTGACTCTTTTTTGAAATTTGCAGGCCACACTATAATTTAAATCTACACGGCATTACTGTCAATGGACAATTGTTGTCTATTGATCCGGCAGCATTTGCTGCATCAAATAATCGCGAAACTATTGTGGACTCTGGAACAACTTTGACTTACCTCGTGGAAGAAGCTTTTGATCCTTTTGTTAGTGCTGTAAGTTGGTCTTTTTCTTTCTTTTCTTCAGTCATTAAGTAATTGTGCTGACATGAACTAGTATAAGTTGACCAATGTTTGACTCTGATGCCTTTTCTCCTAAGATTCTCCCTCTGACAAAATTATTTGACAGGATATAGGGCTCTATGATTGGCCATTCAGCAATAATTTCATTGTCCTTAACCTCATTGCTCAGCTCATAACAATGTTTTTTACATAAACCACTGTCTGACGAACAAAATACATTTACTTATCACTGTAACTTGGGCTTTTTCATCTACTTTTCCTTTTTCACCTAGTTGATGTTGAGGTGATAATCCATTAAATTTTTTTTTTTAATACATCTGCTGAACCCTTATATTTTGAAACTTGTACTATCTTAAAATTTGGAAAGGGAGTAGTTGAAATTAGAGTGAATTTGGGATGCTCCTTTATTTTTTTGTTTACATATTTTAATATCTTTTGTAGGATTCAACAACCATGTTGAGAGTCACTTGAGAAGTGCTTGCATACTGTGGTCTCATTATAACAGAAAGCAAATTTAACCAAAAATAATAATAATAAAAGACAAAGATTGTTTGCTCTATCAGTTAGGTGATTTTACTCTGCATGCTGCATGCTGCTAGCTGCCAGCTGCCTTTCCATGTAGTAGGCAAAGTTTTGTTAAAATAAATTCTAATAAGTTCTAAAGCTTTCCTACTGTTTGAATTTTAGATAACTGCCACTGTTTCACAATCTGTGACTCCAACCATGTCTAAAGGAAAACAGTGTTACCTTGTCTCCAACAGGTTCATTCTAAGACTTCACGCATCAAGTACTATATGATAGTTGTTTTTATCTGAAGAATTATTTTCAAGTGTTATATAACAGTTGTATTTATCTGAAGAAAGGTTTTATTTTCTTTAATATTTTGTCTATTTCTTGCTTTTTTCTTCTGAAAATCTGAATGGAGATACATTTTGGTATTTGTACCCAGTGTATCTGAGATATTTCCTCGGGTCAGTTTAAATTTTGAGGGTGGTGCATCCATGGTTTTAAAACCAGAGGAGTACCTTATTCATCTTGGTTTCTATGTGAGTTTTTCTCCCATCTCTTTTGCAATTCTAATCTGCAAAGTTAACAAATCAGATATGATTCTTGTGAATGTCGAGCTGTTAAAGAAAGTTGATTTTGATGCTTTCTTATTTCAGGATGGTGCTGCAATGTGGTGCATTGGTTTTGAGAAAAGTCCAGGAGGAGTATCAATTTTAGGAGGTAAGACTCTGAACTATTCTTTCACTAGGCTTAAGGCATTCAATTTTTAGCATTGTCCAATTGATTGACTACAACTATTGTATATTTTTCCTGTATGTTGCGACAACTTATTTTGTTTTTATACTTGGCCGTAATTGTTTGATTTCTGTGTATGTGCATCTTATTGTTTGCTTCAGACTTCTAATGTATCTTTTCCCTGTTTGTTGCATTGTCTTTTCTATGTACAGTAATTGTTTATTGCTTCTGCATACTGCAACTACATAATGAAGAATGCTTAGTCTGTGTGAATAGATAAATACTCCTGTTCTATCATCTCATTCAGTTTGGATGATTACTGATGGCTTGTTTGTTTTTTGTCTGAAGTCTGAATTTTAATTATTTTCAGACAATTAGAGTTTGAGTTAGTGATAGTCTTGTAATTACAGCTGAAGTTGCTGTGCATGTGTGCAAATGTGTGTGTTTTCTTTTCTTTCTGTCCTTTTATTTTTTGATTCTTTATTATATATATCTTTAGTAAAATATCCATATTCCAATATTGTTAAAGTTCATATAACCATAGGCATGTTCAACTGGATATGTGCTTTCTGTATAGGCTGCACTTGCACTCTTACTAAGCATGCATAATTGATATTCAGAAAGTCTGAGCTGATCAGTTAGATTACTAATTAAAATTCAATTAATTTTCCATGATGCTGAACTTTCCTTTAGAAAAGCAGCTCATTTCTGCAAAACTGTTGTCTCAAGTTAAAATGCTTTTTATCCATGTCTATTTAGACCTTAATCTTTGGTTTAGAGGGCCATTTTGTAGGAAGTCAACGGATGTGGATAAATTTATGATGGTTTTCATGATTTTCAAACTAAGATAAAAAATATGGCCTTGACTCTGAAGTCACATCAGCTTCAGATATCCAAATGAAAAGGCAAAAGTCCCTGCAATCATTTTGTTGAGTAAACCCTGGATATTTCAGATCCGTACAGTGTGTTAGATCCACACATTCAATTCAACATGCCTTGGACTTTCTGACTTGGTCTTAAATCACAGGCCCTATAAATTTTTAGTTTGTCTTTTAAAAGAAGTAGATGACTGTGTTGATTGTTTTAAACCTCGTTTGTGGTCTGCTTACATTGAAAGTTTCTCTTCCATATACAAGAGATTAGTTCTGTATCACTGTTATCTCTTTACCTAAAATCTTTAGATTATAGGAGCCCAAAATTTTTATTTTCAGTTCTAACATTCCCCTCGCATGCAAGACATATAAATAAAGAAAACCTCGACCAAAAAAGAAAAATTACAAACACAAAATCTCCTTCCCCCTAAATAAGACCACAAAGAGACTTCTTCCAGTATGAGCAGTTTATAATATTATAATATAATTAATGTGATGCTGTTGGGAGATTCAAACACAAAACCACTTAGTCACTTGGTCAGCAGTTGGGAGATTCAAACACAAAACCACTTAAGCCACTTGGTCAAACCAGCATTAATACCACGTTAAGCTACCTGTTGATCCAAACACTTTTGATAAGGGTACGGTTGTAGTATTTAAGCTCTAAAATATTAGAAACAAGGCTTTCTAACTAATTATTGAACTGCTTTGCTTAAATAAAGAAACTCGGGAATTTTCTGTCATAATCATTATGTTCATGTAATGTGCTTAAATACGAATGCCGTCACAATTGTGGTATTTTCATTATTATCTTAAATCACTTTCCTATGTGTCCTTACCAATGGACATCTCGGTGCCTTCACTGTGAAATTAATGTTCTTGTTGATTTCTTGATTTTGCAGATCTTGTTCTGAAAGATAAGATCTTTGTTTATGATCTAGCTCGGCAAAGAGTAGGATGGGCTAACTATGACTGTAAGTTCAAGTGATAATAAAATTAAATCTCTTTCCCTTTCTAGCTTTCTTGCCACATGGAAGAACCTCAAATTAGCACATAACTGAATTTTTCATTCCAGGTTCTTTGTCAGTAAATGTCTCCATAACTTCTGGTAAGGACCAGTTCATGAGTGCTGGTCAGCTGAGTATGAGTAGTTCATCAATAGAAATGCTCTTCAAGGTGCTACCCCTGAGCATTCTAGCTCTCTTCATGCATAGCCTGTCGTTCATGGAGCTCCAATTTTTGTAATATAATCTCACTCATTCTATTCTTTTCTAAATTTGCATTGGCTTGGGTGATATTATTTATTGTAATCAGCCAGGCTTCTGCCCATTCAAATGTCAAATATAGGTGTGTTATTGTGCTTTCCGAGTCTTCTGTGGTTCAGATCTCTGGTTTATGGGTTGGGGTGGCTTCTATTCTTCTGCTGGGAAATTCAGTCATTTCCTTGTTAAGAGTTTTCCCACCATAGCATTGGAGGAATTGTAAATTACGTTTCTTTTAGACTGTTGTAGCATTAAACAAATTGTGGCCAGTGGATGTAAAAGAAATCTAAATGTTAATTGTAACAAGTTGGCTTAAGGAAAGGAATTATTCTCAAGTTTCTTTGCGTTGTCATAGCCAATTAGCCATAACTAATATGACCAGCTAAACCATACTTTCTCAACCAATTTAATCTTATTATCTTTTCTTTTCTTGTTTTTCAATGAATTTTGTTTGGGTCCAACTAGTTGGGAGTATCGGATCTCATAGCCTTGGCACCTAAACTGTGCGTACTCTATCTTGGGTACCGTAGTCAGCCATTTTGATGATTTGGTATGAGCTATTTTGCAGCGCTGGGAAAATAGTCCAATTGATGGACGCATATCTGTGTTGAATGCATGGAGAATGGCCATGGCCAATTAGCTCCCCTTTTAGAGTATGAATTTATTTTTTACGATTTTTGTTTTTTAAACCAATTTAGAAAGACTAAAGTTACAAACCTGGGACAGTTAGCTTCAAGGGTTTGCATTGAAGACTCAGATTAAAATATTGGTTAGAATTACGTTACCACCTAAAAATCAATGTTAGGCCCAATTACCCACTCCAGCCAATAGGATACGTATATTATGGTGGATCCAAGCTATATATGTTGGTACAACCACTGTAGATTATGATTTAAAAAGTACGAATTGGCTAAAGTGAAACTAGATTCGTATTGAACTTTTGACTAAATCCACTTCGGGAACCTAGCTTATAAGGAAAATACCTTGTGAATAAGCTAGCAGAGAACCAATCGTTCTATAATAATAAAAATAATAAAATTAGTTTAAAATACTAAATCCTAAATCGTGCATTAGAATTAATGATAAGCATGTATTAATATTTTATGTAAATCATGCATTGATATTTATTAAAATTAACATTAAGCATGCACTGATATTTAGGGTATTTTTGGCACACCTCGTAATGATGTATTAAGAGTTTGTATTGTATTACAGTAATACTATATCATATTTAAGCTTTATTAAGTGTTGTATTATACCAAATTAATACGGCAGCATCCGCATGAACTAAACTGTAGAGGGGTCGGGTTTATGCGGGTTTCTTGCCATCTAACAAAAATAAAAATAACTAATGGAACCAAAGCTGCGCATGCTCTAGCTTAAGTATACACTCATCAAACATGTTCATCATTTGTACTTAAGGTCGGCTTTAGAGTATATGAGGCCTTAGGCAAAATTTTTTGTTGGGTCTTTTTTTATTTTGCAATTTTAATATTTAATGAAATATAAGACTAAAAAATTCATACGACTTTTAACTTTTGAATTTTAATAGTAATAAAAAATATCTTAAAAATTTTCAAAAACCAAACCTTAAAAAAAACCAAGAAGATATCTTTTTTACTTCCATTAAAATTATTATAAAGATAAACAAACAAATAAATACAAACAATATTATTTTCAAAGAGAATATTTAGAATAGTGGAAAGTTGAGATGATGAATTGATTATCAAATAATAGACATGCACTTTGTATTTTAATAAACTAATTTTTTTTTAAATGAATCAATGAATGTAATAATTCTCTTCGTAAAAAAAAAAGACCAAGAAATCTATTTATATATTATTTTTTATATTACAAGGTTTTAATGGAAATTAAAAGGAATATTAAAAATCAAAGAATTTAATTTTTTTAGGAAACTTAAAAGGTAAAAAATTTAATTTTTTTTTTGGAAAAACTGATAATGAATAAATTAATGGCTAAAAATTTTATTAATTATATCTCTTGAACATTAAAGTTACCAAATATTGATTTTCTACAGAAAAAAATAATTCTTAGTTGTAGTATAACCGTTAATTATAAAGATGTCTAATATGCTTTTCTACAATACATAATTTTAAAAAAAATATCTTTATTAATTAAATAACTATTAAGAAATACAAAAAAAAATGAGGCCTTAAAAAAATATGAGGCCTTAGGCAATCGCCTTGTTCGCCTATACTTAAAGCCACCATTGTTTGTACTGTTAAAAGACTTTCCACAGTCTATATGTTGTTATCTTTGATTTTTTTGTCCAGTTTTAATGAGAATTACTTTGTTTAAAAAAAAACAAAAAAAATTTGAAGAACGCTCTATCACAGTTGATTTATATAAAAAAATCTGCCGTTAAAGTATTGATACCCATACTGTTACTTTTTATTTCTTTTGGCTTCCTTTTATAATATTATCATTTTATAATAATTTTTTTGTTTGAACACTAATAAAAAAATAATTAAATTACCAATTTAACCTTAATTTTTAATTTTTAAAAATTTAATTGTCAAAAATTGTATGCAAGCTATCAAGTATGCAAATGGTGCTTGCAAAAAAATTAATATAATTTTTTAGGGTTAAATTGGTAATTTAATTATTTTCTTTTTATTAATGTCCAAACAAAAAAAATATTATAAAAAGGTAGCATTGTAAAAGTAAATCAAAAGAAATAAAAAGTAATCGTAAGGGTATCAAAAAGTATGCAAATGGTGCTTGCAAAAAAATAAATATAATATTTTTAGGGTTAAACTGGTAATTTAATTATTTTCTTTTTATTAATGTCCAAACAAAAAAAATTATTATAAAAGGGTAGCATTGTAAAAGTAAATCAAAAGAAATAAAAAGTAATGGTAAGAGTATCAATACTTTAACGGTAGAGATGTTTCGATGCATTTTTAAAAATATAGGAACTAAATAAACACTATTCTTAAAATATAAGGATTAAATGAGCCTTTATCCCTTGAATTATAAAACATATGGGTAGTTTTAGTATAGAGGCATATAGCTTTGAAATTTTAAAACTTGATGAGAAATCTCAAAAGATTAAAGAAAAAAAAAGAGTATACATTTCCACTCACTAGAGTGCAATATTAAAGAACAACATTTCCTTTTGTTGTTGGCAGGTGACGACACCACCATGCGATACTAGCTGATTGTGGCTTCTTCTCCCGGAATATGTTTTGTTTTATAAATTTCTTTTATACATTTAAAGTTTCAATAGTATAAATGTGTAAAATATTAGTAAATAAGTATATTTTATAATATTGATATATAATATTATTTATATATATATATATATAATTAAAACTTTAATATTGTAAATGTGTAATTTTTGGTAAATATGTATATTTTATAATATTGATAAATTATGTATGTATGATAGTGTGTAATTATTTGATGTAAATTTTGTTTAATATATAGATATTAAACGGGTTATTGGGTAATTCGATTATTTTTTCCATGTCGGATTTGTATCTCAATATTTTGACACGATTATTAAATGGGTCGGGTTTGGGTCGACATATATTTGACACGACACGAAACTAACACAATACGAACACGACCCGATGACCATTTTGCCAGCTCTACATATGTGTAGTTTTAGTATAGAGGCATAGAGCTTTGAAATTTACAAACTTGATGGGAAATCTCAAAAGATTAAAGAAAACAAAAAGAAAAAAAAAACTATACATTTCCACTCACTAGATTGCAATATTAAAGAACAACATTTCCTTTTGTGGCTGGCAGGTGACGACACCACCGTGCGATACTAGCTAATTGTGGCTTCTTCTCCCATAATATGTTTTGTTTTAGATCAAAGAAAGTTGAAGCTGGCTAGAGCGAGAGAGAAAGAAGAGCTTGTTGAAGAGGGTATTAAGGGAAAGGGAGGTGGAATGAGGCAAAATAAAAATAGAAAGCAAAAGCACCAGACCAAAAATAAACCCTCTCCAAACGCTCCAACTAAATTATTTGTTTGAAAAGGCCAAAAGGGCCACCAAAGGGCGGAAAGGAGACGCGTATATATGAGAAAGTTGTGGGCTATCTTTGAACTTGGGCTGAGAAGAGAAAGGAATTGAGTTCCTCGTTTGGTGGATCTGATTTTAATCATACTTTTGTTTTTTGTTTTCTCTCTCTCTCTCTCTCTTTTTAAATCAATGATTTGTGTAAAATTTCATTTGACGCATTTTTCTATTTTGGTATGACTATGTCTATGTTGCCATTTATTATTCATCCAAGACGATTTTTGAAATAATCTTGTATATTTTCACTATTTATTTATAATTTGATATTATTTATAAGTTATTTGATTTATCTTTATTTCATAAGTTATATATTTAAAAATATTGAAAAATTAATTTTTGTGTCGCTGAAAATTTGATGCCATAAACTTTGATATTTATGAAGAATTATGATATTTTTTCAATTTCTATATTAAAAAATAATGTTAAATTTCTAAAATTTAAGATTCTATATTTTGGATTTTCTAAGTTTTAATAAGATTATTTTCTAAATATATAATTTAAACTAATCTAAAAAAGATTAATACAAGACACTGTAGCACTAAATGTTGTATAACATTATTATAATACAATGCTAATTGAATACACCTGCATTAAAATAATGCAATACAACATAATATAATGCAATGTGTTTAATACACCCTTAAAGTTTGGCACATTGTATTATATTATGCTGTATTAAATTATTTTAATGTAAGTGTATTATATTATACTGTATTGGATTAACTTTATATTATAACAATGTTGTATAATATTTGGTGCTACATTGTATTGTATTAATTTTTAGTTGTACTATGTTTAGTACTGCACTGTACTATATTATTTTTTTGATAAATTAATATTTATTAGAGCTTAAAAAATAATAAAGATAGAAATATTAAAATTTTTACACCAATTTTTTTGTTTAATTAAAACATAATTCTTCATAAAACGTATATAAAAGTAATAAATTTTACAATTTCGACAGCATGATATTCATTTGTCAACAATTTCCAAATATATAACCTGTAAAGTAAATATTGAAACAAATAATTCAATAAAAAAAATCTGAAAACTATCACAACATAAATAAAGAGTTAAAACATAAAAGATTCATCCAAGATTTGAACATACCACAACAGAGTCACAAAAAATAAAGTAATACAATAATTATAACATAATCACCAATAAAGTGGGTTGTGAAGATTTCTCTACCATTAAATTTAAGGTAATAAGCTCATCATGTATAGAAATTCCCATTGAATCAAACACTTTCTTAATGTAATCATGATCTTTACTACTTCTAAATATATTCTGAGACATGTCAACGTTGGCTTGGTGAAATGCTAAAACCAGTTTGTCAATACCAACAACAATATGTTCATTTGATTTAAATTTCTTCCTGTGCGATGATTGGGAATGTGATCAAGTAACCTATTTATTTCACATAAGCATTAATATAATTTTGTTCTTGAATATTTAATTTGATTAAATTAATTTTTTGGAATAAGTAATACTTGTTGGAACTTTTAAATTAGTCAGTTTATTTAAGCATCGCGAAGTATTCTTAAGTCAGAGGTAGAACCTTCCTATTCGGGTATCATTAAGATGAATTTCGTATCTCATGAACATACCTCTACATCATTAGTAGCAATCTTACCCTTTCTTGTTCGATATCTTGGCTTATCATTTTTTGGCACACGAACTCTAACATGAGTTCCATCCCATGCCTCAAGAAGATTTATAGACATAAAACAAATGAAAATTTAACTAGCATTAAATTATCAGTAGTTATAATAAAATATAAGTAATTGACAATATACCTTAAACTACTTCCATCTTTCATCAGTACAATTCTCTGATATAGGTTCTGGTGCCATTAATAATACATTGTGTAGCTGTAACACTCCATTTAACATTAAGTTAAAGTATCTACTAATAGTTTCATCAGATCTAAAAAACCTACTACCAATTGTGCGATTCCTAACATGATTAGACAAAATGTGTAAGAACATGCAAATGTTTCTTTAACAGTCAATGAACCATTAGCCTTTAGTCCTCCATTCGACTGAAGCAGCTCACATAGTAGACAAATGTCCTTCTATCAATTTTTAGTTGATTTATACATTGTATGTCACTATTGCCGATAATGCTTTTTAAGTATTGTAATCAAGTGGCATGCAATTTGGAATGGACGACTATAGATAATTTTTCTTTCATTTTGCCTTCGCATCAACATTATTAACAAAAAGTACATCACAATAGACATGAACCTCAATTTCATTTGCCATGTAAAGAAAAAAAATTCTTCTCATGTCCATATCTAAAACAACAAGTAAAATGAAAAAAAAAGAAATCACCTAGTAGGCCATTTTGATAATTTTCCTCAAAGTTACTGGTTATGTATGCTAACAACTAATATTATGTAGATTTGGTGCAATTCAAAAGCTGTCAAACACACCAAACACAACAACCACACGCACACAACAAACACATAGTAGATAGTAACACACAACAAATAATAAACTCACAGCAAACACACAACAATAAACTTCTAACAAACAATGAACAAGAAACACATGGCAAATGCATAGCACATAGCATGGACACAGCTCACCACAAATCATACAGCAAACATACAACACATAGCAAACTTACAACATACAACAAACACATGGCAAACACACAACACATAACAAACACATAGCAAGCAGACAACAAACAAACAACATATAACAAGCAACAAATATATAGCATATAACAAGCACACAGTAGATAACAAATCCATAACACACAAACAAATATCAAACACCTAGCACACAACAAGCATACAGTAAACATACAACAAACACATAGCAAATCCTTTATTCCTCTCTTTTTACTGGCTTATTATTAAGCATGATGTAAAAGCTGATCTCGAACCAGCAAACATTCAGAAAAATAAAACTAGTAGAAAATTTAAAAATTCATTTTATAAAAAGGTTGAAGTAATTTATTTTGGTTTGATATTTCCTATCATCAACACAAATAATTAATAAAAACCTCATCACCAACCATTTAATCATAACTTATAAGTCAAACACTAATTTAGAAATAAATAATAAATTAAGAATCAAACTTGCTTAAAGATCCAGACAAACGACGACGGTAAAGCAGTGTTCTTGCGCAGTGGTTAATGGGCCGTAGTGTCGGCCGACAAAGGTGGTGGAGTTGTAGTTCGTGTGACAGGATAGTGGCGAAATCGAGGTGTCTCACGGCAAAGCAACCTAGCATAATAAGGATGGAGATGGAGAAATCGACAGTGTTTGCAGTGCTTTAGTATTTTTTTAATTTTTTTTTTGGTGTTTGTTTAGTTAAATGGTAAGAATCCCACATAAACCATACCCCCTATTGGTTTAGTTTATGCAGGTGTTACTACATTACAATGAGGTGTAATGCAATACCTAATGACACCCAAACATGATATAGTATTATATTAATATAATACAATATCTTAATACATTGTTATGAGGGCTCCCAAATTCACCCTAAGTACACTATATTGTATTAGCACTGTATTATAACAATCCTGTACAATGTTTAGTGCTAAAATGTACTGTATTAATTTTTTAATTATACTGTATTTGGTATTGCACTGTATTGTATTAATTTTTTTGTGATTAATTTAAATTATATATTTAGAAAATAATACTTATTAGTACTTAGAAAAATACTAAATATAAAAGTCTTAAATTTTAGAAATTTAACATTTTTAATAGAAATGTTAAAAATTATCATAATTTTGATAAAGATCAAAGCTTATCGCCTTAAATTTTTAGAAATAGCATTTATTTGTTAGTATTTTATTCTAATAACTCAATAATTAGTAATGACTTTTCAACTCGAAGTGTATGAGAAAACATATGGAATAGAAGGAACTGAAATATAAGTGTGCAACCAAAGAGGGGGGGGGGTGAATTGGTATTTTAAAAATTATTTTAACAAATCCACACAACAAACAATTTAATGTCTTAATAAAATTGAAATCAATAAGTTCAATAAAAGTACAATAACAAACGAGTAAGGGAGAAGAGAAACAAACACACAAATTTTTACGTGGTTCGGCAATCCCCGCCTACGTCCACGCCTTCAAGCGATCCAAACTTGAGGATTTCACTATCCGAACCTTTCCAAAACTTCAACCGGTTACAATTGACTTTAAGGTGTCAATGAACCTTTACAACAAAGAGATTATCTCCCAATCTCTTCACTTAAGTGTCTCACACACTCAAAATTTTACAATTAAGATGAAGAAATTAAAGTTACAACAAAACTCACTCAAAGAGTAAATATTCAAAAATGAAGAACAAGAGATGATTCAATGTGTTTTGTGATTTATAAATTGAAAGCTCAAGATATCTCGTGTGCTTTTTGTTTATGCTTGCTAGAGCGCTTGAAAATGAGTTGAATTTGAGTTTATATAGTTTGAGCTCAAAAACTAGTCGTTATGCACATTTTGATCATAACCGGCTTGCCGTTTATGGAATCCGGTTAGCCGCTTTTATGTTACCGTTAAGACAAAAATTTAAATTTCAGAATATCCGGCATGCCGTTTTTGAAATCCGTATTGCCGTTTATCATATCCGCCTATCTGGTTTGTCGTTTGCTACAGTAACTGCTATAGTGAAATATTTTTTAAATTTACAATTTGACCCAAAACTTTATAAAACTATATTATGACCCAAAACGTTATGAAAACTTTCAAATAGGTCCAATTTCAGAATTTTTATATAATGCTTTGTCAATCCCAAAACTTTATAAAATTATGATTTCACCCAAACTATGTGAAATTATAGAATGACCCAAAATATTTAAATAGTTTCAAATATGTACAAATCCGAAATTTAAAACAATATCGAAGGTTTTAAAATACTTTAATTTTTGTCCAAAACACTTTAATTCCATAACATCATTTTCTTACTATAAAAGCACAATTCTTAAATCTTTGCTAAATCAATACATGTGGTTTGTTATCATTAAAATCAATATCTATAGCCATATAGGCTAATAATCTCTCTATTTTTGATGATGACAAAACATATTATAAAAAATTTAATCTAGTTATGAAAAACTTCCCCTTAATCAATGCAAGGTTAAAAAATTGATTTGAAAGAAAAATATATTTTTAAAAAAAGACTCCCCCTGGATACATGCATATTTTTATAACACTTTTTATAACACATATTAAATTATTCTCCCCCTTCATTATAAAAAAGAATAAAAGCTCCCCCTATCAATCATCAAAGTCGCAACACAAGCACATTAGATAAAAAAAAAGTATCCATAAGCATAAGGAAATCCATATAATCCATAACAAACAATCAGAAAAAATCTATATCATCCAAAACAAATACATAATCCAAAAGCATAATAACCATCCATATAGTCGAAAATAAAATGACAAAAAACAGTAAATGATATGTAGGTGTGTCCAAATACAAGTCTAAGAGACTACTGAGATGGTGAGGATAATGGTGATGAAGGTGGATACGAATATGGAATGCCAAAGTGCTCAAAGAGGAGGCGCTATCCATGAATAAGCTGCTGCTACTGCTGTTGCTTCTGAAACTCAGTCTGCTGCACAGAGAGTGTGCGCACTTCATCCATAAGCTGCTGAATAGTAACCTCTTTGGAGGTAGGAGGTAGTGGAGGTGATGAAGCGAATGCAGAGGCACTAGGAGCTGAAGCAATCATGGGAGGATCTCGGTGTTTACGCTGCCCTTGAAATGAGAGTGAGAAAACGGGTAGCTGATCAGCGGGAACCACACATTAAGTGGCCGATCATCACTTGGAGCAAGAAAGGTAAACTTGTTCTCCGTGAATTTGAACCAAGTGCCATTTTTCCACTCAAAATCTAAGCTGAAAATAACATCATCCCCAATACCCTTAGACGGTCTACATGATGGTTCTTGAATTGGCACGTTAAAATATTTAAGGATTCGGGTAATACAGTGACCATATGGAAGGGAGCGGGTAATCAAGGCAGGCATGGTCAATATGGTTCGAATGATGGTATAAGCCCAAGTTAACCGGACGACGTCTAAGAATACAGTCAATTAAAGTAACGTCCATATGAGAAACCTCATCCAAATGCCCTGATTTAGGAAGTACAATGGATTGAATAATGCGAAGACAAAGACACTGAGTGCAGAAATGAATTGTACAATCTTCAACAGAAAGATCATTACGCCGACAAATATTACAAACGGCGTCATCATGACCATAACTATCAAGTTCAGGAGATTTCCTAGGCAAATAAATTTCTAGGCCAAAATCGGATGATCCTAGGATAAAGTTTAACAGGAAAACATCAAAATCAATCATAACTCCTCCAACATTGGTGATTACTCGAGTCTTGTTCTTCTTGAAAATTTTCATATTCGAGTAAAACACTTTCACTAAGTCGGGATACAAATTCTCTTCAATCATAAATGCATTAATCCAACCAACATCTCCCAACAATTGAAATAAATTTCTATGACTAATATTGAGAGTAGGAATCACATCCGGTAAAACATAAAACGTATTGAGTACCTCCTGAGTTCTAAAGCTTTGTTGAAACTGTTTGACTAAATATTTTTTGTTCTGAAAGTGAGTGGACTCAAAATTAGGTTGATTGGAGGTGCCCCCTGCTTGCCGTGACCGGTTGGTTGGTTGAACCGGTTCTTTGCATTTTCTTCGAACCGGCCGTGAGGTTGACATGTTGATTTGGAGAGATTTGAAGTTGAAAGAAGCAAATAGAATGAAGATTATGAAGATTGAATGTGATTTTGAGAAGCAATTTGGATAAAAAAATAACTTGAGGGGAAGAATTTTAGAGAGAAAAATTCGGTTAAATCCTAGGTTGAATTTGGGATCTAGAGATTTAGATGTTGAAAATGGAGTTTAAGGATGATTTTGAGTAAATCAAGTGATGGGGAATGATTTTCGTGACTCAATTTGATGTGAAAAAGGAAAAAGATGATGGATTTTGGAGTGAGAAAGAGTGAGGAATAAACAGTTTTTAGAGAGAGAGAGAATGAAGGAGGAAGATGAACAACATATAAAGCTTCGAATCCGGCTTGTCGGATACGTTATCCGGTTCGCCGGATAGCTTCCAGAATGGGTCAAACATGCATTCGGCTTATCGGTTTGAATAACCGGCTGGCCGATTTTGAGTCAGAACATGGCTTCACGAATTCAGCTTTCTAGATTGAAGAACTGGTTAGCCGGTTGTGAGGCAAAACCATGCAAACCGTAACCAGTTTTCTGGATTTGAAGAACCAACTGTCCGGTTTTGAGGCAGAGAGGAAGCTTAGCAAATCCGGTTTTTCAGATTGAATAACCGGATGACCGGTTTGCATCCAGTGATCTCCAGAATACATACGGCTTTCCGATTTGATAAATTCGGTTATTCGAATGTTGACCCAAGAGTAACCAAGCTAATTCGGCATACCAGTTATCCGGAATTTTTTCCGAGAGGAATCAACAAGAAAGCGGTTTTCCGGATGAAAGGAAGTGGTATATTGGTTTAGACTATGAAATCTTTTTGTCTGTAATTGAATTTTGGCAAGCTCTTATACTTGTATTATACACACCATTTTATTTTTGGCTTTTAAAAATTGATTGATTTTAAATCATTTTGAGATTTAAAACTTTTCAATAAGCCATTTAATGCATGAAACATAAAATCATAAAATTACAACCATATCAAGCTATCTAATTCATGAAGCATAAATCCATATAAAAACAAACATATCAAGCCATGTAGTAAAACATAAGTCAAGATGCAACATTCATCATTCCAAGCTCATGTCTTATCTATATAAAAAGCTCTTCGCTAAGAGGTTTTGTAAAGATATTCGCAAGCTGATTTTCAGTAGAAACAAATTTAATTACAACATCTCCTTTTTTAACATGATCTCTTAGGAAATGATGTCTAATTGTTATATATTTAGTCTTAGAATGTTGAATGAGATTTTTAGAAAGATTTATAGCACTAGTATTGTCACACAAAATAGGTATTTGATCAAGTTTAATACCATAATCTCTAAGGATTTGTTTCATCCAAAGAATTTGTACACAACAACTACCTGCGGCAATATATTCTGCCTCGGTGGTTAAAAGCGTAACCGAGTTTTGTTTCTTACTAAACCAAGAGACAATTGAATGGCATAAGAAGTGACATGTTTCACTAGTACTTTTTCTATCAACCTTATATCCTGCAAAATCGGCATCCGAATAACAAGTGAAGTCAATATAAGTTCCCCTTGGATACCAAAGGCCAAGATTAATGGTGTCAATCAAATATCGAAAAATGCATTTGACAGCAAGCATGTGTGACTCTTTAGGACAAGATTGAAATCTAGCACACAAGCATACGCTAAACATAATATCAGGCCTACTAGCAGTCAAGTAGAGTAAGGATCAGATCATACCTCGATATGTCTTGATATCAACTTCCTTACCTTTCTCATCTTTGTCCAGCTTGATGGTAGTACTCATTGGAGTGTTTTTTTATCGTTCCATTATCATAGTCAAACATTTTGAGTAGATCTTTCACATACGTGCCTTGATTTATGAAAATTCTTTCCTCGTTTGGTTTGATTTGGAGTCCAAGGAAGTACTTCAACTTCCCCATCATGCTCATCTCAAATTCTTTATTCATACATGATGAAAAATCTTTACACAACAACTCATTAGTAGAACCAAAAATAATATCATCAACATAAATTTAAACAATAAGTATATCTTGGTTCTTATGCTTAACAAATAAAGTTGTGTCCGCTTTTCCCATCGAAAAATCGTTATCCAATAAGAAGTTTTTAAGTCTATCATACTAAGCTCTAGGTGCTTGTTTTAGTCCATACAAAGCCTTAGATAACTTATACACATGATCTAGAAATTTTTCATTTTCAAAACCAAGGGGTTGTTTCACATAAACTTCCTCCATAATATAACCATTTAAAAAAGCACTATTGACATCCATTTGATATAAAATAAAATTCTTATGACATGCATATGCTAACAATATCCTAATGGATTCTAACCTTGCTGCAGGTGCAAATGTTTCATGAAAATAAATTCCTTCTTCTTGGTTGTAACATTGAGCCACTAATCTAACTTTATTTTTTACAACCACACCGGATTCATCCATTTTGTTTCTAAATACCCATTTAGTGCCTATAATAGATTGATATTCTGGATTAGGAACTAATTCCCACACATTATTTCTTTCAAATTGATTTAACTCCTCTTGCATAGCCATAATCCAATATTCATTATTTTCCGCATCCGCAAAGGATTTTGGTTCAATTTAAGAGATAAATACAGCATGCTCACATGTGTTCTTAAGAGATGATTTAATTGTAACACCTCGGGAGGGATCTCCTAAAATTACATCCTTAGGGTGAGAAGAAACATACCTCCACTCCTTGGGGAGTGTTTGAGAAATATCTTTATTTTGCTCTGCATTTGTTTCTTCATGGTGCTCCTCTTGAATTCCATGTGGTGCATCTTTTTGGTTGTCAATTGATGCTTATTCTCGTTGTTCTTCTTCTGAATTATCATTAACAACTACTTTCTCTGTAGAGGAGGGATTAAACTCATCAAATGTAACATGCATAGATTCTTCCACAACTAAAGTTCTTTTATTATAAACTCTATAAGCTTTGCTTGAGTTTGAATAACCAAGAAAAATGCCAACATCTGATTTTGAATCAAATTTACTAAGATTATCTTTTGTGTTCAAAATAAAACATTTGTATCCAAAGACTTTAAAATAGCCAATATTGAGGTTTTCTATCTTTCCAAAGCTTATATGGAGTTTTATTAAGATTATGTTCAATCAACACACGATTCAAAACATAACAAGCGATGTTGACGGCTTCGGCAAAAAATACTTAGGCAAAGAATTTTCATTCAACATGATCCTAACCATTTCTTGAATAAACCTATTCTTTCTCTCTACTACTCCATTTTGTTGTGGGGTCCTTGGTGATAAAATTGATGTTCAATGCCAAAGTCATTACAAAAATTTTTAAATGCATGATTTTCAAATTCTCCACCATGATCACTTCTAATATAAGTAATAGAATAACCTTTTTCATTTTGAACTTTTTTATAGAAAATTCAAAATGTATCAATGGCATCATCTTTATTAGCTAAGAACAATACCCATGTGTATTTAGAATAATCATCTACAATTACGAATGCATAAAATTTATCACTTAAACTAGTATATCTGGAATGTCCAAACAAATCTATGTGAAGTAATTGAAGTGGTTTTGTAGTAGAGACATGATTCTTGCTTTTGAAAGAAGTTTTGATTTCTTTTCGAAATTGGCAAGCTTCACAAATTCTATCTTTTTGAAAATTGATTTTTGGAAAACCTTTAACCAAATCATTTTTCACCATTTTTGAAATCAAATCCATGCTTGCATGACCTAATCTTCTATGCCACAACCAACCATCATCATGCAATGCAGAGAAACATTTATCATTTGTCGATGCACAATCTATATTAATGGTATAGACATTAACACATCTATTTCCTACAAACAAAACTTTCCTATCACATGCATTCTCAATAATACATTTTGATTCATCAAAGATAACTCTATATCCTTTATCACATAATTGACTAATACTAAGCAAGTTGTGTTTCAAGTTTTCAACCAAACACACATTTTCAATAAGAGTAAAGGATACATTATCGAAATTTCCAATGCCAATGATTTTTCCTTTTGAATTATCTCCAAACAATACATCTCCACAATTTTTTATCTTAGTAAAGCTTGAAAACCAAGAATAATTCTCTGTCATGTGTCTTGAACAACCGCTGTCTAAGTACCACTTATTCTTCTTTTTCTTCAAGCCATGTAGAGAAAATGTCAAGTTTTAGGTACCCAAGCCTTTTTGGATCCTTGAGAGTTAGCAATGGTTCCTTTCGGAACCCAAACACATTTCACGCCATAATATGTATTTCTCTTCACTACATATCTATTTTTCATATGACCATCTTGATTATAATAATGATATACAATTTGATTGTTAATAGATGTATTCTTCACAAAATAACTCTTGTAATATTTTTGCTTCAAATTTGGTTTATAACCAATGCCTCCTTTGTCAAATACACATTTTTGTGAGTTTAACAAGTTGTCCAACATCTTTTGCCTATTTGTGAATTTTAGCACAATTTCATTTAGTTCATTGCTCTTCTTTCTAAGCATTTCATTTTCATTTTTCAAGTCATTCATGTGTGACTCTAAGTGCTCATGTAGAGTGATAGAATTCTCAAATAATGCAATGCTATCATGCATTGTTTTATTTTCTAATTCTAGGCATGTAATCTTTGCACTAAACGATTCATTTTCATTTTTAAGCTCTATCATCTTCTTTTTAAGACATATATTCTTTTTACCAATTTTCATCAGCTCATCATACAAATCCTTAAAGGCATCATGTAATTCATCATATGTAGGAAGAACACTTACCTCATCAAGTTCATCACATGATTCTTCCCTAAAGGCCATAAGAGCTAAATTTGTCATTTCTTGTTGCTCATCATCATCACTTGTTTCCTTATCGCTATCATCCCATGTGACCACCATAGCTTTCTTCTTGGGTTTGTTGAGAAGAGGACATTCCGGTCGTATGTGTCCTGGTTTCTTGCATTCATAATATGTGATTTGCTCTTTCTTCTTCTTCTTATTCTTGTAGCCTCTGAACTTTCTCTGCTCATTATTCTTTTTATAAAATTTTCTGAATTTTCTAGCCAACATTGCCAACTCCTCATCATCTATTTTGCTTTCCTAATCACTCTCACGTTTTGAAGCCTTGAGAGCAATATTTTCCTTCTTTTCCTCATGCCCTTTTTCCACTGCCAAATCTTTTTCATATGAAATAAAAGAACCAATTAAATCATCAATAGATAATACATTTAAATCTTTGACTTCCTCAATGGCAGTCCTTTTTGGTCTCCATTCCTTAGGTAGCGACCTAATGATTTTCTTAACTTTCTCGCTATTTGAAAAGGTATTTCCTAGGGCTCCTAGAGTGTTCACTATGTCCGTAAATCTAGTATACATAGAGTACACATTCTCATTTTGTTATATTTGAAACAATTCATATTGTCGAGTGTACCTACTTATTTTAGATTCTTTCACTTGGTTCGTGCCTTCATAAACAACTTCAAGTTTGTGCCAAATCTCATTAGCACTTTCGCAACTAGACACTCTATGAAACTCTTTCTTATCTAGTGCACAAAACAAGGCATTTATGGCCTTGGAATTTAGAGAAGCTTTTCTCTTTTCGAATTCATTCTATTTCCGTGAAGGTTTTGGAATATCTTCCCTGTCTTCATTTTTAGTCAAAGACATGAAGGACTATCGTTAACGATTTCCCAAATTTCGTAATCTAAGCCTTGCAAGTAAATTCTCATCCTAGTTTTTTAATACGGGTAATCGTTTCCATCAAAGTAAGGTGGTCTAGTCGTGGACTGTCCTTCCCTAAATGTGGAATCATTTTGAGTTACAATTGATCTTTAGTTCTAGACGATTAAGTCTAAATAAGAGCACCTCGCTCTGATACCAAATGAAATATAAGTGTGCAACCCAAGAGGAGGGTGAATTTGTATTTTAAAAATTATCCTAGCAAATCCACACAACAAACAATCTAATGTCTTAATAAAGTTGAAAGCAATAAGTTCAATAAAAGCACAATAACAAATGAGTAAGGGAGAAGAGAAACAAACACACGAATTTTTACGTGGTTCGGCAATCCGCACCTACGTCCACGCCTCCAAGCGATCCAAGCTTGAGGAATTCACTATCCGAGCCTTTCCAAGGCTTCAACCGCTTACAATTGACTTCAAGGTGTCAATGAACGTTTACAACAAAGAGATTATCTCTCAATCTCTTTACTCAAGTGTCTCACACACTCAAACTTTTACAATTAATATGAAGAAATGAAAGTTACAACAAAACTCACTCAAAGAGTAAATATTCAAAAATGAAAAACAAAAGATGATTCAATGTGTTTTGTGATTTGTAAATTGAAAGATCAAGATATCTCTTGTGCTTTTTGTTTATACTTGCTAGAGAGCTTGAAAATGAGTTGGATTTGAGTTTATATAGTTTGAGTTAAAAAACTAGCCGTTATGCAAATTTTGGTTATAACCGGTTTGCCGTTTATGGAATCCGGTTAGCCGCTTTTATGTTACCGTTAAGGTAAAAATTTAAATTTCAGAATATCCGGCATGCTATTTTTCATATCCGGGTAGCCGCTTTTGAAATCCGTATTGCCGCTTGCGAAATCTGGATAGCCGTTTATGCTCCAGAAGCTTACTGCCCAAAATTCGGATTGCCATTTACCATATCCGGTTTGCCGTTTGCTTCAGTACATGCGACAGTGAAATATTTTTTAAATTTACAGTTTGACCCAAAGCTTTATAAAACTGTATTATTGCCGAAAATGTTATGAAAACTTTCAAATAGATCCAATTTCAGAATTTTTAAATAATGCTTTGTCAATCCCAAAACTTTATGAAATTATGATTTCACCCAAACTATGTGAAATTATAGAATGACCCAAAATATTTAAATAGTTTCAAATAGGTCCAAATCCAAAATTTAAAACAATATCAAAGGTTTTAAAACACTTTAATTCCATAACATCATTTTCTTATTATAAAAGCACAATTCGTAAATCTTTGCTCAATGAGTATGAAAGAAACAACATGCCTCAGCAGATCCATGAAGTTCCCAAGATAAGTCGGTTACAGGAAGGAAGAGTATCAGTCTCTTTCCCTACAGAGACCAAAGCTCTCTACCCATGTGAAAGGTGCCAGCTTGAAGGAAAACATCTCTCTTTGTGCACACACATGCTAAGAAGAGCGACCTCCTGTAGAATCATGGGTCTAGTCAACATGATCACCACCCCAGACCTTGATAATGAATTTGTCAGGGATGTTCCTGGTGGTATCTATGCAGCCAAATGGGTCATCCAAAAAAGTAGCCCAACTGAGTTTGGTCTAATTGAAAAGGCAATTAACTGGTCTAACATCAATGCTGTGGAGCAGAATCAGGCTCTGGGAGATATCATGGTTGCACAACAGCAAATCCTTACTGATTTAGCTGTTATCAGGAAGTAGCTAAAAAAGACCAGAAAAGCCCACAAGATGACCACTCAATAGTTCTCTCAACTTCATGAAAACACCAGACTTGTTAACATGATTGTTATGACAAGTGCTGCAGATGAGGATGAAATGGAGCGAACCAGAGAGTGCTATATCAAACAGAAGGTATCAAGGCACTGGAAAAGTAAGCCAACAAAACCATGGCATATTTGGGAAGAAAATGCATTTGGCAATTGCCAGAAAGCTTTATGGAGAAGTTATGCTCCCCCCCTCAATATCCATGGCCCTAGAAAAGCACATGATGGGAAGATGATGGAGACTCTAACGATACTGTCAGTATCTCAACTAATGATTCAGAATACCATAATTCTCCAATTCCTATTCTAATGCAACAAGCCAATCCTGCAAATTCATTTTATGTGGATACACGAGCAAGATTTATTGCCTCAACACAGGAGCAGGGTCAAACTTCTGATCCTAGTAGGCAAGTACAAACCCAGAATCCGTCAGGAACAACACAGTTTACTGCCCCAGAATTTACTGCTGAACTAGCAACATCTGGAGTAGAATCTACCAATCCAGCTGCTGAATAAGTTCCAACTATGGAAGAAGTAGAACAAAGAGAAGAGTGGGAAACCCGAGTACAACTTGGGCACTCAACAACTGGGAAAATGTTCTGGAATATTGACGGAATGAAGCCAAATGAACGATTGGCTTATTTTGAAAAGATGGTGGCTTGATACGAAGGAGAATGTCAAAGAGCTCCCCAACTGTCCAGAAGAGCGACTACTTTAAGGCTGATAGCAGGATTTATTGGATCGTTACGACGATGGTGGGGAAGAAAGCTTACAAGGGAAGAAAGACAACACATTCTGAACCAACCAGATCCTTGTGGAAGCCTTCTAGAAAATCTATCTCTAGATTTTTTAGGACAATACATAAAAGAAGAAGAAGTTGCTGAAAAGCAGTTTCTCCAAAACAAGTGCTGTGATGTCAGAAAAATGGAAGAGTATTATCTTAAACAAGAAAGGTTATACTATACATTCCATAAAAATTCAGACACCATCCACAAAACATTTGTTCTTAACATACCAGGACCTGTTGCAGAAATGATGGAGGCAAAATTCAAAGTTGATGCAATTATTGATTTATCTACTCTCAGCATTGCTCAACTCTACCAAATGGTGATGGAACTCATCTAGAGTCATTGTAGATCACAAGACTTGCGAAAGCACATGAAGCAGATTGAGAAATCCTCTCTGCAAAAATACTATATTGTGGAACCTAACAAATTTGGGTGCCAGCATACAGATAAAATGTGCTCTTGCAATCCTGACAAACGGAAAAAGGACAAGAGGCCCTTGAAACCATATAAAGGCAAGAAATACCGCTTCATAAAAAATCAGAAACAAAAGAAGGGCTCTGGCCGATGCTTTTGTTGAGTGTTAGAAAATGTATATTTATAAAGGAGAAAATCATCATTATACATTCCAAGTCTTACTAACAACCCTTAATTTTATGCATTTTACCTTTTTGTAATTTAATTACGTGTGTTTTATTTTAATTAAGTATTTTATGTATTTTAGGAGCATTATACTTATTTCATAATAAAGGAGAGATAAGACGATGAAACAAACATCACTTTTGAACTCAGGACGATCGAAAACCTTAGGAGGAACATAAAAGGAAAAATGGCACTATTCACATGTACGGTACTATTCACGTGTACGGTACTGTCTACGTTACTGTTCACGACACTGTTCACATAGACGGATCGATGATGTGGCATTGACTGATGAGGTGTCACAATCCCGTTGGACTAAAATTCTTATGTATTGTTGATGGTGACGTGGCAGCATATCAGTGGACGAAAAATCTCGCGTACAGTGCATGCATCACACATTATTATTTTCAACCAAACCGCGTCACTGTTCACCCGGGTCAAACCGTGTTACTATTCATCCACGTGGTCAAACCGCGTACTGTTGACTGAAGACGTGGCGCAATCCTGAGCGTCCAAACTGTTTTTAATTCGATGGCCATGATTTACTCTATATATCTATAAAAAGGGGGCCTCTCCCCTAATTGGATATCTCTGAATCCATTTTTGGGATCTATTTTATGTAATTCCCTCTCTATCTTGTATTTTCTTCACATTTTTGAATAAATTCCCATTTTGCCCCTAGTTCAATTATGAGTAGCTAATTTCCTTTCAAGCTTGGGTTGAAGGTGAAGTCTCAACATGTGTCATGGGCTTTATTTGGTAAATTTATTTTATTTTTCCCTCTAGTTTTTGTGGATGTTTTGACTTCTCGTCGACAAATAATAATAGTCTTGTCTAGTACCGCCCTGGTTTCACCGGCCCCCTAGTACAAGGTTATTATTATTTGGCACGATAAGCCCTTAGCACCATATTAATTAGAGCGTGGTTCATGAGATGTTGATTCCCCCCTCATGATTTAATTAGTATTAATACGGATTATTTAGCCCATGATGCATGTTGATACGGATCCAGATATCCAAGTACGTCATTTCAATAGAATTCTATTCAATTTATTCTCGCCATTTCAATTCCAATTTTATAATTTATTCTCGCCATTTTAATTTATATTTTAGCATAATCCAAATAATTTCCACCACAAATCCAACCACCCATTTACAAAATTAATTCTACAAACAATTAAAATCCACCTTCTCGTGGGATCGACATTCGTCACCATTGATCTATATTACAATAGATTCGTGCGCTTGCGAGTACATTAAAATTTGCACAACAGCTTTATTTGTGGAAAGAAAGGTCACTATTCTAAACAGTGTAAATCGAAGAAGAAGCTTCCAGCAAAACTCCTCCAACTCATTCAACAGGATGATTTTGATGACGAAAATTACTCATAGTCTGAACATTCTCTTGGAGTGGTCTACAGCTTGGAAGAACACCAACTCTCAGACACTGATGATAGTGACAGCACTACCAGTACAGTTAGCAGCTTTGCAGACGATGATCCAGTCCTGGTAGTTCATGACCAACCACAGGTTGACCTAGCCATGCAACCCGCAACCTGCAGCACGCTTTCGACCATATATCAAAATTATCCTCAATCCATCCAAAAACTCCAAGGTAGCACTTACTGCTCTCATTGATACTGACGCCATGTGCTCCTTCATTCGAGAAGCTTGTGTCCCAAAGGAGTTTTATGTTCCTACACGAGTTTCTTTTATCTCCGCCAGTGGCTGCAACTTCTATAGCAAAAAGATCACTTGCCCAATTGAAATCCAACCTTTCAAGATCAGGCATGGATTTTTTGCCTTTGATTATTCTGGCGAAGATATCTTATTAAGCACAGACTTCTTAAATCTTGTTGCCCCTTTTGCGTTCTTCCCAGACGACTTTTCCTATACCATCCATAATCCTATGGATGGTAAATCCCATGTTTTCCAAGTTCCTTGGGTTGAAAAAATTCCATTTTTGGAGAGGGTAGAAAGATTAAACCTTACCCTATCCATAAATATGAACCCCAAATTAAGGAACTCTTGGAATGTTGTGCAGAAGTCCCTAATCAGTTATGGGCTAGAGAACAACATTTTGTTTATTTACCTTACAAGGATGGATGGACCATGCCTCACTAGACAGTCTCTCATCCAGGCAAGCCCTATGATGAAGAACTATACAAAACTGAGATCCAAGCCCTTATGGATCTAAGGCTGATTAGGTCCTCTAAGTCTCATTGGGCCAGCCCAGCATTTTATATCAACAAGCATTCATAACAGATACGTGGAAAGAAGCGATTGGTGATAGACTACAGAAAGCTGAATGATTGCTTGCAAGACATAAGGTACCCCATTCCATAGAGGACACATATTTTGAAACGCATTGCTGGAGCAAATGTGTTTTCAAAGTTTGACATGAAGTCAGGGTTTTGGCAGATTGGAATCAAGGAAGACGACAGACACAAAACAACATTTGTAGTCCCCCATGGGCATTATGAATGGAATGTGATGTCTTTCGGTCTAAAGAATGCACCATCAGAATTCCAAAACAGAATGGATGAAGTATACAAGTCTATTTCAAGATTCTGCCTTATCTATATTGACGATGCCCTCATCTTCAACAACAGTGAAGAAGAACATACTGAACACCTATCTGAATTCAAAACCCTAACCTACAAACATGGGTTAGCCCTATCAGAATAAAAGATGAAGATATGCCTTGATGAGGTGGACTTTCTGGGACTACACATCAGGCAGGGATTCATCATTCCTCAGCCACACATTGCTGAAAAAATATCCCAATTCCCAGACCAGCTGTCAACTAGAAAGCAGATCTAGCAATTCCTCGGGATAATCAACTATGCAGGAGACCATGTGTAGAACCTGTCAAAAATGACAAGTCAGATATCAAAGCACCTAAAGAAAGGAGCTTTACAATGGTCGGAAGAAGCGACAAAAGCTGTGAAAGACTTAAAGCAAAAGTGCTAGTCACTTCCGCCATTAAAGATACCTGACAGTGGACAGCTCATCCTGCAAACAGATGCTAGTGATCATTATTGGGGAGCACTATTAATAGAGAAATCCGAGGGAAACAGGAAAGTATATGTCTATAAATATGGCCAATTCAATGATGCCAGAGTCATTACCCTTCCTCAAAGAAAGAAGTCTTACCAGTTGTCAAATGGATTAAGAAGTTCTAATTATTTCTCTCTCTAACCCCCTTTGTGATTGAAACAGACTATAAATACCTCCAGGGATTACTAAGGAGAAAAGAAGAAAAAATTCCTAATCCACAACTTGCAAGGTGGTCTAAGTCTCTCTCAAGGTTTAAATTTTAAGTGAGACATATCAAAGGAGAATCCAACACTATAGCGGATTTTCTTTCCAGACTAATCACTATGATCAAGAGAAACCTGCCAAAGAGGTGGGAAGAAGGTAGCTCTAGTGCTCATGAAGCTAGAGCACATTTTCTCAAAGATCTCAACACCTTCATTGCATGACTTCCTTCAGAAGTCCAAGAAGACATCTTTGAGAAAATCATCAGTCACAAGACTGAACCAGAAGATCAAGCTCTAACATGGCGGGTATGGCAGCTTATGGCCATGCAGGAACACATACCTGCCCACAACAAAAGATGTCAGAGAGCTTTTGATCCACATCCAAATCCTGACCAGATGCACAAGACGATCTTCAAGATTGGCTGCACATTCCACTATGTAATAGATGAAAACTCCAACTGAGGTCATTATGTTATTTGCGACATAACCTCCCAGGCATATTACATAACCTGGTACTGAATGAACATCTACCCGGTGGCAATACTGTTCGAACCAAATCTCATCCATACCAGTCGTAGATATGGTAAGGGAAGATGGTTTGATCGAATGTTCACCCCAATATTTGAAGATATCCTAACATTGAAGTTGCTCAACGGATTTCACATCACTCATACCACAATAATGATTGTGAAACTAACGGATATCTGGGGACGATACAAGCAGCCTATGGTACATGTGGTACAACATAACCACTCCCAAGAAGATATTGACTCCATGTGGACAGGCGGTTGGACTGTAAGAAAGGCTTTAACAGAAGTATACGGAACTATTCCTATGTATATCACTCACAGCCCTGTCTCTCCACAAGTCTGCAGTACTGCAGATCTCTATTACAGGGAAGAGATCAGAAATCTCAAACTCCATGATGATGAGGACCAAGCAGCAGATATGCAACAAACATATAATGACTACCTCATCCGACATGGCAGACCAAAGGAAGTCAATTATCTAGATACTCCAGATATTGACAGATAGAGAAATGAGCTTGAAGAGAAATGAGCTTGAAGAAATAGCAAGTGATCTTTTTGCTGTAGAAGTCGCGGCCACTGGCGGAGACAAAAGAAACTCGTGTAGGAACATAAAACTCTTTTGGGACACAAGCTTCTCGAATGAAGGAGCACATGGCGCCAGTATCAATGAGAGCAGTAAGTGCTACCTTGGAGTTTTTGGATGGATTGAGGATAATTTTGATATGTGGCCGAAAGCGTGCTGCGGGTTGCGGGTTGCATGGCTAGGTCAACCTATGGTTGGTCATGGACTACCAGGACTGGATCATCGTCTGCAGAGCTGCTGACTGTACTAGTAGTGCTGTCACTATCATCAATGTCTGAGAGTTGGTGTTCTTCCAAGCTGTAGACCGCTCCAAGAGAATGTTCAGACCATGAGTAATTTTCATCATTACTCTTTGGTAGAGATTATAGGAAGGTACGTTTCTTTTAAACTGGAGGAGATGGACTGGACAATAATCTCGGAGGATTTATAGATGGTTTTTAGTTTAGGTTGTTTAATGGGGATTATGGCCCTAAAGTGGTTTAATGCGTGACTAATATGGTAGTATCTATAAGGATCTAATGGGTCAAGTCTGAAGGGCTGTACTGCTCTTGCATTAGTCTTCTCCTCTTGGGTTTCATAATGGAAGTTTATGGAGGGTGAATTATCAGTTGGTACTGTGATGGCCGAAGTGGATGGTTGATCAGAAATAGGTTGGTTGGCTGATCTGTTACTATTTTGGCTTTCGATGACTAAAAGAAATCAAAGGGTTTTCTTTGGGGTGATAAGTTCTAAACACGACAATTATAGCCTTCAAGGGGGCGCTACACCTTACAGAATTACTTTGTAGTGTTTTAGGAATGGAAAACTTTGGACAGGTAGATCAGTGTTTAACAACTTTCTAATGTGGAGGATCCGAAGTATTTCAGGCAACCACAGAGCATAATATTATTGCACACCTAGGGGTTTTGGCAATTGCCAGAAAGCTTTCTGGAGAAGTTATGCTCCTCCCCCCTTCCTTTGGTCTGCCATGTCGAATGAGGTAGTTATTATATGTCTGTTGCATATCTGCTGTTTGTGGTTTGTTATCATCAAAATCGATATCTATACCCATATAGGCTAACAGGAACAAATTTTGAAATTACAAATCATAAGTTGAGACTTAACATATAACAAAGATAACAACTGAAACAATAATTATAGCAATAATTACCTATACAAAATATAACATAAGAATATAATGCAAATGAGGCCTACTTATACCACAATTTCTCTAAAATAAATTCACCTCCTATAATTAGAACATGCCATTTTCGTAATATACAAGAATAATCAATTCATTCTATCAACAAATAAAAAGTTGCTCGTATGGATATTATTCATGATAAAATGTAGACAAGAAGTGTTAAGGGCATGACACGTGGGGAATATGACTCGTGACTTTTAAGGTCCTTTAAAAGATGAAAGGGAAGCTACAGAGGTAAGGGAAGAATGTGAAGACCCCGGAAAGATCGCATTAGCTACCCAAATCATTTAAGAATAACAAAAATTGCCTTCAATAGTCTATCCAAGCTTCCACATGTTAGTATCAGGACCACAAAACAATGATAACCTGACCAACAGTACTAGGACACATTATTTTAGCACAATCCCCACTTGGCCTATCTACAAAATATCTTCTTGCAAGTCACCAAACTCAAATTTGGGAAAAGGGGCACCATAGACATAAATACCTGCATATTCAGTGAAATCAAGTACTTCTCAGCCCAATTGATTCATTTGAAATGGGCCAATTATGATTAAAGACGCACTACTAATACAGACTATTCTCCTAGTAGATAGTTGTCTAATCCAAACATGCCTAAGAATCCTCAATAAGAAAAGCCAAATTAACCTTAAAACCTATATTTAAGGAGAAAAATAATCAATAGTGGTTTGCCATGTATCTAAAAGGATACAAAAATGCTCTCAACGGTGCCACTCCAACTTAAAAGGTCAAGTTGGCCTTACAAAGGAGATAAGTTCACATATTCACGAACACTTAATTTTTCTTCTATTTTATGGTTTCTTAGAAACCCTTTACTAGCTTCAACATCCCCTAAAAGCTACTTCTGAGTATCTCGGCCTTCGTCACCTCCAAAAACTACAGTTATAGAGAAGTTCTCATAATATTTTGGTTTGAACCAAAATCAAATCAAAGCAGATACAATTCTCATGTCTTGTGCTTTCTGCTTGTGTTGGTAGAGAAACCAAAGAGAGCAAAAATTAGGGACGTTGAAGTCATATACTCCTCGTCGACTTGTCTCTTATCAAAAACAATAACCACCACTTTGCCGCGTGTGAGTCACTAACGATTCGGGTCGGGTCACCCACTGCTGGGCGATCGGATCGGGTGACAGAGGAGGATTAACTAACAAACACGGGTCATACTCGTATCCCAACGTCAAATGCATGAATATTGAATAATAAACTCAAGCTCTCAAACGAACAATTTTTGAAAAAAATTATTAAGAAAAGAAATTTTATTATTATTTTATTTTATTCTTTTTCAACAAAGAAAAAAATCAAAACAAAAAGAGAAGGAACGTTTGATTAAGACAGCTCCTTTTCTCTGAGAAATCCGTGTGGGGGGCTTTCAAGGAGAAGAAATTGGAGACACCAAAGCACCAACCAAAGCTATATATATTCAGGTAAAATAAAAATAAATAAAATAAAATAATAACAGGATTCGATCTCTTTCATCTACATTCTTTCCTTCTTCCTCTTCATTTTTATTTAATTAGTAAGCCTGATTCCCATTTCCATCATTTTTCCAAATTCATTTATGTTTCGGATTTCACCTTTTACTCGTTAGATTCCGATTTGTCATCATTTAATAAATATAAGTTTTGTGTACGTTCGTTCCTGTTTTTCTTTCTTTTTTATTTTTTTATTTTTTATTTTGTATTTTTATTTTTTGTGTTGAGTGCAATTTCTGGAAGCTTCAGATTTGAATATTGCAGGTAAATCCAGCTTTTAGTGTTCAAAATTCTTCATTTTTATATCTGAATTTCGTTGATGTTTATTCCTTGAGAGTTTTTTCCTTTCTCTTTTCATAATCTCAGAATTTGTTTATTTAATTTCCTTTTCCCCCTCCTTAGTTGTTAGTTTTTAGATGCATAGAGTTGTAAATTCTGTTTTAAATCTATACTTGCTAGTATTAAAATTTAAATCTAATTTTCGGTTTTCAATTTTACAATTATTGTAATTTGTAACAACTGCCTGATAACAAATATTGTTTTTTGTATTAATTTGCAGGTAGTTAACAGCTTATATAGTATCAATTTTGCAGAATCTGTGTCTCCTCTAAATCGGAGATCTCTGTAGAAAGGAGATCTCTGTAGAAAGAAAGAGGCGGGACAATGACAATGGAGTATGAGAGCAACAGTTGGATTTGGGATGGGTTGTATTACTACCCACATTTCTTTGGAGGTCTAATGCTCACGGCAGCCTTGCTAGGCGTGTCCACCAGTTATTTTGGAGGAATTGGAGTCTTTTCATTGCCTCATTTGTGGTCTGATTGCTTTCATAAAAAGAAATGCGGAAAGAAGAAACGTGTGAGGGTTTATATGGATGGCTGCTTTGACCTTATGCATTATGGACATGCCAATGCACTGAGGCAGGCTAAGGCGTTGGGAGATGAGCTGGTGGTCGGTGTGGTCAGTGATGAGGAGATCATTGCTAATAAGGGCCCCCCTGTCTTATCAATGGAGGAGAGGTACTCATCATATAGACCTTGCAATTTGCCATTTGCTTCATATTGTCTTGTATTTTGGTTCAAATGTCAAGTCCTTAAATTTATTTTTATAAGCTTCTTGGTATTTCCTTTATGCTTTCGATCGCTTTCTTCTGCTTCACTGAGATTTGTTTTTGAGCACTTTTCATTTCTTAAGATGGAGTAAACTTGTCTTGTCTGTGGAGATTAAGGAATCTACTGGATGTCTGAATCTGTTAATTTTTCTCTTTTGATAAGTTTAATCAAAGCTGGCAATATGGAACAGCCTTAAAATTTTATGTGTAGTATATGTGCAAAGCTGCGGCAAATAAATGAAATATCTTGTTAGCTTATCATCTCCATGAAGCCCAAATTATTTCTTGTAAAATAGACCTAGCTTTTGTCGCTAGATAACACTTTTTTTTTTTAATGTCCCCTGCTGTGCTGATTTAAGTCTTTATCTTTTCAAAGTCTGCTCTACATCTATATTTTTCATTTTGATATTATATGCTTTTAATATTGGTGTTTTTAGTTGGACTACATATTTTGTTAATTTGTAGTTCTTGGGTGTGTAAAGCCTGTCAGCCTTTTTTTTTTTTTTTTTAACTGTAAGCTTGTAAGTTATTTCAATATAGAATATGTTTTTAAGATTTAAGCACAGAATTAAAAAAAATATAAATAAATGTTAATCTAATTCAGTCAACAAGGAAACTAGGATCCACCATGTGCATATTTATGCATGTTTTTTCATTGCGATTAATGAATTTTTCAACTTGTCTAGAAATTAATTTATATGATAATTTATCATTAAAATACTTGAATAACTGTATTTGTTGGTGAGGTGGAGTCATCACTTTTTCTTTTTGAAATATTACATGGAATTTGTTTGGGTCTTCCTTGGTGCAAACTATTTGATGATTTAATCATCATATGCCTCTTATTCTGTAAACTTTTTGCCTTTTAGACATACTTTTTGTAAGGTTTTTGTTCTGTTTCTGTCTCTTGGACAATCTGTCCTTGTTTTCGTAGATTTCTTGTCTCATAATCTGTAAATCCTTTTAATTGACTAATATTCTCTTGTTTCTCAGCTAAATAGATGAATAAATAAATAAAGTTTTATTTAGTATCCGTTGAAGATCACAGCCAGCCAAATTCTTTGTAAGTTGATTTTTATAGATAACAAATCTAGTGAGGTTGCAAATAAACTTCTCAAGTTGCAACGTTCAACTTAAATGGCTTGATACATACTTTGGAGCCCATAAAATTATAATTTGAATGGTTGTATTGAAAATACAAATTCGTATTAAAAAAAAAACGAATTCGTATGCCTTCAAATTGAAAAGATATTCTAGGAAGCAAATAAAATTTATTTTCTCTAACCCATAATTCTGCCAACATAACATTTTCTTTTTGGATAGGAGACAGAGAAACTTTTATATAATATTAGAAGGAAATAAATATTACAAAAGTGAACCAGAGGTCCACAAACTTAAATCTTCCCTACAATGTATAACACCAGAAATCTATACAAAACTTTGAAAAAAGAAACCCTTGAAACCCAAGACATTGGAATAAGAATCCAACCCAACAAAATCAATCCAAAGCTGTAACCCAATCAAGCTGAATGAAAAAGAATGAGGAATCTTGAGAATCCTTGGATGTTGATGCCCAAATAGAAGAATTGATATGTTTACACATAACAATTAAAGCATACTTTTAGTGATTCAAAATTTTTACACGTAACATGCTTGCTTATAGGATACAAACATATGTCATGTGCTCAACCCTGTGAAAGAAATTATCAAGTATAGATGTCTATCAGTGATTTGGTGGGTAATTAGTGTTTAGTTACACTAGGAAATTTGAAATATGATTTAATCATCTTCTTGGTGGTCAGCTCATTTGCCAGAATTCCGGAGCGGCTTGGTTATTATATATAAATTCCATGAGATACTTCTTTTGATCTAATGCTTGAAGCACTTTCTAGGCTGGCCCTTGTTAGTGGATTAAAGTGGGTGGATGAAGTTATAGCCAATGCTCCTTATGCCATTACTGAGCAGTTCATGAACCGTCTCTTCAACGAGCACAAGATTGACTATATTATTCATGGTGATGATCCGTGCCTGCTTCCAGATGGAACTGATGCTTACGCCTTGGCAAAGAAAGTTGGCCGTTACAAGCAGATTAAGCGCACAGAAGGTGTCTCCAGCACAGATATTGTAGGTACTGAAAGTTATCTTGATGAATCTTCTTGTTAGAAGTGAGTAATGATTTGTCACAAAGTCAGGATTTTGTAGTTGATACGATGGGATATGACTACAGTACCACTTAGGCTATTGATGAAATAGCTTAAATTCATGCAGACTCTGAGGACATGTGATTAATGCACTTTAGCTCTTTGTAGCAGAAGTTATTTCTCTCGATAATTTTACTCAGGACTTGCTGTAAACAAATCTTGCTCTAGTTCAATTGGGCAAACACTTTATTTTATTGAAGGTTACATAGACATTTCTGTTTCTAATTATTGTGCAAGTGCCTTAAATGTAGGGAGGATACTTTCCTCAATGGAGGATACAAAAGCTTGTGAAGATCATAATAATGCATCCTTGCCAAGAGATCCTCTTAGAGCAATTCAATCTAAGGATGCCCATTTATCTCAATTTCTACCAACATCACGAAGGATTGTGCAGTTTTCAAATTGCAAGGTATTTCTTGCATTCTGAATTGTCATGTTGCAAATACAGTGAAGTATGACCACTATCAGAAGAGCTTTGCGGATTATTTTTTTTCCCTCTTTTTCATCTATGCACCCATGCTACCTTATGAATTTTTCTCATATCTTAAAGAAAAGATATATCAATTTTATTATTGAATTTCCAGATTCATGATAATATTCCTAGTTCTGCTCCTCCATGCATTAAATCTGGTTAATATTATTCATTCCATGCATAAATGTGTTGTTGTTTTTGTCTAATCCAGGGACCTGGTCCAAATGCTCGTATTGTGTACATTGATGGGGCATTTGATCTCTTCCATGCAGGACATGTTGAGGTATTAAATATTTTGAAACTATTCTAGAAACCATCATTTTATCATTAAATTATAATTGTGAAAAATGAATGAAGAAAAATGTTGCTAGGAAGAAATTGCTATGTCACAGCCAAGCCTCCAAAGTTGACCTATATATTTTCGGAGTTGTAAATTACTAGCTAATTTGATACCCATACAATTTTCATTTGTCTCTCATTGTACTTGCTTTGTAATTATAAAAGTTGAGTGAACAAATCTTAACAGAAGAAATTTTTATGATTAAGTCTTTCTCCCACTCTCTCACTTTTTCCAAAAAGCTTCTATAACATTTTTCAGTTAATTTTCTTTCAAATTATTTTATTGTGGATTCAACTTATTTACTGAATCTTAATATGCTTTTGTGAGTTCAAGGTGCTAGTGAAAGCTACTTCTACAACATACTGTGCTATCCAAAAATGTTCATCATTGAACAAGTTTTTATTAAGTTTAATTGTTATTGTTAGTACATGAACTTATCAAGTTTGTACCTTGAAATGAGATGCAGTTCTTGTTTTATTGATAAAGTTGTAGACAAATCAGATTGTGGAAAAAAAAAATTTGGCCCAGTTCAAATCAAACCTGGTTACATCCCTGCACTGCACGGTATCCCTCTTTGGGCAAAATGTTTTTTTGTTGAAATATATCACCTTTCTGTTGTTTAGCATTTCTTTCCACTCCCACAGTTAGATTTTGCACTTGCATTCTGAAATAACCTTAATATAGGTAAGACATCTTTGATTTAAACAGAACATGATTTCGTGCCATAGAAGTTTGATACCTTTTTGTGGCACACTCAACGATATATGATGCTCTTGTTACTGTTGGGTTTAACTTTAGTGGCAGCATCTAAGATGATAGAATAAAAGTACAGTTGGAGAATATGAATTTCAACGGCTTTGGTTTATTTGTAGCATTCTGTCATTGGTCACTTTTTGTGCCTGCTCTGGCTTATTCTCTCGTGCTTATTCAGATTCTCAAGAAGGCTAGGCAGCTTGGAGATTTTCTTTTAGTTGGCATTTACACTGACCAGATAGTGAGGTAATTCAATTTGTTTAAAATCTTGATTTCTGTTCTGATAATGGTTTTATTTCTGCATTCAGGTTTAGCATGCTTTCTGAATTTGATGCACTGTGTGCCTATGTTTTTGCCATAGATAACCATGTGAAAAATTTGTAGAAATGGCATGATAAGTTTCTTCTTCATGCAGTGAGCACAGAGGGAGCTACCACCCAATTATGCATCTACATGAGCGTAGTCTTAGTGTGCTGGCATGTCGTTATGTTGATGAAGTCATAATTGGCGCACCTTGGGAGGTTACTAAGGACATGGTGAGTATTGCATCTAAATTTTCCGTGCTTGTCATCTGCATGAAGTCCCTGTGCTGGCTTTGAATAATGCTGCAGATCAAGTTGGCTGTCTCCTACTAGTCATATATTTTTAATTCACTTTTTTCATATATTTAAGGAATTTGCAACCCCTATGATCGGAAACATAAGTAATGAATTGGCCACTTTTACTTTTTCAATCATGTGTGGTGGGAAATATAGGTTCTGGGCTTTGGTTTCTCTTTGTATTCTTTCTTTCAATGTCAACAACTCACTGTGCTCTCTTGAGAGTTCTTCATTTTCTGGTCGTCTGTGTAATTTCTACCCAACATTCGTTAATTCCTTTTTTTTCTAATTTTTTTTTTCATGTTTTGTTATTTTTATTTTGAACTTACCAGATAACCACTTTCAACATCAGTTTGGTCGTGCATGGGACAGTTTCAGAGACCAACACTCCATTAACTGTGAGCTTGCAATTTCTTTACCTACTCTGTATTAACTATTGTATTTGCTACATCCATAATTAATATAGGATTTTCTTTCTTTCTTTTCTTTATTCTTTTTCAAATGCAGGGTCAAAGCGATCCTTATGAAGTTGCCAAAAGCATGGGAATTTTCCAGTTACTTGAAAGTCCTAAAAGTATAACCACCACATCAGTGGCCCAAAGGATAATTGCCAATCACGAGGCCTACATGGTATACTTATTCTTTTGCAATTGTTTTTCTTGACATGAGTGACCCGAAATTCATCAAATCGTTAGTCATGCAAGCAAAAGTGATCGGGAATTGTTATTCCATGCCCTTCAATGAAATATGTCAAGGAGGGCCCAACTAAAATCTTTTGAAACAATAGTACTTTATACAGGATTTTAGTCCAACTTTGTTGTGATGTTGTGCACATACTTTCATCTGCTCTCTTGATTTCCAGAGTGATTACATAGTTGTATTTCCTTCCTTTTAATGCAGAAACGCAATGCGAAGAAAGCAGTGAGTGAGAAGAAGTATTATGAACAGAAGATGTTTGTATCAGGAGATTAGGAGGAATAGAGATTTTATAGCAAGTTTGGTACAGTTCATCCGCAGCCTTGCCGTATATCATAGGGCTGCCTGTTGTTGTTCAAGATTTAGTAAAAGTCCCGCACTCACCTTTTGTGGAAGCAGAGATGAAGAACGCCATGCCATAGGACACCCCCACCCTCATCAGAGACTAGGATGAGCTGCATGCTTTTTACTATCTGCCCGCATTGTAACTTTATTCATAGTAGATTGAAACCTTTACTAACAAGTCCAATGAGTATCTAGTTTGAGTGCTAGTAAGTTATTGAATCATCTTTTAGCAAATCTTTTTTTTTTTTTTTAATTAATCTTGTTAAACACAAATGTGCATCATTTTTTGGGGTCCCGATTGCTTAGTAATTGATGGGTAATTAATAAGTTAATTAGCTTAAACACCAAATTTTTGTTGCATATAAAGTGAAGGCTCTAAAATAGTTGTTTAATTTTGGTGGAGTTGGTAGTCTGCCATATGATATGTTTGTAGTAAGTTACTGTTCTTATGTCAATTTGAGGGTCTATTTAAGTTGGTGCATCTCTAATATTTTATCCTTGATTTTATCTCACCAATCTCTACTTGTCAATTAACCTCACTTCTTAATTAACCTCACTGGTTTACACTTATCAATTTTATCTTTTTTCTATACATCCTACCTTGAAAACTTAAAAAGAAAAATTACTTGAAAGGAAAAGAAGGAAAAAGAAAAAATCTCTTAACAATCTTTCTGTTCCTTATTAAGGTTGATCCGTAGTCGGCAGAATAATATGAAAGATCATTAGAAAAGCACGTTATTAAAACATTATAAAGTTAATGACTCACTCCAAGAATTAAGAATTTGATGGTCGGTAAGTGCCAACTCCGTGCGAATCAATGCCAGTGGGTTCTGAGTTGTTGGATCTCCATCGCTTTCTTCGGCGTGGCGTGTCCACAGAATTTGGGATTTTCTGGATTGAGGTTAAACAGTCTTCGAATTGTTTGTTATTTTTACTCAATAAATTATTATTGACCATTTAGTTGAGAATTTTAAAAATAAACTTGAATGCACCTCGCAGATTGCTGTTAAATAAATTCTCTTAACTTCTATTGGTTTGGTATCTCTGCACAATGTTTAAAAGCAAGGAGGCTGGTGCGGTGGCATCATTTTGACAGCGTTCTATTTTCGTATTTCTCGGCTAATTTTACTTGTAACAATAATAATTGCTCTGCTGACTTATTATGGAATTAGAGCTATACATTGAAGAAATTCGAGGAGTGGGGAATGCATAGATTTACCCGGAGATGGTACAACAGTAATTGTTTTTTTTTAAAAAAAATTATCATGCGGGTGTATTTAAATGCTATTTATCTTTTTAAATATTTTCAAGTAATTTCGCATGAGGATAAAATAAGAACCAGAATAAGAATGATGCTATACTTGCTCATTAGAGATACCTATTTTATATTTCAACTAATGTGTAATCAATAAAATTCACCATTTAAATTAAAAATGATATCACTTAATAATTCACTATCGTTTGAGCCAGTCAAATAGTGACACATAATTTGAAACATCAGTTAAAATACTAACTAAAAGTATCCTAAGTAAGCATTACACTATTCTTAGAATAAAAGTGATTAGTGAGAGTTGGTAAGATAAAATGAGAGGGTCAAGTATCACCACTCAATAGTAATACGAGTAGCGCCCGAATCAATTTTTTTAATCTCTATATTTTCTACTATTCAAACTTAGGTGGCTAGCCAAAAAAGTTGTTTCAAATCCACTTGATTAAGCCCATCAAGTTATATTGTTTCTTTCTCTTCAATAATGATGATATAAAAATAGTATAATATTATTTGAAGAAAGAGAAGTTACTTTTTAATATTAAAAAGAGAGAAGAATCTTATTTGACGAATTTTTTTAAACACTTATTACTTACTCTTCGAATCAAAAATAAAATATAATTAAAAGATTTTTTTTAAAAAAATATTGATAGTATTACATACTTTTAACAATTGCATCAGGTCAATTTTCATTAAATTCTAATAAAAATTAAATTCTTATATATTTTATACAATCAAACAATAAAAATAAAAATAAAATTTAAATTACTTTCCACCCTTCCATTCCCTCATCTCAACCAAACATCACCTTACTATATTCTGTTAACTACAATGAAACAGCCGACATGGTAAGCTCGAAGGGACCTGTCTACATTACAGATTCTGTAACATACGCACCCAATGCATGCACCACACCTGTCCTGCATATGGAGAAAAAGCATGCATAATTGTTTTTGTTTGGTAGCTAGCTAACCAATCAGGAGCTGGCTAAGTTGGATCTGTATGTTACAGAATCTGTAACTTAGCCAGCTCCAGCTCGAAGATAGCCAATTAGGAGACGAACAAAGAGACAATATTGAAAATGCGATTGAGAATTTTAGCTTAGCTGTTAAATTTAGACAAAGTCTCTAAAAGCCTCGAGCAACCAGCCTTTTCTCTGTTTTAACTTTACAGATGTCTCCCCTTCATTCAGCATTCACTATTCGATAAGAGCAAAAGTTTGAAAGCAACACTTTTGTCCGTTTTTACAACGCTAGTCACCAATTTTCAGTCAAAGTTTTCTGCGTCTTGTCTTTAGTCGGTTCCTTGGCACAAAGCCATATGCACATGTAATGGCAACAACTTCTTCGGACCTGTCTATGTTACAGATTCTGTAACAAACATCTCCCGTCATCCCACCATCCGATTTTCTTTTGTTTAGTTTCTCACTCCACATCCAACCACATCCAACGGCTGATGCTGCAGTCTGTACCTTACAGAATCTGTAACGTAGTTTTGTCCATATCTCGATATGCTTACAGAAAAGAGCTTTTCAAGAGT
Organism: Citrus trifoliata; assembly: GCA_018350135.1. NCBI lineage: Eukaryota > Viridiplantae > Streptophyta > Magnoliopsida > Sapindales > Rutaceae > Citrus > Citrus trifoliata. The sequence continues at coordinate 13,452,724 of CM031385.1, read as the reverse complement.
CATGGTTGCCTTTATATTCATACAAAATAAAAATCCCTTTTCATGCATTTATCACTTTATAACATTTAGATATTAACTGGAAAGCGGTTAACAAATAAGTCGTTTTCATTTCTTTTTATTTTATTTATATATCTTTCAAGTTAAGATGTTTCATCTTTTATATTTAAAGTGTCGATAAAAAGACCGGTCCTTATTATTATTTAAGAAAAAAGAGTCTAAATTAAAAATAAAATTTTATTTTGACGAAAATATTAAAAACAAAAAAAAAAGTTTCTACTGAATTTTAAAAACTTCTTTTGATTATGACCTCCTTTGGCTGATTTTGCTGATAATATATTTTGAAAAAGGTGTTTGAGTGTGAGCTAAGTGTTGAAAGTGTTTTAATACATGTTTTTGGAACCTATTTCAATAAAACTTTGAAAGACCAATTTTTACTGAGGCAACTGTCTCTTTCACCTCTCTCATTTTTTCTTCTTTTCTCTTCTTTAATATCAGAATATCTCTTTTGTTGTTGTTTTAAATATATTTTGTATGAGTAGTGATAAGGCAAATTCAATTTAGTTCATGAAATTTTTTCATGATTGATAAATTTGATGATAATCTTAATAATTTTTATAAAAATATGTTTGTACCCTTCGAAAAATGTTTAGATATTTGGATCAAAATAATCTTTATATAAAAATATTGGAATGTGCTTTAGATATAGTCGAAATAGAGATAGTAATAATTAGCATAAAACATTTACTCTTAGCTGATCTTACAGAAGGACGTTTAGGTAACACAAAACATTGCAATAGATAACGCATCATCATTAGGCCTTGAAATAAAAAGAAAAATAAGTACTAAACCCTCTTTCCTTTCAAAATGATTCATATTAGAAAAGTCTTTTAATAGAGAATTAAACTCATTAGATTATTATAAAACATTAGCAAAAAAAAAATAAAATGGAAATACAATAAAAGATTTAAGAAAATTATCGTAGTTTATGAATTTTCAAAAATAAAAATATTTAGATCTACAAATTAATAACCATAGAAAATTAAATTAAATTTAATAGAATGAATAAAAGTCAATTGCAACGTGGAACATTTAAAATATTCAATTTAAGCACATGCCTCACGCAAGTAATGTCAACAAAATTTTATTGTAGATTCATTAGTTAATTTAGGACAGCATCTACTAGACTAATTTAGAAAACTAAAACAGCTATGCTAGGCTGGGACAATTCTTTTAAACTAGTAACGTAAATAAATACATAAAGAAGAAATTTAGATTATATCAAAGTAATACAATCTGATTTTAATAGCCAAATTAAAAGATTCCCCAATAAAAACAAAATAATAGATTAAAGACAACTATTATACATAAAAACACCTAATTACTAGAATTAGAAATTAAAAATATAGTAGAAATTTTAAAAACTGAAATTGAAAACATACACAAAGAGATTTGTAAGGACAATTAGATTTTTATAAAAATATCTTTAAGTGAATTAATATAGAAAAATACTTAATCCAATCTTTAGCCAAATTAAAAAGAGATTTGTCCTCAAGGGTGAAATCAGGATAATGTTCTTGAATTATTTCACATTCTTCCCAAGTTGCATCTGCCGGAGAAAGACCACTCCAGTAAATTAAGAGTTCATTCTTTCCCTTTCTCAATCTTGAACCCAAAACAGGTTGAGGAAATAATTCAGTTGAATCTTCATCTTCCTGAACTGGTAGCTCTCTCAAAACTTTGTGATTCTCTCCAATCTGCTTCTTAAGTACAAAAACATGAAACACCGGATGCAGTCGAGAGGTGGCAGGCAAGTCTAGCTTGTAAGCAACTTTTCCAATCCTGTCAAGGACTTTAAAAGGGCCATAGTATCGAGGAGAAAGCTTGAAATTCTTTCTTTCAACTAATGACATTTGTCTATATATATGGCCTCAGCTTGTGGAAAACCCAATCTCCAACAGAAAATTCATGTTCTTGATGATGGGAATCAAAGGCCTTCTTCATCGTTGCTTGTGCCTGCAAAATTCCTTCACGAACCTCTTTCAGCACTTGATCACGAGCAATCAACTCACGTTCTACAGCTGCTACTTTAGTTGTTCTTGGGACGTAGTGTAAAAGATTTGGTGGATCTCAGCCATATACAACTTCAAAGGGAGTTTTCTTAATGACCGAATGCCAACTTGTGTTATAGCAAAACTCTGCCCAAGGAAGCCACTTTAACCATTCTTTAGGTCTTGAACTTGTGAAACACCTCAAATACATCTCCAAAGTTCTATTAACGACCTCACTTTGCCCGTCAGTTTTTGGATGATAACTGGAGCTAAAGTTGAATGATGTCCCATTTAAGTAAAATAATTCTCTCCAGTAGGCACTAGTGAATGTGGGGTCTCGGTCACAAACAATTGATTTAGGGAGACCATGTAATTTGAAAATATTGTCAAAGAACAATCTAGCTACCCCAATAGCAATATAAGGATGTGAGAGTGGAATGAAGTGTGCATACTTGGAGAGCCTATCAACTACAACAAGAATAGTTGTCTTACCCCCAGACAATGGCAAGCCTTCAACAAAATCCATGGAAATGTCTTCCCAAATCTGTTGGGGAATTGGTAGTGGCTACAACAATCCAGCAGGCTTAGTTAACTATATCTTGTGACGCTGGCATATGTCGCATCGACGGATGTACTCCTTAATCTGCTTCTTCATTCCCTTCCAAAAGAAATTTGCTTTAATTCTCTGAATTGTCTTTACATAGCCTTCATGGGTGCTGCCATGAAATTCTTGGATGACGTCATTTCTAAGAGTGGATGAACTTGGCAAGCATATACGTTCTTTATATAAAATCAACCCATCTACCAACTTCCAAGGGCCAAGGGCTTCATTTTGTTGAATTTTCTCAATTAATTCCTTTATAGCAAAGTCTGATTCCAATGCTTCCTTGATGGCATCTACCCAATGAGGGATGGACTGTGAAAAGGCAAGCAAAGAAGCATCAAATTGTTCCATGTCATGTCTCCTTGACAAAGCATCAGCAGCAACGTTGTCACCTCCCTTTTTGTATTCAATCTCAAAGTCGAAACCTACAAGCTTATAGAGCCATCTTTGTTGAGCAGTGGTATTGATTTTTTGAGTCCATAAATGCTTGAGGCTCCGATGGTCTGTTTGAACAATAAATTTTCTCCCTATGAGATAAGGTCGCCATTTATGAACTGCTATTACTAAAGCAAGGATCTCTTTTTCATACGTGGATAATAAGAGATTCTTCCCATGAAGTGCTTGGCTGAAATACGCAATGGGTCGATCCTGTAATAGAATCGAACCTATACCAACACTAGAAGCATCACACTCAATAATGAAAGGTTTAGAAAAATCAGGAAGAGATAATACTGGTGCCTGCGTCATTGCTATTTTCAGATTTTTAAAAGCTTCCTCAGCTGCTGTCGTCCATAAAAATGAGTCTTTTTTAAGCATGTTAGTGAGTGGAGCTGCAATCTTCCCATAATCTTGGATGAACTTACGGTAATAGCCGGTAAAGCCAAGGAATCCTCTCAATTGCTTGACAGAATTTGGCTTCGGCCAGGAAAGCATTGCTTCAATTTTTGATGGATCCACAACTACTCCATGTTGGGAAATAATGTGCCCAAGATAATGAATTTCTTTCTTTCCAAACTCGCACTTCTCCAGCTTAATGTGTAATTAGTTAATTTGCAAGAGGTCAAATACAATCTGTAGATGCTCCAAGTGGTTATCCCAATTCCTACTATAAACAAGAATATCATAAAAAAAAACCAATACAAATTTGCACAAATAAACCTTAAATACCTCATTCATCAGGCCTTGAAAAGTTGATGGAGCATTGGTAAGGCCGAACGACATCACTAGAAATTCATAATGCCCTTGATGAGTTCGAAAAGTTGTCTTCTCAATATCAACCTCATGCATTCGAACCTGATGGTATCCTGAGTACAAGTCTAACTTAGAAAAATAGCAAGCTCCAGAAAGCTCATCGAGGAGTTCATCAATCACCGGAATTGGGAATTTATCCTTCACTGTGATGCGGTTTAATGCCAATAGTCAATGCACATACGCTATGTTCCGTCATGCTTTTTAACTAGCAGCATCGGAGATGAGTAAGGATTGGTACTTGAGCGGATCACTCCAACTTCTAATAGCTACTTTACAATCTGCTCAATTGCATTTTTCTGGAAATGAGGATAGCGATATGGTCGTACCGCTACAGGTCCGTATCCTGAAAGGAGTGGAATTTGATGATCATGTCTTCGTTTGGGAGGTAAGCCTCTTGGTTCTTGCAGGACGTCTTGATAGGAATCTAAGAGTTCTTGGATTTGTGGGGAAATCAAATCCTTTATGACAGTTTGTTCCCTTTCCTCCATGCTTTGCAAAATAACTCCAGTTTGTCTTTTCTGAAGCTTAATAATGGGAGTTGTATCAAGCACCTTTTTATTTGCCGTTCAAAATCCCATTAGATAAGTCCTAACGTTCTCAACCATTGGGTCCCAAGAACCATGTCATAACCCTCCATCGGTAAAATAAAAAAATCTATAGTAAAGGGTATCCTTTGCAATTTAAAATTTATTTGAGTACATTTTCCAGAACTCACCAATTGTTCTCCAGAGGCAACTATAACTTTAAGCGTGCTATTGGCATTGGATTAAGATTCACTCGTTGTGCAGTTTTAGCATTAATAAAGTTGTGGGTGCTGCCCGAGTCAATAAGAATTACCACCGATTTTCCCTTGATACTTCCCCATACTCGCATGGTTTCTGGTGCTTGATCTCTTGCCATGGCATGTAGTGATATTTTTGGTGTAGCATTTTCACATACGTCTTCTATCTCCATCTGGATATCACCATCTTCATCATAATCTTCCCAACAAGCTTTAATATGAAAAAGCTTGGCACACTTATGGCCAGGATTGTACTTGTTATTACAATGAAAGCATAGTCCTCTTTTTCTTCTCTCGGAAAGCTCTGCAGGCGTCATTTTTCTTACCGTGGGTGCACTAGGTGGATTGTTATTTTGAATCCCAACTTTTGGCTGTTGGTTGAATGTTCTTTGCTGAATTGTTGTCATCTTTCGTTGAGCCAATTCACGAGCCTCATATAGCTTGGCTAACCCAATAGCCATAGTAAGTGTTGTGGGATGGTGTGCTTGAACATCAGTGCGAATTTTCACGGACCGCAATCGTGACACTCAAGATATGCGCCCGTACGCTAGTGTCGTTGATGGTTGTGCTGATTGTTGGAGACGTGCTTCAGGGGCGCGCGTGTTGGGAATAAAATGCCCTACACTCTTTGGAGTTCAGGCAGGCCGACCCAGTTGAGTTTGGGGAGCTTGTCGCTAGTCGAGGACTTAACGCTGAAGAGGGGTCTAGGAAAATCCTGACTCACACTGGTTGGGAACTGAGGCCGTTCTCCTGACGAGCCCAAGGCAGGGCGAAACCAGTCGACATTGTGCCACTTCCTCCAGGCTTACTCTCGTAGTATGGGATGCGAGAGTGCCGCACGGGCTCGAAACCTCTCGTCCCGTGACAAATGGTATCAGAGTCGCGCTTGTCATCTCACAAAGCCCTCGTCGCGAGCTCGCCAAGCTCTCCAATGCCGCACCACGTGGGTCCCCACTCTTTCGGACACAAGGGTCGACAAGCGGGACGAATAGGCGGGTTCTCACACCCCCAAGCGTTCGCACCAAGTGGATGGTGTCTGCACGCGGGTCCTCTCCACGGATCGAGGACGAGTAGGCAGGGAGTTCATGGGTTGAGTTTGGCAAGCTGATCTTCACGTTTTCGCGTGGAAGTGCACAATTGCGAGGCGTACTCTTCATGCACGAGGACATGCATGGTTATGGCGGTGGGAGAATGTCACGGACCGCAATCGTGACACCCAAGATATGCGCCCGTACGCTAGTGTCGTTGATGGTTGTGCTGATTGTTGGAGACGTGCTTCAGGCGCGTGCGTGTTGGGAATAAAATGCCCTAGACTCTTTGGAGTTCAGGCAGGCCGACCCGGTTGAGTTTGGGGAGTTTGTCGCTAGTCGATGACTTAACGCTGGAGAGGGGTTTAGGAAAATCCTGACGCACACTAGTTGGGAATTGAGGCCGTTCTCCTGACGAGCCCAAGGCATGGCGAAACCAGTCGACATTGTGCCACTTCTTCCAAGTTTACTTTCGTAGTATGGGATGCTTTCGTAGTATGGGATGCGGGAGTGCCGCACGGGCTTGAAACCTCTCGTCCCGTGACAGAATGCTGTCTTTCAATACAGTTAAGAAGCAACTCACTTTACGATCTTGCTGTAGAGCTCCCACCCTTGCCAATTGCCTCTCAAACCTTCCTTGATATTCCAACACCGACCCTTGTTGCCGCAACTTGATCAATTCACTGAACTGATCTTGAAAGTAATTAGGTCCAAATCTAGCTACAATCCCATGCCCGAAGTCCTCCCATGAAACATAAAGAAGCTCCTGTTCCAGCATTTGATACCATAGCTCTGCATCTCCATCTAAGTAAAAAGAGGCTAAAGAAACTTTGTTGGATTCTAAAATTTCATGAAGCACAAAATACCTCTCCGTTTTACATAACCATGGTGTTGGGTCGTTGGTGCCGTCATATTTTGGAAAAACCAGCTTCATAGTTTTAGGAATGAAAGTATTGGAAGAACCTATGGCTCTTGGAGGAGTGGCATGACTCCTTTGATCCTGATAGCGGTTACCAGAAGTTTCACCAATTTCTGGATACTTACTGGAAACTTTCTGACTTATCCTCTCCATTTGTTCAGATAGTTGAGTCAAGATTTGCATTTGTGTAGCAAACTCAAACTGCTGTGTCGATAACTCTTGATGTCCAAGCGACAAAGAAGCCAAGGTGTCTTCTATTTTCTTCACTCGGTCCTCCATCGTAGCCAAGCACTGATACCAAAGATGTTACAGCTCCTTGGTTTGGAAAGTCAAAAAGAGAAAAAAGAAATAATTAAAAGAAGATTTTAGAAAAAGAAATTGACACTTCAAGAGGTCAATGCCTCCCAAGAAATCAAATACTGCCAAATTGTACTCTTCTATATTTTATTCATTGCCAGGCAAGCTTTATATAATAGATGTGCTGTCAAATTACAAGCCATAAAAAGAGAAAAAAATAAATGCAAAACAAACTTGAACGTTAAAGATAACTAAAAGAGAAATAAAAGGAATTCAACTGCAACCACTTGGACTAAGTTCTTGAGCCAGCCGTAACAGATAATATATTTATCTTTAGTGAATACAATAGTGAATCATAAACAAATGATAGAATAGAAATAAATAGTTTAAAAACTTATAAGTCATTTTCTGGTAAAAATTTTACCATTTGCAATAAAAAATTTGAATTAGTATATAGAGAAATAGACAGTAAAAATATTTTTGTAATAAGTGTAAAAATTATAGTAAACAATAAGATGATAAAATAATAAAAATAAATAGGTAAGCAGTGAATTAATAAATATTGATGTCAAATTGTTGTTAAGAAAAAAAATCAACAGCTCACACTAAAGCAAAATAGATACTAGAACTAATAAGTGTATTATACATGATACTTAAGTTCCGCAAGAGAATAAAAAAAGTCATGAAGTCACATAAATATTAAACAATTTAATGGAGAACTAATAAAAATAATAGAATATTTAAACAATATATCAATTATAGAAACACATATATTATGCAAATATTCATTTATAGTCAAAAAGTGGGATACAAATTTATTTTAGAATTAAATTTTATACTGAGAAATAATGAAGTGTCCTAATAACTCTAAATGAAGTGAATTTCTTTAAAAAGTCAAAATTAACATAACCAAGATCTGAAACACATGTTTTATCATATGAAAAGAAGTCAATAATAGTAGAAAAGGAAGTGGATATACAATTCTTTAATTCATTATTAGAAGAAGGAGGTGAGATAGATAGCAACGAGGTAGAAATATTAGATGACTATGAAATAGATTTGTACTTACACATTATAGTTAAAATAGAAAAAAGATGTAGATTGCTTGGAATATAACAAATGGTCAGAAGATATTAGAAAAAAGGTAGAAAAATTAGAAATAATAAGAAACAATCTAACTAAAAAATAAAATAACGAATTGTATAAGTTAGAAATAATTAATTCGCATATACCTATAAAAACACAAGACTTAGCATATATCCTAGAAGATAGAAAAGAATTTAAAATACATGTACATGAATTATTAGAACTAAATGTAATTAAAACTAGTACTAGTAGACATAGAAGTGTAACATTTATCATAAATAATCATAATCGACAAAAAGAGGAAAAAATAGAACGGAAATTAATTATAAAATTCTAAATAACTGTAAGTTAGATAATAGTGATAATTACCTAATAAAGATGAATTAGTAAACTGTATACAAAAAGTTAGATATTTTCTTAAATTTGATTGTAAAAGTGAATTTTGGCAAATTAGATTAAATGATGAGGTAACTCCATGGACAAATTTTAGTTGTTCAAAAGGACACTTTGAATGCACACAAGTATTTCAAGTTAGAATGGATAAATTCTTAAAAGCTTATTCAAAATTTTGCATAGTGTATATAGATTATATTCCTATTTTTAATCAGAAAAAATTCATGCATATACCCCATTTACATAAAATTTTAGATTACTTTAAAAATGATAATATAGTAATTTAAAAAAAATATTTAAAAATAAGATAGATTTTTTACGATTAATAATAACTAGAGGAACCATAGAATTATAATCAGGCATAGTAAGTAAAATATTATAATTTTCAGATAAAATAAAAGATATTAAAGAATTGCAAAAATTGTATGTACTATTAAATTACAGTCAAAAGTTTATACCAAATTTTAGTACATTAGTAAGACCTTTATACAATAAGTTAAGTAAAAATGGACAAGAATATTTTAATTGTGAATAGATAAAATTAATACAAAAACTTAAAGACATTGTTAAAAATCTTAAACAATTAGCTCTGCTAATAGATAGTTATTACCAAATAACAAGCTAATGCAAGTACTCAAGGATAGATAGGAAATAATGTTATTGAAACTTAATAAGGATAGAAGAAACAACAATGTATACATGTGGTAAATTTACAGAAACTGAAAGTAAAAAAAATCAAATATAGAAATAAAGATATTAGGAATAATAAATTCTTTAAATTCATTTCGATTATATACGCAAAATATACTTTTACAATAAGAACAATCTGTAATAATATTAGAAGATATATAGAAAAGTACAAAAGAAAAGCTTTGAAAATAAAAATTCTTTTATTAGTAAAAGATGAATACATTTCTTAGAAATAATAACAAGAAGAGGATATACAACAAAATTCAAACACTAACAAGTAAATATAAATTTTAACTAATTTTCTTTCTAGACTAATCACTTAATAATTATTTTGCAGGAATCAAGCAATTTATGAATTTTGTACCAATAGCCCTTAGATAGCTCATATAAGGAACAAATTTAAGTTTTAGAAGCAAGTTTAAATTATTAGACAGTCATGAGTGCATCTTAGATAATCTATGGAGTTGTAATAACACACAAGATTAAAAAAAAAAAGCACACAATACACTCTTGCATTACTTTAGACATATTAATGATCAAGTAGACAGTAAAAACTTTGCATTCTATTTACTAGTTGGAGGTAGACAACCAGACATTTGTAAACGTTGGCAATAGATAGAATTATCCATATCTACGATTTAAAGGTTTTTATACATTCCATGAAGTAATAAATTATGCTAGAAAAGAAATAGACCAAATTATTTTGTTAGCTATTTAATTAAACGATTAAACAATATTCATCATTATCAATACATTTTTGTAACCATTGTGAAGTCATGGCGCACACAATTAGAAAGCTTAGTGACACAAGGTATCATTTAGAAAGTGCGATTGAAGCATGTAGAAAAAAATGATTGCATTTGAAATTGTTAGAAGAAAATTGAATAGCCAAATCATTGCATTACAAGGTAAAATCCCATACATTAGAACTATAAATAACAATATTTAGAAATGAATGGGATGAGCTTGAAAATGGAAATTCTTTTTTCTTTCAAAAGGAGAATATCCAATTCTATCACATCTAATTTTAAAACTTAGACATGATGCAAAAAATGACATTAGATAAACATAAATATATTATGAGATTTTTAAATAACTTAACTTTGTTAGAAATAAATAGTAGAGGATTAAGTATTGTATGGAATACCCAATATGAAACAATGAAAAAAAACTTGTGCCAAAAAAGACCCTCTTTATAAATCTATCCATTCAGAAAGGTTTGCTTGTAAATGTCAGCTTATCTTTAGCATACTGTTAGCATGTATAGATTTGTCTAAATATGACATGAAAATAGATGTTGGGAAAGGGAACAAACTAGTATTAACACCTATTGGGAAAACAAGTGTAAATTAAGTGAAAACAAAACTCTTTTTTTCTTTGTGTGATTAAAATAGGATGTGTACCACCAATAAATAAACATAATATAATCTAACACAATCCAAAGTAATAAATAAACTACAAGAGAAACAAATTTTATGTGGAAAACCCAAAATGAGAAAAACCAAGGGATTGTAGTTTGATATAGTTTTCCAGTATATTAATGAGATTACAACAAAAATTCTTCTCTAGATAATAGTAAAGGTTAATAACATTAAGAATCTCAATAATCTTGTCTTACAGTAGTAACTTAATATCCGTCTCTCTAATAAGTGGGTTTATCAAATAATAGCCAACGAGAAGATAAAACAAAAATCAAGACCAATAGAATTATAGAGGCGATGCCAAGAAATTACGGAGTTAAAATCGCCTTTTGATCATCCAATTAAAAATTGAAATCCATGCCCCTAAATTCTAAAAGTACGCCACTGTCCCTTTTTTTCTCTCTCGTCTTTTTCATTTTTTTCCCTTAATGTCAGTCGCCACTTGTTCTTCTTTATATAGTGCTTTTAAAACCTAATTTTTAATGAAAATTTCATCTAGCCCCTGTAAATTTTCTTCAATCACTTAACTATCCAAACTTATAAAACTTTGGGCTTGGGCTACCCAAATGAGATGGACCCAATAAATCTCCCCTTCCAGAATCCAGATCATATGAGGGGCACCACTGAGCCTGCTTTATGCATACAACTATCAAACTTATCATTTTCCAATGACTTTGTCATCATATTTGACCCATTTTTTACTGTATGGATCTTCTCAAGCTGCAACTATTTCTTCTTAAGCACATCTTGTATCCAATGATACTCTAACTGTCACACAACACAATATAGTTGTCTTACTTTATACCTATCGCTTGTAGGAAATTCTTCATCCACAAAGTTTCTTTGCAATCTTCAGTGATATACAAAGCTACACACTACTGAAGTCTGGGCTGCCATGAGACTGCTCCTTTTGCAAAGGTGAGCAAATATGTTGATAGATATTTTCTAGAGTCAATATCCCATACCATATCTACATCTATGTACACTTGTACCATAGGTCTTTCACTGCTAAAACATAAGCATGCTCTAGAAGTGCCTCTGAAATATCTGAGAATCCATTCCACTATTGTCCAGTGCTCTTTACTTGGATTGGAGAGAACCCGGCTAACTATACTAACTGCATGAGCAATATCTGGTATTGTGCAAACTATGACACACATCAAACTGCCAAGTGGAGAACAAACATATTTTACCTTGCTCATGTTAAATCTTTTAAGAACCCTTTCGATTTATGCTTCTTGAGATAACCATAACTTCTTAGATTTTCTATCGTGGGAAATCTTAATGCCAAGAATTTGTTTTGCTGATCCCAAGTCTTTCATTACAAAAGACTTGCTAAGCTCTTTCTTTAGATTGTCAATCTTACAACATCCTAGCTAACTATCAACATGTCATCCACGTACAGTAGAAGAATAATAAAATCATTATTACCAAACTTCTTCATGAAAACACAATGATCTCACATTGTCTTATTAAAACTATGATTCTCTATGAAAGAGTCAAATTTCTTGTGCCACTGTCTTGGTGCTTGTTTAAACCCATATAAAATTTTCTTCAGCTTACACACAAGTTCTTCTTTACCTTTGACACTGAACCCTTCAGGTTGCTCTAAGTATATTTCCTTTTCTAAGTCACCATGCAAGAAAGTTGTCTTTATATCAAGCTGTTCAATCTCCAAATTTAAGTTAGCTGCTAATCCCAAAACTACTTGGATAAAAGACATCTTCACAATAAGAGAAAATATTTATTCAAAATCAATACCTTTCTACTGACTGAAACCTTTCACACCCAATCTAACCTTATACTGTTGTTGTGAGTTATTTTCAGTCTTTAACATGAAAACCCATTTATTCTTCAATGCTCTCTTTCGCTTAGGTAGTTTCACTAAGTCATAAGTGTGGTTCTCATTCAAGGATTTGATCTCCTCTTACATGGCTTTAACCCACTTATTTTTATGTTGATGAGACATGACTTCTTCAAAACATTCTAGCTCCACTCCATTTATAAGAATCACATACTGATAACTCTATGAAATGAGAGTTATCATGACAATTTTAGACTCAAACCAATATGACTTAGAGAGTAAATGATGTGTTTTTATTGTATTTTTAATTACATTTTGCATGAACATCTATTTTAGTTTAATTTTAATAATTGATTTTCTTTTAGATAATTTTATGCTCAGAATATGTGCATGATTGTACGGGACCAAAAAGTTCAAGTTTTATGGATAGAATGCTGCTACAACAGAATTGCGAGAAGATAAAAGAACTTGATTGCAAAGGAATTAAAATAAGTCTAAAATAGTAAAGATCCTGTAGCCGTTGCTACAACAATCTTGGAGCAATGATAAACTGGATTTTGCGCCCGATAACTAAAAGATTGCGATATGAGGTTTCCAAAAATAGAAGATATGCGCCACACGTTTTTGGTTGCCCTAATTCTAAGGTATAAAAGGAGCACGCATGAAAAAAAGGGAGAGCCGTCATTCAAGGAACAATAATAGAGAAAAACAAAAAGAAAATAGAGAATAAGGGAGATTTCATGGTTTCAACAGAGGATTCAAGGAGGGAACGAGGGAGAAATCACCAAGACTAAGTATAACTTAATTCTTTTTCTTATTTTCTTGTTTTTATTTATTTATGAGAATGTACTTGATGGCTAAAATGATTTTATTTACTGTTCTATCATAAATCATGAACTGAATTCTATTGTGGTTGAGTGATAAACAATCTTAATGGTTATTTAACTGATATATGTGTGTTGCTCTGTGTTTGCTATATCATTTTGTCTTAATTTTACTTATTGCAATTCTCTATTTTGGCTAACCACTTATTTAGTGGATACTAGCTAAGAAAGAGTCTAAAAACGGTCTGACTTAATAGAATAAATTAAGACAATACACGGTTTTAGATTGAGTTTCCCAAGTTGAGTTAATCTCGATTTGAATAAGGTTATGCTTGATCTAAAGTTAGAGAAGAACTAGACATAAGGATTCACCTTTTAGGGCAAGTGGAACCTAGAATGCATAATGCTATATCTAATGTTAGTTTAACAACTAGTCACTGTTAGGTTACATTTAGATATAAGATATCCAACAAGCGACAATTGAGGATGCATGACAGATTTTGCCCAGTTCTGTAGTAGATGATATAGCATTAGAATATTAATTGAAAAAACAGTCAATACCATTAAGTGAGTTTAATCACTTAACTACTCCTTAACCATCAATTACATACTTGTGTTTGGCTTGAGAATTTTTCTTATTGCATTTTGTTCATTTGCATTTTTAATTTAGTTAGTTCGTTAGTTTTATTAATTATTTTATTTTAATTTAAGTTGAAATTACACTGTTAAGATTGCTGTAGCAAATATGATAATATCAATCCTTGTGGAGATGATCTAAATACTCATCAGTATATTACTTGTTGTGTACACTTACAAATTGACACCTATGGCAATAAAAATCACCCAACACATGCTCATGAAGAGGATGTATAGTGGAAGGTTGTCGCTCTATAGTTGATCTTCTCAATTATAGCTCAACTGGTGGTGCAGGTGGTTTTAGAGGTCCATCATTATTATCCTTTTCAATTCCCTTATGATCATTATGAACTACAAGTAGAGAAACTAAAGTTGGAATAATAGGTTTGTGGAGATGAATGTGATTCATCACTCTTCTTTACATTACCAACTATATGATCTTTAAGAAACACAATATTTTTATTTTTGATTAATTTTCTTACCACAGGATCCCACAATCTATACCTAAATTCTTCATGTCCATAGCCTAAGAAAATGCATTCCTTACTTTTGTCATCAAGCTTCGATCTCTCATATTTGGGGATGTTAACATATGCTCTTTAACCAAACACTCCAAATGTTTTTAAGAAACATTTTTCCTAGTCCAAACTCTCTCGGACACATCATCATCTAATAGAGTTGAAGGAGAAAATTTAATTAAATCAACTGCAGTACACATATAACCTTTGTTAAAAAAGATTTAGGAAGCTTGGCATCAGAAAACATACACTTGATCATTTTTTCAATTATTATGTTCATCCTTTCTTCTGTTGTGGGGTTTTTAGTACAGTCTTATCAAGTCTGATTATATTGATCTACTTTGCATCATGGAAAAATCAATGCGAATCAAATCAAATATTTATGACTTCTAGATGGAGAAAAGCTTTTAAAAGCTACTATGTGTGCCTTTCCAACTAAGTAATGAACACAAGTCTTCATGGATATACTTGCGAAGCTGTGTAGAAATTCTTTTTCTAATAAGAGTTTCTAACCCTTTCTCACTAATGTGACCAAGTCTTCTGTGGCAAGTTTCAATGTCAGAATCTTTACAGCAAAATTCACATCTTTTTTCTTGATCTTGGCTTCCATCACATAAAGAGTATTTACTTTCCCCTATTTAGCTAACACTAGGGAGTTAGTATAATCATCATCATTAAGCTTACTTGTAGAGATCAAATTAAGATTAATATATGTACATGTTTAACATTTTTAAGCAATAATTTACAGCCAATGCTAGTTCCTAAGCAAATATCTCATATGCCCACAATCTTGAACTCCCCTTCATTTCCCATCTGAGCACGACCATAATCATCATTAACATATGATGTGAAGTAATCACGATGTACAGTAACATGAGACGAAGCACTCAAATCAATCACCCAAGCATTGGTAAAGTGAAATTTACAGAGCTCTCACTATAACAATACCCATAACACCATCAACTATGACTGTAATGTTCTCTTTGTCATTTTTTTGAGCATTACCCTTTTCTTTCGCTTGTTCTCTTTTCCACAATTTACACTCTCTTTTAATGTAACCTATTTTCTGACAATGAAAGCACTTCATGTTTCTCCTCTGGGACTTAGATCTTCCTCTAGGGTTATCATTGTTCTGCTGGCGGGAATTTCTGCTTTAACTTCTCCTCTGCCTTTCTTGTTTTTTTGAAACTAGTGCATCTGACTTAGAGAGAATTGCTTCAACACTCTTTCTTCTAGATTCTTCATTCCGCAGCCTATCTATAACCATATCCAAGGTAATTTTCCATTCGTCGCTGAATTATTCACTGACACCACTAATGTCTCGCAATTGTCAAGCAAAGAACTAAGCAACAATAATGCTTGTCACTCATCATCTAAAATAATTTTCATAGTAGTCAACTAATCCACCAAGCCTTGAAACTCATTAGTGTGCTCAGTTGTAACTCATCATCTAAAATAATTTTCATAGTAGTCAACTGGTCAACCAAGCCTTGAAACTCATTAGCGTGCTCAGTTATACTATGCCCCTTCTTGTATTTCAAATTATTAAATGTTTTCATCAGATTGGCTTTATTATGTGCTGTCGACTGCTCATAAATCATCTCTAATTTTCTCCAAGGAACATCAGCCCTAGATTCCTTCGCGACATTATGGTACACACTCTGACCAATATATGATCTAATAGTACCCACGGTCTTCTGATTTAATTGAACTCATTTCTTATCATCTAAATCGGTGGGTTTGGCTTCTTCGCCTTCAATGGGTTTATATAAGTCTTTCATATATAGCAAATCTTCCATCTTAGACTTCCAAATACTATAATTTTATAATTTGAATTTAATGATGCATGCCGAGAATTCCTCCATCTCTACCACACAAGTAATAAAAATACAAAACTTAAAGCTCTGATACCACTTTGTTGGGAAATGGACTACCACAAGTAGCTACAAATTAAGAGGAAACAAAACTATTTCTCTCTTTGTGTGATTAGAATAGGATGTGTACTACAAATAAATAGACAGAAAAATAAACTAACAAAATCCAAAGAAAAAACCAGCCGCAAGGGACACAAATTTTACGTGGAAAACCCAAAATGGGAAAAATCATAGGACCGTTGTCCGATATAATCTTCCACGATATTAATGGGATTATAGCACAAATTCTTCTCTAGATAATATTAGAGGCTACCAACATCAAGAATCTCAATATTCTTGGGTTACAGTAATAATTTAATAACTGTCTCTCTAACAAGTGGGTATCTCAAATAATAGTCAAAGAGCGGGTAAAATAAAAATAAAGACCAGTTGGATTGTAAAGGGCGATCTTTGAACTTACCCTCAAAATTTGGGAGAAAACGAAGTTAATTTTGCCTTTTGATCACCTAATTAAAAATAAAAAATTAAAAATCTTGCCCCAAATTAAAAATCTCTACTAGATTATCTCTCTCTATCTTTCTCTCGGCAGCGACTTTCACTTGCTTTCATTAGTCAAATTCATGGTAAATATCATTTTCCCCATTCAAGTTTCTTTAAATTATTTATTTGCCCAAACTTATTAAACTTTGGGCTCGGGCCACCTAAATGAGATAGACCCAACAAGTAATATGCATAGTGAGTTGAGGTAGGTAGTCATATAAACAATAATAATGAGAGCTTAGTGAACCTTTATACGAGTTAATTTAGGGAGTTGATATAGAGGGTTAGGGGGGAGGTAATATGTGTTTAGGATTAGCTAAGGTGTACTCGGGGAGATAGCTCCAGTGGTTTCATAGAATATTTAGCGTAATTGTGGTAGCTCAAGTAAGCTCATATGTAAAACATAATCTCGACGTCAAATTAAAAATATAGTATAATAAACATAAATATAAAAAGTATATAATGTTTAAGTGGTTTGGCCTTCGACCTATGTCAATGGGATCAAGTCATTGCCAATCGACTATATAAATTAGAGGTTACTTAAGATTCTATATTATCTAAGATAAGTAACATAAGCTAGATAGCTACATAGAGATGTTTGATATTGATAAGAATAAAGATAATAAATAAAGATATGGAGAGTGATAATTTGGTGGAGAAAATGATGAAGGTGAAAAATAGAAATTGCTTCCTAAAAATGGAGAAGTTTTGGTAATGATCTAAAAGATGGAGAGAAAGAAACAGAGAGATAGTGAGAGTGAATGAATAAGAGAGAAATGGGTTGAATAAGACATTTATATAGTGGAGGCTATTGGTATGGATAGTGCATAAAAATTAGAGTTAGATGTTATATTTAGGTTGAAAAGAGAGAATGTTTTAGGGCTATGTGTCATATTTAGGGAAAAGAGACAAGAATATTTATTTTATACTACGTTTATTCTTTTTCATAAATATCTTGAAGTATTCAACATTGCGTATTGATTTCCAAGCCCATCCAATGTAGTAAATTCTTCCAAATGGCATGTTTATATTGCTCCAAGTATTTTACCCATTTTGCCTTGTAATTGTCTATATGTTCATTTTTTAGTCAAAAAATATCATTCTAAATGTACCCCCAAACAAGATCTCCTTACTTTTTTGTGTTGAAAGATTTCAAGCACGAGAAATTTAAAGAAAAAATGCGGTCTTGATGACACGTGGTTGCTTCTAGTAGTTGGTTCACTTGTCTTTTAACCTTTTGGAAGTAAGTAAGCTAACTGAGATAGGCCCTCACCCCTAAGTGATCTATAGATTTTGAAAATGATGATTATGAGAAAAATCCTGAGATTACCATTTAACATGCTTCTTGAATTGATTATCTTTAAGATCCTTGGTTTATCCAAGGGATCTATAGATCTTAAAGATGATAACTAGGAGAAAAATCCATAGTTTACCCTTTAACATGAATTGACCATTTGCTGTAGGCCTTGTGTTTGTTTAGGTGTTGTGGTAACTTAAGCTTTGCGATTCATACCTCTTAGGTGTAGTTCAACTACTATAAAATATCTCAATTGTGCAAACCTTTATAGAAATTCTTCTACAAAAGATCATTATTTATGAAAAACTGTGATTATACTCGTATCAATTTAGAAGAGAAGATTTCTCAATCAACTTATATCCTTAAGAATCAACAGCTACAGAGTTCTATTACCCTTGGTGTACTAACCAATGACTTTCGTTTTCATCTCATTCAATCAATAATTAAGCAAACATTATAGGAGCAGAGAAGAACTTCAATCTATTTTACGAATATCATCCAAATAATCAGAAATAAATAGCCAGGGTAGCTCATCGTCCTTTATAGTGTTTGCAATGCATGATCATTATATATACATATTCTCATTGCGATCACAATGCATGCTCATTATATATGCGTATATTCTCATAGTGATCAAAATTTACTTTTTTTCATAGGAGAAGAGTTCTCAATCTATTAAAATGGATAGTCGGAGGAGATCAACTCTTTTTAGCGGAACAATAATTGGCGATAATTACCATCTATAGCGATTCAATGCATAAATAATAATTCAATACTCAACATCTAGGAAACATTGCGAATAAATTAATCATAATTAGTGCTTTGCAAAGCATATTGGAGTATTGTGAACTTCTTAGCGGTTCTTTTGACCCATTTTATCAATAAGAATACTTGGGTTCTAGTTTAGCTCACGTTTATTGTCAATTTCTTCTTGATGGGTCTGACACTTAAACGCGTATTTCCTTGATTTGGACATTGTATATTTTTTCTTGCTTAGCTAACTTTGGTGGCTGACTCATACTTATGTTCTAAACTGATGATGTAGAAACTTTAAAGTTAAATGATAGAAGAAACACAAGTTTTTGAATAATGAAATTTATTGTATAAGTTTAAATTGACAAAATTGGAGTTTTAGGGGCCTTTATATAGTAACCTAAATATCAGGAATTTAGCAAAAAAGGAAAATCTAAAATATTATTTTATAATAAAATTAATATAAATAAGAAAAGTAAGATAAACGGCGCCCAAATTCAATATCTAGAAAAAAAGATAGAAATCCCAAAAAAGAAAAAACAAGAAAATATCTTAAAACTAAAAAATAACCTAGAAAAAAGTGGAATTTCCAACTTAATCATGGGACAAAATGGTAGAAGTTTCGAAATAGTATATTATATGCTAAAAATGAATACCTATAGACCAAGTTATGGCCTCTAGAAAGTATCTTGCTTGTTCTACGCCGCCAACCTACATCATTAGCTAGCTAACTCGTATGGGCAACTTAAATTTGTACTTAGGTTGCCAACTTTTGTTGCTAACTCATATATACTTTGTTAGCTAGCCAAATCATGTGGCTAACATGAATTTATTCTTAGCTAAGCTAACATGAATTTATTCTTAGCTAACCAAATCTTATGACTAACCTATCTTTGTTCTCTGCCAACCAACTTATGGTTGACTTTGGTAAAGTATATAGGCAATTTAGTTTTGAGCCAGGGGTACCTTAGAGTGGTGTCCTCCCGTGATGGCAATTTTGTTCAGCTTGTCTTCTCTAACCTTCACATTTTTTTAATCACCACATTCTTAAGTTCTTTGTGAAATGCAACATTTATATATTGTTCTATTAGTTTATGACTTTATACATATCGTCTTGCTTAGGATAGATCAATTACTATGATATGCTAGCTTCTAACTTGAGTAGATTGTCCCGATCAGGACAATTTAAGTACTCCATCTATGTTATTTAGGTGTTAGAATAGTAAAATCCTTAAGTTATATTCAATTAAAGCACAACTTTCAAGATATTGCAAATGATAAATAATTAATGGTGATATATCAAAATATAAGAACAAATTAGTTAGTCATATGAGAACAACAAATCAATCATCCATGTAATATTAGCAAAACCATTCAATCATATCATAGGTAAATGTATGATAGGTAAGTTGTATGCTCATGATTTATAAGGAGATAATAAAATCTCTTAAAAAGAATAACCAACCACTGCATATCCTGAAGTCCCCACAAGGTATTCACAAAATATTTACAGATATATATTTACAATGAAATTACTAAGGGGTACCCCTGACATCTTCACAAGGTCTTTATATGATATTTATAAACACATATAAATGATATTAAAAAATAAATAGAGGTGAATAGAATAAAAAATCTCTAACGGCATGCTTCTGGTGTTATTTCCAACCATTGACAAGCTCTATATGAAATTGAAAGTGCATATACAAAAATCAATTGATGGTACTCAAGTTCTCTTTCATATATTTCTTTGCTTAGGTACCCCAATGCTCCATCCCAACAAGTTATTGACGAATTCATATATGGAGCCTTCAATAACTTGAGTCTGGACAACTGAGTGATATATGGTTTCTCTTGAGTACTCAAGTTGAACTCTTGTTTTGGTAGGTACAATTTCGCTTGCTTGCTTCTTTGCTCTCCTCATGAATCTTCACTTGGCGATGTTTACTTATGAGGGTATCTTTGTTGCCCTTTTATTCATACACAACTCAACCCAAATTAACCATGGTACAAAAGCTTTTTGTAGCGCTTCCCACGAGTGGTGCCAATTATTTTACCCAAATTTTCACTAAAATCCAATTCTAACCAAATGAGTAGTTCTCACTATATCCAACTCAAATATGATTTAACGAACAAACAAATAAATAAGTTTAGGTTTAGGTATTTTTTTCTTAATGTTTGGGGGTAGGTGGATTAGTTGAGGTATATTAGTTGTTGAGCTAAAGTAATATGAACAGGGAGCTGATGCAGTTATATAAAGAATAATAGGCAGAGCTTAGTAAAGCCTCATAGGAATTAATCTAAGGAGTTGATATAAGGGGCTAATATGAGCTTAAAAGTAGCTCAGATGTACTCGGAGGGCATATCCAGGGCACGGCGCAGAGGAGGAGTGATATCTCCAATGATCTCACAGAATATTTAGTGTAATTAGGATAGCTCATGTATGCTCATATGTAAACATAATCTTGACATAAAACTGAAAATATAATATAATAAACATAAATATAAAGAACACACAATGTTTATGTCGTTCAGCTTTGGTCTACGTCCACAGGAGTAAGTAATCACTAATCCACTATGTAAATGAGAGGTTATTACATTATATAAGATGAGTAATACAAGCTAGATAGATAAATAGAGATGTTTGGTATTGATAAGGGTGAAAATAGTGAATAAAGATATGGAGAATGATTATATGGTGGAAAAGATGATGAATGAGAATATAAATTCCCTGGAAAATCTAGAAAAGTGGGTGATGATCTAAAAGATGGAGAAAGTGAGTGAAAAAGAGAGGAAAGAAGATCCCTTGTTCCTCCAACATGGGTTGAATAAGATATTTATATAGTGAAGACTAGTGGTTATGAAAGTGTATAAAAGTTAGGGCTAGATGTCATCTTTAAGTTAAAAAGAGAGAATGTGTTTTCGGGTTATGTAACATATTAAGAGAAAATGAACAAGAATATTCTTTTTGTACTAAGTTTATTCTTTTCAATAAATATCTTGAAGTTCCCAACCTTGACCATTGATTTTCAAGCCCATCCAATGTAATAAATTTTTCTAAATGACATCTTTATACTATTTCAAATACGTTATCCATTCTGCCCCTGTAATTGTCCACGTGTCATTCCTTTATTGATCATATAATATCATTTCAAATTTACCCCAAACAAATACAATTCTTTGATTCATTTTTAGAAAAACAAGGTAAGATAAATAGCAGTGAACTAGAAATATTAGATGACTAAGAAATAGGTTTGTACTTACAAGATTGAGCTAAAATAGAAAAAGATGTAGATTGTTTGTAGTGTGAAAAATGGCCAAAAGATATTAGAAAAAAAGGCATAAGAATTAGAAAAATTATAAATAATAGGAAACAATCAAATTAGAAAAGAAAATAATGAAAAGTATAAATTAGAAATAATTAATCACTTAAAATGCATTTACATAAATTATTAGAATTAAAGGTAACTAAAAATAACACTAATAGATAGAAGTACAACATTTATAGTAAATAATCTTAGTGAACAAGAAAAGAGGAAAAAGTAGAATAGAAATTAACTATAAAACACTAAATGATGATATTTTGGATAATAGTTATAAAAGTACGTAATAAAGATGAATTAGTAAACTGTATACACAAAACTATATACTTTCTAAATTTAGTTGTAAAAGTAGATTTTGGCAAATTGATAGTTTTTAGTTATTCAGAATGACATTTTGAATGATTGGTGATGTCATTTGGTTTACAAAATGCACAATTAGTATTTCAAACTTGAATGCATAAAATCTTGAAACCTTATTCAAAATTTTGTATAGTACATATAGATGATATTCTTGTTTTTAGTCAAAATAGATTCATGCATATAACTCATTTATACATAATTTATATATAATTTTACAATAGATAGAGAAATGATAGAATTACAACTGCATCTAATAAGTAAAATACTAGAATTCCCAGATAAAATAGAAGATATTAAAGAATAGCAAAAACTTTTAGGACTATTAAATTATAGTAAAAAGTTTATACCAAATTTTAGTACATTAATAAGACTTTCACTAGTAAAAAAATGCAAATTAATGACAAAATTTTTATGACAGATAATATTGTGTCACAAATATATCATGTATGTATGACGTGTTCGTGACATATAATCATGTGTCAAGATTACATGACTTATTCGTGACTTAAAACTTACTGACATAAATAAATGATAGATATATGTCATTTTGAATTTTTTGAATTTTTAATAAATTAAAATGACAAGTCATTTTACAATATTATCCAACATCGTTTGCAAAGCATGATAAATATTGTCATAGATTGAAATAACATCTGTCATGGTATGTAACAACGTCATTTTTTATTATTGATTCATTTATTTTTAAGTTTTCTATAAAAACATTAATTATAAAAATACCATTGCAATATGACGTTGATTTTTATATGATTCGATAGTGTTTGCGCACCATGATCGATATCTGTCATGAACTTTTAAATATAATTAAAATCTAAAAATTAAAATTTTATAAGTTAACCCTCTTCTATGACTAACTGCACCTCCACCTTAATTTAAAACAAAACCCTAAATGCCAAACTTCATTCTTTTTAACTCACGCCACCCCCTTCATTTTCTCCAAAGGAGCCAAACTAGAACCAACCGCCTCCAATTCCAAACGACCCAAACTAACCCCCTTCTAATCGGTCCATGCTCGACGGATGACATCTCCACTGCGTCTGCAACCAATATTTCCACAATTCCTCCACTAGCTTCGGTATGTCGACTCCTCTATCCCAACACTCAAGTGTTATTTTTGTGAAAATTAGCTAATAAAATTTTCTTAGGAAGTTTTGGTATGTGAGAATGAACATTTACTATAATGATTTGATTGTTTTTGTTTCTTATTAAGTTAGAATTAAAATGGAATTTGAGAATTAGAAAGAAAAATTTTATTGATCTTTTCTAATTTTTTTTAATTATTGAAGTTATGTTAGGGATTTAGATCTTAAAGTATAATTTTACACCACATAAGAGTTTAAGCATTATGGCAGTTATAAATTTGTAAATTTTTTATGGATTGTACTATATTACTTTATTGGTCCATGAAGTGTTTAAAGTGAAGATATATGTTTGAGGGTCCAGGTATATTGCGTCAGGGGTTTGGTACCTCAGTCCCTTGTTCTTTTGCAAATGGCCATTTAGATCGAAAACAAAGGTAGTCAATGACCGAGATAAAACACTTGGAAAATGGGTAACCGGCTAAAGCTATAGTATCAGTAAAAGGAAAACAAAATGGATGAGCATCATCTTTCTCCTCCTGGGTGAAGTTAACATGCCACTGTTCTGGAGTCTGAACATTGTTGTGTTCATAGTGGTTTCAGAAATCTGTATTAAAATATTGAATCTTATTAAGTTGGGTGTTGAAAAACAAAGGATTCACTTATTGGGTCCGTGGGTACGAAGATGATTAGATTTGTTATTGGAAGAATTAGGGATTTTCTGTCGGATTAAGTAACACCGTTAGATTTAGTTGTCGTGAGTTGCAGTCATCTGGGTTAGAATACAACCATTTGAGCCGTGCAGGAGTAAAGTGAGTAGAGATAAGTAGAGATTCACTTATTGAATCTCAGTTCTCTAAATGGTACCTTTTTACGAGCCTTATTTTCTCTTTGGATTTTATCGGCCGTTGCATCAGTGGTGCTACCGGATACTCTTCTAAAGAAGGTTGGATCTGAATACCTCTTCAGACAAGATCCTGGACCCCCTACATCAAATCTGATAGGCAAAGTAGAGACATAAGTATCTAAAATCAATTTTTAAACCTCATTATCTGACTACAATGGTTGTCAACTTAAATAAAGAGTAATTAAAAAATGAAACATAACCATCAAGCAAGTGCATACGAGGAGGATTGTGACATTCTTCATAGGAATCCATAATAAATATTGGCAAGTCATTGTAGATGAAATGATTTTGCTCATTTTGAATGCGAGGATGCCACTCAGAACCTGCAAAGCAATTATTCTCCATAAAGACTGGAATTATTTGAAAATCAAAGTAGCACAATAAGATATTAGCGAATAGGCAAAATAAACTTCAATGAAATGGCTCAAAACAGTGGACCAAGAGCCATATCCCCTGTGTAGGCAAAATGTATGTGACTTGTTTGTGGAGAGATTTATTTGCAGATCATATACAGTCGCACTTTCGTATCAATCACTGCTCAGTGAGTGCCTTACTGCGACGTTGAGGTATATGTTGATGATGAATATTCATATTTCGTTATTAATTTGTGTCTAT
The DNA here is from genome assembly GCA_018350135.1 of Citrus trifoliata. Classification (NCBI taxonomy): domain Eukaryota; kingdom Viridiplantae; phylum Streptophyta; class Magnoliopsida; order Sapindales; family Rutaceae; genus Citrus; species Citrus trifoliata. The sequence continues at coordinate 13,427,658 of CM031385.1, read as the reverse complement.
GTCCATAATTATTTGATTGTAGTTCACTGGCCATGATTGAACTAGTAGAAATGGGCATAAGATGTTAGGTTGGGTTGTGAAATAGAAATTTATAGGACGAAGTAGAAAATGTGAGTATGTTCTGTTCGGAATTTCGATATCTTTGTAACTGATCAACTGATCAAACAAAATATTCATCATGGAAAGAGATTTTGTTTGAAAATATTGTATGGTTAGTAATTGCTATGGTGCATAGGCATGAAAAGGTAGGATAGTTGAATTGGTATTCTTGAAATATAATACTCTGCGTCTTCCTGTACAAGAAAGGGAAAAAAAAAGATGTGGACTATAAGGCCATAAATAATGTAGATTTTGTGTGGCTTCCATGAACAAGTGGTGATTAAGCTCATTCCAGTTTGTGAATGGAATAAGGATGGTTGAATCACTTGTGGAATGTAAGTTCGCTTGTTTTTCAATACACTTTGTGAATTATAGTTGATGTACCAGTTGTAAGTAATTTGTCATATATTTAAATGACCTATAAGAATTGAATAAATGCATTTTAGCTAATAGGTGAAGGCAATAATCATGTTTATTTCATAACTAAAAGGCAACTATTTGATAGATAATGTGTAAATAGGTTATAGAATGGATTGGGGGTCTAACCGCAAGCGAAAGGAATGGGATTCTGGTGATTGCAATAAACGTTTAGAAGATGAGAATGCTAAAAGAAATTCAAATTGGCACTTCTTGTTATTATAGTCGTAGAGAAGAAAACATTAACCCCATAGATTCCTTGTAAGAGAGTGCCACCATTATATTTTTTAAGCTCTTTGTTCAACAATTATTTTAATTTATGTGCCTAGAAGACTCTCGGTTTCTTGATATTTTCAAAGTTTTTTATGCTTGATAATAAATAAATTAACATTCAAAGCAGGACACATTGATTGAGAGGGAGACAGTAAAAGAATACCTTTTTTTTTAAGAACTTTCAACATTTTAATTGGCACTTGTTGTGTTAAATTATTGCAACTTATACTTTCATAAGTAATTATCACTCATATACCTTTACATGATACTTAGGGCTCGTTTGGTTTTAATTATATATCATGAAATTAGATAATTTTATTATAATATAATCCTTATATCATGTTTGGTGTAAAAAAAAAAATTAGGTGGAATAACAATAATGAACCCACCACTTAATTCCCAACAGTGGCAAAATTCCATCATAAGGGGACCCTGGGATTACATTTTGTTAGCTAAACCTTTTTTCTCAACTATTCATAGGATTAAAAATTATAACATGTTAAATAAAAAAAATACGGGAACATTTTAAATTTTTTAATAAATTTACCAATAATTATTGATTTAAGTTAAATTATATTACATGTCATTTTAAAATAAATCTAAGATGATTTTGATAAATTAATATATAAGGCATTATTAGTTACTAGCTAATCTCATGGCATACCAAACACAAGACATGATTATTTATACTCCAATCCAATATTGCACCAAACACAACATACATCAAGTATTATCCAATGCAATCCAATCCGATCTAATTCAATTCAATTTGGCATACCAAATGAGCCCTTATATCACATACACTAAAATACTTTTAACATGTATTCCTTGTATATCCTGAGTTGACAATGTGTCTGCTATCCACTAATCGGTTAGCTGTCATTTCCAAGTATTAACATCATAAGGGTATTCTAGTCCTTTGATTAACATATATATATATATATATATATACACACACACACATATATATATGTCATTTCATTTACCTGGTCAAAAATACCATGTTGTCTAATACATTTGATAAAAAATCATATGTTGTCCCATCTATCAAACTACGACATCATCTATGTGAAACAACGTTGTTTCACTAAGACTAAAAAAAACAAAAAACAAATGCTGCTCCACGACCGAATCCGTTCCTCCAAAATTCAACCTCAATTTTTTAAGATCTATTCGTCCAAACTTCAACTCAAATTTTTTATGGTATAATATGTATATTTTTATAAAAATATGTATTGTTAACATTTTTTTTTTCAAATATATGGATAATTTTTTTCAGTTTAATTGTTACTAATTTGTACCATTAATAATTTATCTTTTTTATTAAATAAATGTATTCTTAATAATAAAATAAAAAATATGTATTTTTTCCAGCATTTATTTACGCTTTGAATTAACTATTTGCAAATGTATCGGACACTATTTGGGAAATTTCATGTCAGTCTTAGCCCAACCAATATTTGCACGCTTCCAGCAAGTTGTTTCCAACCAATACTTGCATCTACGCTTTCAGGCTCCAGCAAGTTCATTACATGTGTCTTCTAAAAATAAAAATAAAAATAGTTCATTACATGTGTTATTTATCATACACTTATTTTCTGCAGGGGTTTGTTACCTTTTCCTCATGTTACTCCCCTTTCTATTTGTGTCTCTTCTGCCGCCGTCAGATCAAATCCAATGCTGACCTTGCTAACAGACAAATGAGTGGGGCACCAAACCCCTGACGCAATGTAGTTTTGGCCATGTTTGAGGCTTTTTATTGTTTATGTTTTACCTTGAAAGTTATCGATTGGGTACGACAAGATTACATCAAGATAATTGAGAGTTTTGTTGGAGCTTCGTTTTCTCAGATTGTATGTGTCAATTTGTGGCTATATTGAACTTTATCAATGCAAATAATCCTAATGCATTTTGTAAAGACAAAATTGATAGAAACTTGGTTTTTGAGATTATCCAACTGATTTTTTTTTCTTAATCGAATTTGCAGGTGGCTGGCAACAAAGTAGTGTTTTGGACCTAAGGACCCCATGCTGGATTTTGTTCTGAATGTCACACAATTTGTTGGATTGTAGTTGGTTCATGAGGTGGTTTAGTTTTCTTCTTACTAGTTTAAGTTAACGTCCAGCGTTTGTACCAATAATCTCTTATGTGCTGGAATTTTTATGTTTTTAATTGGAAAATATGGAGTTTGATGCAGCCTACAAAAGAATGATGTTCTTGTTCATGTTATGTGATGGACAATAATTGTATTTAGTTTAAAAGAACAAATGATATATTCATGTTATTACTATGTAGTTTAATTAATTTTAAATTCTATTAATTTGTATATATTTATATAACTTTGGAGTGTATACACACATATTAATAATAATAATAATAATAATAATAATAATAATAATAATAATAATAAATTTCAAAATTTAAATTTAATTCAATAATAAATATAATTAATGGAATAAATTAATAATTAAATAAAATAATGTTGAAATTCCCGCCCAACTCATTTAAAATTTTTTAGAATTTCACCAAATTTATTTAGATATTGGAATTCATATTAGTCATGCTTTGAAAGTATTTATGATAGATCTTAGTCATGCATGATAATTTGTTATCAAAACATTTATGATAGAATTGTGATGGATAATATATCATGCACTACATGACATATAAAATCCGTCATTAAATTTTCTTGACACCGGAATCAATGACGGTCACTCAACCGTCATGCCATATCGTAGATGACGGGTAAAAACCATCATAAATGCCTTTTTTCTAGTAGTGTTTGTACAATAAATTAAATAAAAATGGAGAAAGATATTTTAATAGTAAAGATATAGAAATTAATACAAAAAACTTAAAGGCATAGTTAGAAATCTTAAATCATTAACCTTACCAATAGATAGGCATTACAAAGTCATATAAACCTATGCAAGTCATTCAAGATCGGCTAGAATATTGTTATAAAAACCAAATAAAGATAGCTCAAAAGAAAAAGAAGAAATAGTAATGTATACAAGCCATAAATTTATATAAATTGAAAGTAGAAAATCAAGTACAAAATTAAGGATCTTAGTAATAATAAATTCTTTAATTCATTTCATTATATATGCAAAACGATATTTTTACAATAAGAACAGAAAAGTACAAAAGAAAAACTTTGAGAAGAAAAATTCTTTTATTACTAAAAGATGGATGTATTTCTTAGAAGCAGTAATAGAAAGAGGATATTGTGCAAAATTTGAATATACTATAGGCAAATATATTTTTTAGCTGATATTCTTACAAGACTAACACTCAATAATTAATTTGTAAGAATAGAGCAATTTATGAATTTTGGACCAATAAGCCTTAGACAGTTCTCATCAAGAACAAATTTAAGGTTTAAAAGCAAGTTTAAATTATTAGACAGTCAATAGTGTATCTAGGACAATCTATGGAGTTGTCATAAAATACAAGATAAAGTAAAAGTACTTAATGCACTCATATATTATTTTAGATAGATTAATAATTAAGTAGACGACAAAAACTTTACATTCTATATAATAGTTAGAGGTAGACAACTAGACATTTATAAACATTGGCAAGAAATAGTTGATTTATCAATCAATTATTCATATCCATGATTTAAAGGTTTTTATTTATTTCATAAAGCAATAGATTATACTAGAAAAGAAGAAAGACTAAATGATTTTGTTAGCTATTTAATTAAACCATTAGACAGTGCATCACATTTTTGTGATCATTGTGAAGTTATGTCACATATAATTAGAAAGTTTAATGACACAAGCTATCATTTAGAAAGTGAGATTAAAGCATGCAGAAAAAAAAAAGCACTAGAAAGTGTTAATATAAAATTAAATAGCCAGATTATTGCATTACAAAATAAAATGTCATACATTAGTAATCAACCACCAAAATGCCCAAACACATAACCACAAACAGCCATTAGAAGAAATATTTAACCCTACACCTGTAGAGCAATTGTCAAAAATCCAAAATATATCCCTATTTACTGGTGATAGTACAAACATTGTAAAGGAAAAACTAATAGAATCCTTTTATAAAGATTATGTTTCAATAGCCAATCAAATATCCAACAGCCAAATGAATTTTTTAGTAGAGTTTGGACTAGGATGGTCAAAACTAAGAAACATCACCCTATTTAGACATAATTTTCCAACCATTTCATTTGATTACTCTTTTAGCCAAAACAATAGAAAATGAAGATTTAATATTCAAAGCTTAAGCTTTGGAATGATGAAAACTATATACTTCTTTTTTTGTTTAGACAAATTTAAATTTTTTCCACCAATCTTAAACAAAGCGTAATAGATGAAATAATAGATAGATAAACGACACCTTAAGACATAAAAAATGTTTAGATGGCTAAAGTCTCAAATAGTCAACCTTTTCTTTATTTCAATTCTACAAATGTCGTTTTTTTACTCACTACTTGATAAAGAAAGAACGTAAAAACATTTTTTAATTTTTGTTTTTTCTTACCAACGCCAAGTCACCAATAATTTACTATAATTAGTCAAAATCTTTCCTTCTTATATTTAGTTGATTTATCTGCATAAAGCCATCGGTACATGTAATATTAACTTCTTATCTCTTTGAACTTAGAGTCAATATCAATTGAGGATGTTCATTTGAATGTGTTTGTATGCATGTGCGTGTGTATGTAAGTATGTGTATCGTGATCTGTTTGAAAGATGCAAGAGCTTTTGAGAGATACGATTACCTTTATACTCATAACGAGTAATAAAAATCTTTTTTTTCATACATAAAAACACTAAATAAAATTTGTATCAACTGAAAAGCGATTAATAAGCAAGTTGTTTAATTTCTTTTTATTTTATTTATTTATCTTTCGGCTTAAGAAGTCTCTTCTAGCTAACAAAAATATAATTTATATTTGAAGCATCAAAAAAAGGAGAGCCCTTGTTATTATTCACAAGAAAAGAATTTGGAAAAGAGTTTTGAAAATAACTTTTTATTTTGATAAAATATTAAGAATTCAATACAAGTTTCTATTAAGTTTCTTAAAACTTCTTTTGAATATGGTATTTGTTGGCGTGATTTTGCCAATAATATGTTCTGAAAAAGGTGGATTGGCTGTGAGTTAGGAGTTGATATGGGTTTTTAATAGCATGATTTCAGAACTAGTTTTAATAAAACTTTGAAAGGCTAGTTATTATCGAGACAACGTCCCTTTCACCTCTTACCTCTCTTACTCTTTTCTCTTCTTTGGTATCATTTAGAATGCGAGATTGAATACAAATTTAGTAGAAATTGTTTAACTTTCTTTTTTTTTCTTTAATTAAAAACCACTATAGGGTGGGGGTTAGGCGAGACCCCCTTACATGTAAATTAAGATAAAAATGAAAAAAAAAATATTTGGAGGGGGATATAGACCAAAACCTCCAGCCAAATAAAGGAATATGCAACAAGAGAAAATTAGCAAAAGAAAATAAAAGAAATAAAGAATTAGCAAGAGAACACTCTTAAGGTAAAGCCTAATAAAAGAAACTATAAGAAGGTGAGCTAGCGCCCAAAGTATCTCTTACAATTCTTGCGTCCAGTCACTAACTTGAAGCCCTTCTTTGAACCAGAGGCATGCAGACCAACAACAATAAAGTCAAGGCTAAGATCACGCCCTTTATTGGCTTCAGGCTTAGATAAAAAGTATGCATCATCCACGTCATTCCCTTTTGAGTTAAATTCCCCATCAGAATAAGAAAGAATCTCTGCACAGTGGGAATTGAAATCTATAACCACTGTACGAATATCATCTACCATACATAAAAAAAGAAAAAAAGAAGTAGAACTGTGGATACCTTCTGGTCACTCGGATCATTCAAAAACATACCATCACCATCATTAGTAGCATTAACTGGGCTCTATAGATAAGAATCACCATGATCTCAAGGCTCAACAACTAGATCAAACTAAATAGGAATGGCAATATCATCAGCAAAGAGAACTTTAGTATAATTAGTGTTAGGTCAAACTTGGCCAACTAGATCCACCTCATCATCCTAGGCATCATAAGTAGGGATTCTAGCATTCGAAGAGGCACCCGTAGTAACACCGGGCACAAGCTGCTGAGACAAACTAGAAGGTTACCCATAAACAAAAGAACATTGTGCATCAGGCCTCCGAGGCCAATTATCTACAACAACAAAAGAAGATTGAACATCTACAATAAATATAGGTTACTTACCTTTATCTCTAGTATCTCTATCTTAAGGCTCATTAATAGGTTGTTGAGGCTTTTGAAGCCCAGGATTAACTACACAACAACCATCCACAGAATGGCAAAGTGCTTACAGGAGGCATATTTAGAAAGAATCCACTCAAGAATAATATTTTGCCAGAAACCAGAACTCCCCTCACTAATCCAAAGGCGCAGTAATAAAAGTTGTAAAACATTATATTCTGCCAAAACCCTAGCAACAGATGGCCTATTAACAAAGGCCATAGCGTGATCTACACGCAATGGCCCAAATAAGCACAATCGGGGGATTCTCATATGCATACCCTTGCCGTTAACATACCAGGTCTGGAATAATCTTCTTCCATCTCAAAGCGTAATAATAATGTCTATTATCCAACAATGAAACTTTGGAATTCCTATTTAACCTAAGGGACATAAAAAACTTGCCAATGACATCTATAAGTGGGCGGTCAAAAGAGCACTTATCAACAAGAGCTAATTTAAAAGGTCGGCCATTGACTGAATTTCTGCAGTAGAAAAGTGAATAGCAGGTTCTCCCAAATGGAGCAGAACTGGCTTAACAGGGATCTGAGGAACTAAAAATCCAGTAACAACATCGACAAAGGATTTTTGAAGTCGGTTGGAGGCGTTAGGATCAAGGATTGATATAGGATTAACCACTGAGGCATATGAAGATTTGGGATAAGTGCGATTTTGATGATTGGAGGCTGTTGGGCAATTTTGAGTGGTGGTTGCTATTGATCGATTCTGGAGATAGTGGGAATTAGTTGGGTCGGCAAGTCTTTGCAATTGAGACTGGTTTGGGCCAGATGGTGGAACTACGCATCACAGTGCATGGGCCGTGAGGTTACGTTTATAAGCTAGGGTTTTGGGAACACGGTTTGCAAAAGGTAGATGTGCAGCAGCTCCCTTCGAATTGGTTTAGTGGCGAAAAGACTGTACGGAGGTGGTGGGGGGATTGGCCGGTTGTGTAAGGGAACCACTGGTGGCGGCCAATAAGTGGTAGTTTTGGTTGTGCTCGTGCGTATTAGGGTTTAAAAAGTGTGGGTTTGAGGGCATTGGTGGCAGCTGGAGGGTGTGAGGCAACTGGTGGGAGTGCACGAGGTTCAACGTGATTCCGTCGGCAAGCAAGAGCCATAAACGGAGGCAGGCACGGTGGCGACAGCGTGGAGCAGACTTTAAAAGCTTTTATGTGGCCTATCAAAATTGTCTAATTTTATTATTATTATTATTATTATTATTATTTATCTTAATCCAATATCTCTATCCTGGGGCATTTATTATTTTTTGATAAAAAATGGGGTAAAAGCTCGTTTAGTCCCTATATTTTGAAGTTAGTGTCCGTTTAGTCCCTATATTTTTAAAAATACCTCAAATCATCCCTACTATTAAATTATTGACATTTTTGCCATTATCTTTTGTTCCTTTTAACTTATTTTTACAATATTTCCCTATTATAATATTTTTTTAGACATTATTAAAAAGAAAAAAATAAAATAACCAGTTTAACACCAAAAAATAAAAAATATATATTAATTTTTGTGAAACACACTCTTGAATTAAAATATTAATTTTTCTAAAAAAATTGATAATGAAATTTTTATAATATTAAACTGGTATTTTTAAATTTGTAATTTGTATTTTAGGAGTTTTTTTTTTAAATTACCATGTACTTCCTCAACACGTACAGTGGCTACAACATGTATCAAGATACCAAATATCTAAATCGGCCTCCTCTTTGAAATGACAACCATTAATAAAATTTATTCTTGTTTTCTGTAAAATTTAATTTCTATTGCTTTTCTTTAAAATAATTATGTAATCCAATGGAGTTGAGATGGATAATGCATGAATTGTGACAATTTATTCACGGCGTAAGAGATATCTGGCTGAGCAAGAGACAAGTATTAAAAAACACCAATGAAACGACGTTATTCAATTGTATTGGTTGGTAGAGAATTATGATTGAGAATAAGACAGCCATTGGTGGCCAATGGAGTAGTAATACCAGTTTAATATTATAAAAAATTACATTATCAATTTTTTTAGAAAAATTAATATTTTAATTTAATAGTGTGTTTCACAAAAATTAATATGTATTTTTTATTTTTTGGTGTTAAACTGGTTATTTTATTTTTTTTCTTTTTAATAATTTCTAAAAAAATTATTATAATAGGGAAATATTGCAAAAATAAGTTAAAAGGAACAAAAGATAATGGCAAAAATGTCAATAATTTAATAATAGGGATGATTTGAGGTATTTTTAAAAATATAAGGACTAAACGGACACTAACTTCAAAATATAGGGACTAAACGAGCTTTTACCCTAAAAAATGTATCATTTGCAATAAAAGATTTAAATTAGGATATAGAGAAATAGTTTGTAATAAGTGTAAAGATTATGGTAAACAAGAAGATGGATAATTTTGAAAGGGTGTAGTGTATAATACTTATTTTTTCTCCATTTCAAGGCCTAATGTTTTCTCTGTAGTCGTGACCATAGCACAAAGAATTGATGAGCTATGCATAACTTGTGGAGAAGCAAGCCACTTAGAGAAAGCCTTTTCACTCTTGCTATACTCTCGACATAAAAGATAGATGACCATCTTATTCGAATGACCTATAGAAAATTTTGAGAAGGTTAAGAAAGGAACCTCAATACCATAAACCTGGCCTGTATTAAGTTGGAAAATACTGAAAACGGAGGCTCGGATGAAAGTTATTCACACCTTAAATAAGAAGGCAACCACACCGAGAGTAATACAAGTCCCAAGGCGATTGCAAAGAAACTAAAGTGAGAGGAATCTTGATAATTACTAACTAGCTTTAAGCGTGTTGCAAAGTTATTAACCAACTAAAAGAAGATGCATGCTGTAAACGGATAAATACATTACCACTTGATTTTAATCATCAGCCACAGTGATGAGCGATAGCAAGTAAAGTTGTCCATCCAGAGGTCATTTATGGCCGCCCAACTTCCCTACTTCTATAGATCTGCATGTACCATGCAGAGGACTCCTTGATCATTTTCTACAGTAACAACCAATCTGGTGAACAACCATCCAGAAAAATGAATAAAAATGATATAAAAAAGGAAGAGAAACCATTAATGAAGAAAGATTAAATTGATAAAGAGATGCAATGCCACAGTTAACTGAACACATTAACTAGTCAATAATTAGTAATCGGAAGGAGCTGAAATCGGAATTGAGAATAGAAATCAAAATAAATTATTTACTTCAGCTGTGAGAATTGGAATCAGAATGAATTGTATTCCCATTGATGTGTTTACTTTATCTTAGAATCGGAATAAATCGTTGCAAATTACTAAGATGACCTTAGTTAATTATTGTAATTATTTATTATTATAATAATAATAATAGTGTGAATAATAATTATGACAATAATAATTATTATTAGTTCTAATCATTATATTAATAATACTAATAATAATTTTGATAATAGAAATTACTATTATAATTTTTAATCATTATAATTAATACTTATTAATTTTGTTACTCGTCCTCCTCCTCCTCCTCCTCCTACTAATAATAATAATAATAAAAGAAAGGATAAAATGAGAATTTCAAAATTTAGGTGGGGGGCAATATGGTCACTTTAGGAAAAGGGATTCATAATTATAAAAATTATTATTGTTGTTATCATTTATACTCATTATATTAATAATAGTAATTATTATTATTGGTATTATAATTATAATAATTATTATTATTATAATTAGTACTTATTATTCCTACTACTACTAAAAATAATAATAATAAATTGTTGCTATTAATATTAACTATAATTATTTTAATCATTATAATTAATAACAACAATAATAATAATATAAGGAAGGATAAAATGAAATTTTTAAAATTTAAGTGGGGGTAATATGGTCGTTTTAGTGAATGGAATTCCCATTCCCACCTCTCCCATGGGAGTTGGAACTCTAGCAATCATTCCCAATTTTAGGTGGAATCTACCACTTTAATTCTTATAATCTCATTTCACCTCTCATTTAAGTAAGTAAACACATCATTTAGTCTCATTCCTTAATTCTCATTCTTAAGTAAACACCATAAAAAATTTGTAAACAATTTTCTTCTTCATTCCAACATTTAAACATTTAACTGTTAACCTTAGACAAAATTCTATAAAAAGAGATCATCTCAAAAAGTTTGCATTTTGCAATGGATTTCATTTTGAGAGATCAATTACTTCCGTTGACAAATATGCAGACCAATAACCTATCTCCCAATTAAGTGCTCTTAAAAAACCTCAAGGAGTTAGTTACCACAGGTAATTAATCAGGACCATACTAACAATTATTTCAACAGCGAAGATAAGGAATTCTAAGAGCCTGCAAACAGTGAACAAATAACAGGAACAAGATAAATAAATAAACAAATAATCAAAATTTAGAAATAGTCTAATCAAGAAAACTACTTTGTCCAGCAATGAAACCTTAAAGACGTTAGCATTTTGGAGACTCATATATCATCAGCAGTAGCAGCAATGTAGATCCGTGGTTGTAAACCTATCCATTTGCAATATGGACAAGAGATTCACCAAATCCTCCGTGTGTCTACCTATTAAAATTTTAAAGTAAAACAAATAATTATATAATAAATGTAGATAAATAACATTAAATAAAGCAGCAAAACAAATAAAAACTTGTTCTAAATTAATTTATAATTATACTTTTTGATATAAATTTGTGCTCAATGTACAGTGATTGATTTGTGTTTTGGACATTCTTTTAAATCGAGTTTTGTGGCTTATTTTTTCCTTGGGGTGAGTGTCTCAAATCACATGTCTCCTTGTGGTTAATAGTTCTGCAAAAAGAAAAAAATTATCAAAGGGTGTTGGCATGCCGGTGATAATCCTCCGACGTTCAAGTCAGTTATTTTTACTCAATTTTTAGAGAGAGAAAATCTAAAGTGAGATGGGCAGAGGTTTTTTTCTTACTCATTTTATGCTATTTTTTCTCTTACCTTCAAATGGGGGGTCTTGTCCTTTATTTAGGCAACTTAAAGTCTATTGAAAAGGTTATGTGGCACTTTTCTTGTAACAAGTGTCAGGCAAAGTTCATGCACGGAGACACATATTCATATGTGTTAATACTTGCTCATGACAAATAATCTTTGGACATTTGTCATGTTTTTAGACCATTAACATTTAATGGGCTTCAACTTAAATTCGGCACTTAGATTGATTCTTTACAAAAATGATTGATTTTGCAACATTTTTCCTGTAAGCATATTCAGCAGAATGTTTGTAAGCTAGTAGGCTTATTCTGTCGAATGTTTATTGGCCCGTTGACGCATTCCGTAAAATGCATATATTTGCCTGTAGACACATTTTGTAAAATGTATATTTTTTCATAGGAACATTTTGTAGAATGTGTATTTGTCTGTAGGCGCATTCTGTAGAATGTATATTTGTCCGGAGGTGCATTCCATAGAATGTGTATTTGCATGTAAGTCCATTCCGTAGAATGTATATTTGCATGTAGGCCCGTTTTTGTAGAATGTGTATTTACCTGTATGCCCATTCTGTAGAATGTATATTTGCCCGCATGTCCATTCCGTATAATGTATATTTGCCCGTATGTCCATTCCGTATAATGTTTATTTGCCCGTAGGTGCATTCTGAGTAGTTGGTGTGCTTTTACTTGGAAATATTTTCACATTGTTTAGGGCATTCTTTGTGATGATGGACCTAGGTCATTCTTTGTGAGGAATGGACCTAGGTCGTTCTTTGTAAAGAATGGTCATGTCTTTGGTAATTTGTCAAAGACTTGCCTTTTAGGCGTACTATTAAGAAATATTTTCTAATTGCCTAGGTCATTCTCATTAAGGAATAAACATATGTCGTTCTTTGTAAAGAATGGACATATGTTGTTCTTTGTAAAGAATTGAACTAGATCGTTCTTTGTAAAGAATTGAATTAGATCGTTCTTTGTAAAGAATTGAACTAGATCGTTCTTTGTAAAGAATAGACCTAGGTCATTTTTTGTTGAATCATGCCTCTGGCACCTTGTCGAAAACTCGCCTTTTGTGCGTTTTACTTAGAAACATTTTCTAAGTTCCTAGGTTATTTTTTAAGACCTAGGTCTTTCTTTGATGAATCACGCTTTTGACTTTTTTTTCGTGTCTTACATTTAAACGCTTTAGTTAGAATTGTAAATACCTTGGCCGTTCTTATAGAAAATAGGCATGGGTTATTTTATGTAAAATAATTTTATTGGGCCTACATTTTTTGTGGGTTTTGGGCCTTAGTCTTACTTTTCAATTTTGAGAAGTGAGACTTTTTTTTGTACTTTTTATTAGGCTTTTCTTTGACTTTTCTTATTACAAATTAAATTTCAAGGCTTGAAATTTCTCTAAAGCACCTATCCCATTAAAATTAGTTTATAATTAGTCTCACATACTTCATTCAATGCTTTGTTGCTCTCTACAATCTATCTTAATTTAACAATTATTGAAAATCATAAAAATAGGGAGTTAGTAAAAGTACCTTTTTAAAAGAGATACTTGACTTTCTAAATGGCATGTGAGAACTTTCTGACAGTTCTTTGGTGAGCTACTGTTGAAGCTCTTTGAGTGCTCATCGATCTGAGAAACAATCTCAAATCTTTTCCCGAAAGGTCATCCTTTGAAATTGAATTGCTTCAATGGTAAACAATTTTGTAGATAGTGACCCTAGTCAATTCTCATCGATACTTGCACTTAGGCATTTTGGTTGAGATCAACCAAAGCTTTAGACACTCATCCTTATGTGTTTTAGTCAACACCTACACTTAGGAGATTTAGTCAACAGTTGCCCTTAAGCTTTTTGACATTGATTTTAAGGCGCTTCTTGTCAACACTTACTCTGGGACGTTTTTATCTAAAACATGTCATTAGGCATTTCAGACAATCATTTGGCTTTTAATGTTTCACTTAGAATATTTTTCAAGCACCAAATACCCTCAAGGCTTTGATAAAAAGACCTAGGTCCATTCTTTAAAAGAATGACCTAGGTTCAATCACTTAGAATTAGTTTGCTATAAAAAGTACCCACATGTGAATTATAATATAAAGACCTAGGTCCATTCTTGTAAAAAATGACCCAGGTTTGATTCTTAGAAAAATCATTCTAAAGAGAACGCCTACGAGCGAAGTTCTATGAAACTGCCCAAAAGGACCTAGGTCCTTTCTTTTAAAGGATGACCTATGTCTAATTCTAAGTGATTGGACCTAGGTCATTCTTTTAAAGAATGGACCTAGGTCTTTTTATCATAATTCGGCTATAGTTGGTTTCCTTAGAATATTAATTCTAAGTAATTTGACGTATGTCACTTTATTATAATCCGCCTATAGGCACTTTTCTTAGAAAATTGATTCTAAATAATTGGGCTTAAGTCTCTTTTTAAAAGAAAGGACCTAGTGGTCTTTTATCATAATCTACCCATAGACGCTTCTCATAGAAAATTAATTCTAAGTAGTTGGACCTAGATCATTCTTTAAAAGAAAGAATCTAGGTCTTTTTATCATAATTTTCCCTCGGCGTTTTCTTTAGAAAATTAATTCTAAGTAATTGGACCAATGTCTTTTTTTATCATAATCCACCCGTAGGCGCTTTCCTTAAAAAATTAATTCTAAGCACTTAGGTTTTTTTTTTTTTGTAAGAATTGACCTAGGTCATTTTTCTTAAAGTTACACCCTCGTCACTCTGTCGAATACTCACCTTTTAGGCGTTTTAATTAGAAATTTCTTCTAAAGACCTAGATCACTTTTGTGAAAATTGACCTAGCTCACTCTTTTTTTTCAAGTCACCCCCTCAACGTTTTGTCAAAAACTCACCCTTTGGGCGTTTTATTTTGAAATTTTTTTCTAAGCGCTTAGGTCTTTTTTTTGTAAGAATTTACCTAGGTCATTTTTTTTATAAGTTATTCCCTCGGCGTTCTATCGAATACTCACCTTTTAAGTGATTAGAAATTTCTTCAAGGACCTAAGTTATTTTTGTGAAAATTGACCTATCACTTTTTTGTTTCAAGTCACACCCTTGGTGTTTTGTCGAAAACTCGCCCTTTGGGCGTTTTACTTAGAAATATTTCTAAGTACTTAGGTGCTTTACTTAGAAATTTCTTCTAAGAACCTAGGTTATTTTTTAAAAAAATTGACCTAGGTCACTTTTTTTTTTCAAGTCACACCCTCGTTGTTTTGTCTAAAACTCACCCTTTGGGCATTTTACTTAGAAATTTTCTTAGCATTTAGGTCTTCTTTTGTAAGAATTGACCTCGGTAATTTTTTTTTAAAAGTTACGCCCTCGACGTTCGGTCGAATACTCTCCTTTTAGACACTTTACTTAGAAATTTCTTCTAAGGACCTAGGTTATTCTTGTAAAAATTGACCTAGGTCATTTTTTTTTAAAGTCTCACCTTTGGCGTTTTGTCAAAAACTCACCCAAACTTAAAAGTTTTTTCTAAGTACTTAGGTCCTTTTTTTGTATGAATTGACCTAGGTCATTTTTTTTTAAAGTTACATTTTTGGTGTTCTATCGAATACTCGCTTTTTACGCGCTTTACTTGGAAATTTCTTCTAAGGGGACCTAGGTCATTAACACATAATGAATTACACCTTGACGTTTTGTCGACGACTCGCTTTTTGGGCAATTCAATGGGATGCATTCTTAAGTATTTTGTCTAGACACTTTATTTCAACGATGAAGCCACTTGTTCGCCACCGATACAATTACAACATAAGTTTTTTTCTTTAGTTGGGTGAAGATCAAAATTAGTTGTATACCTTTTTATAATATGTGACCAACCTTTCCCTTTGTTGTTGGAGTTAGGCTACATAATTATACTTTTCATGTTGTGTAGAGAGATTTAAGTTTTGCTAGCAGAGGGAAATAGTAATGCAATTATTTATTCACTACCTGGCTCAACTCGGAATCTTTTTCGTTGGAAATGGATCTTCGCCTTCATTAAACTTTTATCATTAGTCGTAAGATTATAGTAGTTGTAATTATCATCGACCCCCAAATGGTAGTGTCATTAGGGTGCACCAAAATTAAAACCTTACTACTAGTATAAATAATTAGTACATAACGAGTAAGTATCAATCCCACAGAGACTATACTAGTTATATTTATTATCAACTCTAAAGCAAGACTTAAAATAAAATAATAATAGTAAGAAATAAAGAAATTAAATTTTGAAAACAAAAATTTAATAAAAACTCTAATTAAAGGAGAAAGAAGAAATAATGATGAAAACTTTGGTTAAAGGATCATTCGCCACCACTAAACATGCATATAATATATCAATTCTATCATAAATTTATATTGAAACTATCAACCATAGACAACAACAAGCTCTGTTAGTTCTAATCTTTCCTTAGTGTGTCGTTAGGCAAAACAAACTTTTCACCTAATCTCTAACTATTAAATAATTTAAAACAAACTCTTTAAATTTAAGATAATGGAAGCATTAAGTAGAGAAATATATTAGGTTGATCTAGACAATAAACACACAAGCTTGGATTATTTAACCTAGGTTATGTTCTCCAATTGAAATCAATGATTCCAACCTGCTACTTATGATTAAAATTTCAAGACAATTACGGATCAAGAATTTTAATCTAGCAGTAGAATTTATTCAAGTCCTATCTAATTGACCACTCAAAAAAGACGAGAATAAAATCATAAACATTAATTATAGAAGAACATAAACAATCTCAATTAAATAAATTGAATGATAGAAATTAAAAATTAATCATATGACATGTTTGGGGTTTTGAATTCACCCTCAACCAAATAGAAAATCTAGCATAACATAATTAAATTGGGAATAAGAGAATTGATAAAACCAATCATGGAGATTAATTTAAGCGGCTGTCTTTTTCTTCAATTCTTTTCGGCTGCTGATTTTTTTCTTCTCCTTTGCAGCTGCAAATTGTTTTGTATGTGTGGCTGTTGAAACAATCCCCCTTTGTGTTGCTTCCGCTTGATCCTTTTATAATGCTTCAATTGTGGCTTTTAAATCCTTGCATGGAAAGAATTAAATCCAAAGCCAAAACCGCCCATGCCATAACGTGCTTGCCATTGAAAGCCATGCAAAATATTTGCTTCCTTTAATTGCCATGCACATACCGCCCACTTTGCCAATTTTCTTTTTCTTCAATTTGCTTTCCATAATTTAATCCAATGCACGCAATCTTTTTAAGTTGGTTAAGTAAATCCATGCACATTAAACAAGTTTCCATTTTATGCATGCTTGTTCCCCAAAGTCTTTATTAATCTCCATGAAATCCTATATGCTTCCAAATGTGCATCAATTAATTAATTGGCTTCCAAAAAATCTTCAGTTATTTCCTTTCCTAATTCCTTTAAGCAGATTTCTTCTTAAATACTCCGATTTAATTTCTCTTTAATCCCATAATATACCTAAAATAAAAAAAAACTAAGATAAAAATTAACACAATAAAAATATAATTTACTAAATTAAAAATTAACTACAATAACTAGAATATTTAAGACCAAAACAAGAAAGAGATGGAGAAATTAATAGCAAAATATATGAAAAATATGTGATTATCACCAAGATAAACCATTTTGGCTTTTTGTTCAAGTCCCCACGGACGACGCCAACTGTTGATGCAAAATTTTGCTCAATGTATAGTGATTGATTTGTGTTTCGAACATTCTTCTGAATCGAGTTTTGTGGCTTATTGTTTCCTTGAGGCGAGTGTCTCAAATCACATGCCTCATAGTAGTTAATAGTTCTGCAAAACGAAACAATTATCAAAGGGTGCCGGCATGCCATCGATAACCCCCCGACGTTCAAGTCAGTTCTTTTTACTCAATTTTTAGAGAGAGAAAATCTAGAGTGAGATGGGCAGAGTTTTTTTAAACTCATTTTATGCTATGTTTTTCTCTTACCTTCAAATGGGGGGTCTTGTCTTCTATATAGGCAACTTAGAATCAATTGAAGAGGTTATGTGGCACTTTTCTTGTGACAAGCGTCAACCAAAGTCCATGAATGGAGACACATATTCATGTGTCCATACTTGCTCATGAAAAATAATTTTTGGACATTTGTCATGTTTTTGCGCCATTAACCTTTAATGAACTTCGACTTAAATTCAGCACTTAGATTGGTTCCTTACAAAGAGGATTGATTTTGTAAAATTTTACCTGTAAGCGCATTCTGCAGAATGTTTGTAAGCCAGTAAGCTCGTTCTATGGAATATTTATTAACATGCTGGAACATTTTGTAAAATGCATATATTTGCCTGTAAGCGCATTTTGTAGAATGTATATTTGTTCGTAGGCTCATTCCGTAGAGTGTGCATTTGGTTGTAGGCGCATTTCGTAGAGTATATATTTGCCAATTCCGTAGAATATGTATTTGCCCGTATGTCCATTCCATAGAATGTATATTTGCCTGTAGGCCCATTCAATAGAATGTATATTTGTCTGTAGGCGTATTCCGAGTAACTCATGTGCTCTTACTTGGAAATATTTTCGCAATGTCTAGATCATTCTTTGTGATGAATGGACTTAGGTTTTTCTTTATAAAGAATAGACCTAGATTATTCTTTGTAAAGAATGGACGTAAATTGTTCTTTGTAAAGAATAGACATAGATCATTCTTTGTTGAATTATGCCTTTGACACTTTGTCGAAGACTCGCCCTTTGAGCGTTTTACTTAGAAATATTTTCTAAATTCCTAGGTCATTATTTAAGACCTAAGTCTTTCTTCGCTGAATCACGCTTTTGGCTTTTTGTCATATCTTGCATTTAGACACTTTAGTTAGAACTGTAAGTACCTTGGTCGTTGTTATAGAGAATAGACCTAGGTTATTTTATACAAAATAATTTTATTGGACCTATATTTTTCATGGGTTTTGAGCCTTTCATAATTTGGACTAACAATACTTGAACCTAAAACAATGAGTAGAGAATAGCTGTGGAGATTTGATGTGGTGAGGTTTTCTTGTCAAAGAGATGATATGTAGCAGGCGAATGAAATAAATTACAACACTAATGGCACTAATTATTGTTACGAAAAAGCAACAATCATCCATTTTGTTCATCTTAAGAATTTGAATTCACATGTGCATTGACTCTGTTGAAACTGAAATGAATCGAGTCATATAAAATTGAAATTGTGAGGAGCTAGGTTACATGAATTTTACGGGCTGAGAGAAAAAAAAATAAAAATTTGTTAAAAATCTGGAACCGATAAATATGAAGAAAGGAAAATAACAATTCACTATGATGTAATTCTTTTTTACTGCCAATTTATTAGTGTGTAAATCTTTTTAAAAGGCAATGCTTGGAGAAGATCTTGGACATTGAGTGCCAAGGGTCTACAAAATCTTGGGAAGCAGCTTGAAGAGCTCTTGCACTGGCCAAGCAAAGGAAGGTACTTGCAAGCCTTTGATTTAACTAAGAAGGTTTTCTTCCATAATTAGGTATGGCAATTTTGCCTATAAACCTACATACCTGTAAAAACTTGTCTGCTAATATGAACCAAAACCTGCTGTAAGTAATAGGTGAGGGTGTCAAAGGGAAAGATATGTCAGATGCATGTGCACGTATCTATTAATCAATATTTATTTTTTATTTAAATTTCAATATTTGTTTAAGAAAATATATAAAATGAGGGTAAGACCAAACACTAAACCTAAAAGCAATACATAAGGTAATTATAGGAATCATGTTAGATGGATGATGCTATTGGTGGTGATGAATATTGAGATAAAGATCTTAGCTTTTGGAGCTTGAGCTATGGAGTTGAATGAGATGGATCATGGGTGCTACTCTTGGATGCTAGTTTGTGGATTGTGGTTCTTTGTTCTTTGGTTTTTAAAATAAAAATATTTTTGATAGACTTATGTCTTTTGCATTTAAATTAGAAAATTAGTGTATTCATATTTAAATTGGAGAATTTGTGTTAGATTGATTCATTTTGTGAATTTCTTTTATTGTTGAAACTTTTGTGTTCTCACTTACGTTGCTAAAATTAGAATTGAGTATGTCATGCGTATTTATTGGGCTAATTTCTTAAATTTATAGTTTGAATTATGTAAATGATATTTTTAGGATTAAGAACCCGTAAAAAAATCTATCGATACCAATGTGGGTTTGGTACTTGCTCAAATCACAAATGGGCGGGGTTTTGGGAAAAATAAATAAACTTGCATAGGGCATGGTATGAGTTTAGTAATTTAATTTTTTTTTCTGGGGGGCGGCCAATGTTTTTGGCAAATCCACACTCTACCCTACTCATTGCCATTTTTATTCATAGTCCTTCAATTACTTTTAACAAAATGACTCTTTACTAATAAAAATGATTGCTTTTAGTAGACAATAATCATTCTACTTTGTATGCTCAAATAAAAAATTTGGGAATAAGAAATTTCGAAGGAATAGTGAATTGTATGTCTTTAAAATCTCTAAGCAATTCAACCACTGCCCAAGATCTAGATCAAGATCAAAACAAGATTCTAATATTACTTAAACCAATATGATGAATCAATGATTAGCAACCCTCAATGGCAGAAGTAGTGAAGATTAAGATCACAAGAGATAAATCGAACTAAAAAGCAAAAAATCACCAAACAAAGAAAAGAAATTTATGTGGTTCAATTGTGTAAGAATGCACAAACTACATCCGTGGGAGAAGCAATTAGAATGAGATTTATTGATGATTCAGGTCAAAAGCTTTTTCAAAAGATTACAAAGAACAAGATAACACTTTCTCTCTCTTTAAATCCTCTCTAGAACGCTCTCAGATGATGATCGAACCAACCTTGTTGATTTAGCTAATATATCAGCTGATAACAAACTTAGAATGCACCAGATTTTGACGCGTGGACAACGACTTATAACAGTTTTGATTCCCTCCTCAAATGCTTTATCACGTGTGTTACTTAAGCCTAAGACTAAAACGACTCGGCATTGTGTCGTTTTAGGTTGTTTATTGTGTTTAAGTAACTCACATGTGCTTCCATGTGACCAAGATCTAAAAATAGAGTACGAAAACTTTGTTGTTTCATGTGCATAAGTGTTACATTCATCACTGAAGTCCACATTTCTCCACTTGAATTAAAACTCCTTATTCAGTCTCCTTCTTCAAACCTCAAGTAATTAACAATTATTCAAGCCAGTTAGGTGCAAACAATCTTTGAACTTAGTTGTAGAAACCACTTTGGTAAGCATATCTACAGAGTTCTCATCCATATGCACCTTGTACATCTTAACAGCTTCTTTAGTCACTTCATTTTTTTATGAAATGAAATTTTATGCCTATGTGTTTAGTCCTTCATGATGTGCATGATACTTACACAAATGAAGGGCACTGGAGTTTCATAATGGACTGTTACAATCTTCTGTTCACATCTAGTTCACCTATCAATCCCTGAAGCCACAAGGTTTCTTTAACAACTTCAATTGGGGCAGTGTATTATGCATCTGTAGTTGAGAGTGCACCCATATGTTGTAAAGTGGCTTTTGAAATATAAGTGTGCAACCCAAGAGGGGGGGTGAATTGGAATTTTAAAAATTATCCTAGGCAAACCACACAACAATTCAATCTAATGCCTTAATCAATTCGAAAACAATAAATTCAATGAAACACAATATTAAAAGAGTAAGGGAAGAGAAAACGAACACAAGAATTTTTACGTGGTTCGGCTATCCCCGCCTACGTCCACGCCTCCAAGCTCACCCGCTTGAGGATTTCACTATCCAAGCCTTTCCAAGGTTTCAACGATTACAATTGACTTCCAAGGTGTCAATGAACCTTTACAACAAGAGATTATATCTCCAATCTCTTTACCCCAAGTGTTTCTCACACTTGTACACTCACAAATTTATGAGAAATGATAAATACAACAATAAATCTCTCTTTAAGAGTGGATATACAAATTGAAGAACAAATATGATTTAAAGAATGATGATTTACGAATTTGAAGCTCAATATATGTTGTGTGCACTTGTTCTTGCTTGCTTGGATTGCCAAAAATGAATTGGCTTTGAGTTTATATAGTTTGAACTCAAAACTAGCCGTTACTCACATTCTGGGCATATCCGGCTTGCCGTTTAGCTATCCGGCATGCCGTTTATATGTTACCGTTACGGTAAAATTTTGAATTTCAAATTATCCGGCTTGCCGCTTACGAATCCGGTATGCCGTTTATACTCCAGAAGCTCACTGGTCGATAACCGGTCTGCCGTTTAAGCTATCCGGTATGCCGTTTTCGAATTGGTAACATTCTGCCCCGTAACCGGCTTGCCGGTTATCAGTATCCGGTAAGCCGGATGCCACAGAAACCTGCACAGTGCATTATTTTCTGAAATTACAGTTTGACCCCAAAACTTTGTAAAACTACACTACGGCCCAAAACGTTATGAAACTTTACAAATAGGTCCAATTTCAGAATTTCTAAGTAATGCTTTGTTAATCTCAAAACATTCTGAAATTATTGTATAGCCCAAAACGCTATGACACTTTGCAAATATGTCTTTTACCAAAGTTTCAAGCGATACTTGTTTATTTCAAAGTTTTTCAAAATTCTTTCAATTAAACCATAAATTTTGAAAAACAACCAATTTCATAAAATCATTTTTCCATTAAATATGAAACATTTGTAATGTGAAAATAATAATTTATTCAAAAGGAATAAAAACAATCAATTGCATAAAATCATTTTTCCATTAAATATAAAACATTTATAATATGAAAATAATGATTTATTTAAAAGGAATAAAAACAATCAATTGCATAAAATCATTTTTCCATTAAATATAAAACATTTATAATATGAAAATAATGATTTATTTAAAATATATTTTTCAATAATTTGAGCTTAAAAGATTAATCATTCTTAATCTTGTTTGTTATCATCAAAATCAATATTATGGAAACATATATGTTAACAATCTCCCCCTTTTTGATGATGACAAACATTTCATGTATTTAAACAATCATTTTTCTTAAAATCATTTTTCCATTAAATATAAAACATTTATAATGTGAAAATAATGATTTATTTAAAATATATAAAAAATAATTTGATCCTAAAAGATTAATCATTCTTAATCTTGTTTGTTATCATCAAAATCAATATTATGAAAACATAAATATTAACAATCTCCCCCTTTTTGATGATGACAAACATTTCATGTATTTAAAGAATGATTCCATAAATTGCTTCCCCTAAATAAAATTTTCTTTTACAATTTGCCAATTAACTAAATTAATGATTTAAATACATAGATTTTTCTCCCCCTCATCATCAAAAAGAAAAACTTAATTGGCAAAGATAAAAGTAGCAAATTTTGTAAAAATTTGAAAACATGTATTCTTCTCCCCCTTCATCATAAAAAAGAAAATGTAAAGGAAAAGAATAAGAGTAGGAAATTTGTTACCCATGTTGTTTGAGTAGAAATTTTGAAAGAATCTCCCCCTAACAACAAGCATCATCTTAAATACAAGATTAGTAATATCATATCCAAATTATTATAAATCATGATACAAGCCAACTCCATACACAAATAATCATACCAAAATATCATGAACCATTATTCCATCAATTACTAAGTCAACAACTCATAACATAAATTTATCATATAAAACACCCATGTAATCAAATCATCATTCTCTCAAACTCATCAAAATAATCATCATAATCAAATATCAATTATCAAAACAATTACTCAAAATGCATATTATTCTCCTCTTTTTGATAACATCGAAATGATATATTATTTTATCTCCCCATTTGGACAATAAAAAAAATTTAAAATGCATATTTTCCAAAATCATATTACATGCTCCCCCTAAATATATGACCAATTTAAAATTTTAACCGAAATGATTTTATCCAAAAACATATCATATTTATCTCCCCCTTCATCGTAAAAAAGAAAAATAGATAGATGTAATCAAAACAAGATCATCAAAAATACTTCGATGAAGATATTACCCATTTTGTACGAGTAAAAATTTCGATAAAGTCTCCCCTTAAAAAAGAACAAATTTTCAAATACACAACATGGTTAAAAAGATATAAGCTTCAACAATTATAACAAACCAATAACTCCATCAATTCATCAAGCAATGCACATATAATCATTAATCATCAAGAAATCAAATCATTCCAAGTTTATGCCGAATTTTTTTTTGAAAATTCTTCTTCGCAAAAAGGTTTTGATTTCTTTACCAAATTGGCATGCATATTATCAAATATTCAAACTCCATAATTATCAATCACATTTTATAAATAAAGACAACTAAACTGATCAAATATCTAATGTGACATTTCAATATAATAAAAAAAAAACTCATATGCTTAAAAATCTCGAAATATATGAATTTCTCCCTTGTTCGATATCATTTAAAACAAGTAAGACATATTCAACAATACATCGATAAAGTACAAAAAATGCATCCATTCACCAATCATAGATTGCATAAGATCAAACTTTATAAAATACAATGTAATCATCAATGCACATCCTTTATCATCAAAACTTAAGTAAAACTTAAGTACATAATAGCGATATATAGATAATCAAAATCAACATATGCCATTATAGATCATCAAAATCAACATAGCTAAAAAGCCATCATTATGAGCTAAAGAACAAGTGATCAAATCTATTATTACAAATGCTCACATATATTTTTAAGTGATGATCTAGTAGTTATACCTTGTGATGGAGCTTTCAAAATTAAGTCCTTAGGGTGAGAAGAAACATACCTCTACTCCTTGGGGAGTATTTGAGAAGTACCTTCATTTTACTCCACATTTGTTTCTTCATGTTGCTCCTCTTGATTATCAAGTGGTGCATTCTTTTAGCTATCATTTGATAATCTTCTTGTAGCTCTTCATCTACATTATCATCAAAAACAATTTTCTCCGTAGAGGAAGAATTAGACTCATCAAATATAACATGTATAAATTCTTCCACAATCAATTGCATAAATTCTTCCACAATGAAAGCAACAATGCATATGAAAATGTAAGTGCATAATATAATAGAAAACTATGGGGAAATCCATAAGGAGAGCTCATTATGGAAGTAGTAATTTGAAATACTCAAAAATGCACAAATTCGGATTTTCAAGAAATTGAGTAAAAAGAGTAAGTTTGAATCAATTAAAATGATTTTAGAGATAATTCAAGGTGATGAATGGTGTTGATATAAACTCCGTATTATCTCCATAATTGTTCTTACAACTCTTGACAACTTGTATGCTCATGATTTATTACCATCCACCATTGTTGGAACAAAAAACAAGCTTAAAAATCCAATTTCGGGTTTACAAAAATTGAGTGAAATAGATTTGTTTGAGCAAAGAAAATCGATCCTAGAGATGAATGAAGCTAATATATGATGTAGATTGGATCAAAAGTTGGCTAAAGGAAGCTTGACAATGTAGAGAGAGAAATGGTGAGGTACTGTTCACTCGTGAGAGATGATGATGAAATGATGAAAAATAAGTGAAGAAATCGTGATGGAGAAGTGTGTAATGAAGATGAAATGCATGGGTAATGGTTTAAAAGATTGATCTTGACAAAAAAATGGTTGAGAAATGAAGAGGAATTGATTGGAAATGGATGAGGGTGGCTCACGGTTTTGAGAGAGAAAGAAACATGTGAAGACCGAATGAGGAAGAAAGATGAATAGCACAAAAGCTCACGAATCCAGCTTGCCGGATTTCCTAACCGGCTGGCCGGTTATTGGGCAGAAACGTGAAGCCCATAAACGGCTTGCCGGATGCCTTTAACTGGAAATCCGGTTGTGTTTCAACAAAGCATGCATGCGAATTCGGTTTTCCGGTTTTGCTAACCGGTAGACCGGTTGTGAGGCAGTGAGTTGCCTTCCAAATTCGGGTTGCCGGATTGAAGAACCGGTAGACCGGTTATGAAGCAGAGAGGAGGCTTAGCAAATCCGGTTTTCCGGATTGAAATTCCGGTTATCCGAATTTCAACCCGAGAGCTCCAAAATGAAAAAAAACAGCTTTCCGGTTGATTAGAAATGATATACCGGTTAAGCTTTGGAAAATTTTTTTGAAATTTTGTAAGCTCTTAGACTTGTATTATAAACACAAATTTATTTTTGGCTTAGAAATTGATCAATGTTAAAAATCATTTAACTTTTCAATAAGCTAATTAGTGTATAAAACATATATACATACAAGACTAAACATATGAAATCGTATTAAACAATGATGTCAATTTTATAAATGAATGATGATACAACACAATTAACGACACAAGAATTCATGCATATAATTCATTCATCACAGTCATGAAACAATAAGCATCCAACAAGCATACAATCATGAAGCATATAAGCATTCAAAACTTAAGAACATGCAGAAAGGTCAATTTAAAAATAAAAACTGTATTGATTGAGCAAGAATTAACATGTAAGCTATATACCGTTGGAAAGATAATTAAGTTAGATTTCCAATAAATTTTACAGAGCTTGATTTAGAGTTCTCTAAAAGAAGTTATGACCAATTCATTACAGCCTGTGCAGACTTGATTTGGAAAATGCAGAAAGGTCAAATTCGGAATAAAAACTGTATTGATTGAGCAAGAATTAACATGCAAGCTATATACCATTGGAAAGATAATTGAGTTAGCTTCCCAATAAAATTTACAGAGTGTAATTTGGAGTTCTCTACAAGAAGTTATGACCAAATCATTACAGCTTATGCAGACTTGGGATTTTCAACAATGATTAAATACATAAGCATTCGAAAGTTAATAAATCAAACACACCACTTAACTATCATGGTTAAATACTTCATAAACATTAACATCAAACAAATCCATCATGATAAATCACTCAATATTACACACAATGATAATTCCATCATGTAAACATACAAGCATACTTCCGCAATTTCATTTATCATGATTCATTCAACAAAATTAATATGGCAAGAATTGTTACCAAAATAATTAAATTATCTTGCCTCATCTTTTTATCCTAGATCATGCTCAAATGATTATCCTCACAAGCTTTCATCAAGGAACTTCTCCACCATTCCTTGATTGTGGTACCTACAAAGAAAACATTCACGTTGTGCCTTTTGGTACCCAAATGCTCTTGGGTCCTTGAGTGTTAGCAATGGTTCCTTTTGGAACCCAAACACATTTTACTCCATAATATACTTTTCTTTTAATAGGGCAACTAAGCTTCATGTGACCGTTTTGATTACAATAATGACATACAACTTGATCATTTGTGGAGGTAGCCTTAACAAAGTAATTCTTATAATATTTTTTATTCAAGTAAGGCTTATATCCAAGTCCTCCTTTATCAAATACACATTTTTGAGAGTTGAGCAATTTATCTAAGTTCTTTTGACCATTTGTGAATTTTAAGACAATCTCATTTAACTCATTGCTCTTCTTTCTAAGCACTTCATTTTCTTTCATTAATTCATCAACACGTGATTTCTCATGCTCATATGAAGTAATTTGTTTACATGTGAATGATGCAATTCTATCATGTAACATTTCATTATCTAATTCCAATTCTTTGATATTTTCATTTAATGAATCATTGCATTTTTGTAAAGCATCATTTTTATTTTTCAAGTCATCTACATACGATTCTAGATGCTCAGGTGAAGTACAAAAATTCTCATTTGATGATGCAACTTCATTATGCAATGTTTTATTCTCTAATTCTAGACATGTAATCTTTGCACTTAGAGATTCATTTTCATTTGTGAGCTCTACCATTTTCTTTTTAAAACATGCATTCTTTTTACCAATTTTCATCCACTCATCATACAATTCTTTAAACGCATCATGTAATTCATTATAAGCAGGAAGATCGTTTACCTCATCAAGTCCGTCATCCGAGTCATCTCCAATTGCCATAAGTGCCAAATTCGACACTTCGTGAAATTCCTCCTCGCTCGTAGTCTCCTCATACATAATTTCAAGTTTTCTCCAAATTTCATAAGCATTAGAACAATTTGAAACTCTATGAAATTCCTTTTTATCTAAGGCACAAAATAAAGCATTCATAGCCTTGGAATTTAAAGACATAGTTTTCTTATCCAATTCACTTAACACGTTTTTCCTAGGAATGAATGAACCATCACAAACTATTTCCCATAGTTCATAATCTAAGGCTTGTAAAAACACTCTCATCCTAATTTTCCAATAAGGATAATCATTACTATCAAAGAATGGAGGTCTAGTGGTAGATTGACCTTCCATGAAAGTTGAACTAATTTGGGTTGCTATTGATCTTTAACTCTAGACGATTAAGTCTACACAAGAGCACCTCGCTCTGATACCAATTGAAATATAAGTGTGCAACCCAAGAGGGGGGGTGAATTGGAATTTTAAAAATTATCCTAGGCAAACCACACAACAATTCAATCTAATGCCTTAATCAATTCGAAAACAATAAATTCAATGAAACACAATATTAAAAGAGTAAGGGAAGAGAAAACGAACACAAGAATTTTTACGTGGTTCGGCTATCCCCCCCTACGTCCACGCCTCCAAGCTCACCCGCTTGAGGATTTCACTATCCAAGCCTTTCCAAGGCTTCAACGATTACAATTGACTTCCAAGGTGTCAATGAACTTTTACAACAAGAGATTATATCTCCAATCTCTTTACCCCAAGTGTTTCCCACACTTGTACACTCACAAATTTATGAGAAATGATAAATACAACAATAAATCTCTTTAAGAGTGGATATACAAATTGAAGAACAAAGATGATTTAAAGAATGATGATTTACGAATTTGAAGCTCAATATATGTTGTGTGCACTTGTTCTTGCTTGCTTGGATTGCCAAAAATAAATTGGCTTTGACTTTATATAGTTTGAACTCAAAAACTAGCCGTTACTCACATTCTGGGCATATCCAGCTTGCCGTTTAGCTATCCGGCATGCCGTTTATATGTTACCGTTACGGTAAAATTTTGAATTTCAAATTATCCGGCTTGCCGCTTACGAATCCGGTATGCTGTTTATACTCCAGAAGCTCACTGGTCGATAATCGGTCTGCCGTTTAAGCTATCCGGTATGCCGTTTTCGAATTGGTAACATTCTGCCCCGTAACCGGCTTGCCGGTTACCAGTATCCGGTAAGCCGGATGCTACAGAAACCTGCACAGTGCATTATTTTCTGAAATTACAGTTTGACCCCAAAACTTTGTAAAACTACACTACGGCCCAAAACGTTATGAAACTTTACAAATAGGTCCAATTTCAGAATTTCTAAGTAATGCTTTGTTAATTTCAAAACATTCTGAAATTATAGTATAGCCCAAAACGCTATGACACTTTGCAAATATGTCTTTTACCAAAGTTTCAAGCAATACTTGTTTATTTCAAAGTTTTTCAAAATTCTTTCAATTAAACCATAAACTTTAAAAAACAACCAATTTCATAAAATCATTTTTCCATTAAATATGAAACATTTGTAATGTGAAAATAATAATTTATTCAAAAGGAATAAAAACAATCAATTGCATAAAATCATTTTTCCATTAAATATAAAACATTTATAATATGAAAATAATAATTTATTTAAAATATATTTTTCAATAATTTGAGCTTAAAAGATTAATCATTCTTAATCTTGTTTGTTATCATCAAAATCAATATTATGGAAACATATATGTTAACAGCTTTTCCAGTTAATGAGGCACTCATTAAACATTAACATATACCTTGTTAAAGATCTTCTTCTATCCAAGTCTTCAGCATAATCTAAGTCTACATATATAGTAAACCTTCATATATTCTTTTAGTTCTGCCATAAATCAAACCACAACTCAATGTGCCACTTAGATACCCCAAAATCTATTGTACTGCTTTCGAGTATTCTCTACTTGAGGAGACCATATATCTACTCACAACACTTGCTGCATGTGATATATATATCCTTGTTAACACAATTGCATACATAAGGCATTCTACTGCATTTGCATAAAGCACATTCTCCATCTCGGACTTTTCATCATATGTTTTTAGGCATTGTAATTTACTTAGCCTGAAATGAGTTGCTATGAGAGTCTGTACAGGTTTGGAGTTCAACATCTTATGCGTATCAAGTACGCCAGTAAGATATTTCTTTTGTGATAGAGACATGAGACATTTGGTTCTGTTTCTCTCAATTTCTACACCCAAAATCTTCCTTCCAAGTTCTTCATATCAAACTTTGAGTTCAAAATTAGCTTTAATTCCTCAATATCATTTCTTTCTTTACAGGCTATTAACATGTCATCTACATATAGAAAGAGATATATGTAAAGATTATCCTTCAAAAACTTGTAATACACACAACAATCATAGTTGCGTTTCATAAATCCATGTGTAATCATGAATTCTTCAAATCTGAGGTATCGCTACCTTAGGGAATGTTTTAGTCCATAAAGAGATTTTTCAGCAAGTAAACATGTCGAGGCTTGTTAGGATCTTTATACCCTTCAGGTTGAGTCATGAATATCTCTTCTTAGAGTCTTCCATGTAAAATTGCAGTCTTGACATCAAGTTGATCAAGCTCCATGCCTTGATTTGCTATTGGTGACAAAAGCACTCTTATTGATCCATGCCTGACTAGAGAAGAGAACATTTCCTTAAAATCAACCCCTCCTTCTGTGTTTAGCCCTTGTCCACAAGGTTTGCTTTGAATCTCCTTGGTTCTGAGCCTATCAAGCCCTCTTTCATTTTGAAAATCCACTTACAACCCATAATTGTTCTGTTTGTAGGTTTTTCAACAAGTTCCCAAGTATCATTATTGTGCTAAAATGACATTTCTTCATTTATAACTTTTCTCCATTCTAATTTAAACTTTCTTTGGATTACTTCTTGGAAAGTTTTTGGCTCTTTATCGTCAATTTTATGTGTAGCTACCAAGCATAGGCAATAAGATCTACATATCCATATCTTCTTGATGGTTTGATTTGCCTGTTAGATCTATCTCTAGCCAATTGATAACCTTAATCATGTAACTATGATTCTTATTCTTGTTAAGAAGTTTCATGATCTTCTAACTTGTCAATGATATTACTTAAATCTCCAACTTCATGTGTATCATCATAATTGAATAACTCCACCTTAAGATGATGCTTATTTGGGCCTTTAGAATCATCCTCAGGTGTCCCCTAAATAAATTTTTTACTTAGCAATTCTTCTTCATTGAATATTTAATCTATACGGATTATACATTTTGAAGGACTGAAATCTATAAATTAGATTTTGTAACCATTTTCCCCTTTTGGACATCCTATAAAGATGCCCTTTATAGCTCTTTGAGTTAGCTTTCATTGGCTTATATGAGCATAAGTTGAACAGCCAAAGGCCTTCAAATCTCTATAGTTTGCTAGTTGACCTATCCACATCTTATAAGGTGTCTTAAAATCAATAGTTATAGATGGACTTAAGTTAACCAATAAGTAGGCCGTAAAAGTGTTTCTACACATAAGGTCTTGGGAAGTTTTGATTGAGCAAGCATGCACCTTACTTTATGCATAAGAGTTTTGTTCATCCTTTCAGTCAAGTCATTCTATTGAGGTATCAATCTCACTGGTTATGTCTTACAATTCCCTATTCTACACAATAGTTATCAAACCTTCTATTATTTGTTCTTAGTTTCTTAACTTTTTTAGTCTGATTCTCAACCAAACTCTTCTATTCTCTGAATTTATCAAACATTTGTTTTTTTTCTTTTCAAGATATAAACCTATACCTTCCTTGAAAAGTCATCAATGATTAATAAGAAGTAGTTATTACCTCTTAGAGATACTTGCTATGCCGGCCCCCACAAATTAGAATAAATATAATTCAATTTTTCCTTGGACTTATGAACTGATATGCTAAAACTAACCCTAGTTGATTTACTTAGAACACAATCTTCACAAAACTCCAAGTTTCCAATCTTATCACTTCCAAATACACTTTGTTTTTTCTAGTTCCTTAATACCCTTTTTACTTATGTGTCCTAACCTTAGATGCCATAATTTTTTTCTGTCAATGACAACATTTGAAGTTATGCCAACTTCACTATTAACTACCTCCCCATCTAAGATAAACATATCATTCTTTCTATTACCCTTCATAATGACCATTGTGCCCTTGACAATTTTCATCACACCAGATTATATCCTAACACTACATCCCATTTGATCAAGCATACCTAAGGAAATTAAATTCATTTTCAGGTTAAGCACATATCTAGCATGTTTTAACTCTCTAATGGTGCCATCACGTAGTTTGAGATTAATATTGCCAATTCCCATGATCTTACACACAAAATTGTTTTACATCATTACTCTACCACTATTAAAGTCATGGAAATCAGTAAAGTAACACTTGAATGGACAAATGTGAAAGGTATAACCTGATTCTAAAACCCATTTACCTTTTTCTTTCATGTCTGTTGCAATACACACTCGAGCATACTCATAATCTTCTCCTTCACTACAGCTGCATCTGTATTTTGCCCTTTTTTCTTGAGTTTCCTTTTTGGACAATCTTTCTTAAAGCACTTTTTTTAGATCCTACTTTTACTGTTAAGCCTTCACTAGAGCTATTTCCCAGATTTTCTTGTTTCCTTTGTAGTTCCTCAGTGTTAACAGATGACTTGACTTCATCTAGAGACAATGATTGCCTTCCATACATCAAGGTATCAACAAAGTGTTCATTTGACTTGGGCAGGGAGCTTATTGATAGTAGAGCTTTATTCTCATCACTTAAGGCTACATTAATGGTCTCCGAAGTGCTCATATGACTTGGGCAGAGAGCTTATTAATAGTAGAGCTTTATCCTCATCACTTAAGGATAAAACTGGACTAATGGTTTCTAAAGTGCTCATATGACTTGGGCAGGGAGCTATTAACAATAGAGCTTTATTCTCATAACTTAAAGATGCATTAATGGTTTCAAAAATACACGCTTTGTTAAACTCATCAAGATGATCATCAAGGATAAGCCTTCTAACATCCCCAAAGTAAACATCATATTTTTTATACAAGAGACTTATTCATGTATATACTCTCTAATTTGGCCAATAAGTCAACAACAATGGGTTCTTTTCCAACTTCCCTTATTACTGAATCTGCAATGTTCCAGATAATTGTGTTTATAGCCTTCGTATCAATCTCAACAGCCTGTTCAGGAGCCTATGATGAAGAAACTTATTTACTTTCCTTCTTGGTCACTGACTGAATAGCATCCCTAAGGCCTTCAGTAACTAGCAATGCCTCCATTTTCACCTTCCGCATATTAAAGTCATTTTTGCCATTAATCTTTTCAAGATTGATTTTTGTTGTAGCCATACTTGGAGCTTGATCTATAAACCTTGCTTTGATACCAATTGAAGTGAATTGAATGCCTTTAAGATCTCTACGTAATTCAATCACTGTCCAAGATCTAGATCAAGATCAAAACAAGATGCTAATATCACTTAAACCAATCTGATGAATCAATGATAAACAACCCTCAGTGAGAGAAGTAATGAAGATTGAGATCATAAGAGATAAACTGAACTAAGAAGCAAGAAATCACCAAATAAAGAAAACAAATTTATATGGTGCAAGAATCCACAATCTACATCCACAGGAGAAGCCACTAGAATGTATTTATTGAAGATTCAAGTCAAAATTACAGAGCTATTTTAGAGAAGATTATAAAGAACAGGAAAATACTTTCTCTCTCTTCAAATCCTCTCTAGAATCTTCTCAGATGATGATCAAACTAGCCCTGTTGATCAGCTTATATAATAGCTTATCACAAACCCAAAATGCATTAGATTTTAACGCGTGGATAACAACTTATAGCAGCTTTAATTCCCTGCTCACATGCTTCATCATGTGTGTTACTTAAGCTTAAAAGTAAAACGACTCTGCATTTTGTCGTTTTGGGTTGTTTAATATGTTTAACTTACATGTGCCGCCTCATGACCAAAAGCTAAAAAAAGAGTATGAAAATGACATTGTTTCATGTGCATAGGTTTTGCATTCATCACTTAAGCCCATAAAAGGACAATGGTTGTTCTTAAGAAACAAGATAATGCAATGTTGAATAGCTTTAGTTAACTTAATTGGGAGCTAATACCTTAGTGTATTGAAGAGAAGTTTATTATTTGGACAAACTCATTAGGCTAACTATAAATGAAAAAGTTTATTACATTTCTCAAAATCATAGTAATTAAACAAAACAAAACAAGAAAAATACCTACTATCAGAAACTTGGTCTAAAGAATTTAAACACAATAATCAATCAAGATTTTGGCTTTTCACTTGGTCGCCGCCTAGGTGGCGTAGCCCAATGACCTAAAAATATGATCTCGCTCTTCTTTTTAGTTCTACGTGCAGTGGCCATAGTTATTGTTTTTCCCTCAAGCAGGCTGCAGCTCGGGTGCGCGGGCTGCGCCTTGCCTAACCAACAACTCCATCGCTAGCGGCTGCCATTGCCATCAGCCACAAACTTATACCAGAGGCTTATTTTATTTTTTATTAATCCTTAAAAGAAAGCAAAACTTTAATCATTAATCGAAAATAAATTTGATTCTTATTGATTCAACATAAAGAGGCTCTGATACCACTTGTTAGAATGATAAATCTTTTGGTGAAAATCATCACCTATAATTCAGAAACATTCCTATTGTATCAGCAAGAATTTATAATTGAATATACGAAAGTGTACTTGAATCCATAATACTTAATTGCTCTCTGGAGTTGTGTGATTTGCCTTCCAAATTAACACGTTATCCTAGATAATTCTTTAGCCTTCTCACTGCACTCTCTAATGATGGAATGTTAAAAGAAATAAATTATTACGTATGACTTAAAGACCATAACCACTTATATAGATAATTTTTCCTATTATTATTAGATATTCCTATTTTAACCCATCACAGAAATAAAGATTACTCTTAAGCCTCTACACATTAAAAGCTCATACCTTATTAGATGCATTTAAGTCCAAATTATCGAAAACCTTAATATATCACTTTTAATTGGGTTTAACCTTATATAACAGTTCCCAACACATCATTATTTACATATAAGCCTAACATTGGATTAAAAATCCAACAATCAATTAGAATCCAACATGAAAATTTTAAAATGTCAAAATATCTAAAATATCATTTATTTATTTTATGATCTTATTTCATTTCTTTCATAATATAACTTTGATAACTTGTTTATTAACGTAATTTTATAATTTTTAACAAAATTTTTTATTAACAACCAAACAACTAGATTTTTTTTTTTTTTGGTGAATGTTGCACTCATAAAAAATCCACTTAAATAAGCGCTATTCAAAAAGTTTTAGCAAAAAAGTCCCTAATGCGGCCTCTTAACCTAATTCGATCGAGTGATCCCACAATGAAATCAGAGCCAGAAATGATTATAGACTCTATAAGTCAAGCTACATCACTAAAATATATAGTAAACACTAATTACTGTAACTTAAAAGTTAAATTGAATTAATTTTACACTTGTATCATAAAAAATACATTATATATTTTCTAATTTTATCAAAATTATTATTTAAAAATTATATTTATTGTATAATATTAATTTATATTTTATAATTATAATTTTTTTACTGTAACTTAAAAATTCCTCAACTCCTGACAAGACCTATGTCAAACAAATTTATTAAGAATCAGTGTAATATGGTTGACAAATTCTTGTACAGATGAATAATGCCTTTCTCAGTCGAGCATTTATTACTTAATCAAGCATTTCTCAAGCAAGCATTTATCACTTAACCAAGCATTTCTCAACCAAGTTAAAAAAAAAAAAAAAAAAACCATGCGGGTACCCAAAGATCAGAGCT
The DNA here is from genome assembly GCA_018350135.1 of Citrus trifoliata. Classification (NCBI taxonomy): domain Eukaryota; kingdom Viridiplantae; phylum Streptophyta; class Magnoliopsida; order Sapindales; family Rutaceae; genus Citrus; species Citrus trifoliata. Next base: position 13,391,779 of record CM031385.1, on the reverse strand, counting down.
TTTATAGATGATAAACTATTTTATTCGAGTACTTGGATCCTGAGCTCTCAGAACCGCATGGATTCTGTTTATTCAAAGTTGCTGTAAATTTCTGAGTGCTTGACAGGGTCGATTACAAGTAACAGACTCAAGTTATAGAACATTTCATGTCGAACGGCTACCAGAACAATGCACAAATCTCTAAGCATTTGACACAGTTAAATTGACAAAATCATAAAGTCAAATTATATAGTTGTGCCAAAAGCATTTGCTGCTAAATACCTGGCACAACAAGCAACAAGGATGTTGAACACAGATCATATCAAATCAATAAGCTTTTCAGCAACAAACATGAAAAAATTAACAGAGAACACAAGCCAATGGGCAAAAAATAATTCCTTCATTGCTTGAGATCCGCACCGATACATTTCCTTCTTGGGTACACATAACAAAAACTTCTTCTACTACACTTATAGAATTACTTTGTACAAGTAACTTCCCCGCTAAAAGCGCCAATTAAACACCATATTCCTAATTGCCATTTTCATTCAATGGATTAACGGTCCAATCCTCCTACACACTCCACAGCATCAGAATATTACAAAGTGGAACCAACTAGGACAGCTTACTGGAACCATGTTATGGGAGTGGATGTGGTTTGCGGAAGCTGGGGTATCATGCAGTGCTGTTGCTGCCATTGATTTAACCCATCATTTTCCCTCATTCCACCAAATTCATATGCATTACCTTGCCCGATGCTAGGGTTATTGTTTTCTTCAATATCCATTGTTGCTTCTCCCATATCATCAGCCTCCATCAACTCTGTAGCCTGTGTCTGCGGAGTGTCCATTCCTGAGGTAGGAAGAAGCTGGAACTGAGAAGCAACCCAGGGAACAACAGCTAGACTGCTGTTTTTCACTGCATCATTCTTCTCTGGCAATTCTTCATCCTCATCCAACTTCACATTCCCAGATTGGCTCGTCCGGAGAAATTGATCTGTAGAGCATGCAAACCGAATTAGGAGAAATACAATCACCAAAGAAGAACAATCAATCTCATGTGAAACACATAAAAGGGTAAACAAGGCCTATACCATAGCATTCTGTAGCATCACACATCAAAATTGACATAGAAAGGGAACTCTTCTTAACCACCAAAAAGGGGAATTCAAGGGGAGGTAAGTTAAAGAGGATCAAAAGGCTGTATGGACCAGAAAAAAAGTGGGTTCAAGCTGATAAAGCCCATGCACTCAAATGATTGGTTATGGCTTCACTATTACTAAACTCTGGAAGCTCTACAACAGCCATCCTAAAGATATATGAATACGAAACAAGCAGCTTCTACAACATCATCAGCCCCTCCCCAACTCTTACAGTCAAAGTTATGACCGAATAACAAAGTCAAAGCTCTTCACACTCAGCATGATTTATCACGTACACCATGATTCATCACTTACACCCAAAACCAAGCTATGATGCTAATGCTCCTAATAATAGTATAAGCCTAACAATAATAATAGAGCCACAAATAATTTTGTAAAAACTAGTGTGCACAATCTCATGTAACATAAAGAAATTGACTGAAAAATAATAACAGTTAATTTTCTCCTTATGTGAGCCCATAATAGTTTTATACAACCAATGTCGGCATACCACATCAATTTTCACACACTTATTTGTACAAAGCGATCGTGACGCAATCATTACACTAAACTTAAACAATTTCAAGACAGTTATATGGACTTGGTTATAGAATAATCAACAAACTGAGTTCAGCAAGTATAGCGGAGGATAAATCAATCTTATGCAATTGAGCATTTGACGTGTGAAATGTAAAAGTAAAGCATGCATAAAGATAGACATAAAGATAGAGATAGAGATAGAGAAAACTCACTCACTTTTAAAGCCAGAAACTAAGTCCAAGGACACAGAGAGATTCGGGGAAGACTGTGTTTGGAATGGAGGCTTATAGAGGACAATAGCCTTAGCCTTGTCAGCATCTGAATATGACGATTCAACAGCTATAGGTACAGGTAAAATTTCTTGCTCCCTTTCCTCTTCCATAATGGGCGGCAATTGTGCATTCTATATACATTAATTAATTCAAGAATATAAACAAAACCCACTTGAGTAAATTTCACATCTCTGAGAACAAATACAAATATGGAAAGCTCAATTGAAGACATTTATATGAATATACAATACATACCAGTCGGCGAATCTTTCGAGCTGGAGAAGTAAGAGAGAAATCATGCAACTCATCGCTGACATCATCAACATCAAACTCTTTCCTCTTCATCATCTTCATCTTCGCCGGTGCGTTGTTGTAATTGTAATTACCGTCCATAATCTCTCCTTCTCTTTTTCACTTTTCGCTCTGAGTTTTCTTACTGATTCTCAATTCTCACAAACCAAGTGCCAGCCACTTGGTTTTATTGTTGTTAAATTGAAAGAGCTTTCTCTGTTTCTCTAGACAAATCCAGAACCGGCAAAAGTAACGAGCAATAACATCCAACTCCACGGTACGTCACTAAACATTTCTGTTTTTCTAATTAGGACCCAAACTTTTATCATTTTTATCAACTAAGTCCCCAGCTATTAGCTAAGTAGCCATAGCCATACCGAACTCCTCAATTACATATCAGAGTGCACTGCGTAATATTAACTAAATTTTCGAGTTGAATGGTACTAAAGATCTCAATTGTTAAATTTCAACTAATATAAGATTATATATTAGATGACATAATTATAATTTTATTAATTATAAAATCTATTATCTAATTCATAGATAATAGTTGATGGAGTTTAAGTTGTGTCTCAACTGCTAAGATTTCAATCATTATTTTACATTAGGGTTGTCCAATCAAGGATTAGGCCTAAGTTTTCTTAAGGCCATGCCCTAAGCCTATTAGAATAGATGTGCAAGGGCTTAGCATGGGTTGGGCTTGGGAGAGGCTTGGGCGTTTACTTTTTTTTTAATTGTTTTTAAAATTATTGTAAACTTAAAATGAGTTAATAATAATTAAATTATTATAATTAATATAAATTAAAAAGATAAATATTTCAAAATAAAGTAAATAAAAGATAGAGATTTAATTTTTTTAGTATTGAATTATCTAATTCATGCATTCTCTTAATTAATTAATAATTAAAGAGAGTTTAGTATTATGATTTTAAGTTTTTTTATTCATTATTGATATGTAAATTAGGGATTTAAGTTTTCTTTTTTTTTATTATTTTTTAAATTTAAATTTATTATTTTAATTTATAATTTTTTTTTAAAATAGAGGGTTTCGGGTCCAGGGCCTTATGTGGGAAAGCTCGTGGGGCTTGACATAGCTCGGACTTTTTTGTCATCCCTAGTGTATCTCAACTAATTTTTGCTTAATACTAACGGCTAATTTAGTAATACTGTAACTTTTAAAATAATAACTATTAGTTATGCTATAGAAATAATTAGTTGTGAAGAGAATTAGTTAAAGATTTAATAAAATTTATTTTTTAAAATATTGTGAGTTTTAAAAGCAATTATATGTATTTAGTAAATATTTCCTTAAATTGATGTAAGAATATAAATAATTGAATTAAACATAATGTTAAGTAAAATTAATTTATATATTTATAACCATGTATATAAAATATCTTTTTATTGTGCATATATTATCAATTTTATTATTTATTTTTTTATCTCGATATGGTTGGCAACAATAATAATTTCTTTAAAGTAAATTATTTTATTTCCTAATTGATAGGGATAATTTTAAAATTTTATATTACATATGAGGATATATATGCAATTGTATTAACTATAAAACTAATGCTCAAAATTAGATTTTTAACAGCTAATCCTTCCTTATTTTCAATCTTTTTTTTGTAAAATTAATACATATATTAATCTCACAATATGTGTCACATGCATGTTCTTATTGTGGCTGACATTCATGAATTGAGATAAATTAAAACTAGTTACATTTTTATGAACAAATAACAATGAGAATAATTACTCCATATTTTTAAAAGATTAATATAAGAATAATTTACTCTGTTTCTTAATGGAAAAAAGTGAATGAAGTCCATTATATATATTAAGGGTCTCTAACCTAGTTAAAAATAACTTTGCTTGTGAATTACCCATCAAACTAAAGACTATATAGAGGAATATGTTAGAAAATTTTAAGTACTCTTTAAATTTAACTTGAACAACAATAGCTGAAGTGGAAACACATAACTTTTTTAAGTTTATAGTATATAATATATTTTTATATATATTATTATTAAGCTAACAATATAAGCTATCAAAGAAATGGATGATGAATTATTAAATTATCTCAAATTAAATCAACTTATGTCGTTGAGGACAAGGTTCCTTTGTTAACCTTAAACATTTAATTTTAATTCCCTTCATATTTTATATGTTCTATCAAAAACAAGAGATCCAATCCCCAAACATGCCACGGTGGTATCAGAGCAGTGGAATGGATTCATGAGTGGGGAAGTTCGAAAATTCTGTTGACTCTCTCACCGTAGATCAATAACAGATCTTAGAGAAACTCAATGAGCTCTTCTTGCAACTTACTACATGGATGAACACACACCTTGATTAGGAAGGAGAAAATTCAATGGTACCATTTTAGAATCCAACAAGATGATCCAGCAATGCTGATGGGCCACACCAAAATGGCTCGCGATACACTCTGACTTGTGAAAATTAACTTCCCTTGCTTTAGTAGAGAAGAAGACACGACGAGTTAGTTCTGCAGAGTGGAGCAATATTTTGACTTTAATTATACAACACGAGAAGATCGTGTGGCACTAGTATCAGTTCATCTAAAAGATAATGCTTAGTTGCAGTATCCACTACTTGAGCTAGAAAAGGGCAAAAAAAAAGAAGTGATGACTTGGCAAGAATTTCAAGAGGGCTTGAATCAAAGCTATTAAGCTATTGGAGAGTTGATCAAACTAAGATAGGTTGGGTCAATCGGTGAATATCAAATTCAATTTGAGAGATTGTTAGCAAAGGTAGGACACCTCTACATTACCCACAATAGGGACATCTACAACATTAGAATCAGAGTCATTCTGTGACCACAAACCTGCACTACTGATCTAAATCAAACAAGAAAAGTAAAAGGAAAAAAAAGACCAGTTTCTTAAACATGAAAGATCGGCCAACTTAAGTGACTATCTCAAGTTACCTTTAATCTACAACCTAAAACCTAAAATAGATGCTTGAACCAAAAAGGAAAGAGAAATATATAATTTTCAATAGACACGGGACAAGTCCAGGCATTCAAGTTCGGCCACGATCACAGCTACACTAGTGCGAAGTTGGACTTCACCAGGTGTAAAACAAAACTTTTTATATTTTAGCATGACCAAGCCACTGCCAAGATACAACCTTCAAAATGTATCATGCCTCTTATGTGTAGCCTATGAGTTGATGATACCTATATTCTCAAACATCAAATCAAGTTTGAAAAATCTTTGCATTTACTTCTCAATAATTTTTCTGTGTTATATTACCATATAACATCTTCGTAAATAATAAAAAGAACAGTAATTCTTGAGAAATAACTAATACAACATCATCATATTATAAAAATAGACTAGACAAAATTGGCCAAGAGGAACGCTCCTCTAGCTGTAATACTAACGTTATATTCTAGTAGCTGCACAAGCAGATGTAGAAGAAGGGGATAACTCAATCCTAAGACAACACTGGCTCTTAGTTCAACTTTTTGTGGTCATTGTGTGACATCCGCCCAAAATTTTAAGATTTCCCTCAAAATCGACAAGTTAGTTATTTTATTAACCGGTTATATGACTCAATCGAGGCAAACTCTTGTCCAACAACATTATCTTCGGCAATCAGGGTAGCTTACTTGTATAAAGCTCGCATCTATCCCAACGATGATCTATGCCAACAACCAACCAGACCACCTACAAAAACTCTTCCATACCGGTTCAGAGATTGTCATGAGCTGAATTACAAGAAAGGCGTACCAATGTCTGTGCTACAATTGCAACGAAAAGTTTACCCCGGGACATCGGTGAAAAAACTTGTTTTTGATGGAAGCTTGCGTCAAAGAGGAAGATGGCGATGTCATCATGGAAGTGGTGAAGATGCTGGCAGAATTCCACTAAAATGCCAGAAATTTCATTACGTGTAATCTCAGGTGCGAGAGCTTCTGAAACCATGAGAATCAATGGAAGGATTGGAAATATCTCACCCATTGTTTTGGTTGATTCGGGAAGCACACGCAATTTCATGAGTGATATTTTTGCTAAGAAAGTGAGCTTATAACAAGAGAACAGAGTAAGGTTCGAAGCCCTTTTTGCCTCAGGTGAAAACTTTTATAGTACAAGAAAATGCACTAATGTCAATTTAATTTTGCAAGGAGTATCTGTGATAGTGGATTTTAATTTGCGTGATTTGGAAGGATATGGCGTTGTTTTGGGCACCCAATGGTTGCAGACACTTGAACCAATTTTGTGGGATTTTGCAAGTTAAAAATGAGTTCAAATTTTGAAGTCCATTATTTATAGAATTGGCATCTCATGACAAGTTTAGTTAAATTAGATTTTTACTTATTCCATATCTTGTAATAGGGATTAGTTTATTAATTTCTTAATTTAGTGAGATTTCAATTTATTAGGAATATTTGTATCCTAATTTAATTAGATATCTAATTTAGCAAGTCAATTAATGATGAGATTCTATAATTGATGCATAAGAACTATTTAGAGCAAAAAATTGGTTCAAACAGGTGTTTATTAAATACTGTACATATTTCTTAGGAGACAAATAAGGCAAAAAGGTTAGATTTATTCATATTCAAATTCATACGAATTATAAGAGAAGAGAAACTCTTATTTGGAAAGGTGCAACATAAAGCATAAAATAGAGAAGCAAAATTTGGTCTCGTCCCTAGAGAATCTGAATTTGGCGCATAATGTTGTGTTGATTTATTTTCTTATCTTCTTTTTATTTCTATGGAAAGTTTATGTGGATCTTAGATCACTAGACATTGAAGAATTGCGATTGATCACTTTGCGAAGTGTCTTGAAGATGGTGGATTAAGAGGGGTAGCAATTACTCAAGAGAAGCAGATTCAGTCTAAAGTTGAGTAAGTTGTATGGTGGTAAATTGTAAGTGAGAGTCTTAAGTTTGATAAATCCATAGGTTGTAATATTTCATCTTAATGAATTACTTTTCATCTCGGTGTGCCCTCATGGATGTAGGATTGATTAATTTGAACCACGTAAAAATTTTCGTGTCATTTAATTTCTACAATTTATTGTGTTTTAGAAAATTAATATTTTTTATGCGGATGAACAGTAACTGTGAACACTAACAATGAACAATATTTTTCAAAATTAATTAAATTTTTAATTTTAGGATTTTAATGTCCTGTATATATTTGCAGTAGATCTAAATTCCCTACAATTTGTATCAAAGCAAGACATTAACCGTTTATTTAGTGAGAATCTTGGAACATGTGTCTATTTTGTAGGTATGAGTTTCCAAAGAGAGGGAGACTCTTTGGCTAGTCCACATGTACTAGACGAGACGAATTATGCTTATTAGAAGCAAATGATGAAAGAGTTTGGCAATACGTACTTATTGGATATACTCCACCCACCAGAACTAATGAAAATGGTGTTGAATCTCCGAAGCCAGTAAGAGAATGAACTCATGATGAACTCAATGCATCTGGATATAATGCAAAAGAACTTAATGTTATTGTCAATGGAGTTGATGTGTTTCAACACCAACTAATTTCTACATGCAAGACATCTACAGCTGCTTGTGATATACTTTAAAGCACTTTTGAAAGCGACAATACGGTAAAACATTCTAAACTTCATAAACTTACATCTGATTTTGAAAACTTGAAAATGTATGAACATGAAACCATATCTGAATTTAATTCTAGGATCCTTACTATGGTTAATGACTTTTTTCTCTTGAAAAACTTTTTTTTGAAGAAGAAATTTATAGAAAAATCTTAAGATCTGTCAATCCTCGATATCATCTTAAAATTTTGGCCATTGAAGAATATGATGATATGTCTACCATGACTAGAGATTCATTTATAGGAAAATAAAAAAAAATAAAACATGCTTATTTTAAAATTTAAATGAATTTAAAAAATTCAATTTCAAGTTATTTGTAAAATCATAAAATTTTAAGTTTACTTTCATTAAAAAATAAAACATTCTTATTATGGGCTTTTTTATTGTGCCATGTTTAGCCCGTCTTTAATTGTGCCATGCTTTTAAGGCCCGCGTGCCTAAAATTCTAAGTCTTGCACGGCCCACGTTCGTGTCGTACCGTGCCGCGTGTTCCACCGAAACGTACTCGTGTCGTGCAGTACTGTAGGGATACATGTCGTGCCCGTGTCGTGCCACATGTCTCTAGTTCAAGATGTGTTTCATGTTGTTATAAAGTGTAAGATGGTTAGAAAGCTCTAGAAGTACATTCGCGTAAATGCTAAAATACAGGAAGTTGTTAAATAAGATATATTGAGTGTCATGCCGAATTTGAGGAGAAAAATGGCCAAGAGTGAGCTAGAATTTGTGGTAGCTTCATTTTTGAGAAATTTACGAAAATAACTATAAATATTTTGTTATTTTCACAATTAACCCTCTCAACTTTTTTCTATCAACATTAGTTAAACACAAGCTTTTCTCCCCAAATTACCCTTCTTTACAGACCAAAAGCAACATTCTTTCTCCCATATCGTCAAACCAAACACAGCTTTTCACTCTTGAATCATCAACCAACGGCGACGGCAAAAGACAACGGTAAAAGTGAAATCCGATCATAATCTATCCGGATCCAACACTAATCGGCATCATTTAGTGATATGAGTTATTTTTTGAACTTGCTGAACTGAGTCGTGGGTGAGTCTGGCGACAGGCAGCCTGTCGCACCAAGCCTTGGAGATTCATTAAAACTGTATTAATTTGATAGGGCTCAAATAATTTTTTTTTATAATTTCAAGCTTAATGGATTCAGTTGTACTTGAATTGTGTTATGATGGTTGGTGAGAGATATTAGAGAATGGCCGTATGGAGTATGTGAATGGTAAAAATTGAGGTTTTATGGTTGGGAAAAATTGTCTGTTTGATCAGTTATTGGCAAGAGTATACGAGGTGTCACAAATAAACTCTAATGAATATAGTATCACAATCAAGATAACTTTGAGGTCAAGTAACACATTATATTGTATATATGCACTGTCCATGGATATATTTGATGATGAAATGGTGAGGGTTGTGTTGCATATGGCATCCGACGTAGCCAATTTTGGATGCATTCCTATATTCGTGACCACATCACCTCGAGTTCCGAGTGAAGGTATTGAGCCATATGTCGATACAGAAACTTCGTTTAGAGTAAATATGTCTGGCCCCGATAATGATGAAGAGCTGTTGCCAAGGACAATATCGCTACATCAATATTACTCTCCAATCCACGACAATTATGACAACATTGATGATAACGGCATTACGTTACAGGATGTTGGAGCAACGGTATTTCCAATAACGACGTCGTTGGAGCAACAGTATTCTCCGTATCACAACAATGATTTTCGGGACAATGATGATTTTCATGATGAGACAGAGGGGGATAATGTTTGTGCAGAACCTTCTAATAATACGAGGGGCACTCATTTCAATAATGATGGTGACGATGGAGGAGCCGGTCCTTTGAATGTTCTGTCGTTTCAGCATGAGGATGAGTGTGAAGACAACACTCCTGTGAATAACAGAGGCAATAGACTTATTCCTTCTATGGTTCGATCAAGAAGGAGAATTGACCCCCTTACAAATCTTGCTCCAACTTTGCCTTCGAACATGATTGCTCCAAACTTTGTTAGCAGTTGTGACTTAAATGATATCAGTGTGGGTAAGCTATTTGCTGAGAAGAATGAGTTTATATTACAACTACGCAAGGTGGCATTTAGAGATAAGTTTTATTTCAAGATTGCACGGTCTACTACGACACGTTTCGAGACTCACTGTTGTTCAGAATCATGTAAATGGTGTATTCGAGCAACTAGATGTTCGAACGAGCAAAATGTTCCTTGGGTGGTGAAGAGAATTGACAATGTACACACTTGTCATAATGGGGTATTGGTTGATGGACGTCATCAAGTAAAGAGCAGGGTTGTCGGTCATATTATCTGAAAAAAAATATGTTCAAGATAAAATGATTTATACTCCGAATGACATAAGAGCAGATATGCAATAGGAATACGGTGTTCAGTTAACATACCAACAGGCATATCGGGCGAGAGAAGTTGGTCTTGAAATAGTTCGAGGCAACCCTGCAAAGTCATACAACTTGCTCCCTAAATACTCTTACGTACTAACTACAACGAATGAGGGTACAATCACTCACCTCGAGCAGGACGAAGATGTTAATTTCTTGTACTATTTTGTAGTACTCAGATCTTTCATCAGGGGTTTTATGCAGTACATTCGGCATGTCATTACTGTAAATGGTACTCATCTGAAGGGACTATATCGTGGAAGCATATTTGTGGCAACATGTTTTGATGGTAATAATCAATTGTATCCATTAGCCATTGGGATCATGAATTCAGAAAATAATGATACTTGGGAATGGTTTATAATGAAGTTACACGGAGTGATTGGCGATAGACTTGAGTTGCTAATTATCTCTGATCGATGCACTGCCATAAGGAGAGCCGTTCTTAAAGTATTTCACAATGCAACTCATAGCGTTTGTTTTTACCACATCAAAGGTAACATTAAGTCACAGTTTAGAATGTCCAAAACTTTTTGGGATGAATTTGAGCCTGCCTTTATTAATGCAGCAAAAACATATGACCACGAGGAATTTAAGAGACAGCTTGAAGGGTTGTGGATGATCCACTCAAGTGCGGCTGATTACCTAGAAAATAAAGTCGGTACGTGTAATTGAGCAAGGTCTCAGTTTGAAGGTAGGAGGTACATCATACTTACCACCAACATCGCGGAGAGTGTTAATTCTTTCATGAGGGAACCTCAAAAATTTCCTATTACTCATCTTGTTGATCACTTTAGGAAAACATTGCAGCAATGGTTTTATGATAGAAAAATTATGGCTGAATCAATGACTACTCGGCTAACAACATAGGCGGATGAAATAGTCACTGAGAGGAGAATTATAGATGAAAGAATGATAGTTCGGCCGGTGTCTCTGCATCGATTTCAAGTTATAGGCAGTGGGCTTAAAAAAGGTTTGGTTGACTTGCAAAAGCGAACTTGCTCTTGCAGAGTGTTTCAACTTGATTAGCTTGTGTGTGCTCATGCAATTGCGGCGCGTCTAACACACCGGGTGAATTTTATTAACCTTTGCTCGGACTTTTACATTATAGAATCGTTGACGATGACTTATGCACAACCAGTGGAGCCAGTTGGTGATATGGCTGATTGGGAAGTTCTAGATGAAATTCAGGAGATGCAAGTATACCCACCAGTTAAGGCACCACCACCTGGCCGTCGTAAAGAGCTCAGAATACCCCTAGCTGACGAGGACGTTAACCAGCGGACTGTAAGATGCGGGCAGTGTCATGAACTGGGCCATAATCGTAAGCAATGTAAGAATCTCATTGCGTCGACTCGAAGTTAGTTGTATTTTGTGTGTTATTCATTGGTTAAAACTATTATTGTTTTTTGTGTTTCGTTGGTTAAAACTGTTATTGTTTTTTGTGTATTGTACACTTATATGTCATAAAACTTTATTTTATTTTAAATATTAAAATGTGAGCATTAAAATTATATAAATTTAAGTGCGCAAATTAAAATAAAAATTCAAGTTTCAACATTCAAATTACTACAACGGTTTACAATACAATATCGTCATTAAATATGTCAACCGCAATCTTCTTTCTAAAGTAGTCAACATGACTAGCGTTAAACTCCAATCTAAGCCCGAACATTAAATACATCGTAACCATCAATACAAAAACACTGTTTCGCCAGTTCCGGGCTCTTGTTGTGGCGCGCTCTTAACTGCGATAACTTTCCAAGGGTCTGCACTCCACAACTTAGGTCGGATGTTGTAGAAGCCAACATATTCCAACCATCGAGTGAATATAACTTCAAGTGGCTTGAATTTCAACTTTTACCTTTTGTCGTCGCGAAATGTGAGTAATGAATCATAAATCCAGACTTTGTTTTTCCGAAAGTCAACTTGTGCTAGTACCCAATGCGCGCCGTCCAAGTTAACAGGGATGAGTAACTGTATATAAAAATTAAAAAACATGTTCGTTATTTATGAAATTGAAATACAACCAAGAAAAAGCGATAACTCGAATATTTTCATTATGGAGTATGTGAAATGCAATAATACATACCATATCGACATCCGTCATTGATTTGGACATTGTGTGCTGTCGCCCACAAAGATAACTATTCAAGCGGTCGTCGAATACTAATGAATCGACCGCACAATCCCCGTTGTTCCATAACTGATTCAAGAACACCTAATACATAGGTAACCAAGAAATACATAAATTAACAAAACTTAAAGGCAATAATTAAAAAAAATTAAATAGTATTTATAAGTTTTGTTGGTACGTTACCTAAAATAATATGTCAGTATGTGTGACACGTTAAACCAAGGCATTCGGATACTGCCGTTGTTTCTCGCTAATCAAGCGGAGATACTCGTGAATATGCTGTAGAGAAACATAAACATTACGATTTAAAAGAAAAAATTTATACATAACACTTAAAAAAACTTCGAAAATATAAATACCTCATCGCCTAGCCATCCCATCGAAGTTGTACCCAAAATTATTTGAAAGAATGACCGCGGGTGCTGGACTCTCTGATCCACTATGATATCACCAGCGAACAATCAATCAAACTCAGCAAACAGACTAGAGTCCTCCAATCCTCTCAGTGGATTTACATCCACACTCGTACTCATGTCAATCGCATGCTCCATGATTTGGGGTCGAGGTAAAGGCCGGACGTTCTGTCCTCGCCTGACTGGAGAAATCATGTAAGAACTGTTATAAACATACGACGGTATGTACGCACGACCGAACTTACTAACGCCCAGAGGCACCTCAGTGAACACCTGCACGCTCTCCCCACTAACATCCCCGTAGAAACTATACAATGACATGGGCGTAGACAAATTTTGATTGCCCACATCAGTATACACTCCATAGTCATCCGGAGCCTGTCCATTCGCCAAGAAGAACATATTAAACAACTATCAAATCAAAAGTTAAACGAACATAATTATTAAATTTAAATTTGCTCACCGCATACGAGCGTGCAGTGGGAGAATCCTTATTTGGACGTTTAGAAAATGTGTCGATAAAGCCAACAACGGTTTCTTTAAAATCTTTTAATTCTGACTTCATTTCATACACGTTACGATCAATCTTATCCAGCTGTCGTCGTATGTAATCATTAAACTACTTTGTCCTCGACTATTACAAAAGAAAAAAATAAAACTTTAGAATAACAGTAAAACAATAATGAATTTTAAAGGAAAAACATCGTATATTATTTATAATAAATACCTCACGTGCGTCATCAGAGTTGTCTGTTTTCTCCTGGTGGTCATCAACAGCCACCTCATCCTCAGAAGTGTCATGACGCTGCTCTAGTATTGGGTTTGGTATGTCGTCATGATCGTCATGCTCGTCTGATTACCTTGTAACCGACGGCATCGCGTTGATTGAGGGTTGGTGCTGTATAAAGTATCATTTAAAATTAGTAAATGAAAAGTCAAAAATTTCGATTAAAAAATTGATAGTACTTAGAGTATACCTCCGATCGCTCCGTAAATCCAAGCCTACAACAACCAAAGTGAAAAATCAAATATTTAATACTATAAAACTTATTAATAAACAAAAAAAAAAGCACCTGAACCCCGGACGTAAAGCCGTAAAGATTGTATTTTTCAATGTTATGATTTGGATTTTTCAACCGAGTCCTCTTAAATTTCTCGTCTTTCTCGAACAGTGCATTGTCAAGATTCTCATAAATCATTTCCCACGATAATAGACCCCATGGACGCTTTCGGAAGTATTCTATATCATCAACTTGTTCAAGCCAATCAAAATTGATTTGACAGTGATTTTTCCTTGCATTTAGTACTCTGTCCGCAAAATAAAACAGCGCAATCTTTAATGCGTCCATTTCCTCGAATTTCAACTCCTTAAATACTGTATCGAATTCGTTAACATTGATCTTACGATGCACACCCCCAAAATACGTATTTCGTAGCCTCTGCTCCATTTCATTATTTTTTAGTTTGGTATCAACACCAAATGAAAGTCCAGTAACCAAGCACCATTCGACAATTGACAAGCGAATCAAATGCTCACCAATTTGAAACCATAATTGATCCTCACGGCTATCTTCTTCATGGGCCACTTGCCTCAGTAAAAGATTATGCAAAATTACCCCACTAAATGGAAAACTTCGACACTCCAAGAAATGCCCAAATATATCCTTTTTTAACAAATTCAACTGCCGCTTTGTTAATTTTTCCTCAATGGCATTTACGACCGAAGATAACTTATATATGCTCGAAATTCGACCAGGAAAGTGATCGGCATATCGAAAATACATCTTGCCTACTTCGATATCTGGTGATTCTGATTTCGTCATGTATCTACAATATTTATAACATTATTACATTGCATTTACAAAAAAAAAAAATTGACTTGACAAAAAAAGAAAACTGTAAATTTTGGTGCGACAGAGCCGTGCTGTCGCACCAAATTGGTGCGGCAACCCCCCCCCCCCCAAAAAAAATCTCAAATCAATATACTCCCAAAACAATAACAATCACCACAAACACCACCACCACCATTATTCTCAAACTACAACCATTATTAATCTAAAATTTCATTTTAAATTCATGAAAATAAGTTAAATGACTAACCTAGGTTTTGTTGAAGGCTGTAAATGGTAGATCGGACGCTGATGAGGGATGAAGCCGCCGCCGACTAGGGATGATGCTGCCGCCGATGATGGGTGTTTGTTTGGTTTGGGAGAGATGCGTGAAAGGGAGAGATGAGGAAGAGGGGTATTTTGGTCTCAAAGGGTTTTTTATAACTAATGTTGATAGAAATTTGTTTGGGGGGTTAAGATGAAAAAAACCAAAATATTTATGATTATTAGTGTAAATTTCCCTTCGTTTTTTAGGTTTTTAGGAGAAGAAATTGAACCCCTTAATCTTAATTGCAAAGGCTAAAGCAGCTATGGATGCTTTTCAAAGAATGCATGGGAAAGAACAGACGAGTTCTAGAAGGAGTCAAGTCAGCAAGCAAGGACGATGGTGTCCACCACCTATGGCCCATTATAAAGTCAATGTAGATGATCAGAGATTCAAAGGGCCAAGTAATAGCTGCAGCAATTAAAAGTGCAAGATTTCAAGAGAATCTATCTATAGCAGAAGCTGAGGCTGTCAAATAAGGGACGGAGATGGCAATAGATGCAAGATTAACAGCAGCGATCATTAAAACTAATTGCATTGAAGTGGTTAATGTGGCCAATAACAGAACTAACGAAAGAAAAGATATTGCTTTGACAATTTCAGATATTCAAAGCAGCAAGGCAAACTTCCAATCAGTAATAGTGCAACATATCTTAAGATCTTGTAAAAAATTTGCTCATTCTCTTGCTAAAAGAGTTTTGACAAGTTCTGATTCGATCACATGACTGGATAATTTTCTAACTGATGTAATGCCTTTTACTTTGTACTATTGAATGAAAGATTTTTTTTCTTATAAAGAAAAATGAGTGAGTTTAAGGGATTCAA
The DNA here is from genome assembly GCA_018350135.1 of Citrus trifoliata. Classification (NCBI taxonomy): domain Eukaryota; kingdom Viridiplantae; phylum Streptophyta; class Magnoliopsida; order Sapindales; family Rutaceae; genus Citrus; species Citrus trifoliata. The sequence goes on along the minus strand of CM031385.1, from coordinate 13,375,990 downwards.
ATATCTCTATCTTAAAAAAAAAATTATCCCGATCAGTACAAAACAGGTATCATATAATAATAATAATAATATTAAAAATTTTAATATTTAAATTTTAATTTAAGTTTTAGTACCATATGTTCCTTATATATTAGATGATAAATTATAAATTTTATTAAAGGTAAAAAAATTTATAACTTTTAAGTGTAATTGACGCATTAATTAAAATTAAAATTAAAATTTAGATGTTGAGAATCTTGAGATAGACTCTCATAATCACTATTTTCTATCCTATCGGCTTGACAGTTTAACTTGGAAAAGTTTTTAAGAAATAAAAAAAAAAAAAAAAAAGTAGGCAGCCAAACTACTCCGCCATTACAAACGCCATTCTTCACCTCCTGCTGTCGATTAAAACCTTAAACCCTAGCTCGACTATAGGGGCTTTTATCACCGACGATATTCATGTCCATTAAAACTGGATAATTAAATCAACCAAAAAAAAAATAAATAAAGGGAGAAATTTTGCAGGCGAGTGGCGTGGTAGCTACATCCGGTGGCCATGGAAACGGGAACCTCAAGCAAAGAAGATGCGCCTGTTTTTCTCGACCGCACTAGTCGAGTAACCAGAGGAAAAAGGTTCATTTTTCAAATTTTGAAGTTATTATGTTTTTGCAACCCCCCCCTTTCTTTTTTAAGACAGATAAATAAAATAAAATAAAATGAAATTGTTTCAGGATGAACAAGTTGCTTGATGAGGAAAATGACGAGGATGAGGCGTTCTGGAATCAGGATGCTCTTAAAGAGGTATTTGATCACTCGTTCTTTTGCTTTCTCATTGTACTTTTTTTTTCTTTTTACATTATCAAGTTTTTGCTGTGCAAATATTTAATTTTTATCATTTTTTGTGAGTGAAGTAGACTTCAGCAGCTAGAGTTATGTTTCTGGAAGAAAACTAAATATTTACTAAACTTTTTTAGCTGTGTCATTTGCACTTTTAAATGCACCCTTCTTCACCATTCTCTGAATAATTGTTTTTGATCTATATAAGAAGGGTATCCTTTAAATGTCTCACTGCTTGTCCCATTTTTTCTTATGTTTTATCAGGAAGAGAACGATGATAATTATGAAGAAGAGCAGGAGATTGCTGATGAGTTTGATAGTGACTTTGATGAAGATGTGAGTACCTGTGCTGTTATACTAAGATTCTTACATGTCTTTTGTGTTCTAATTTTACAATTTTTGTATCTATGGTCTAATTTGATTTGATTTTGCTGGTATTAGGAGCCTGAGCCTGATGAAGAAGGGGAAAATGAAGTAGATGAAAGGTTTAGCTTCTCTTAGCTAAGCGAAATGAATGATTTTAAAATATCAATTTTTTGGGTCTGTTCTTGAGAGTTATGAGTTTTCTTTAGGGTGCGGACGAAGAAACGACTAATATTTCCTGGAAAGCCTTTGACAAAGAAGAAAAAGAAAAAAAGGATTCTTTCAAAATTAGATAGTCCTGACAAAGATGTTAAATCAAATGAACAGTCTATCCTCCCTGAAAATCATGATGTCCCTAACGATATGGAAGGTGAGAGAATAATAAGAAAGTCCACCAGAACTGCTGTGGTGGTTAGACAAGCCGAGAGAGATGCTATACGTGCAGCTCTACAAGCAACAATGAAGGTTAGTTCTCTACTGGGATGTTCTTTCTTTTATAGTCGAAACATTACTTGTTTATACAATTTTTTTTTAATCGATAATACTTGGGGAAGATTTCGTTGCATTCATAGTTTGACCATGTTATTTTGAAGCTTTCTTGAATTGTCTTCGTAGAAATTATTATAGCATGGCAATCACGTGTGCCCGTCTGTGTGTTTTTTGAAAGTTTGGCAATATTAAACTTGATAGAAATGATCGAGGTAGATGTAAACCCATTAATAGTTTTCTAGTAGTTGTGAATTTAAAGTGTTGGGTTTAATTTAAGAACGGCGTAACTTCCCCTCAGCTTAATGTGCTTTAAGTTTTTTAATGATTTCATGTAATTCCTTCTCTTTCATGTGCTTTGTTTGATAACTCTTTAGGATTGGACACTCATAAAACTAAATGGGGTAAGGTGTTTGAGTATGTATAAGCATATTCTTTCTAGGATACATCATACATTAAATGTTCCTTCGGATTGGTCTCCATTTGACAGATTAGTCAGATGGAAGAGGAAGCCACATTTGCCTTTTGAGGTGTTAAATAGAGAGGTTTTTCAACTGAAACTTTTGTCAGAAAAAGTGAATCTTGGGGAAATTGAGACTGGGTAGTTGGGAAGGTCTGTAGAGAACTAACCATCATGCCAGTTTCATTTGTCTGAGAACTTGATTTGCTGTTACTATGTGCAACCCATTACAGCGACAATCAAACTCTCAAAAATGGCAGCCTTTCAATTTTCTATGTAAATACAACATTTACAAAGAAAAAGTAAGATAACTGTTATACACAAGCTGATACATGCTTTATTAGCTTTTGGAATCTTTTTGGCTGTAAGCTCACTTTAAATGTTTATTATTTATCTAAAAGAGAGTTCATTTTAGATATCAGCTAATCATTTACTAATAAGGTTCACATCCGTGATAGTTATGTTATGCTTATTTTGGGATATTAGTTTGATAGGAACTGTACAAACTGCATGAACTGGATGAGTCCTACAGAACTTGGTTGCTTAAGCCCATGTGAATACTACATCTTTCGGTCCTTTGAGAGTTTTGGACATCTGAACTGGAGAGAAAATACTTGAGAAAATTGTGAAAGGAATGTCGTTATTTGCATATGAGCCTGTCTGTAAAACCCTCATGTTTATTTAAAGACAATAACTCTTAAATTGGTGTCTATAAATGTCTATTTACTCAATCAGTTGGGTAGACTACTCAACTTGACCAGTGGAGTGTTATAAGGGCTGTTGATAAATTCATCTTATTCATGTTTTAGATAAAGCATATTCCTGTTAATGATGGGTATTTAGAATATTCTTATGATGATAGTATTATTTTCCTATTTGTTGCTGCTGTAATGCTTCTTGTTGTACTCTATTATCTTTGTAGCCAATAAAAAGGAAGAAGGAAGGTGAGGAGAAGAGGATGACTCAGGAAGAGATGCTCCTAGAAGCAGCACAAACAGGTTAGTTATAAACAGTTAATGGAAGAAAATATCATCTATGAATTTATGAAAATCTTGTTGCAGACCATTTCCTACATGATCTCAACTTTAAGTATGTGACTGTACTTCCTGTTTTTGTAGAAATCATGAACTTGAGGAACCTAGAACGTGTTTTAGCTAGGGAGGAAGAAGTTAAGAAAAGAGCAATAGTGCATAAAGCTGTCTATACTGGGCCACAACTACGATATTTGTCAAAGGATGGTAAGTGTTTGCTTGTTGGTTATTGATCTATGATCTATCTTAGACTCCAGAAAAATTTCCGCAACCATTGACTTTGGCTGTTCCCTCGGTCAGTATTAGGACCAGATCATGCTGATCTATGTTTTTTTTGTAGGTTATTCATATCTGGAATTCAGTAAGGGAGTGTCCTTTCAGTCAGAGCTGTCTACCACATCTGTTCCATGTAAGTTGACTGTATCTAAGGTGGATATGAGTGAGTTTTTGCTAATAAAGCTGATGTAGCATCCAGTGAAAATGTGCTTAATGACAAATTATTTTCTGTTGTTTTGTTAGTGCTTATTGACCTTTTTCTAAATTATGTTAGTGTTATCCCTGTGATTGCTTTTAGCATTCTGAAGTAATTTTGTGAAGTTGGGACATCCAAAGGTGAATGCATATTTTGATTTATTTGGTTTCCTGGTTTTAGAGGATCATTTTCTTTTCCTTGAGTAGGGTCTACTTTCCCTTATGGAGAAAGTTTTTTTGCCCTTTTGAAGGAATACTTCATTTGCTAATTCTAGACAGATTAATTTCTTTCAGGATTTGGCCGCTATAAGTAAGAGCTCTCTATTCAGTTTCTTTTGTCTGAGATTACATGAATAAAGTTGATAACACCGAGTTGATTGTCTCCTATATTATTCTGATTTTCTCTGAATTATCCTCCCTTTTCTTCTTTCTGTTGGTTCGACACCATTAGGTTCTGCATCCTGCTGAGCATTTAACCTCTGACCCCTTTACATTATTGGTGACTTTCCTCAGTAATGGGTTGACCCTTCATAACCTGGGGTGTAATGATATAATTTGTTGCAGTTTGGTTGTGCATGGCAATTATTTCTGTTGTGTTTGACGTGGCATTTAGGTACCAACTTATTATTTGAATGGGATGATACCATTGTGTAAAACTAGGATGCCTGCTCAGCTGTTTCGCACTTTTTTCATTTTTCCAACTCTGTTTGATTGCTGTGGCCAATTATCATTTAATGCATTCAGACAACAATTTGTGTAATTTTATAAAGCATATAATCTTCCGGAATAAAAGACATAAAGACCTCCAAACTTTTGCTAAAAGGACAAATAAACCCCCTCATTTTCGGGAGTGGACTTATGCACCTCATCAGTTAATTTTTATCCTTAAATCAACTTTTTTATCAGACTTGATAGCTACTTTTAATAAAAAATTGTCAATTGAGGGTATGAAGATCACTGTACACTTCAAAACTATTGAAATAATCCATGCAAGGGTAAAAGTTAACAGATGGGGGTGCGTATATCCATTCTGGAGATGAAGGGGTGCATTTGTCCTTTAAATGAAAGTTTGGGGGTGCATATGTCTTTTACCCAATTTTCCGAGAGATTCCAGTTGTCCCTATAGTTAACTGGTACCTTGATAATCCTTTGACGTTGCTTTTGTCTTAGAAACCAAATGCATATTCTATAGTTTGCAGTTTTTTCCCAAGGTTAATGTTGCAGTTACTGAGAGAAAAGCTTGGAACACTCATTTGAAGTTGTTTGTTATTCCATATCATTCTGTTTGCTCACAACATATTCTTCTAAGAACACATTTAGATGAGCTTGATGTTCTTGTGTGCACTGGGGTTGACTTGTTTAATTTTTTTTTTGTTATTTATTTCCTTTATCTATCTCTTTCCAGATCCAGAGAGGGCCGTTTGCGCAGTTACTGGATTGCCTGCCAAGTAAGAGGATGCTTTCATTTATGGCTTTTGCCAAGTCTTGCTGAGACAGTATATAAATTGCTTGCTGGATTTTTTATTTGAAGAACCTACAATTGGCAATGAAGAATTGTCTGCTTGATGATACTTTCACTGAGTTTGTTATGATGTAGTGATAATTATTGAAATACACACTTCTAGGAATACTATGAAAAGAACAACTATTGCCACAGAAGAATTTATCCTGTTGTGGACAATGACTGTAAGCAACCTACTTTGAATTGGTGTAGGAGAATAAATAGAAGAGATCTATGAGGTAAGAGCTATTAGTTGGCATATATCTATACTTTCATAAACAAACCTAGCCTCAAAGAAATGTAAATATATGTGGAGCGCAATGATTTATGAGGTTGTTCCAAATGATTGTTTGGATTGCCTTCGGAGGATAAATGGAATATCATTTATGAGGTTGCTGTATTGTTTTAAGAGAATGGATTTGTTGTCTGAAATAAATTACTTCGATCTGTTTGTTTGCTAAACAATTGATTGAAATAATGTGTGTGAATGGACATTTTAATGCTTTTGGTGCTCTCTCTTCCCCTTATCATTTTGTATATGTATGCATGTATGAATGTATGAATTTAGCACTTTAACTCTTTCGGTGCTCTCTCTCCCTCACACTTTATGCACTTTGGGTGTGTGTTGTGTACAAGTCTACGTCATGTTTTAATGCTCCTGGTGCTTCCCCCCCACCCCCTTCTTTCTATCGTGGGTATGTGTGCGTGTTTGCAAGCGTGTATCTTACACTAATGCTTTTGGTACTTTCTCTTCTTTCTGTGCTATGTGTATTATAGAGGTCTATCTACTATAGAGTGAAAGTTTCCTTCATGGTGGTTCTTGTTTAAATTGTCATTTATTATCATAGGTATCGTGATCCAAAGACAGGACTACCTTATGCAACCAAAGAAGCTTTCAAAATCATAAGGGAACGGTATGTGTGGCCTATCATGGTTATTTTCCTTTTCTTTTGGCTTTTACACCTTCCTCCTCGTGGTTTAGAATCATAATTTTCCCTCTTAATGTCATTTCTAGACCTGAGATATGTATTCACTGGAAGTGTTTTCCTTATCTATATCTCTTGGCCTACAATTAATAAATTAATTTTGAGTAGTATATGATGCAATTACTGGTGTTTGGATGTATATCCTCTTCCCTAAAAGGTGATGCATTCTTATTTTAATCAATGGAGTTATTTGAATTGAAAAAATTATGTTTCTTATCTTATGGTTGAAGTGCACTCAAAAACAGCTGGAAGATTTCTTTGTACAATTTCCTAACTTAATTTCTTTTCTTCTCTTCAACAATATTTCCCGTTGACCTACAAATTATGTTCTCTGACTTGTGCCACTGATCAAGTTGAGAAAGAGAGAGAGCAGACGTCAAATCTTTTTATATCTTACAATATGAAGATGTAGATTGGATGCTTTTTCAGCTATTCCATACATACACCATTTAACCTTCTCCTTTTTCTTTTACCGATTGCCGTAAACATACATTATATTTTACTTATCTTGTTTTTTGGGTAATTTGTCAGCTTTGTGGATGAGAGTAGTGGCATTCGAAAGGCAATGGACATGGGAACCTTGTTTGATTCACTTTCAAGGAAAGGCTTTATGGCCACGCGAAGGAGATCAAAGTCCTCAAATAAAAACGAAAAGTCATATCTCCGATACTCGGCTCGTTTTCGTAGATTTCCATCGCTTGAAATTGAAGTTTCAGATTAGTCAACAGGGTAAATTTTAGAATTATGCTCCTTAGGATAATCATGTACTATGATTATTCTTCAGGTGTGATTTTATGAGGTTTGTAGTCTCGGTCATTCCATGCCAACCTCCCAATAGTTGGTCCATTTGAATCATCAAAGGACTTTGAAAGTAGAAATAAAATGATGTATTTGTGCTGATTTTGATGACTATTAGTAATATCTTTTGGCTATTAACCGTAGTCAAATTCTGTTTAGGTGCATCCAAACTTCCTTTAAACTGTAAATAGTGTGCATCTATTTCTCATTTCAGACTTTTCACCAACGCAAGACTCTAGTTTATTGTAGATGTTCTAGTGCGGTAACCATATAATACAAGAGGTTCCATTCTGAATTCCTAACGAAATTGAGTGCTATAATATTACTGATATTGATAGTTTACCTCTTAAATAACAATAATTATACTGGTATTGAGATTAATTATTAAAATATAATTGAATAATATATTATTTAGTTCTATTTTTAATATAACTAAAAATTAAAATATAATGCAATATTATTGAATAAGAAATAACAAATTTATTAATTTATATTAATAATTATAATGTAAAAATAAAAGAAAACAAGTTTAATATTATATGATATGATATTAAATTAAAAGGTTATATTTATTATTAATATTATTATAAAGTAAAAAAAAAAAAATGCAGCAGTTGTCGTATTAGTTAAACTTGATTGAGAGTCAGAATTTCGCTAATGTAGCAAGTGGCTACAGCATTGCAACCCGTGTAATTTGTGGTACCAAACATCCCGTTCGGGTATTGTATATTTGAAATAGTGAACATCTTTCTTCTTTTGTTTAGATATATTTATAGATTTCCATGTTTAAGGTATTGTACCAAATGCCCATGTAATTAGTGCTTATTTAGTATGGTTTATTTAATATTCATAAGTGTTTATTTAATCTCATAAGTTCTTATAATAATTTTTTTTTTGTTTAGTTGTTTTTCTAATAAAGCTTTTGAAGTTTAAATAAGTTATTTTGCCTGTATTAGTAAAAAGTCAAATTTTAAACTTTTAGAAGTAGAGGTTAAAAAGTTTTTTTAAAATATTAAAATATCTAAAATATCATCTATTTATTTGATAATATTATTTTATTCTTTTCATAACATAACTTTAAAAAACTTACCTATTAAAGTAATTTCATAAATTTTTAATAAAAACTCTTATTAGCAAACAAACAATTAATTTTTTTTTTGTTATAAACTCTATATATATAAACTCTACTAACAAAAACTCTACTTAAATAAATTATATTTGAAAAGTTTTATCAAACAGAGCCTAATGCACTATGTGGAATTGAAGATGGATAATTGTAGCTTTTATTAAAGTGTTTGGGCAAAATTAGTTGTTGTAGTTTAAAAATTAAGTTGATTTAATAATATACTTGAATGATTAAAAAAATTATAAACCTTCATTATTTTTGTAAAAATTATTATCTAAAAGTCATTTTTATTATATACTATCAACTTTTATTCATAATTACTATCTTTTTCTTTTAACATTAACTATGTGTACAACACCTCAATAGTAAATAAGACCTATATAGTTGAGTCTGAGCAAATTTATACTCCTCTGGACATATTAGTCTCCTATTTTTATTATGATTCAAATATCAGCTTATTGTTAATGTAGATGTCACCATTACCATGAATATGAAGAATTCAGAATTGTTTTTCCTTTTAAGAAATTTCTTTCTTTTTTTTTTAATGAATTGGGAGTTTGGTTTCATTGCTATTATTATTATTATTATTATTATTTTGGGTCAAGTGATACCTGTTTTCTGTTGGATAGTTTTTATTTCTTGTAGTTGTCTTAAAGAAATTGAATGTAAATTTGGGAAAAAAATGATAGCATAAAGAGAAATTATGTAGTAGATGAAAAACATTGAAAAAGCATAATGCTCATTTTGATTGATGATTCTATATTATTAAATATTGTCTTGTGATTCATATCTAAAAATAGGATCAAGTTACGGTGCAACTGTGGTACCGTGCCACAGTTGCATCTAACCGTTGGATGCACTTAGATTGATGGGGTCCATTGACATCCAACGGCTGAATGCAACTGTAGCACGGTACCACAGTTGCACCACAATTTCCCCCTAAAAATATTTGGATAAATTTCACATTATGGTACTCTGTAATAATTTTTTAAAAAGTTTCTAAAAAGGACAATACACGACACTGCTTGAAAAGGAAAAAAAAAATGATAATTCTTTTTGTACATCAAGGTTCCTTGCATATCACCACTTTTTAAGTATTTGCTAAGTAATTGGACAATATGCATATTATCGATTTCAGATAAATAGAAACTATAGCATTTTAATTTTGTCCTTCACGGATATATACAAACATTATAGCATGAATCATTTCAATTTTGACATCTCCATTTTTAAGTACTTGATAATATTAAATTGAAAACAAAGAGACTACTTTTCCTTTCCATTTTTAACGTTGTACTAAAAATTAATGCTAATTAATCTAAGTTCCATTGGTTTTTCAGTTCTGAAATCCAATTCAAACTAAAATACATTCACAAGATCAGTTGTGATGTTTTGTTCTAACCCCAAAAGTAAGCAAATTATCAATCAGTTCCAAGCATATTTGTGTATAAAGCCAACAAAGGAAGACAACATTGTTGAGCAAAATAACACAGCTAGTGCCTAGGGGTGTAACTTGAATACTGCAATTTGGAGACTTAGCTTGCAATCCGAAGGCAGTTGGAAATCATCACTTGAAGGCAACAATTTGAAGATTACATCAAGACGCAATTAAGACTCCCAGAGTCCATCAAGACAACATCAAGATACTCCTTCAATATAGCATCAAGATTTCACGGAGGCCTCAACAATGTATAGTTCAAGCAGACATCACAAATTGTTATAACAATTGCTTCAACTCATTTTCCCCATCTTGATAGGATAAGCAAGCCAACAACGATTAAACATGAAGCAGCCACTACAGAAACAACAAGTGCAAATGCATACCCAAGATTTGGAAACTTGAAATGGTTCTGGATCTTCTTTAATCCTTTGTCGATAAAAGGTGCCAGTGCTGCTGCTCCAGCCACTCGAAATGGCCTTGTGATGTTGTTCCCAGTCCACATCAAAATAACAATCTAGGAATTTTCCAGAACCAATGTTAGCAAAATATATAAAGAAAAGCTACAAAGTGGAGAAGCAATAATGGAAATTAAAAAAAATATATTAACAAAGAATTTCATTGCATATATTTGGAAAACATCAAGAAATATTTATTATAAAAACTGAAGTGGATAAGAGGTCGACAAAACCTCTATGAAAGAGATGGATTGATACAGAAACCAAGTAAATCATGACAAAAACTCATGATCTATTGATGAGCATTTTTCATTCACCACTTCTTGTTCAAGATTAATAAGTCCATGGTCACCAACACATATTTATGGTTGATTACTCAAAGCCATTTCCCCCCATTCCCCCAAGATCACATCTAATACTGAAAGCTTCTCTGACATGGGTCTAGTCTGAAGGTAGCAGAAAGCAGGTCTCATTCATTTTCTTTAATTATTTGATGCTCTATATTCCCACTCTGCATTATGAGTAGACATGACAATTATCAAGCTTGGGTGCACAACACTGGTGTTACTATAAACAAGTCTCTGCAATGTAACTTGCTTCAAATATTTAGCTTTCTCTTTGTTCATCACAAGGACAGTCTAACAATTATTTAATACTTTTTACTATGTCGAATGGTGCCCACTCCTCTACCCCTCTTTCTCTTAGGAATCAAATCTATGATGATTCAGGATGATAACATACAATATCAGAAGCACCATTTGGCTTTAAAATGGATCTCAACCACTTAGCCTTCCCACACTTCATAACTTACTCTGTCAGTATATGTTTCATATTTTTCATTATCACTCTGCTTTCTCTAAGTGGCTAGAGCTCACTACTGCTTTCAAACCAAAATAATAATAATAATAATAATAATAATAATAAAAAATAAATAAATAAATAAAATTAATTTGAAAGAAAACAATCATCAGAGGCTTTTAAGCATAGCCCACCATGGATAATAATGCACCATCTCTTTTAAACTTGTACCAAAATAAAGATTTTTCAACAGTAGTAACTTCATTTAGTGTTTAATTGTAACTTGGGAAAAAGGTGTGTGACCTTCTCTCATCTGCTATATGAACACCATCTTCATGTATTAGCAAGCATTCAACAAGTTAATCTGAACTAGAACACACTTTACACTACTAATAGAACCTTGCATGAATATAAAGAATCGTGGCATGATAACATGAGGGCAATGACAATGCGATTTCTCTCAGCATCAATAGATCCTCAAATACAATTGAAATATTTTTGCACCAAAATAATCCACTAGAAAAAGCTGTTTGTGTGCATATGCATGGATTCAAATTAGTCCCTTGAAAGGCAAACATTAACCAAGTTAACTAGGAAATCATTTGACTATAAAATAAAGGAACTAACAGCATTTCAGCAAGATTTAGCACTGCATATTCTCTCAATCGCACACTTATAAATGCTTGGTGAGTTTGTTTTTAAATGTTTTTATCACTCAACTAAAAATGTCCTCAGCAGTCAGTTTCTTACCCCAAAAAGAGCTTGAAGATTAGAAGCAGGATTCTTGCCGGTGCTCTTCTCATATCCAAGGAAAGCAAGGACAAAAAAGGAGGTATAGGTAACGGCATCAAATAACCCATAAGCCAACACTGCTGCAAGTCCAAGCTTTGCGAGCTTGGACTTCATTTCATCTGAATTAGCCTGGTCCAGCCGCGAAGTTAGAAAGTAATATCAATTAATTACTAATAATGAATTAACTCATACATCATTTATTTCATAACTCAGAAAAAACAAAAAGAGACAGCGCTCTCACCTTCCATTTATCCCAGTTCCAGAATCCCTTTCTCTGCTCATTCAACCCATCAAATTTAAATAGTAAATAAAATTGCATCAAATCAAGTTCAACCCAATAATGGTAATAATAACATAATGTTTATGTTAATCTTGACGATATACCTGTAAATTTAATTGTTGGTCATCTGGGAAATTTTCACCTGCTCCTCCCTGGTTAATAGAACACTTGAGTCTGTGGTGAAAACGTTGAGCCAAATCTACTTGAACACTATATCCTCCATTGTAATTACAAAATGATCTTTTATTGATGCTGCTGCTCAAGCTCGATTGTGTTGGACTTGTTCTTGGAGGTGTCCATGACCATGACCCTAACAGCATCTGTAACTGCAACAAGCACAGTAGAGTCTCCCACAGGGAATAGTTTGGATAATCACTCCATCAATCAAAATCATTTTTATTTTAAGTCTTATCACTTAAATGCCTTTACCTTTTTTATTTTTTTAAATTTTTATTTACCTATTAAAGAAGTTTTATATGTAACGTAAAATAAAATAACTAATTTACCCACAAAACTAGCGCAAAAACAAAATTCTTTATCTTTAGGTTGTCAGTTTTTCATCAGTGATCTTTTACATTTCCGTTTGATTTTTAACTTCATTTAATTTTTAGGGATAGCCAAAAAAATTTGTGGGTCTCCAGCAGCTACGAGGCGTCCGCAAGAGTCTGTTATGTTAGGACTTACGACTAGATATCGAATCTAATTTTATTCTTATTTAATAAAAAAATAATGAATGTTGATATTATAATATCAAATTTTCATGATTTTAAATTATGTAAATTTTATTTTATTAGAAATTACAAATGGAATTTTTATCCTTGTTAATAAGAATTATTAAATCTATTAATAGGATTTATAGTATAATTTTAAAAAAGACTTACTTTTTCTAAAGTAAATGAAATTTTCTAAAATTATCTATAAATTTTTACTTTTTCCATCTCTCATAACCTTAAATCTACAGCCTTTTTTTTTTTTATCTATTGCTGCTCATTACTTTTTCGCTCATATATTAGGATTCAAACTGTGATTTAAGGGAGAAAGAGTCTTACTAGTTAGTAAGTTTGACTCTCTCTATACTCTATTTGATTTCTTATCATTGCTCTTTGTTTGGGGTTTTATTGGTATGATTTTAGACTGTTGCGGAGCATTATGCATGATTTGAGATGTATTTAAGTTGTGTTTAGTACGCTAATTTTTTTGCTGAGTCATCTTAGCTTATCCCTGATGTAGTAAACACATTGAACAATTATGGACAACATGAATATCCCGAAATAAAACATATATTTTATGAACGATTTTTTAGAAGAACCTTATCTTTCTGTAAACTAGACATATAAGGCTTATTATCATAAGATTTGACTTTGTTTTCGATTTTATATAGATTTTCGAAATTGACACTGTTGCATTGAAAAATTGTGATGCCAACAAAATGACTAGATTCACAAAATTATTTGTAGGGCCAAATGAACTCGAAAAATTCTGAAATTTTAAAAGATGTTGATATATGTTTTTAATATTTCCATTTTTGATTTCATAATTTTCTAATTAATGTATAATTTTATAAAAGTATCGGAATCCATAATTTTCAATTAAGACACTATTAGACAATTTTGAATTTATCAAGAAACAAATAGTTTTGATAATGTTTTTGGAGTTAGATCCTTTTGAAAACTTTATAGGAGATACCCACGGATATCAAGAATAGTTCTGTAAAATATTGTGTCATTCTAATTTTTAGATTAAGAGTTTAAATCCTAAAAATCAAACTTGTACGAGCATGAATTAGAAAAGTAGATTCTTAGAATAAGTTGTTAATATAGGCTGTTAGAGGTTTAAAGGTGTGTTTAGATCATTACTTTTATCGAGGTAAGTAACTTCATTCATAATATACTTGATATGTATAATTATTTTGTGTTAACATATATGTTTTCATAATATTGATTTTGATGATAACAAACAAGATTAAGAATGATTAATCTTTTAAACTCAAATTATTGAAAAATATATTTTAAATAAATCATTATTTTCATATTATAAATGTTTTATATTTAATGAAAAATGATTTTATGCAATTGATTGTTTTTTATTCCTTTTGAATAAATCATTATTTTCATATTATAAATGCTTCATGTTTAATGGAAAAATGATTTTATGAAATTGGTTGTTTTTCAAAGTTTATGGTTTAATTGAAAGAATTTTGAAAACTTTGAAATAAACATATATTGCTTGAAATTTTGGTAAAGGACCTATTTGAAAAGTGTCATAGCGTTTTGGGCTATATCATAATTTCAGAAATTTGTGGGATTCATAAAGTATTATTTAGAAATTCTGAAATTGGACCTATTTGAACACTTTTATAACTGTTTGGGCCGTAATACAGGTTTGTAAAGTTTTGGGGTCAAACTGTAATTACATAAAATATTTCACTGTAGCGATATTGTACCAGGTACTGTAGCTATCCGGCTTACCGGATTCAAAATCCGGAAAATCGGTTACGGGGCAGCAAGCTTCCATTTCGAATCCGGCTTACCGGATTCCGAATCCGGCTTACCGGATTCCGAATCCGGCTTACCGGATTCCGAATCCGGCTTACCGGATTCCAAATCCGGCAGACCGGATAGGCAAAATTTTGAATTTCAAAATTTTGCCTTAATGGTCAGAAAAATCCGGCTTATCGGATTCCAAAAACGGCAGACCGGATATGCCCAGAATGTGAGTAACGGCTAGTTTTTGAGTTCAAACTATATAAACTCAAAGCCAATTCATTTTTGGCTCTCCAACAAGCAAGAACAAGTGCACACAACTTATATTGAGCTTCAACTTCGTGAATCATCATTCTTTAAATCATCTTTGTTCTTCAATTTGTATATCCACTCTTAAAGAGAGATTCATTGTTGTATTTATCATTTCTCATCAAATTGTGAGAGTACAAGTGTGGGAAACACTTGGGGTAAAGAGATTGGAGATATAATCTCTTGTTGTAAAGGTTTATTGACACCTCGAAGTCAATTGTAATCGTTGAAGCCTTGGAAAGGCTTGGATAGTGAAATCCTCAAGCGGGTGAGCTTGGAGGCGTGAACGTAGGCGGGGATAGCCGAACCACGTAAAAATCCTTGTGTTCGTTTTCTCTTCCCTTACTCTTTTAATATTGTACTTGATTGAATTTATTGTTTTTGATTTGATTAAGGCGATAGATTAAATTGTTGTGCGAATTATATTGCATAAATTTTAAAATCCCAATTCACCCCCCTCTTGGGTTGCCTAGCTAGTATTTCATTTTGGTCTATCATAAGTACATGTGTTTTTATAGTTCTTTGCAAATTAATTTTTTTCAGAATAAAATTAATTTACGTAAATGTTTTCAAATATGAAAATTATGTTATTTTTATGGTTTTAACATAATATTATAAAAGTCTTTAAATATCTTTTATGAAATTGTCTATAAAATATTATAATAGAATTTATTTTTCAAGCCTAATTCATTGTTATGATCTTTCTTTAAGTTTGATAAGAATGTTTTGATCACGTATGTGATAGAGATTATTTATGATTGTTCGAGAGCCACCTCTTGAGACTATATGGAGGCCACATCTCGACGGCCAAAATGTCGTGAAGTGCCACATGCAAATCATTATGTATGGAAAATGAATTTAAATATTTTGGCTAATTATCTATAGTTCTTCTGATTCTGATCGTATTATCCAATATATATGTTCTAAACTAGTACTGGATTTCTATTTTGAGTATGCGCACAATATTTTGATTATGATTTTGTTTTTGGCCGATCACCGGGAGTATAGGTGACACTATATGACATGAGCTAACCTTTGATTTTCTGTGTATGTGTTATACGATTTGCTTTCATGATTCATTATGATTATGATATTTTGAATCA
This sequence comes from Citrus trifoliata, assembly GCA_018350135.1. Taxonomy (NCBI): domain Eukaryota; kingdom Viridiplantae; phylum Streptophyta; class Magnoliopsida; order Sapindales; family Rutaceae; genus Citrus; species Citrus trifoliata. Next base: position 13,360,288 of record CM031385.1, on the reverse strand, counting down.
CTTACGAAATTAAGTCATTCTGTACTAATATGTCATTTTTTTATTATTTCTAATATATGTTTTAATAAACAGGGCTTGCAATATTTTTGGTACTCAATAACCCTAGTGTGTTGAAAATGATTTTACTTACCGAGTTGACTACTCACGCATCGTCATTACTTTTACAAATTAAGTACTTTATTAAGAGGTGTGCTTATCTTTGGAGTTAGAGATTCAATTACTTTTGCTAGTTGAATAAGAGAAGGACAAACTCATGTTTCATTTACGTTTGTTTATTTTATGAACTTCTAATTGGGGAATTTTGAGACTTTTATCATGTTTATGTCTTTGGGAGAAAATATTTAGTATTAGACATATAGATTTGTAAATTTATTTAAGTAAAATTTGAGGCATTTCAGTTTGAGATTTTTGTTTCACGAGTAACCCCCTTTACCAAGTACAAATATAAAACACTATAACCTATGCTTGCTTACTAAATCCATTTCACTGTTGACTATATATTTTTTGTTAATGTTTTAAAAGTTAAAATTATAGCTAAATCAAATAAGCAACTTTTTTTAATGAATAAAAAAGGATTATTAGGATCATTTTGTTGGCAAGAAGTTTGAAGAAATGCATTTAGCATTAGCAAATCGAAGTAGCATCTACAATGTGTCTAAGTTGGAGGTAAAACCTATAGTGTTTATTTATTTATTTGGAAAATATTATATTTACAATTTAAAAGGATTTTGTGTTCCAAACTAATTAGTCATCTCGTCACATTATTATTCCAACTATTTGACAAGTTTTGTATTTTTTCTCTTATTTAAATATATTTAGTATCTCTATTTAGTAATATATAAATTAAAATTGAACTTAATAATAATCAAATTATAATTGCTACTTACCTAAAATTGAAAATGATTTTTTTAAAAATAAGATTACTATGTTGTATGTTCATCTAGAGCTAATAATTAAGATATCCATTTTTTTAACATATGCAAGATGTAAAAGAATAAAAGGGATATAGAGGAAATGGACATCTATTTATATTTTTTAACAAAAAATCCCTGACCCATACTCAGTCAAGCCTACAACAGATAAGGGTCAGTGATTGGATATCTTTCATCAAACTGATATTGAAATGGTATTGTCATCTTCATCCATTATCCACCCAGTTACCATCCTTAATTGAATTGCTTCTACTTAACTTCTTTTCCTTTGTTATTTGTAATTACCCATATCATATTACATCACTTGTATTGTCATATATGTTTAGAAAAATTTGATGAAATTCACATGATCATGATTTCATTGGCTATTGCCCTACAACCTAGTTAATGAAATGGTGACGCATAGTCCATCATGCAAAATAACTTGTATGATGACGCGCACCTTATCACAACTTGTAAAATTCTAGCTAAGCAACTCAAGAAAGGAGATGAATTGAGTTTTTAAAAATTATTAAATAATAAAATCACAATCTAATACCAATTTGTACTCCAACTAACCGACAATAATAAATACAACAATTGAATAAATTTAAAGAGGTAAAGGAAAGAAAAGCAAACACAAGATTTTTATGTGATTCAGCAAAACTCGTCTACATCTACACCCCCAAGTCAACAACACTTGAGAATTCCACTATCCGAGCCTTATAACCAAAAGCTTCAAGATATTTATAATTAACTTCTAAGTTGTCAATGAACTTTTACAGTGAGAGATGATCATACTGTTAGTAATATGCCCTAAAGGCCAATCAAATGGTGTTTGTTTGTTAAGGGAATTATTGTATTTGAATAGCATTTTGATATTTATAAAATGGCAAAGTTATCAACATTCATAAATTAATTTAATGAATATAGTCCAAGAAGTAAAATAGTTAAGGAACACATTCTCGAGTTTGTCGAGAATATGAAACGTGCATCCTTTGTACTATACTTATAAAATAGTTCCTAGTGGTGGATTTATAATTGGACATAATAATTTTTTATAAACACTAGTATGTGTTATGACTCCTTATGGTATGTGATACTAAAATGGATGGTAAGTTTCATATCATTGATATGAGATGTTAAGTCAAACACATAGGTACTTGTTGAGAGAATGAGTTTACTGAACTTGACCAAATATAGTAAACCATATGGTTTTGAGTGTTAATGGCTTATTATACATTATGATAGACACTATGTTTAGTAATGGTTTTTAGACCTGAGGCATAACAAATGTCTTATACATAGACATCTCTGATATGTGAAAGCATAATGACTGATTCCTAATCAAGGAAGAGATCTAGCAATAGCTGTTATGATTGGCTATATATGGAGACAAGTGTATGGCCAATATGAAATTCATCACTTTGTAATATACAAAAAGCATGTCCCTTGAGATAATATGAATTGACATGAGAAATCATTAGGCAAGGTGAAATATGTTTGAAGGAGTTCAAATTATATTTTCATGCCAAGATTCATTTAGATTTATTTTGAGATAAAGCATAACCGCTTAACATAATAAACCATAAGCCGTGCTTTTCTCTAGATATGGATGATGAAGAGACCAAGACATAGAGATACAATGGAATAGGTTCTATATATCCAATAATTCTTATTATTTGGATAGTTGTGAAATACTGCTAGGTGTCACTCATGACTTGTAGAAACCTTAAGATTAATATTGGTAAAGCGTATTAGCAATGCGTCTTAAGGTCATTAGAAAAGTTCTATTTAATGACTAAAGAGTTTAGCATCATTTAATGAATAAAGAGTTATCATTAAAACAGTTCTACTACTTTATAACAAAGAACCTAAAAGGTCACACATCAAATAGAAATGAAAAAATGAGTTACTAGAAAATGAGAAGTTAAATTTCCTAATTTTAAGAAAATCGATATTTATATTATAATTCATTAAGAATGAATATATATATATCTTAAATATGATTTAAAATAGAAATTTAGATATTCCATAAATAGTTTAAGGAACAAAAATAAATTTCATAAATCATCAATTAATCATTATGTAATATCGAGCACATAAAATGACTATTTTGGACATGTTCCTGTTCATATATGATTATGGACTTTTAGACCAATTTTGGGTTTAGAATTTTGGGCTTTTATTGGATCTAATATGGATTAAGAGAAAACATTAGAACATGTCACAAAAGAAACTCACATTTAACCATTTGATTTAATCAAAATGAGATTAATTAATTAAAGACAAAATTAATTAATTTAGCTATTTATTTATTCAAAATAATTTGATTAAATAAATTATTGAAGTGATAAGATCACATTAAATAAATAATGACTTAGTGGGTGGGTTTAGCACATGATAATGTCTGGTGCCATTATTGAAGATAATGGTGGCTTTATTTGGTGGAATGAATCATCACGATCTAGCATTCATGTTTCTTCATTATCTCTCTCATTTCTAAACGAAATTTCGTGATTCTAAATCTTTTGAACTCCTAGAACATTTCTAAGTGTGGACTAACTATAGGCATCACAATTGAGGTGCTTTAAGGATCTCAAATCGTGGCAAAACAGAAGCTGTTCGTGCAGGGCTTGGCTCCAACTCCTCAAATGGGATAAGGGCTTTTTTATTTTCTTATTGTCATGCTCCAATTTTCAAGGATCTCACTTAATAGCTAGAAAAGGATAAACTTGCAAATCTGGATTGCGGAGATGAATGCTATAAGAGATAGAATTGCAATTTTTATATATCATGATTACATAGGTATTACGTCCATCACGTAATTTTTTATAATTATCTTGTTTAAATTTGTATTATCTTAATTACAGTGTAAAAGTAATGAAAATATGAAACTTTTTTTTTATTAATGTCTATACTAAAATTTTATTACCATGTAATTTTTTATAATTATTTTGTTTAAATTATTTATAGTATGTTTGTGTATGTAATAGTTAAATAATTATTTTTTTACTATAAAAAAATGTTTAGTGAAAACTATTTTTGAAAATGGTATTATTGACACATATTTATTGTTTTTATCCTTTTCAATTGTGTCTACCGAACGTATATTACTGTTTTCAATTTTAAAATATAGGAACAGAAATGATATTAGACGTATACTTAAATTCGAAATACAACAACTGTAAAATATCATTTTCATTCTCATTTTTGTTTTCAAATATATTAATTTAGAAACAATACCAAACGAGCCCTTAACTACTTGAATATAAAATTAACCAAAATGTTTTTTAAGTATAATGTCAATTGATAGTTTTGAAGCAAAAATTTACTAGTCCATTTGATCTTTTTACAAGTAGAAAGAGTTTCTAGAAGATGTGTTTGATGAAATTATAGATTGCTAATTTACAAAGAAAGTAGTCTCTAGAGCACTCATGAGACACTATACATTTTATCAACCAGTGATGGCAAAAAAGCTCACCCAACTCTTGGTCCTATTGACCCAATTCTAACTTTTAAGATTTGGTCTGAATTTAGAGGATAAATGGGTGGGCTGAAAAAATTAGGCCTGATTTCTTTCAAGTTAAGATCAGTGTCTTATCAAGAGATCATAACCTAACAAGACCCTTAACCCTTAAATTTATATTTAAACTAAAAAAATATGATAGTTAAAAGTTAAAACACACACACCGGGTAAAAACTCGTTTAGTCCATATATTTTGAAATTAGTGTCCGTTTAGTTCATATATTTTTAAAAATACCTCAAATCATCCCTACCATTAAATTATTAACACTCTTGCCATTATTTTTTGTTCTTGTTAACTTATTTTTACAATATTACCCTATTATAATAATTTTTTTAGACATTATTAAAAAGAAAAAAATAAATTACCAGTTTAACACCAAAAAATAAAATAAAAAATATATATTAATTTTTACGGAACACTCTCTTGAGTTAAAATATTAATTTTTCTAAAAACATTGATAATGTAATTTTTTACAATATTAATTTTTTAGACATACGTGAACTTCCATAATAATTAATATATATCTTTTTTGTTTTTATTTTTAAGTTTAATTTGATAATATAATTTTTTATTAATATCCAAAAAAAAGAAACATTATTGTAAGAGTGTAATATTGTAAAAGCAAGTTAAAAAGAATAAAAAATAATGGTATGAGTGTCAATATTTAGTAGTAGGGACCTTTTGAGGTATTTTTAAAAATATAGGAAATAAATAGGCACTAACTTCATAATATAGGGACTAAATAAACTTTTATCCCATACACACCCCCATGTACTCACTCCGCTAATATTTGTCTTTTTTTTATTAATTTAGTATTTAGTATTTAATTAATTTTCTTAGATTGTTCCATGTTGTATTCTTGTTAAAGCTAAATAAAAAATAATTTAATAAATTTCTTATAATCAAATTCTACTTAAAAATAGAACAATAATAATATAATATTATTAATAAAGAATGAAAAATTAGGGTATCAAAAAATGAAAAAAAATATAGCTAGCCTCGATTAAAGCCCGAGCCTAGCTCATTAGTTCGGGTTAGGATTTAGCTAAACCCAAGCCTGGTCTGGACCATTGCCAAGGGACCTGGAAGTTTCAACGAGCTTCTGCTGAAACACCATGGAAACCGCCCGAAAGCACTGATTTTCGTGGAGATTTTCAACAACGTGAAGCAGAAGCTATTTTTGATGTTCAACCACAACCTTAACTCAATTAACGAATGATGGAGTCACATTCCAAAAATATCCCTTCTTCTTCCTTCTCTTTCATTCCTTTTTTTTTTTTTTTACTTTTGATGGAAGAAAAATAATTTGCACCCGACAAAGTTTTAGGGTAAATTTATCATTAATAAAAAATTTGGGGTTTATTATTATCTTAACTTTTGTGGCTTCGGAGTTGGTTCCCGATTTTTATGAAAAAGAGCAGCCACAAATAGCCACATATTTGCTTCCCTTAGCAGTGAGAATATTAAATAAATTGCGTTTCCAATCTAAATAATTTTCGCCAATGAGTTCATTTTTAACAAGGATAAGTAATAATGGGTTGATGGAAGACATTTTCTAAAAAAAAAACAAACAAAATAAACATGCATAATACTTTGAAACAATATTCACAATAAATGACAAAAATTCAAAAAACCATAAATGCATTTTAATTTATTGTAACGATAATTTAGTACCGCTTTGACAAGCTATCCGTTGGGGAAGTCATGTCTACACTTACTATACCCAATTATCCATTAGATTATTTACTTTCATGTAGAGACATGATAAATAATTATCGTTATCTCTTTGGGCCTAAATTTGTTAACAGAGCTTCGTTGGGAAGGTTAATAACAAACTTTAGTTGAGTGTATAACCATTGTTTCAATCTACGTATTTTTCATATCAATAGTCACCGTTGGGGTGAATAATCGATTGAAAAATATTTCAATTTTATCTTTGAAGAAGTTCATCAAATAAAATATCTAATATATATACCCTCCGAAGGGAGTATCACCGTATCATGAAGTCGAGGTATATATATAATTTTATTATTGAACTAACAATGGAGCCCGTGAGAAAATTATCTTGAATTTTCCCTCTCCCACTCAATATTTTAAAATTGGTTTTTTCTTTTTAAAACATACATATTGTTAATTGCATACTTCCTATAATATTATCTAAATCATATCAAATATTATTAAGCATGTGCAAATTCCAAACAATATAATAAAATTCATAATTAATGAATGACATGTATCATTATGCATAGAGTGGCACTATCTATTCTATATGACATGTTATCATGGCATGTTATCATCCAAAACATAACATATAGAAAAACAATTAAATAATCTTAATTCATGGCTTTCCTAATAATGAAAAAATACATTAACCTAAGCCTAATCTTCATTGGGTTTCTTGTTAATGTCCATCTTTTCATAATCTTGTCTTTGTTAATGGAATAAGGGAAATTGAGCTTTTAAATTTATAATTGGTCCAATTTTAATTTTTGGAAAGAAATAAATAAAGATTTTTTTTATTAAAATAAAACTTTTGGACCCAAAAATAAATTTAAGAAAGTGCTAAGTTACATTTAATGTAACTTACACAATTCATCTCAACCACACAAAATTATGGGACCCATAATTTGTGTGGTTGAGATGAGTTGTGTATGTTACATTACATGTAACTTAGAGACTCCCATAAATTTAATGTGTTCAATTTTATCTATGCATTTTAATCCATTAAACCCAAATTACAATTAGGCCTAAAACTAGGATTCTTTAAGCCCAAAACTATGTTTGGACTTAAATGCAAAAAATTAAAACGTATCTACCCAAAGAAAAAATTATGAAACCATAAGACCCTCCATGATAAACACCATGAAACCCTAAAATCATATTTTTCTTTCTTTCTTCTTCCCCAGCCGCCATCACCAGGGCAGCCACTGTTCACAATTTCCAGCCATCTCCGACGCCGAACCACCCGCCGCCATGTCGCCGGAAACGCTCCAAACTCGCGCACGCAACTTGCTGCTCGTGCAGCTCGCGCTACTGGCCACGCTGGCCGCGCGCGCTGTTTGCTGCGCAAGCAGCCTGTGCCAGCGCGTGCTGCGCGCACAAGCCACGCTTCCCGCGCGCGCTGGCTGCTGCTGGCTTGTAGCGCACGCTGCTGCCGCTGCGCGTGCAGCGCGCGCTTGCTGGCAGCATTTGCTGCTGGCTTGTAGCGCGCGCTGCTGCCGCTGCGCGTGCAGCGCGCTGCTTGCTGCTGGTTGCCGCTGTCCAAATTTCCGGCCACCGTCGCTCCGATCTTGAAAATCCGAGATTAATTTACAAATTTCCTAGGCCAATTTTGGCTTCCAAAAATTCTATAACAGTAAAATAAATCAAGAGGAAAATATGGTGATAAAAAACCACCCTCACATATCCAAAGAAAAAATATAACAGAAAATCTAACCATGAATTAAGACAAACCAAAACATGCTTTATTCATATATTAAACAAATAATATATATCTGAATAAATTGTGCCACTCTAATACATAAATTTCAAGAATGATTTCATACGAAATTCTTATATATTAATATGAGATGGCTCTAATACCAATTGTTGGGGAAAATTAGGTTTTTAAAATTTTTTTTAAAACCTTTTGAAAATCGCTCTCATATAATATATAAGAATTTGTATTCTAGAAATCGTACTTTGAAAATCCGAGTTGGTTTGTTCCGCTTAAGTGATTTAGGCTCCTAGATCACGATCCGCCACCACCACTCCTGTTAGATCACGATCCGTCACCACCACGCATGTTAGATCACGAACTGTCACCAATGATCTTCCAGGTTATGACTCAGGTTCGATCTGCACTTGACGTGTTGGCGACTTTATCACTACCAAAGCAACTAGCACGAGAAAATTTTTCTCTCAACAATAGAGAGAAAAATCTTATTCTATGATCTGTATGAAGTGGCCTCTCTCTTTTCTTTAGAGAAAATAAACCTTATATATCTCCCATTAGTAAAACCCTAGGCTCCAAATAATCAAAAAATAAAACTGACGTTTATTTTCTTTTTCAATAGGGGACCCACCTTGTAAAATAACATAAGACCCCTTATACAAAAGCTAATTAAATGGAGCCTCCCACTAAATTATATATTTAGGTTTTTGACCCAAATAGCTAGTTATCTTACTTATTAGTCTAGTAGTGGTGCAGTCAATTAAATGAGCTAACCCGGGGATCATTTGGGAACATACAATAGTGGCTACAATAATTAGGCCTGTAATTAAACTAGCCCAATTATTTAATTCCAAATCTCCTCCACTAAAAGATTGGAACTGACTTCCATAATTGTATGTTCGAATAATAATTCGTCCCAAGCCACATTGATTTCTTTACTGCACAATCCTTTGTACCACATCGTTAATTAAATTGACATCTCAACTGTCAAATCAATTTAATAACATCTTATTCCTTGATCCTTACTGGTTTTCTCTAATGATCATTTTCAACATACTAAATATGTTGACACACTCTGGCCAGAGAAACCTATGATCAAGTGCCGAAAACCCATCAAGAGATGTGTTGTACAAATTCTATATTGTTAATTCATAACTCCAATACTCATAATTGCTCCCACCAAGATACCAGGTAATCTTGACTACAAGTATGTGTCGTGCCCATTGGTAAATCAAATGGAATAACAATTACAATCATGAAATCATAATTAACTCAAGATTAAGATTACAGTAAAACCAATGCCTATGAGATTTAATAAGTCTGACAGTTATTACAAAGTTAATTAAATCTCATATGTGATCCTGTTCAATGTAGTCGAACTACATCAATAAATTCATACATGATTAAGACAAATCATTCAATGAATTTATTACAGTCTATACCTAAATAAAGTGCCCAACTTTATTTATCAACTGCGAACTAAATTTATTTAATCATAAGATAACTTGTATTTATGTCTTCTGTGAATCCACATGGTGATCACATAAATACATATAATATGACTAAATAGACTTTAATACAAATATTAATGCAATTAAGATATTTGAATAAAATACCTCATTTATTTTATTAATCAGAAAAATTATTTATTACAATTAAATAAACACATATACTTTTAAAGAATATATTTTCCCAACAGATCAAGAATCTGCTTCGTTCAACAAATGATTTAAAAACAAGACAGGCCAAAAAACATAAGCAACTATCTTGATGCTCATGAATCCAACCAACAACTTGAAGACTAAAACTATCAGTTTACAATAACTGTAGAAAATAGATTAAAAAATGAAGTGAACAGTTAAGTCCCATGTTCCAAAAGTTGCATAAACAAAAAGTAAAAAAAATTGTTACTTCTTCTCTTCCTTTTCAGCTTCTGCAGCCTTCCTCATCCTGGTGCCGATATGAAGCTCATTTATGCGCTTGATACAAAGCTTGTCGTAAGCATTGAAGGACTTCATATCTTGAGTAACATTAACAAGCTCAACGGTAGGCTTCTCAAGAGTAATGGGCATGTAGTACCTGTCTTGGTTTTTTTTTTTTTTTTGGGTTTTTTGGTATAATCCCTAAGTTTTCCGCCTTGTGTGATGACTGAGGTTTTGTACAATCCTCGACTCCTCGTGAAATTAAACTTGTAATTCAAATATGGTAATTTCCCTTTCACTTATAATTATAGCTTTTAGTTTCAAGTAATCCAAAGAAAAAGCAGCATCATCTTTCTACTTGAGCAGCCAGGCTATTGTCAACCTAGTGATGCCAAACATACAGAAATATGTGTCTATACAGGAATGCTGGACGGCTTGTCGATTGTTGATTGAACTTCCGGCAAACACCATTTTAGCCTTTTCCAAGCCAGGTGGCTAGTATTGTCTTGAAGAGCGAATTACAGTTATTCCAATCCAGTATCAGCCAAGTGTACAAATTCTATACCAAGTATCTGGAACATTTTATTGCATTATAAATGTGGAAACCGCAAAAGGCACAGAAAAGGCATTTAAGGTTTTGTGTAATCAATTCTTGTTATAAAGAATAACCATCCCATTGAGGCACCTTCTCAACTAAGGCATAATAGTAAAACCTTACCTACAAATAAACCTCATTCATCCATCTGCGCATAGCCAGTCTTCAGCCAAGTTCAAAAAGCACAGATAATTATTTACTTTATCCAGATCAATATAGATATATTCAAGTTCACAAGCTTATTTTTCCAGATATTATGGCTTGATCGGTGAAAACATAATGGGCAAACTACATTTCATGAAGACAGCAAGACAAAGAAAACTACCTCCAAATGGAACTTCAATGCTCGACATAAAGCTAGTGCTTCACTAAAGGAACTCCATGGAAAAATGTTGGCACAGCTTTTGGATAACACCTTCACTTTTTGATGTTTTCTGAAATGAGGCCGATACACTGGAAGAAGCGTGAAATTTGCAACCTTTTCTCTCTCATAATCAATGAAGAATTTAGGATCATTGAAATTGTGAAACCTTTTGCTCAGGTCCAATGAAAGAAGAAGAGTTCCATCTTCTTTGTTCCAACAGTTACTGCAGGGAAAAAAATGAAAAGAAAATTGCATCTTGTTATTTTGCTGCTCTTGACAAAGTACAATTGATGCCATAATAAAGGAAATAACGATGACGAGAAAGAAAACTGAAAAAGAAATTACGGGTCTAATAAACTCAAGAAACGTGAAAAAAAGAAAAAGAAAAATGCATTGATGGCTTGCAATAAAAGGAATTGAGACAATGTCACACTATTACCTGGAGAAATAGTTGGAAGAAATGTTTCTGTGCAACATTTTTGTGGAGAACACAGCTATACATATAAGCAGCTACTCAGCCACACAGTAACATGCTCTGAAGGTAAGAGGCTAGTTCCATCTTCTTTGTTCCAACAGTGATTACTGCAGGGAAAAAAATGAAAAGAAAATTGCATCTTGTTATTTTGCTGCTCTTGACAACGTACAATTGATGCCATAACAAAGGAAATAACGATGACGAGAAAGAAAACTGAAAAAGAAATTACGGGTCTAATAAACTCAAGAAACGTGAAAAAAAAAAGAAAAAAAATGCATTGATGGCTTGCAATAAAAGGAATTGAGACAATGTCACACTTACCTGGAGAAATATTTGAAAGAAATGTTTCTGTGTGACATTTTTGAGGAGAACACAGCTATACATATAAGCAGCTACTCAAGCCACACAGTACCATGCTGTGAAGGTAAGAAGCTAAGTTAAACTACAAGTGCTCCTGCCATTCTTGATCAGATTAATTGCAATTTTTTTCATCTACTCTCATCTCTTTGATGTAAAGGCTGTTCGAACATATCTTCTTGTTCCAAGTTTCATATTTCTTGTGCTTTTAAGCTGAACCCTTTTCTTCATCTTTTCCAATTTTTCTTTACGCCCTTCAATATCAGCTTGGATAGCCTTGACCCTTCTGTCATCCGGCAGTAAAGCTAACCTAGCAAATTTCTTCGGTCTCACTATTCCAAGTCTCTCAGTAATGTCCTTGAACGCAGGTACAAGCCCACGTCTTATGAAACATCCTCCAATGAGCTGCATTGAGTTTGATTCCGGGAGAGATGGAGCATCTTTCAACTCGAGGTCCAAGCAAAATGGGGAGTCCTTTAGCCACATTCTGAGGGAGTGAGCTTTAGCTACAAGAAGTCCACTCCTTGTTTTGCAAGGAAGAAAAGGGGATCCCATCTCCCAAAGGCAAGCCTTTAAGGTACTGTTTAGGGAAACCATGTTGTATTCTGCCGTCCCTGTTATAAGAACAACTGATTTCGGAGACTCAGGACAGCCCTGCAAAGATGCATCCTGCCCATGAAAGGTATTTTTTACGTTAGAAAAACAAAATTATATTTAAAAAGTCTTAGTGAAGGATGCTGAAAGAGGACCTTTTACAGCAGATCCTTATATGCACTCACATTCAAATTTTCTAAAACCAGAATATTACATAACACAAATAAAACATCTGAGATTTTGATGCTGCATGAAAGATACCAGTGATTAGATGGCCCCATTGATTTTGCTCAGGGAAAGTCTCTTTAAGAGGCTAGTATAGTAACATTGGAATTGTGTCCTCTGGCTCACCTCCACTTGGCCAAGACTCATATGCAGCCATCAGTTCAAAATCCAAATGATAATAAGCTGTGACTTAAGAGTATTCTTTCAAATTTTATCAGTTCAAACTGAAAAATCCTTAATTCCCCAGGCATCAGCTATATCTTTATGCTAATTCCAAAGGCAAGGAACAGCCAAGATATAAACATAACCCTCTTTTTGTTCCTTCAGCAGGTGTGAAGGATTTGACATTTGAGATATGAATTAAAGAATTTGGAAATTAGTGAATAGAGATCTAAAATTGGATATGATTGAGAGTGAAGCTTGCTTTCTCACTGATTGATTGGTGCCCTATCTATTTCACTCCACAAATTCCAAAAGGGCATCCAACAGCCAACCAATAAATACGTACAATGAAAAATATGTTTTGAATTATAATCTAAATGAAATAATGGATTTTGTTGCCAAAGGCTCCACTTTTCATTCTATCATGCTTGTTTATTTGAGTGGCTTAGTTCACTGACAACATTTGTGTTATAACTGAGTCAAGGGTTTGTGTAGACCGAGTCATCTTTATGAGTTGCAGTTGACCAAGTCATCTTTACGAGTCGAAATAATGGGTTATAGTTAACCAAGTTTATGAGTTGAAGTAATGTGAGTCATAGCTATATTTTAGTAGTTGTACTCAGTTACTAGTACCGTTGAAGGTTTTATTGGCATCATGTTTCTTGTTTCTTATCTGGAGACTACGGTATGTTTTTCAATCTTTATCATATTTCTCTGGTTTTTGATGCATATTTTTGATGTTTTGGGTCAAATTTGAATTAGTAATTCTTTTTCTACATAAAATCAAACATGAACAGACAAGATTCCGATCAAACTTCGATCTAGATCTTATGTTGCTGTCTCTAAATAACTATAGCACATAAATAACTAACACTTACATATTTATATTTATTAAGAAATAAGTGAGCAATCATAGGAAAAAGAAAAGATTGGATTTAGTCACATGGAAGAAGCTCTGGTATTTTTGGCATGGCAGCCAAACATGTGCTTTTGTTGCAATTCAGTAGTCCCAGATGCTCAAGTAATATGAGACTTGGAAGTCATTTACAGAAACAATATCTGTTGAGGGAACCAGCCCTAAAACATCTGGGTATCCAACTCAAAAGACAAGCTTGTTGCGTAGAGGGACCAGTATAAGTCCAAGTGATTCCTCTTTACTAGCTAATGTGGCACACAACTCAATAATTTACCGCCCACCAACAACTGGCAAAACCACCTGTGGTGGAGAGAATATACCAGCCCCAGCCCTTCATCTGACACACCTGAGTTGTTCCACCACATTATAGCTATTAGTGTTTGACTTTAATACCAATCCACCACATTCTAGCTATTAGTGTTTGGCTTTAATACCAATCCACCACATTCTAGCTATTAGTGTTTGACTTTAATACCAATCCACCACATTCTAGCTATTAGTGTTTGGCTTTAATACCAATCCACCACATTCTAGCTATTAGTTTTTGGCTTTAATACCAATTGCTGGGGAAGCCGAGCCTAGTATGTCTAGGTATTTAACCCAAAAGACTAGCCTATTGCGTGGACCTATGCTTCTTATAAGCCAAGTGACTCCTTTTTACCAGCCAATGGGAGACACAAATCAACACTATCAAATACACTGAAATTAGTACACTGAAGTTAAGAACCGCTCAAGCTGCAAACGTCCTACAAACTGGGCAACAGCTCAAGGTTTATGGAGATCAAAATACTGTAAAATGTTTATAGCAATAAACAACATAAACAACAGTCAATAATTGTAGTTAGTACTACTGTCCACCCACAAATACAAACAAGACAGTGAAGTTTTGCCGAAGAAATTTTCAATTTCTGACAGGACATCTTCATAATAAATGCAAATCAAGAGGAGAGTAAAATAGAAAACAAACTCACCTGCATATGATCTAGCCAAAGGGTAAGACCGACAAGAGCCGCACCACCTGACAGTTTCCTAAAATCAGCCCCCCAATCCTTGTCAGCTACCCTGCAGCACAAAGACTTCAAGGTATAAACCCAAAAACATAGAGTACGGGAGAACTATTGTCTGGTCTTCAACACGATGCACTACTGTTCACAGGCTTGAACAGTACAGTGTCAATGAGTTAAAAATAGCCATCAACCCCTCAAAGCACGTCTGGTATTGTTTTCCAAATGGTAGTGTGCTTTGACAACAATATCTGAAAATTATCCAGTAAATATACCTTTTGGAGAATTAATTGCTAAAGTTATTTTTCAATAAATTGCATTGTTCAATATGTATATTGCTAAATTTTTTTACCTAAGTTTGTTTGATTAATATAATTTAATAAAAAAAAACTAAATAACAATTACCCAGTATTTCTTAGAGAACAACTATTTGTAGTTTCTCACATGTATTCATAAAACAGTAGAACAATTCATAAAAAAGCTAACCAGACAAGCTTTTGGCATTTTCATTTTTGAAAAATGACAAGTAATGTTTGTAAAACAACAGCAAGTGCCATTTAAATTATCTTAATCCAACAAATTTAGGTAAAAAAATTGATGTTCGTAAAATAATGTTAAGCGTCCTTCAAACTTCTCTTTTTTGTTTACTATTTTTAACAAGCTTTGCTGATGCAGGACACACAACAAGTTAGTAGTACATCTTAGGTCTATCTATGTACATATTATCATTAAATGATCCTTTTTAACCTTTACAACACAATTGATAACTCACAAACTGCCCTTATGCCTTAACATATCTTGGTGAAGAAAAAGTTCTAATCTCTTCTTTTTTAGTATTAGTTAATTTTGCAGCTTGATAGAGAACAGCACAAATAGTTTAAACCTGAAACCACTCAAACCTACCTGAAGACATCATGGTGATATATGCCCATTTTGATAGCCAATTGGAAAACCCATGAGGCAGTGGCTCGCAGTTCAAATGCCCACAATAGGTCCTCCAAAGCATTGACAAAGTTAAAAGCGGCATTGTCTTCCATGGGTTTTAGTTTTTCTAGACAATGGTCTACCTCTGCAACCAGTGTCTCAGACTTTTCTGTCAGAAGCCTAAGAAACAAAAATCACAAACGATTACTTATTCAATGGAAAAACTGAAAACATAAAGAAAGAAAACCCAAAAGCATCTGTCCAGGAGATCATGGACTCACTCTGAAAGTAACCAAGTACCTGATTGGAAGATCAAAGCCAGCATCTCGGATCGCATTGAGGAGGATAATAGCTTCACTACTACACTTGGATAAACTTGCAGCCCTGACAAAGCAAGTCCATATTCTGTGGTCTGGCTCGATACCCTCTTCCTTCATTTCTATGAGCTTTTGAATTCCAACAGCAGAATCTCCATTTCTGAGATATGCAGCAATAACTGAACTATATGGTAGTGTACTGAGATTTAAACTTGTTCCCTTTAAATTGCTAAGAACTTTTTCAGCTTCTTGTGGCTGTCCAGAGCTGCTATAAGAGACCATCAGCAAGTGCATTGTGGCAATGGTGGGTTCCACTCCGGACTCTTTCATCATATTTAATAGATTTTCAGATTTCGAATGATAACCAGAATTTCTATAAATTTTCATCATCGTGTGATAAAAAGACCGATCCAATTTACACCTTTTGGATCTCAGCTCTTCGAAAAGTTCCTCTGCTTGTTCCAGCTGCTGCTGCTTACCAAAAGCTGAAATCAGGCTTTTGTAGGTATCCAATTTAGGTTCTAAGCCCAACTTTCTCATTTCATGCATCAACGATAATCCTTCTTCTGGCCTACAATCCCTGCAGTACATTATAATTAAAGTATTGAAAGTGTCCTCATCTGGTTGCAGTTCAGCTTCTTGAATCTCCTGGTAAACTTGAATAGTTTTCTTAAAATCCTCAATTCCTGTGTACAGCTTGAGCATAGAATTCCATATAGAAAGATCAGGCTTAAATCCCGCTTCTTTCATCTCAGAAACCATGGCTTCAACATCCCTCACTCGCTTTCCTTTGCAGAACAATCCAATCATAACTCTGTAAAGATACATGGTAGGAAAATAGCCCGCAGCCTTCATTCCATGGTATATTTTCTTCACCTCAAATATATTTCCAGATCGTGCAAAAGCATCAAGCATCAAAAGAATGGAACTTTTGCTAATCTTAAAATCCATATCTTGCAACTCCTGGATCAACACATAAAGTTCATTCAATCTCCCATCAACAATCAGAGCTTGCAAGAGACCATTGATGGAATCTACAGTTGGGGAAGGACCATCTCTCATCATCGTGTTAAAAACAGCCCTAGCTCGCTCATAGCAGCCACTTGCAGCATACGCCTTTATTAAAGCATTCCAGACCTTTCTATCAACAGGTGCACATCTTTGTCGTAGACACCCCGCCAAGCTTTCAGCTTTTTGCCATAGTTTCAGTCTCCCATATGCATCAATTATATCGACATAAATAGAAAGATCTTCAAAAGGAATTCCTTTCTTTTCGGCCTGATCAGCAATAAAATGTGCTGTCTCTGGGAAGTCCATCTTACAGTATGTAACTACCATACTTCGGTAGAGATCTTCAGAGGGTTCGATATTATAGAATCTCATGTCAGAAAACACCTGAGAAGCTTCAGCAAAGCGTTCATTATATTCACAGGAGTGAATTAAGGACTCATACATTGTTTTACTCTTACAGGAAAAACCAAATCCCCAAGCATTACTGTATTCTTCCAAAGCAGTATCCAGTTTCTGAGCCTTGCAAAGCATGATGATGAAAGCTTGAGTTAATGGTGGAGTTGATTCTGAGGCATGTTGTTTCACGAATTCAATCAACTCACATGCTTCTAAGTGCCTGCCAGACACATTATACGAGCTCAAAATAGATAGTAACTTCTCATGGTCCAATTCAATGCCATTACGGATGGCCAATCTTAAAATCTCAGCAGCATGGTCGTAACATTCACCCTTGACAAGAATAGATGAAATTTCTTGCATGTTTATACCAGACAGTTCTTTCATATCCCTGACCACTTTTCTAATCTCTTCCCCTTTGTTTTCTCTTCCAAGGACTCCAATCATGATCTCGTAAAGGGCCTGATCCGGAGTGAAACCATTACTAACCATTTCTTGATACAACATCATTGCCTTATTCGTCTCATTGAACCTGAGAAAGATATCCAACATAACCGAATATGCTAGATGATCAGGTCTAATCCCAGATCTTCGCATGCAATCAAATGTTTTTTCAGCCTCCAGTCGCTTCCCGGCCTTGGCGTACCCACAAATTAAAGCACTATAAGTCCGCAAAGTAGGTTTAACACTTGCATCCAACATCTCTGACATCACATTGGCAGCCTCTGATATCTTATTTGCTTTCCCAAGTGAATCAATCAGTACAGTGTACGTAACAACATCAGGATTTCTACCTGACAATTTCATGTCCCTGTACAGCTGCAATGCCACATCATGCTGCCCCTGCTTCCCATACATGTGGATTATAGTATTATATGTCATTTCATCTTTACCAAACCCCATTTTCACCATATTTTCAGAAATCTCTTTCACCTTCTCCACGTTCCCTTCTCTTGCAAAAGCATACAACAAAGAGTTATACGTGACAGCATCGGGAAAAAACCCTTTGGATTCCAGTTCTTTAAAAAGCTGCTCTGCTTTTTCAAAGAGTCCACATCTGCCATAAACAGATATCATCGCGTTATAAGTCCATAAATCAGGTTGACAATTATGTGCCTCCAAATCACCATAAACCTTCATAGCCTCCTCCAAATTTGATTCGCGTGAACAAGCACTAATAATAGTATTATAAGTGATTATATCTGGTCTAAGCCCTGACCTCCTAACCTCATTTAAAAGGTCAACTCCCAAATTGGGCACCATAGCACCCGATCTCAATCGTGCATTTATCAAAGTATTGAAACTCACAAGGTCAGGTTCACATCCTCTCTTGCGCATTAAATCAAGCAGTTCTTGCACCTTCTGAAATCTACCATTACGAGCATAGATGCCCATCATAGCATTATACACTTGGACAGTATCATCAACTGCAGATTCGGCACGCATGAATGTTTCAACAGCTAAATTCTCCTGATTGGCCTTCCCTAGAACGGCCAATATCGTGGCGAGCATACGGGCATTGGGTGAATACCAATGGCGCAAATTGAGCCATTCATAGACCTCCAATGCGCGTTGCCAGCTCACCTGGCCTACCCATTTAACGACAAAGCAATAATCAGTTGGTGTCATCTGCACAGATCTTTCATCCAACACATCTGCAACAAATTGATTTTCTCTGAGTCCTAAAATCTTATCAGTCAAAAATTTCACTCTCTCCCTCCAATCTTTAGCTCTCTTGAGAGCCAATTTAGTCATTTTCTTAGCCTTGGTCTTACTAACTCTCTCTACAGCTACTTGACTTTCATCATTTGATTGGAACGGTTCAACAGAATCAACATTCTGGGATTCACTTTTGAGCTCCGAAGGCAAACCCACATGGGTGAACTGGGTTTGAGGGGGAGGGTAAAGTTCATTAAGCTTGAGGTGAGGCCATCGCACGGATGGTGAGGCTCTGCTATAGCTAAAATTATGCGTATTACTAGTATTACTATTGATTTGTTCCGCACTGGTATTACTGCTAGTAGAACTGGAGACACAAGAAACAGAAGTTTTTTTGCATACCTTAGAAGGTGAAGGTGAAGGTGAAAATGTCACTACTGCTACACTGCAACTACATGACGCCATTACCATGCTCTTTCTATTTAGAAGAACAAAATTGGGTGAATGCAGTGTAAGGGAGACTTTAGATATTTTATATTCTCAGCGGGGAGAGAGAGAAGAAGAAAGAACAAAAGGGATAGAGAAGGGATCCACAATTGCTGAGAATGAGATGTCCAACCAAATAAAATTGTGTAACGCTGTCCTTTTATTAGAGATATTTCTAAGCTCAAACTTGACTCATCGTTCTTCAACCATTTTTTTCTTTTTAAATTCATAACATTTTTTTCGTTTTTTCTTTTAATTTAAAATGTTTCAACGCATATGTTTCAACTTTCATGTTTGATTCTAGAATTGCCTCAATCCTCATCTTTTCTGCAAAAATCAGTTCGAAAATTCTTAACAATTGAAAAAGAAAATGGTTTGAATAAGCAAATATATTAATGCTCCATTTACCTCCCGTCTCTCGTAGCTTCTTATACGTAATTATCACAAATGGATTAGTTATTAATGTTTAACATAATATAGCAATTACACAAACTATCAAATAAATCGAGATTTTAAATATTGGAACTCTTGGTATTATTGAAAAAATTGTTACAGTAAATTTTAAATAATTTTATTTAGTTGATCAGCTAAAAGTATTACCAAAAGACTTTTCTAATTTTATTCTCTAAATGCATATTTATTTGTTTATATTGTAAATAAGAGAATGAAAAGATAAACTCTCTTTCAAAGTACTCTTCAAATATAAACAAGTTTACATTATTTTAAGGGTTATTATCATTTTACTACTTCAAAAATTATCAAATATCAAATGACTACAACAAGTATTGTCTCTTATTATTTTTTTATTATATCTTTATAAAAATATCTTCTTACTACTTTTCCGTTATAACCATTAGTTGACCAGTTAATTGACTAACAAAATACTAATTTCACCCTTTATGATTAAAAAAAATTACTTGAAACTTATTTTCAAAATAAATTTGTAATATATTTATTAAAATGGATATAAAATACCAATATAATTCTTTTTGCTGGAATTATGAAAATGAAGCTTATTTACAAAATAAATTTGTCTTATTATTTTTTTTAATGAAGCTTATTTTTTTAATCATGAAGGATAAAATTGGTATTTTGTTAATCAACTAATTGGTCAACTAACGGGTTAACTTACGGTTGTAATGAAAAAGCAATAAAATGATACTTGTTATAACGGAAAAGTAGTAAAATAATATTTTTATAAATATATAGTAAGAAAATGATAGAAGACAATACTTGTTGTAATCATTTGGTATTTGATAATTTTTGAAGTAGTAAAATGATAATAACCCTTATTTTAATGAAATATTTTCCTAAAAAAAAATACAGTTATAGCACTTCTCATTTGCAAAATATTGCTTAATAATGAGGATATGAAAAATAATCTTCATTAAAGAGGAAGAAGTTACTCTTTAATATTGAAGAAAGAAAAATACTATCTTATTTGAAAAATCTTATCTAAAGAGTTATTTGAAGTTTTTAATAATTTTATATAAATGAAATAGACGTCCTTCAAATATTAGAAATAATTAAAATCTAGACAATACTGAATAAGATTTAATATAAAAATTTAATGTAAAACTAATCTCAATAATTATCCGATTCTAAATATATCAGTATTAATCTTATGTAATATGAGTTATAGTATGAGTAATAGTCTCATATAATTCAAAGTTCAATTTTAAGGTAGGTAAAGATTAGAAAGTGATTGGTTTGGAATTTGCCCATCTTTATACATTTTAAAAATTAATAACAAAGTACATTTTCTTATAATAATTAAAGAAATTAATGATAAAAATAAAAATAACAATACTTTCGTGGAAAAATGACCCAACCTTTAAGATTTGTCCAAATACACATATGGACTCTCAATATTTTGGGAATGGACTCTCAGCCCTGTCTATTTGTAGAAAAAAAAAGTTAAAAAAAGTATGAAGAAGTTTCTAAAAGTTGCTTGTGTGGAGATAAATGAAGTAAAAATTTTAAAATAATAGCCTTGTCATCACTATTAGATTCAGCATGCTTGTCGTTCCAATGATGTGACTCATAATCTGACTAAATTAACTTAAATAAATGATCAATACCTTTGGAAAGAAAAATAATTAATAAAATTAACATTTAATTAACTTTAGGCATTTATATGGGTTTAATTATTTTGTTTTCCAAACAATTAAGTTAGGTATGGGTTGGACAGCGTGTCAATCAACCCAATTTTTACGTGTGCGCGCGCATGTGTGTGTACGTGAGTGTATAGAGTGAGAGTTACAAAAAAAAAATCCAACCTAACTCAATCCAATTTGCACAAGCGCAAGTTGGGCTAATCCTAATTATTATTTTTTCATTAAATATTAATGCAAAATTAAAAAATTGATTTAACAAAAAAAAAGAAGCAAATGACTCGTATCTATCAAACTTCAAAGTTCATAGTCCAAAAACATAATACAAATCCAAAATTATTGTTATTCAATAGAGAAATAAAATTAATAAATTTATAGAGATTTATATTATTGCCAATATTATTAAAGTAACATAATAAAAAGATAAAGTTAATAAAAATATTTATTTTCATAACAAATTGTTACATATGCACAATAAAAAATAGTATATATACTTGTTTATAAATATACAAATAAAATTTAGAGATATTATCATTTTACTACCAAAGTTATTCTGATATATCATGTCAGTATCATGCTTTGCCGAAAAGTACAGTTTATTACCAAAAGTTTGCGTCGTTATCAATTCACTACTATACCGTTAAGAACGTTAAAAATTTATTGATGTCTTACTAATGTCATAAGGGCGTCAAAGACATTTCTAGTTATAGGAGTAAAATTGTCTGTTAATTTGATAGATAAATTATCATTTTACTACCAAGTTTTTAGGGGAATTATCATTTTACTATCAAAGTTATTCTGACATATAATGCTTAAATTACAACTGGTAAATTTGTATTTTAAACTCTTGAGGGTAAAATTGACTTTTAACTCAATTTCTGTTAAACATTAATGTTTTCTTAACGGAATAGTAGTGAATTGATAACGGCGCAAATGTTCGGTAGTAAAATGCACTTTTCGGCAAATTATGGTACTGACGTGATATTTCAGAATAACTTTGATAGTAAAATGATAATATTTTTTAAATTTATTTAATATTATATCTATTTTAGTTACTATATTCTTACAATAGTTTAACAATAAGATTTATTAAATATATATGGATTCTTTTAAAACTCACAACACTTTTAGAAATAAATTTTATTAAATATTTAATTAATTATTTTCATAACTGATTATTTATACAATATAACTAATAATAATTCTTTTAAAAGCAAAAATATGACCAAACTAACTCTTAGTTGTCATTACTTAGGAATAATTTAATGGGAAAGTCATTGTTCTAACTAATTAAAGAAAGTGCTCAAATTGATTTAGAAGCTTGATGACTATTATCGTTATAGTAAGGAATTTGAAAAGTCAGAAAAATGTGGACGGTGTGAGTGGAAAGTGAAATAATAAATTAATGGATCCATGAATAAGCAAAAAAGAGATGGTAGAACTATTCATTAAAGGACCACAAATCACAAGTTCAAGAGACCATGTAATAGACAACAAGAACTTGACACCAGGAATCATAGACCACCAGTAGGGGTGTCAAAAAAACCCGCTCGGACCGGATCTGGCTCAGATCCGGCCAATTCGGTCCGGGCAAAACCCGGACCGCATATACTGAAAATGCGAATCCGGGTTTCCGAATTTAAAACCTGAACATTTTCGGGCACGGTCCGGGTTCAACACCAAAAACCCGGAACTCGGACCCGAACCCGTTTTTCGAATAAACTAAAAAAAAAAACACTAAAACCAGTTACCCAAAGTCCAAACCCAAATCGCAAAACACCCAAATCCGAAAATCCCTAAATATAATTCCCCAAATCGCAAAACACCCAAACCCAAAGGCATCAACAGTGACGTTGCCACCGTCACCGTCGGCTAGCACCCACCGTCAGTCCGTCACCCTCGCCCCTCGGCAGTCGGCAGTCGGCAGTCGGCATCATCTCTTCTCGTTTGGCATTTGCTGACTCGGTTTTGCTCGGTTGCGGCTGTGACGAGAGTCGTTCGTGCAGCGGCAGCAGCGCAGTGCAGCCCCCTCCGGCGCCGTCAGCGTCAGCGCCACCGTCTCCAACTCTCCATTGCCACTTTGTCATCCACCATCAGTCCATCACTCTGCCATCACAGCCACCACTACCAGCCGCAGGTATTGATTTTTTTCCTTTCATATTTTGTTGTTTGGATTATTCTACAACAAAATGAAATTTACAAGTGTCGTATGTGACAAAATGATTTAGCTACGGTTAATTTGCTTGTTTTTAATAAGATGTTAAATGCTACAATTATAGAATTTTTTTGCCTGCTCGTATAATGACAATGTTGATAAGCAGAGAAAATAATAATCATTGGAAAACCAATTTTGTGCATGGTTGCTGACTTACAGTGTGAGCCTATGATTACTGTAACTGTTGCTCTTTTTTTTCGGTCAAATCCTTTTGCCTATTTTAATTTTATGTTGCTGACTTGCTGTGAGCTTGTTAGTTTTATGTCTATGTCCCTCTTTTCTGTTCACTTTTTCGTTTCCACACTAAAATATGAAATTTAGTATATCTTTGCTATTGTAACAGCAGAGTAGTGCAATGTTGGACAACGTGGAAATCAATTCTTCGAGTGCTCCAGATTTATCTCGTAATGTCGAAGATAAAACTGATAATGAGATTGAGGAAATTTCAGTGTCAACCGTGAATGATAAGAAAAGTAAGGAAGAAACTAGAAAAAAGAAGAAAGTCTCTGAAGCTTGGGAGCACTTTACAAAAATAATGGTAAATGGAGAACAAAAAGCAAAGTGCATGCATTGTAGTACAATTTTAAAAGCAAAATACCAATCTGGGACTTCAACTTTGAATAGACATGTGGCAATGTGTTTTAAGCAGAATCAACCAAACATAGAAGAAGCACTTCAGGGAAGCCTTAAAGTGATTAAAAGAGAGGATGGACCTTGTGGCATTAGTTATGGCAGTTTTGAACAAAATGTTTTACAGAGTTTGATAGCAAGAATGGTTATAATGCATGAGCTTCCACTTAGATTCGTGGAATATATAGGCTTCCAACAAATGATGGCACATGCTAATCCCGTGGTTAAGCCAATGAGCAGAAACACTTTGAAGAGCGAAATCTTGAAGTTATATAAAATCGAGAAGGTTAAGGCTTTGCATTTATTGGGGAAAAATCATGGTAGAGTGGTCATTAATACGGATTTATGGACAACTAGTAATCAGAAAAAGGGATATATGGTCGTGACGGCCCATTTCGTTGACAATTCCTGGAAATTGCATAGTCGAATCTTAAGGTAATTTGTCTATAATTTTTTATTTGTTTAATTTTTCTTTTAAGTTTATTATTACTTATATTAGATTTTTTTTTCAAGTTTAAATTGTAATATATTTTAAGTTTGTGTATTTAATACCGACTTTTGAATATTTGATATGTTCATCTATGTTCCAAGCCCCTATATTGCTGATGACCTTTGTAATGAGTTAGTACAATGCTTATTGGATTGGAACGTGGATAGAAAGTTATCCTCCGTGACATTGGATAATTGTACCACTAATGACGCAATGGTGGAGAAATTGCTGTTAAGGTTTGATACCGATACCTTAATTTCTAGTGGTAAATTTTGTCATATGAGATGTACTACTCATATATTGAACTTGGTTGTGCGGGATGGGTTGAAAGTTATAGAAAGTGGGATTGGAAAGATTAGAGAGAGTGTGAGTTATTGGACACAAACACCAAAAAGATATGAAACTTTTGAGTTAGCTGCTAGACAATTACAAATTAATTGTAAAAAAAAATTGAAATTGGATTGTCCTACTCGTTGAAACTCTACTTATGCCATGCTTGAAGTAGCATTGATGTATATAAGTGTTTTGTCTCGGTTGCAACAACGTGAGCCTTAGTATAAGAGCTTGCCAAGTGATAAGGAGTGGGATTTGGCAGTCATAATGGTGGAACATTTGAAATCATTTTACATGTTAACGGAGATGTTTTCGGGTACAAAATACCCAACTGCTAATTTTTTTTTTTTCTGTTGATATGTAAAATGAAATTGTCAATTAATAGGTGGCGCACTGCTGATAACCTTGCTATTAGGATTATGGCTGATAAAATGGCTGATAAATTTGACAAATATTGGAATGAAATTCATTCGATATTAGTTGTGGCTGTTGTGCTTGACCCAAGATATAAAATGATGTTAATTCATTTTTATTTTCCAAAGATATATGGTGATACATCAGATGAGCTTATTGAGTGTGCACATAAGCTTTGTTATGATTTAGTGAAAGAATATGAATCGAAGGCAGTGCATGTGAGTGGTGGGCAGAATGTTGGATTAGAAATTTCTCGTTCTAAATCTTGTTCGAATTCGAATAAGTATTGGGATGTGGATGAGTTTGAAACATTTTAAAGCCAAAATAAACGTGCTAAGGTAACTAAGTCGGAGTTGGATAGGTATTTAGATGAGGAATTGTTGGATTCCATTCCAGACTTTGATATTTTAGCTTTTTGAAAGATGCACACAAGCCAATATCCTATTTTGGCTGAGTTAGCTAAGGATATCTTAGCCATTCTTGTATCCATCGTTGCCTCTGAGTAAGCTTTTAGTGCCGGGGGCAGATGTTTGAGTCTGTATCATAGTAAACATCTTCCTGACACTTTGGAAGCCTTAATGCGTGCTCAAAATTGGATTTGGGCTTCTACTTTTCAAGGTATAAAGTTATTTGAATTATATTTTAGTAGTATTTATTTGCTTAAAATGCTTTGAATTTTAATGTGTTATTTTTGTTGTAAGGTGGAGTTTCGGAGGATGAGATTTTTACTGGGGAAGAGGTAATTTCGGATGATGATGATGAGCCACAAGCGTCGATGAGTAGCATGAAATGAAATTTTATTTATTTATTTGGAATTAGACATGAACTTGTTATTTATTTATTTTACATGGGAGTGTTTTGACTCTTTTATGAACTATTTTTTGAGTTGTTGAACATTTTAGGATTTTCATGTGTTGTATTCATAATTAGTGTCATAATTATGAACTTATGATATGTTGGATGTTATTTAGATTTATTGTGTTATTGAATTTAATTTTTTTTTATATATAGATTGAATGAGTTTAGGTTAGAAGTTAGATGAATTTTTATTTATTATTTGTGCAAAATTTGTATTGTTAGTATGTTATAAGTTTGTATTTAACTATTTCTCTAATTTCTCTTTGACTTAAGTTTGAGATTCATCTTGTATTATGATACACAAGAAATGTGCATGCATGTTGTACTGTCGTTTCACTTGTTTGGTGATATTTAGGTGTCATACAAAGACATAAAAATGAAAGAAATTTTTTTTTGAAATAATTGTTTGCGGGCTTAGAAGCCCGGAAGACAAAACCCGGACTCGGGTCACACCGGGCTCAAGCCCGGACCGGACATGCAAAAGCCGAGTTTTGTCCAGGTCCGGGTTTCAAATTTTTGCGTCCGATCCGGTCTCGGGTTGCACCAAACCCGAACCGAACCCGGGGTTTTGCCAAGCCTAACCACCAGTCGATGTGACCTTGGATTATGCAGGAGAATTAAAGTTATGGGCAAAGCCATGTGTGCGCTAAGTCGATGTGTGAGCCGACTTTTTTTTTTTTGGGGGCGGGGGGGAATTTGTTTATTATTATGAATTTTATAACTAGAAGGCATATTTAAATTTCGATAACTCGATAAAATTTTTAAAAAAATGAAATTATCATTGATTTATACTACTAATAAGTTGATTTATTGTTTTTACTTCTCTTATTTCTATACGCAATATACGGTCATGACTCTAACAAGGACTAGGTCATATTTTGTTTTAATATTACGAGGAAGATCACTAACCCCCTAAATCTTGAATTATTTATGAAAAAAAAATTATGTAGTGAAACTTCCATATAGGATATGTTCTTTTTTATGAAGCAAATTATGATTAAGGAACTCACATTGTTCATTAGTAAAGAGAAGTCATTAATAAAATCTTTCATGAATCTCAAGACGTAAAATCCACACACGGTTGAACTTGCTGGTTGTTGTGGGACCTTGATAAGTGCATATTTTTCATATATTTTGCTATTAATTTCTCCATCTCTTTCTTATTTTGGTCTTAAATATTTTAGTTATTTTAGTTAATTTTTAATTTAGTAAATTATATTTTATTGTGTTAATTTTTGTCTTATTTTTTATTTTGTTATTTTAGGTATATTCTGAGATTAAAGAGAAATTAAATCGGAGCATTTGAGAAGAAAACTACTTGAAGGAATTAGAAAAGGAAATAATTAAAGAATTTTGGAAGCCAATTAATTAATTGATCCACATACGATGGAGATTAATAAAGACTTTAGGAACAAGTATGCATAAAATGAAAACTTGGTTTTATAAGTGCATGCGAGACTCACTTGACCAATTTAAAAAGATTGCAGGTTTGTCTTGCCAAAGCTTAAGTTCACGTGCATGGGATTTAATTATGGAGAGCAAATTGAAGAAAAAGGAAATTGTCAAAGTGGGCGGCGTGTGCATGGCAATTAAGGGAAGGAAATCAATTGCCTTTCAATTGGAAAGAAAATCCAATAAGGATTCAGCCAATCTTAAACACTATAAAAGCCAACTTCTGGCTTTTGATTTGGGGACAATCGATAACCAAGAGGGAATCAAGAGAGAGCAGCCGCAAGAAAAAGAAAAAGAAAAAGAAAGAAGAAGCCGAAAGGAATTGATGCAGAGTTATCCTCTTAAATTAATCTCCATGACTGATTTTATTAACTCTTTTATTCCCAATTCAATTATATTAGGCTAGATTTTCTATTTGGTTGAGCTTGAATTCAAAACCCAAAACATGTCATATGATTAATGTTCAATTTCTATCATTCAATTTATTTAATTGAGATTGTTTATGTTCTTCTATAAGTAATGTTTATGATTTTATTCTTGTTTTATTTGAATGGCCAATTATATAGGACTTGAATAAATTCTATTGTTAGATTAAAATTTTTGATCCGTCATTGTCTTGATATTTTAATCATTAGTAGCAGGGTAGAATCAATGATTTCAATTGGAGAACATAACCTAGGTTACATAATCCGAGCTTATGTGTTTATTTCCTAGATTAACCTAATATCTTTCTCTACTTAATGCTTCAATTATCTTAAATTTAAAGAGCTTGTTTTAAATTATTTAATGGTTAGAGATTAGGTGAAGAGCTTGTTTTGCCTAACGACACACTAAGAAAAAATTGAGAGTAACAGAGCTTATTATTTTCCACTGTTGATAGTTTCAATAAAAATTGGTGATAGAATTGATATATTATGTACATGTTTGGTGGTGGCGAATGATCCTTTAACCAAAATTTTTATCTTTATTATTTATTTCTCCTTTAATTAGAGTTTTTATTAAATTATTGTTGGTAGTTTTTAATTTCTTTATTTTTTGCTATTTATTTAAAAATTCATAAAACCCCATTTTTATTTATAATTGGAATTTTTTAGTTAGATTAATTTATATTATTATTACTACTATTATTTTATTTTAAATCTTGCCTTAAAGTTGATAATAAATACAATTAGCATAGTTTTCGTGGGATCGATCCTTACTCAAGCATAGTTTTCGTGGGATCGATCCTTACTCACTATGTACTAGTTATTTATATTAGTAGTAAGGTTTTAAATCTGGTGCACCCGAACGACACTACCAAATTTTTGGCGCCGTTGCCGGGGACTAGCGTCTAGTTTGTTTATTATCACTCATTTTATTTCATTTTATTATTTTTATTTTTTTCATTTTATTTATTTATTTTAATTAGTTATTTTCTTTCTATATTTAGATTTTCATGAGCATAGAGGACATTCGATTGAAACTCAAACAACTTAGAGCAACCTTATCGTATTCAGAACTTGATTTTGCCATCCACATTCCACTCCTGAAGACAGAGTTAGGCAACCCAGAACCTGAACCAATGGCTCAGAATAACAATCGAACACTTAAAGAGTTGGTAGGTCCTAACTTGGACCGGCAACCCTTATGCATTGAGAATCAAATCCTTAGGTAAACTTTGAACTCAAGTCTGGGATGATTCATCTTCTTCTTACATTTCATGATCTTTCAAGAGAGGACCCAAATAAGCACTTGAAGGAGTTCCATGTGGTATGCTCCACAATGAAACCAGCCGGAGTTTCTGAAGAGCAAGTTAAGCTAATGGCCTTCCCATTCTCTTTGGTAGATTCAGCTAATGAATGGTTGTACTATCTTCCGTCCGGTACTGTCACTACATGGAATGAGATGTGTCGGCTATTTTTGAAGAAATATTTCCCAGCATCAAAAGATGGTAGCATTCGAAAAGAAATTTGTGGAATCCGACAATATAATGGAGAGTCACTCTACGCCTATTGTGAACAATTGCAAAAAGTTATGTGCCAGCTGCCCCACCATCAGATAAGTGATCAACTCCTTATTCAATACTTTTATAAGGGTCTACTGTTTATGGATAGGAGTATGATTGATGCCGCTAGTGGAGGCGCACTCGTGGATTAGACACCAGAAGCAGCCTGAAATCTCATTGCTAACATGGCTGCTAATTCCCAACAGTTCAACACTAGCAACGATCTACTGCCACCACCTAAGTGAGTCAATGAGGTAAGTACTACTTCCCTCGAACAACAAGTTTGAAATCTTCCTTCTTTGGTGCAACAATTAGCCCTAGGGCAACAAGTGAAATCGTGTGGTGTATGTTCCATCGGGCATGTGACTGATATGTGCCTGATAACTCTAGGAAATGAGAGTTATTACATCCTTTGTAGACTTAAATCAAGGTCACTTAGAGATCAAATAAGATGTTTTTATTACATTTTGGTTATATTTTGCATAAACATTCATTTTAGTTGAGTCTTAATAAGTTTTACTTGAATCAAAGTAATTTGTACTAAAAACAGGTGCATAATTGTAGGTTTTCAGAAAGTCTTAATTCAGGAGGGGATGTTGAGACATTAGATGAGCAAGAAGAGGAAAGAAGATGGTTGCGAAAGAAGTAAACCACAATCGGGAATAGTGCAGTGTGGTTGCGGATGTTAGAGCATCCAGTGCTGTAGCAATCTGGGAGCAATGCGGGAGAAAACTTAGGCGTGAGTCAGCCACATAATCGCAATCTGCATGTTTCCTAATTTAACGCATGCATGCTCATGAGATTTTATTTACCCTAATTTGTAATATAAAAGGGAGGCGTGCACGACATAGAAAGGCGGCAAGGGAATTATCATTAGAATAATTACAAAGGAAAAAGAAGAAGATCAGAATTGAAGAGTGCTGTTTCGGCAACATTGAAGAATCGTGCAGAATTATTTGGATTTGTCTTTCACCGTACTCAACTTATAATTATCTTCTTCCTTTAATTGTTTTGATGTATCCCATGATCCATATATTTATGTTTATTTTTCTCATTCAGAATATGAACTAGACTTGTTTGTAGTTGAGTGACAAACAATCTGATGGGTTTTTTTACTGTTCTTATGTATTGTTATGTCATTGTTGTAGCATTTTACTCTATTAGCTTTTATGAATATAACTGTTATTTCGATTGACCACCCATTTAATGGTTTAAGTTAAGATAGAGCAGCAAAATGGAATGTCTTAACGGATATTATTAGAGTATTATTTGATCTTAAGTTAAGTTTTCTGGATTAAGTTACCTTGAATCCCATAAAGACAATACTTGAAGTTAAGATTTGTGACACACTAGACATAGGTGTTCACCTTGTAGGGTGGAGAGACTAAAGATCATAATGCTATACCGTAAGTAGATTAGCAACTTGTCATTGTTAATAGATTTAATGGTATGAGATTTTCAATATGCGATAGCTGAGGATGCAGATTAATTCTGCCCAGTGCTGCAGCCCTTGCAGTAACAACTGGTGCTAACTTGATGAAAAATAGTCAGCCCATAAGGAGAGTTTGATCATTCAACTACCATAATCTCAATTGAATCTTAGACACATTTTATCTAGTATTTCATTATGGTATTGTTTTATTTAATTCTCTTACAATAATCAATTACGATAAAACTTAATTCACGATTGTTAACCTTGGCCTTAAGTTGATTTGAACTATTGTGATTGCTATAGCATTTCGAGTAACATCAATCCCTGTGGAGACGATCTTGAATATTCATAATTTTATTACTTGTTATGTATACTTGCACATTGGCATTGGTAGTAATTGTTTATAAAAATAACCAACAAGTTTTTGGCGCCGTTGCCGGGGATTGATTGTTTATTTTTGAAGTATGAAGTAAATCTTGATAGTGCTAAATTTGACTTAATTCATTCTATTTATTGGCAGATTAGCACGTGCATGCGCAAAGAAAGATATGTGGTATTCCAATTCGATCCTGAAATTGAAAGGACTGTTAGGAGATTGCGAAGAGAACAAAGGAATTCAAAAATTGTTTCAGGCATGAATAATTTACAGGATGAGGGAAATTTAAACCCTTACGGGCCCTTACAAGTAGTCCACATTCAAGAAGATCAGAATAAACATGCTAACGAGAGACAGCCAGGCAATAACAATATTATTTACATGGCTAATGACAGAGACAGAGCTATTAGAGACTATGTTGTGTTAACTCTTCAAGTTGTACACCCTGGGATAATCAGACATAAAGTAGAAGCTGCAAATTTTGAGTTGAAGCCAGTGATGTTTCAAATGTTGTAAGTAGTTGGTCAATTCAATGGATTGCCAAATGAAGATCCTCATCTTCATCTTAAACTGTTCTTAGAAGTGAGTGATACTTTCAAGATTACTGGAGCAACGCAAGATGCCTTAAGGCTGAGGCTTTTTCTTTATTCCTTAAGAGATCGAGCAAGAGCATGTTTAAATTTATTATTATCTGATTCCATCACCACATGGAATGAGTTGGCTGATAAATTTCTAATGAAATATTTCCCACCGACAAAAAATGCAAAGTTGTGGAACGAGATTACTTCCTTTCATCAACTTGAAGATGAGAGTTTGTACGAGGCTTGGGAAAGATTCAAAGAATTGCTTATAAGGTGTCCTCATCATGGCATTCTTTGTTGCATTCAATTGGAAACTTTCTACAATAGGTTGAATCCGAGTACGAGGTTAATGGTGGATGCTTCAGCAAATGGAGCCTTGTTATCCAAATCTTACACTGAAGCTTATGAAATTTTTGAGAGAATTGCCAATAATAATTAGCAATGGCCATCAACCAGGAAACCAGCAGCAAGAGGATCAGTAGGGGTACATAACATAGATGCAATTACAGCCTTATCAGCGCAAGTAACCTCACTGACTAACATGAGAAAGGTCACGACATCTGCTCTAACAACAGTAAAGCAAGTTGCTGAACTTTCTTGTGTATACTGTGGTGAAGAACATGACTTTGATAATTGTCCTGGAAATCCAGCTTCAGTAAACTATGTGGGTAATTTAAATCGATAACCTCAGAACAACCCATATTCAAATACTTTCAACCTTGGCTGGAAACAACACCCAAATTTTTTATGGAGTAGTCAGAATTGAAATGCTCCAGCATTAAATGGACAAAATAGAAACACACAACCACCTGACTTTCATCAGCAGAGTTAAGGGCAAAAACATATCAGTCAGGATCCAATCATTTCACTGGAAGCACTAATTAAGGAATACATTGCAAAGAATGAAACAATTGTGCAGAGTCAAGCTGTATCCTTGAGAAACCTGGAAAACCAAATGGGCCAACTTGCCACAGCAATGAGCAGCAAAACTCAAGGAAACTTACCTAGC
Organism: Citrus trifoliata; assembly: GCA_018350135.1. Classification (NCBI taxonomy): domain Eukaryota; kingdom Viridiplantae; phylum Streptophyta; class Magnoliopsida; order Sapindales; family Rutaceae; genus Citrus; species Citrus trifoliata. Next base: position 13,327,119 of record CM031385.1, on the reverse strand, counting down.
AATATAGAAGACCCGATGAGAGAAGCCAAAGAACACTGCAAAGTAATTAATTTGAGATCTATAAAGAATGTTGATATCTTAATTGATGTGACAAAAAATGGGATGGAATTCAATTAAGCACAAAAACAACCTCAAAATGGAAGCCTGTTACAATAACCCCTCGTCAAGAGATTGGTTATATGTGCTAAGCTACAACAATTGCAGAGGAAATTCAACCAGAACATGTTGAAAAAGAAGTTGCAACACCCATAACCACAACCTACACCAAACCAAACAAACAGAGTTTGATACCTCTTGAAGCTACTCAACAGTTTAGTCATCCATCACCTTTCCCACAAAGGTTCCAGAAGATAAAACAAGACAAGCAGTTCAGCAAATTCCTGGAAATTCTGAAACAATTACACAAAAATATACATTTTGTGGAAGCTTTGGAGCAAATGCCAAATTATGTGAAATTTCTAAAAGACATCGTGGCAAGAAAGAGAAGGCTGGGAGAGTTTGAAACGGTTGCTTTAACACAGGAAATGAGTCATACGCTCTAAAATAAGATTCTTACAAAACTGTTGTTTTACAATACCCTGCTCTATAGGAGCTAGTTATGCTGGTAGAGCACTTTGTGACTTGGGAGCTAGTATTAATTTGATGCCATTATCTGTATTTAAGCAGCTGAGAGTAGGAGAATGCAGACCAACAACAATTACTCTACAATTAGCTGACAAATCTCATGCATACCCTGAAGGAAAAATAGATGATGTATTAGTGAAGGTTGACAAATTCATTTTCCCAGTAGATTTCATTGTATTGGATTTTGAAGCTGATAAAGAGGTACCCATTTTACTTGGAAGACTTTTTCTAGCAATTGGAAAGACTCTGATAGATGTGCAGAAAGGAGAGCTCACCATGAGAGTAAATGATCAGCAAGTCACATTTAATGTACTAGAGGCTATGAGGAGCCCTGATGAAGTAGAAGATTGCAATTTCCTAAGTGTAGTGGATTTTGTTGTAGCAGATAGAATGGATAGATGCTGCTGTAATGAACTCAACAAAGTCACTACCTTTGAGAATGTAGAAGAGGAATATGTTGTAGCAAATCAGATAGATTGGATGGAAGAAAAGCTATCTGATAGGCACAACAGATAAATTGAACACTTGAATCTTTCAGACATGGAAGTAAAAACAACTTTACCATCTATTGAATCACCTCCTAGTCTTGAATTAAAATTGTTACTTTCACATTTGAAGTATGCTTATCTTGGTCAAAATAACACACTCCCTATAATCATTTCTTCTACTTTGGATGTAGGTCAAGAACATAGTCTAGTAGAGTTGTTTGGAAAATATAGAAGAACAATTGGATGGACTATAGTAGACATCAAGGGAATAAGCCCATCAATATGTATGCATAAAATCCTATTAGAAGATTGCTACAGCAAATCGATGGAGCACCAGAGAAGGTTAAACCCTATTATGAAAGAAGTGGTGAAGAATGAAATCATCAAATGGTTGGATGCTGGAATCATATATCCAATATCAGACAGTTCATGGGTGAGCCTAGTTCAATGTGTTCCAAAGAAGGGAGGGATAACAGTGATAGCTAATGAGAATGATGAACTTATTCCTGCAAGGACAGTGACCGGATGGAGAGTCTGTATGGATTACAGAAAGCTCAATAAAGCTACAAGGAAAGATCACTTTCCACTCCCATTAATAGATCAGATGTTGGACAGACTTGCTGGAAAACAGTACTATTGTTTCCTAGATGGATATTCAGACTACAACCAGATTGCTATAGCTCCAGAGGATCAGGAAAAAACTACATTTACTTGTCCTTATAGAACATTTGCCTTCAGAAGAATGCCCTTTAGGTAATGCAATGCTCTAGCAACTTTTCAGAGATGCATGATGTCTATTTTTCTGATATGGTAGAGCAGACTTTAGAAGTTTTCATGGATGACTTCTCAGTTTTCGAAGAAACATACAATGATTGTTTACACAACTTGGAAGAAGTTCTTAAAAGATGTGAGATGACCAACTTAATACTCAATTAGGAAAAGTGCCATTTCATGGTGCAAGAAGGAATAGTGTTGGGACATAAGGTATCCAAGAATGACATTGAGGTAGACAAAGCCAAGATAGAGGTAATAGATAAACTGCCACTTCTATCTTCAGTAAAGGGTATTAAAAGTTTTTTGGGTCATGCTGGATTTTACAAAAGATTTATTAAAGATTTCTCCAAGGTAGCTAAAACCACTATGCTCATTGCTGGAACATGACAAATCTTTTCACTTTGACAAAGATTGCCTTCAAGCATTTGGAGAATTAAAGAAAGTTTTGATCACTATTCCAGTAGATATATCTCCAGATTGGACCTTACCATTTGAACTGATGTGTGATGCTAGTGATCATTCTGTGGGAGCAGTATTAGGGCAAAGAAAAGATAAGATTTTTCACTCCATATACTATGTAAGCAAAACTCTTACTCAAACTCAGATCTATTACACCACTACAGATAAAAAGTTGCTAGCAGTAGTATTTGGTTTTGACAAATTCAAAGCTTACTTGGTGGGTACTAAAGTGACTATTTACACAGACCATGCAGTCATCAAACACTTAATTTCAAAGAAGGATGCCAAACCAAGATTAATCAGACGGATCTTATTGCTTCAAAAATTTGATTTGGAAATTAAAGATAGAAAGGGGACTGAGAATTAAGTAGCAGACCACTTGTCACGGCTGGAAGCAAACACTAGTACATTAACAAGAAGGGACATCACTAAAACGTTTCCTGATGAACATCTGTTGGCAATACAACAAGCACAGATGCTGCAGCAGTCAGGATCTTCATGGTATGCAAATTTTGCTATATACTTAGTAAGTGAGATGCTACCACCTGAGCTGAAGTTTCAGGAGAAAAAGAAATTTCTTCATGATGTCAGAAGCTATCAGTGGGATAATCCACATTTATATAAGTTATGCTCAGATCAAGTAATACGAAGATGTGCTTTCGAAGGAGAAATACACCACATATTAGAGTCATGCCATGCTGCAGCATATGGATGACACTTTGGTGGTCACAGAACAGCTGCTCAAGGTCTGCAATCAGGTTATCACTGGCCTACTATTTTTAAAGATGCTTATGAATTTGTTAAATGTTGTGACAGGCGTCAAAGAACAGGGAACATAACTAAAAGACATGAAATGCTATTGACTAACATTCTAGAAGTGGAAGTTTTTAATGTCTGGGGAATAGATTTCATGGGACATTTTCCACCATCCTTTGGGAACTTATATATCCTTATTGTTGTGGATTATGTCTCTAAGTAGGTAGACGCTGCAACATTACTTACCAATGATGTTAAAATAGTGGTGGCTTTTCTTTAGAAAAATATTTTTCCAGGTTTAGAGCAATTATTAGTGATGAGGGTACACAATTTTGCAACAAAGTCTTTGCTGCAGCTATGGTGAAATATGGAGTCAGACACAAGGTAGCAACAACATATCACCCACAATCTAATGGTCAGGCTGAAGTGTCCAACAGAGAAATTAAAAAGATCTTAGAAAAAGTGGTGAACCCAACGAGGAAGGATTGGTCTTTATAGTTACATAACTCTTTATGGGCCTACAGAGCAACATACAAAACTCCACTCGGCACGTCTCCTTACAGAATTGTTTATGAAAAGGCTTGTCATTTTCCACTAGAGCTAGAGTATAAAGCACATTGGGCACTGAAGAAATTAAATTGGGATATTCATGCTGCAGCAGAGCAAAGGAAGCTTCAACTTTGTGAGCTTGATGAATTACAGCTATTTTCATATGAAAATGCAAGAATCTATAAAGAGAGGACAAAACACTAGCACGACAAGCATATTCAACATAGGCAATTCAACCCTGATCAATTAGTGTTGCTCCACAATACAAGACTAAGATTATTTCCGGGAAAGCTCAAGTCATGATGGTCTAGCCCATTTAAGTTGTTAAAATTTTATCCTTATGGAGCTGTTGATCTTCTAGATGAACAAACAGGCCAAGAATTCAAAGTTAATGGACACAAGGTTAATCATTACATACATTCAGCGGCAAATTGTTCAAAGAAGGTGTTACTCCTTAAAGAACCCAACTATTGAACAATGAAAGAAGGTCAGGCTGAAGAACCTTAAATCAAGCACTCCATGGGAGGCAACCCATTATGGAGATAGCCACCTCAAACCAAGTTTGATCTCCTTTGGTTTTGTTGACAGCTCTCCCTCTTTACCATTTTATTTAATTTTGTTCTTCCATTCTAGCTATTTAGTTTTATCATTTCATATTATTACATTCTTTACTTTTGCTATCATTTGATCTCTTTATTTTTAATTAATTTTAGAATTAATTTTAGTTTGTGGGAAGTATGTGTGGCAATTGCATTGCATATTGACAAGTGAGGCTGTATGATGGCAGAGTGCAGAGGTGAGTCACGTGTTAAAGGGCTTTAGTGTGGAGTATGTAACTGTTGCTAGAGTAAACGAATGGGTGCTGCAGCAACCAATTTTACCGTTACAGTAAATTAAAAGACGGAGCCTCTCACTTACCATTAGAGATAAATCATGACAGATGGAAGCATGGATTTGGATAGAAATTGCAAAAAAACTCCGAAATTAATGTCTTGATTTCTCTGGCCTATGTTTTCGGGATATTCACATTAAATTAAAAATATTTTCTTCCCTCATTTATCTTTAGTTACCGGATTTATCTTCACTTAAAATCCACTATAAAAGGGAGTCACTGTTCTTAGTGATCTACGGCACTATTTCCCATCTCCTTCGCAAAATTACTACTCTCATAATTCCTAACCTCTTCTTCTCATTTTACTGTCAGGGACATTAGCCTCAATTTGTTACTGCTACAGTAATGCCGAGGTATAAGAAAACAACCAGCCACCTCAAACATCCGTCACGCTTCCAGAGTTACCACACCGAAAAAAATATATGAAAAATTCATAGAGCCACGTAAAATTCTGGAAGAAAAAGGGTTTCAATTTCTAGAACGACTCACCAGAATTGTGCAAACAATACACAATGCTGCAGCAAAGCGAGGATGGTTAGAGTTTTGCAACCACCCTCGAGATCCTGTGCTACTAATAGTCAAAGAATTTTACGGCAATTTGGTAAGCCCTGATCAACACAACATTTGGGGTAAGAAATACACTTGTTCTATTAGACTCTCGCATTATAAATGCTTTTTATAATTTACCTGCTGAAATTAATTGTGAGTATGCCAAGTTGCTTGATAAATTGACCCCGAAAAAATGGAACACCATTTTCACAACTTTTACAATCGAAGGGGCATCATGGGCTAACGAGGAAGGGCGTGTAGTTAATATGATAGATTTGAAACCTATTGTTAAGGTGTCGGTGAAATTTCTGAAATCTAGGCTTATGCCAACCACTCATACTACTACGGTTTCACAAGAGAGGTTAGTCTTGTTATATGTCATTGTTCGAGGACTTCCCATAGATGTGGGTAGCATCATCGCAAAATAAATCCGGGATTGTGCAGTTAAGACTCACGAACTGCTGCCTTGCTATTTCCTTCACTCATCACCAGCATTTATGTAGTTTTCGGTGTTCGTCTTGACGCAAGAGATGACCATATCAGGAATGATGGTGCCTTTACGGTGCGGACTATTGAGAGAGTTGCTGGTGAGAGTGCTGGAATAATAATTGAACCAACTATTGTAACCGGAGCAAGACGAGCTATTGCTTTAGAACAGACAATCCAAGTACTCAGCACCAGTATAACTCAATGTACTGAAGCTTAGTAGAGGGAAAACGATCAGTTTTGGAGTTATCTACAATATCTGGACAACCAACTACACCAATTTGCTCTATATATGAAACGTACTCACCGGAACTTCCCTGATTCATTGCTCCAGCAGTACAATTTTGACACCAACACCACAGGTGCTCAAGCAGAAGCCAGTGAAGAAGCCACTGCCACAGATGAACCAGAAGAAGTGGCTGCAGCCGAACCACAAGCAGAGGTAGAATCAGAAGATGCTGAACCATCTGATCAACTTGAGGAAGAAGGTGACAAGTCTGAGACGGATAGCTCACCCACAGAGGCAGAGGACAACTTTGAGAAAGAACGTGAGGAACCTTCCATCCCAACTCAGTCCAAAACCAGGAAAATGCACATTATTCAAAAAGAGGAGGAGGAAGACCCAGAAGAGAAACCGTTCATTCCAGTCCTTGTGGGCAAGTGTAAGGGCAAGGGTAAAGCAAAAATGGCAACACCTCCAGCCTCTGAAGATGAAATGGAGCAAGTTGATGCCGAACTGGCTGCTGCAGCAACCAGAGTTACGCCTACACCTGCAGCAACCAAGCAGCTATTTGATATCATTGCTACCATCACAGCTGAAGGCCAGGCAGCTGATGCATCAACTCCAATTCCTCCACAACAAACTCCTAGCCAACCTATTCGTACCATTTCGGGATAATCCAGTAAAAGAAAAGGCAGTACGTCTAAAGGCACTGCTACAACAACCTTGCCACAACCAAAACAGACCAAATCAGTGTTAAGCACGCCAACTACCCCAACCACAACTTCTTTCACCAACCCCGTGCAGAAAAAGACAAAGACATTGCCAGCTATTTCCCTACAAGCTTCACCAAAGGATAAGCTGCGCAGTGCATCCGAGAAGCGCTGATAGCATCCCGTTATATGCTGCAGTCCCCACCACAAGGGAGTATTTTTTCCTTGCTAGTTCATTTAATTCATAAAAAAAATTTATTTCCTTCTATTTATCAATTTGTGTGGTATTTTCTAAGGTCTTCCATATCTTTGTCAATTTGTGTGCCTGCAGTATGTATGCTTGTGAGGACACAGCAAATCTCAAGTTTAGGGGGTTGTGTTTCCGAATGCATGTGTTTATGTTTGTGTTGTATGAAACTCTGTTATCTAATATTTGTATATGGATTTGAAAACCTAATGAAGATAAATTAAGTGTTATTTAGTACTTATGAGAATGCCAAGTAGAGATAGTTATAGATGGAAGTGAAATTCTGTCTCGACATTTAGACTTTGGTTGAATTGTATGAGACTGCTAGAGCAGAGCCAAAAGAATATAAAAGATCTTAGGAAACATGCAGATTACGATTAGACTTTTGTTTACCTTAAATTGCGATTTTGTGGTTGACCCGCGCCTAAGTTTTCTCTCCCATTACTCCTAAATTGCTACAGCACTGGGTGCTCTAACATCCGCAACCACACTGCACTATTCCCTATTGTGCTTTACTTCTTTTGCGGCCATCTTATTTCCTCTTCTTACTCATCTAATGTTTCAACATCCTATCCTGAATTAAGACTTTCTGAAAACCTATAATTATGCACCTCTTTTTAGTACAAATTACTTTGATTCAAGCAAAACTTATTAAGACTCAACTAAAATGAATGTTTATGCAAAATATAACTAAAATGTAATAAAAACACGTTATTTGATCTTTAAGTGACCTTGATTTAAGTCTAGAAAGGATGTAATAACTCTTATTTCCTAGAGTTATCACACCCCCAAACTTAAGCCATTACTTGCCCTCAAGTAATGATACATACTAACACTTTTTGCAAATAATCATGCACACAACTTTAGCTCTTTTATCAAATTTGCAAGGATTCTTCCACCTTCAGATCATAATCCCAATCATGGAAAATGACCATAGTGAATCAGTTTTAGACTTAAGCTTCTTTCTGTCTATAGTGTATGTGTGCTCCTTTGATTGAATTCCAGAGATGCTATAACATCACCAAATGACTGCATGAATTTCAGCAGTGATAACACTTCATTCATAAATGGGGTGGCATAAATTTCACTTACTCAAACTATGATGATTTTAAGATTGATAAACTGAGGAGTATTCAACATCCTCATTGTAACATTTATCTTTCATGTGAATGTCAATCAATTGTAATGATGACACTTAATTACTCAAACCATGCCCAGATCAGAGTTGCTGCAACAATATCTGTAATATAATCTTATCTAGATGTATCTTTTACTCAAAGTTGAACATGGGGCTCATGAACAGACCTGGCTACTCAATGCCTTAGACAGAAGACTTTTTTTATTTTTTATTTTTTATTTTTTATTTTATATATATATATGCTACAACATTGCTTATAACCCTCGCTACCTTTCAACACAATTATGCATATAGGGTACATACTCAGATTTGGTTACCCAGCAACTTGAGCCATTAGAACAGAGTTTATTTCATAAATATCACAGTCAATCAAACTTACTTCTCCCTCCAAACTTTCATGTGAATGTCAATCATCATTACTCAAACCATGCCCAGATCAAAGTTGTTGCAGTAATATTTGTAATATAATCTTATCTAGAGGTATCTTTTACTCAAGGCTGAGCATGAGGCTCATGAACAGACCTAGCTACTCAATGCCTTAGACAGAAGATTTCTTTTTATTTATTTATATTATATTATATATATATATATATATATATATATGCTACAACATTGCTTATAACTCTCGCTACCTTTGAACATAATTCTGCATATGGGGTATATACTCAGATCTGGTTACCCAGCAACTTGAGCCACTGGAACAAAGTTTATTTCATAAATATCACAGTCAATCAAACTTGCTTCTCTCCCCAAACTTAAGATCTTTTCTATTCTTTTGGCTCTACTTTAGCAGTCTCATACAATTCAACCAAAGTCTAAGTGTCGGGATAAAATTTCACTTCCATCTATAACTATCTCTACTTGACATTCTCATAAATACTTAATAACACTCAATTTATCTTCATTAGGTTTTCAAATCAATACACAAATATTAGATAACAAAGTTTCACAAAACACAAACATAAACACATGCATTCGGAAACACAACCCCCCTAAACTTGAGATTTGCTGTGTCCTCACAAGCATACATACCGAAGGCACACGAATTGACAAGGATATGGAAGACTTTAGAAAATACCACACAAATTGATAAATAGAAGGAAATAAATTTTTTTTATGAATTAAATGAACTAGCAAGGAAAGAGTACTCCCCTGTGGTGGGCACTGCAGCATATGACGGGATGCTATCAGCGCTTCTTGGATGCACTGTGTAGCTTATCCTTTGGTGAAGCTTGTGGGGAAGTAGCTAGCAATGTCTTTGTCTTTTTCTGCACGGGGCTAGTGAGAGGAGTTATGGCTGGTGTAACTGGCGTGCTTGCTACTAATTTGGTCTGTTTTGGTTGTGGCGAGGTTGTTGTAGCAGTGCCTTTAGACATACTGCCTTTTCGTTTGCTGGATTTTCGTAGACTGGTACGAACATGCTGGCTAGGAGTTTGCTGTGGAGGAATTGGAGTTGATGCATCAGCTGCTTGGCCTTCAGCTGTGATGGTAGCAATGGTATCAAGTAGCTGCTTGGCTGCTGCAAGTGTAGGCGTAACTCTGGTTGCTGCAGCAGCCATCTCGACATCAACTTGCTCCATTTAATCTTTAGAGGCTGGAGGTGTTGTCATTTTTGCTTTACCCTTACCCACAAGGACTGGAATGGACGGTTCCTCTTTTAGGTCTTCCTCCTCATCTTATTGAACAATGTGCATTTTCCTAGTTTTGGACTGAGTTGGTATAGAAGGTTCCTCACGTTCTTTCTCAAAGTTGTCCTCTGCCTCTGTAGGTGAGCTATCAGTCTTAGACTTGTCACCTTCTTCCTCAGGTTGATCAGATGTTTCATCATCTTCTGATTCTACCTCTACTTGTGGTTCAGCTGCAGCCGCTTTTTCTGGTTTATCTGTGGCAGTGGCTTTTTTACTGGCTTCTGCTGGAGCACCTGTGGTATTGGTGTCAAAATTATACTGCTGGAGCAATGACTCAGAGAAGTTCCGGTGAGTGCGTTTCATATACAGAGCAAATTAGTGTAGTTAGTTGTCCTAGTGCTGTAGATAACTCCAAAACTGATCGTTTTCCCTCTGCTGAGCTTCGGCACATTGAGTTATACTGGTGCTGAGTGCATGGATTGTCTGTTCTAAACCAATAGCTCGTCTTGCTCCTGTTACAACAGCTGGTTCAGTTATTATTCCAGCACTCTCACCAGCAACTCTCTCAATGGTCTGTGCCGTAAAGGCACCATCATTCCTGATATGGTCATCTCTTGCGTCAAGACGAACACCGAAAACTACACAAATGCTGGTGATGAGTAAAGGAAATAGCAAGGCAGCAGTTTGGTGAGTCTTAACTGCACAATCCGAAATTTCTTTTGCGATGATGCTACCCACATCTATGAGAAGTCTTCGAACAATGACATATAACAAGACCAACCTCTCTTGTGAGACCGTAGTAGTGTGAGTGGTTGGCATAAGCCTAGATTTCAGAAATTTCACCCACACCTTAGCAATAGGTTTCAAATCTATCATATTAACTACACGCCCTTCCTCATTAGCCCATGATGCCCCTTCGATTGTAAGAGTTGTGAAAATGGTGTTCCATTTTTTCGGGGTCAATTTATCAAGCAACTTGGCATACTCACAATTAATTTCAGCAGGTAAATTATAAAAAAACATTTATAATGCGGGAGTCTAATGGAACAAGTATATTTCTTACCCAAATGTTGTGCTGATCAGGGCTTACCAAATTGGCGTAAAATTCTGTGACTACTAGAAGCACAGGATCTCGAGGGTGGTTGCAAAACTCTAAACATCCTCGCTTTGCTGCAGCATTGTGTATTGTTTGCACAATTTCGGTGAGTCGTTCTAGAAATTGAAACCCTTTTTCTTCCAGAATTTTACGTGGCTCTATGAATTCTTCATATATATTTTTCGGCGTGGTAACTCTGGAAGCGTGACGGATGTTTTAGGCGGCTGGTTGTTTTCTTATACCTCTGCATTATTGTAGCAGTAACAAATTGAGGCTAATGTCCCTGACAGTAAAATGAGAAGAAGAGGTTAAGAATTATGAGAGTAGTAATTTTGCGAAGGAGATGGGGAATAGTGCTGTAGATCACTAAGCACAATGACTCCCTTTTATAGTGGACTTTAAGTGAAGATAAATCCGGTAATTAAAGATAAATAAGGGAAGAAAATATTTTTAATTTATTGTGTATATCCCGAAAACATAGGCCAGCGAAATCAAGGCATTAATTTCAGAGAGTTATGTAACTATAAAGACCAATCCTTCCTCGTTGGGTTCACCACGTTTTCTAAGATCTTTTTAATTTCTGTATTGGTCACTTTAGCCTGACCATTAGATTGTGGGTGATATGTTGTTGCTACCTCTTGGCTGACTCCATATTTCACCATAGATGCAGCAAAGACTTTGCTGCAAAAATGTGTACCCTTATCACTAATAATTGCTCTAGGAGTGCCAAACTTGGAAAAATACTTTTTTGAAGAAAAGCCACCACTGTTTTAGCATCATTGGTAGATAATGCTGCAACTTTTGCCCACTTGGAGACATAATCTACAGCAACAAGGATATATAAGTTCCCAAAGGATGGTGGAAAAAGTCTCATGAAATCTATTCCCCAGACATAAAAAACTTCCACTTTTAGAATGTTAGTCAATGTCATTTCATGTCTTTTAGTTATGTTCCCTGTTCTTAGACACCTGTCACAACATTTAACAAATTCATAAGCATTTTTAAAAATAGTAGGCCAGTAATAACCTGATTGCAGAACTTTAGCAGTTATTCTATGACCACCAAAGTGTCCTCCATATGCTGCAGAATGGCATGACTCTAGTATGTGGTGTATTTCTCCTTCGGAAGCACATATTCGTATTACTTGATCTGAGCATAACTTATATAAATGTGGATCATCTCACTGATAGCTTCTAACATCATGAAGAATTTTTTTTTTTCTCCTGAAACTTTAGCTCAGGTGGTAGCATCCCACATACTAAGTAGTTAGCAAAATCTGCATACCATGAGGATCCTTACTGCTGCAGCATCTGTGCTTGTTGTATTGCCAACAATTGTTCATCAGGAAACGTTTCAGTGATATCCCTCCTTGTCAATGTACTAGTGTCTGATTCCAGCCGTGATAAGTGGTCTGCTACTTGATTCTCAATCCCCTTTCTATCTTTAATTTCCAGATCAAATTCTTGAAGCAATAAGATCTATCTGATTAATCTTGGTTTGGCATCCTTCTTTGAGATTAAGTTTTTTATGGCTGCATAGTCTGTGTAAACAGTCACTTTAGTACCCACCAAGTAAGCTCTGAATTTGTCAAAAGCAAATACTACTGCTAGCAACTCTTTCTCTGTAGTGGTGTAATTGATCTGAGTTTAAGTAAGAGTTTTGCTTGCATAGTATATGGAGAGAAAAACCTTATCCTTTGTTTGCCCTAATACTGCTCCCACAGAATGACCACTAGCATCACACATCAGTTCAAATGGTAAGGTCCAATCTGGAGATATAACTACTAGAGTTGTGATCAAAACTTTTTTTAATTCTCCAAATTCTTGAAGGCAATCTTTGTCAAAGTGAAAATGTTTGTCATGTTCTAGCAATGAGCATAGTGGTTTAGCTACCTTGGAGAAATCCTTAATAAATCTTCTGTAAAATCCAGCATGACCCAAAAACTCCTAATACCCTTTACTGAAGATGGAGGTGGCAGTTTATCTATTACCTCAATCTTGGCTTTGTCTACCTCAATGCCATTCTTGGATACCTTATGTCCCAATACTATTCCTTCTTACACTATGAAATGACATTTTTCTCAATTGAGTACTAAGTTGGTCATCTTACATCTTTTAAGAACTTCTTCCAAGTTGTGTAAACAATTATTGTATGTTTCTCCGAAAACTGAGAAGTCATCCATGAAAACTTCTAAAGTCTGCTCTACCATATCAGAAAAAATAGACATCATGCATCTCTAAAAAGTTGTTGGAGCATTGTATAACCCAAAGGGCATTCTTCTGAAGGCAAATGTTCTATAAGGACAAGTAAATATAGTCTTTTCCCGATCCTCTAGAGCTATAGCAATCTAGTTGTAGCCTGAATACCCATCTAGGAAATAATAGTACTGCTTTCCAGTAAGTCTATCCAACATCTAATCTATGAATGGGAGTGGAAAGTGATATTTCCTTGTAGCTTTGTTGAGCTTTCTGTAATCTATACAGACTCTCCGTCCAGTCACTGTCCTTGTAGGAATAAGTTCATCCCTCTCATTAGTTATCACTGTTATCCCTCCCTTCTTTGGAACACATTGAACTGGTCTCACCCATGAACTGTCTGATATTAGATATATGATTCCAACATCCAACCATTTGATGATTTCCTTCTTCACCACTTCTTTCATAATAGGATTTAACCTTTTCTGGTGCTCCACCGATTTGCTGTAGCAATTTTCTAACAGGATTTTATGCATGCATATTGATGGGCGTATTCATTTGATGTCTGCCATGATCCATCCAATTGCTCTTTTGTATTTTCCAAGCAACTCTAACAGACTCTGTTCTTGACCTGCATCCAAAGTAGAAGAAATGATTATAGGGAGTGTGTTATTTTGACCAAGATAAACATACTTCAGATGTGAAGGTAACAATTTTAATTCAAGACTAGGAGGTGATTCAATAGATGGTAAAATTATTTTTACTTCCCTGTCTGAAAGATTCAAGTGTTCAATAAATATGTTGTGCATATCAGATAGCTTTTCTTCCATCCAATCTATCTGATTTGCTACAACATCTTCCTCTTCTACATCCTCAAAGGTAGTGACTTTGTTGAGTTCATTACTGCAGCATTTATCCATTTTGTCTGTTACAACAAAATCCAGTACACTTAGGAAATTGCAATCTTCTACTTCATCAGGGTTCCTCATGGCCTCTAGTACATTAAATGTGACTTGCTGATCATTTACTCTCATGGTGAGCTCTCATTTCTGCACATCTATTAGAGTCTTTCCAGTTGCTAGAAAAGGTCTTCCAAGTATAATGGGTACCTCTTAATAAGCTTCAAAGTCTAGTACAATGAAATTTACTGGGAAGATGAATTTGTCAACCTTCACCAATATATCCTTTATTTTTCCTTCAGGGTATGCATGAGATCTGTCAGCTAATTGTAGAGTGACTGTTGTTGGTCTGTATTGTCCTACTCCAGCTGCTTAAATACAGATAATGACATCAAATTAATACTAGCTCTTAAGTCATAAAGTGCTCTGCCAGTATACCTAGTTCCTATAGAGCAAGGTATTATAAAACTTCCTGGATCTTTCACTTTTGTAAGAATCCTACTTTGGAGCATATGACTGCTTTCCTATGTTAAAACAACTGTTTCAAACTCTCCCAGCCTTTTCTTTCTTGCCAAGATATCTTTTAGAAATTTCACATAATTTGGTATTTGCTCCAAAGCTTCTACAAAAGGTATATTTATAGGTAATTGTTTCAGCAATTCTAGGAATTTGCTGATCTGCTTGTCTTATTTTTGCTTCTGGAACCTTTGTGGGAAAGGTGGTGGAAGTCTAAACTGCTAGGTAGCTTCAGGAGGTATCAAACTCTGTTTGTTTGGGTTGGTGTAGGTTGTGGTTACTGGTTTTGCAATTTCTTTTTCAGCATGTTCTGGTTGAATTTCCTCTGCAGTTGCTGTAGCTTAGCCCATGTAACCAGTGTCTTAATGGGGGGGTTGTTGTAATAGGCTTTCATTTTCAGGTGGTTTTTGTACTGAATTGAATTCTATCCAATTTTTGGTCACATCAACTGAGATATCAACATTATTTCCAAATCTCAAATTAATTACTTTGCAGTGTTCTTTGCCCTCTCTCCTAGAGTCTTCGTGTTGCTAGGTAAGCTTCCTTGAGTTCTGCTGCTCATTACTACGGCAAGTTGGCCCATTTGGTTTTCCAGGTTTCTCAAGGATACAGCTTGACTTTGCACAATTGCTTCATTCTTTGCAATGTATTCCTTAATCAGTGCTTCCAGTGAGGTGATTGGATCTTGACTGATATGCTTTTGCCCTTGACTCTGCTGATGAAAGCCAAGTTGTTGTATGTTTCTATTTTGTCCATTTAATGCTCAAGCATTTCGATTCTGACAGCTCCATGAAAAATTTAGGTGTTGTTTCCAGCCAGGGTTGTAAGTATTTGAATATGGATTGTTCTGAGGTTGTCGATTGAAATTACCCACATAGTTTACCGATGCTGGATTTCCAAGACAATTATCAA
Source organism: Citrus trifoliata (assembly GCA_018350135.1). Classification (NCBI taxonomy): domain Eukaryota; kingdom Viridiplantae; phylum Streptophyta; class Magnoliopsida; order Sapindales; family Rutaceae; genus Citrus; species Citrus trifoliata. The sequence goes on along the minus strand of CM031385.1, from coordinate 13,311,978 downwards.
AGTCATGTTCTTCACCATAGTATACATAAGAAAGTTCAGCAACTTGCTTTACTGTTGTTGGAGCAGATGTCATGGCCTTTACCATGTTAGTCAATGAGGTTACTTGCGCTGATAAGGCTGTAATTGCATCTATGTTATGTATCTCTGCTAATCCTCTTGCTGCTGGTTGCTTGGTTGATGGCCACTGATAATTATCATTGGCAATTCTCTCCAAAATTTCATAAGCTTCAGTGTAAGATTTGGAAAACAAGGCTCCATTTATTGAAGCATCCACCATTAACCTCGTACTCGGATTGAACCCATTGTAGAAAGTTTCCAATTAAATGGAACAAGGAATGCCATGATGAGAACACCTTCTAAGCAGTTCTTTGAATCTTTCCCAATCCTCGTACTAACTCTCATCTTCAAGTTGATGGAATGAAGTAATCTCATTCCGCAACTTTGCATTTTTTGTGGGTGGAAAATATTTCATTAGGAATTTATCAGCCAACTCATTCCATGTAGTGATAGAATCAGATGGTAACGAATTTAACCATGCTCTTGCTCGATCTATTAAGGAATAAGGAAAAAGCCTTAGCCTTAAGGCATCTTGTGTTGCTCCAGCAATCTTAAAAGTATCACTCACTTCCAAGAACAGTTAAGATGGAGATGAGGATCTTCATTCGGCAATCTATTGAATTGACCAACTGTTTACAACATTTGAAACATCACTGGCTTCAACTCAAAATTTACTGCTTCTACTTCAGGTTTGATTATCCCAGGGTGTACAACTTGAGGAGTTAACACAGCATAGTCTCTAATAGCTCTATCTCTATCATCATCCATGTAAATAATATTATTATTGTCTGGCTGTCTCTCGTTGGCATGTTCATTCTGCTCTTCTTAAATGTTGACTGGTTGTAAGGGCCCGTGAGGGTTCAAATTTTCTTTCATCCTGCAAATTATTTGCCTGAAACAATTTTTGAATTCCTTTATTCTCTTCGCAATCTCCTAATAGTCTTTTCGATCTCAGGATTGAATTGGAATACTACAGATCTTTCTTTGCGCATGCACGTACTGATTTTCCAATAAATAGAATGAATAAGTCAAATTTGGCGCTATCAAGATTTACTTCATACTTCAAAAATAAACAATCAATCCCCGGCAATGGTGCCAAAAACTTGTTAGTTATTTTTATAAGCAATTACTACCAATGCCAATGTGTAAGTCTACACAACAAGTAATAAAATTATGAATATTCAAGATCGTCTCCACAGAAATTGATGTTACTCAAAATGCTATAGCAATCACAATAGTGCAAATCAACTTAAGGCCAAGGTTAACAATCGTAAATTAAGTTCTATCGTAATTGATGATTGTAAGAGAATTAAATAAAACAATACCGCAATGAAATACTAGATAAAATGTGTCTAAGATTCAATTGAGATTATGGTAGTTGAATAATTAAACTCTCCTTATGGGCTGACTGTTTTTCATCAAGTTAGTACTAGTTGTTACGGTAAGTGCAGCACTGGGCAGAATTAATCTGCATCCTCAGCTATCGCATATTGGAAGTTTCATACCATTAAATCTATTAACAATGACCAGTTGCTAATCTACTTATGGTATGACATTATGATCTTTAGTCTGTCCACCCTACAAAGTGAACACTTACGTCTAGTGTGTCACAAATCTTAACTTCAAGTATTGCCCTTATAGGATTCAAGGTAACTTAATCCATGAAACTTAACTTAAGATCAAGTAATACTCTAATAATATCCGCTAAGACATGCCCTTTTGCTGCTCTATTTTAACTGAAACTATTAAATAGGTGGTCAACAAAAATAACAGTTATATTCATAAAAGCTAATAGAGTAAAATGCTACAGCAATGACATAACAATACATAAGAACAGTAAAAAACCAATTTGATTGTTTGTCACTCAACTACAAACAAGTCTAGTTCATATTCTGAATGAGAAAAATAAACATAAATATATAAATCATGGGATACATCAAAATAATTAA